>CM076087.1:67809485-69009485 GCA_038088585.1 Chrysina gloriosa
ATCTAAAAGTAGCGGCCATAACATTCGCCGTCGTCTTAATATGGCAGTGCAAATATTAGCGTGGAATGCTTGGCTCAACGGTGCTCTATTTTTTTGTTAATCTAATCAGAGATGTCGGAAAATTTTTATCAACTAAAGAAAGTAAGGGAATGGGAGGGGAGAGACGACGGGAAAATATGTTCGTAAAGCGGCGGCCAAGTTTTTGAAGTTTGAAACGACGCTTGTCTACACTTACGTTCAAGGTGCGACATTAAAATTCAGTGGAGTGACAGCGTCAGTCCGGTTTACACAACATATTATGCACTTGTTTGTGGAACCTTAGTGTTGACTGAATTTTAATTAACTAGTACTGATTTAAAAACGTAACAATAAAGGCGATTCATAAAAATCTACAACTTACCGATTTAAATGAAACATTGTGGGTTTATAGACCGGTATAGTGCAAAAGCAACGGTAACTGTCTTACACTAACCTTCGCGGTTTGACTCACAAATCAGTAAATCAGAAACTATGAGATATAAAAAAGTTAAGACGAAGACGAAGATTTAAACTCTTTTATATGCTCTTAGCGATGCCGTAAACATTTTCCCTATAACAAATATATGTTTATGGAAACAACCCCTCAGCCCGTTCTTATAGGATAAATATTTGCGCCATCGTTAAGAGCATGTAAGATAAGTTAAATCTTGTCTTAACCTTTTTTAATATCTCTTATAGTTTCTGAGTTATTGAGTTAAACAGTGAAGGGTAGTGTTGAGCCTAGGGCGCTGTACAACTCGCTAATGGAGGTTGGGCAGCTAAAATAGTCGCCGTTGTTTTTACACTACATCGGTTAATAAACTCACAAAGTTTCACTTAAATCAGTGAGATACGATTATTAGTGTTTGCTCGTTAGTGAAGCATGATTGTTTGGAGGAAGAGGCTGAATTCGGGGCTCGCTTCCCTGCAGTGACTAATGTATGCATTACATTACGATATTTTGTTACAAGTTAATCACTGTCTTAACATATGTACTCAATAATACGTAGTGCAGCGCTCAAATGAAAATTGAGCGTGTCGATATGGACCTCCAGATTGCGTTATTGGCGGTACTACGCATTGAGAGATACAACGCCATAATCATTGGCGCTAGGGATTCTTTTCACGGCCACGGACATATCATATTTTAATAAATATATCACTATTCGCGCCACCACGTAGCGCGTATGCGCTTAGGCTGTATGTTCCCGCCAAGTTATAACGCGTATGATATTTTGCGCTTGTACTGCATATAATAAGGTAGATTCTTAATAAGTAACGCCATATTATATAATATCGTACGTTTGATAGACATGATTTACATGATGCAACATTCTTATATAGCGTATTCTGTTACCTGAATATTTTCAAAGTTTCTCAAAAATTGGAGCTGTTGACATTTAAGATAATGTTAATAATATAATTGCATTAAGTTAAATGTTTTCTACAAATTTTCGTTATATACATGTAGTTCAAGCAACTTCGTATCAAGGAATAAAATAATAACTGCGCTATCAAATTTAAACTTCAGGGATGCTGATACCCATTTTATTTTAACGCCTATGTACATATTACATAAGGGAAGCTATCGCTATAACTCACATTAAAGATTGTTCAGTGGCGGCTCGTCAGGGAAGGCTAAGGAGGCTAAGCCTCTCGTATTATTTTTAGTAAAATAAATTGTTTATTATGTATTAAAACAATGTTTAAGCATAGGGTATATACTAAAATAAAGCAAGTTTTACACCTAATTTATAATAAATAGCCTATCTATTTATCACTTAATTTAAAAATTCAAAGAAATTTTCAATAATGCATGAAATTTTAATGCACCATAATAGCAAGCGAGGAGGCTACCCACTATATATATATATATATATATATATATATATATATATATATATATATATATATTATATATTCAATAAACCTTTCTACCATTTGCCAATCTGGTTGCCTCTTCCCTTTTGATACCTCTCTTTTCCAGGATTGCACTGATAGTGTCATCCCACATCTTCTTTGATCACCCTCTTCCTCTTTTCCCCTTGCCATTTAGCTTCGTATCTCTCTTTCACTTGCGCTATTTTATCCATTCTTTGAACATGTCCCCACCATCCTAGTTATCTTTCTTCTATGTATTCTTCCATGCTCCCAATTTTCAACTTTTCTCTTATTTCTTCACTTCTGACTTTGTCCCGCAGGGTAACTACGCATGCTCGTATGAGATATTTCATTTCTGCGGCTCTTATTCTACTTCTGTGTCTTTCATTCATTATCCACGTTTCACATCCGAATGTTAGTACTGGTCTGTAGATCGCCTTGTATACTTTCATCTGTGTACTTTGTTTTACTTTCTTTTTCCTGCTATGTACTTATTCAGCGAATAGAATAGTTTATTTCAGAATATTATATTTATATTGATTAACTTGTTCTATTTCATTCTTGTCAACCTTGATATCCATTTTTACTTCTTCTACCGATATTGCCATCACTTTGATTTTGTTTGCATTCATTTTCATGCCATGTCTTCTTAATACCTCATTCCACAGAGATAGGTTTTCTTGTAAGTCTTCTTATCGGTTTGCTAATATTGCAATGTCATCTGCAAACACGCATTGCTGTATCAGTACTTGTTTCATGTTCCTATATCCAATGTTTGCAGGTCTCGTTTTTCTGATTACTTCTTTTATTATTTGATCCGTTATTAATACCATTGCCATAACCGATGCGTAAGTGCATGTGTACTTTATAGTGAGATCGTATGAGAACGCAAGTTGTCGTTCGTAAAACGTTTGCATTGCTCACGTGTGCGATTCACTACTAACGTACCACTTTAACGATGTTTTAAGAATTTATGTAACAATTATTCGGTTTATGTTATTTTTGAAGTTTTGCTAGGTCATACATAGAAAAGGGATAAAATTAATGAAACAGGGAGTTGCGAACATGTTGTTGTCTGGTTGGTAAGAAATTCTCTTAGTTGTTTAAACATAGAGACGAAATTACACATCATACAGAAAATTGAAAAACCTCGGCCTAATTTATCTTCAGTATCTAACGTCGGCAATCGGCAAAATCGTGGTTTCAGCTCATTGTGGCACGTTAATGGGTACAATTAAACGGGAAAGATTATTTTGTTGGCCATGTCTATTTTTTTATAAGCAAAGCGGAACGTGGTCGAAATTAGGTTATACAGTTTAAAAAATTTACTACGATCTATTGAAAGCCATTCTAAGTCTAAAGAATATATTTTATCGTTGTGAAAATCTAAATTATTTGGAAAACAAAATATTGCTTCTGCCATAGATAGCGCCCGTAAACATGCAATTATTACGTATAATAATGAACAAATCGCAACAATTTGAGAAAATTAATCGACGTAACGATATTTTCAGCATCACAAGATCTAGCTTTTTGGGGACACAATGAGATTTAAGATTCTTTTAATCGTGGAAACTATAAAGAATTAATCGGACTCCAGCAAATATAAACCTAGTTTTAATAGATTTGTTAGTAGTAATATTTTTTCCGATACATCTAAATCTATTCAAAATGATTTAATAGATTGTATTTCTTTTATATTAAAACAGGAAATAGATACAGAAATTAAAAAAGCTCCTTTTTTTCTTGGCAATTAGATGAAACCACTGATATTTCCTGCAATCTCAATTATCAATCATATTACGTTATGTCAAAAACGAACATTTCTTTAAACCTTTTATTAAATAATTCCGAAAAATACGATTTAAAAAATAATTGCTCCTCAAGCTCTTTTTGTACATTGCCACTCTCATGCTTTAAATTTAGTTTGGAGCAAAGCTTGCAATATAAACAAAGAATCTAGTGTTCTCTTTTCTAATTTAAGCGGATTTGTTGGATTTTTTTTTTTCAAAATCAACCAAACGAATTAACATTTTAGATACAATATGCCACAGTACCTTACCGACTAGCTCTAATACAAGATGGAATTTTATATCGCTTGCAGTACAATTACATAAAACCAAATTAATTCAAGTGTTTGACTTTATAATCGACAGTGATAATTTCAGAAATGATACCAAAACTATAAGAGAGGCGGTGGGATTAAAAAATTACCAAATTATCAAATTAACCAACACAAAACTCTGTTTTTTATTAGAGACTTTTAAATTGATTTTTGAACAAACCGGAGTTACATTTTCAATACCGCAGAATAAATTAACTCACATCAATTTTGCGTGTAATCGTTTGTTAGCCCTTATTCAAACTTTACAAAAATATAGAAATAATGATCGTTATTGTAATGATATATATATAATGACACAGAGCCCAGTTAGAAATGGCATAGATTGTCCTATGATGATGGAATGTGTTTGGACAAAAGTTAGAAAAGAACAGCAAGGAGAACCGGAAGCTATTTTATAAAGTAAAATAAAGTAAATATTTTATAAATCATTGAGGAAAACAAAACTAGTGACACGTTGACAGTTAGGGATAGAGAATGTGCTTTACTAAATGAGGAAGGGGTAGTAATGACAAGATGGAAAGAACATTTTAAGAGCTTGCTGAACACCGGAAACGAAAGTGCAAAAGAAACAGACAATACTGAACAACAAGCAATATTAGAAGAGAATATAGAAGGAAATGAGCATGAAAATATAACAAAGGATGAGCTAAGAGATGTACTAAAGCAGATAAAAACGGGAAGACACCAGGACATAATAAGGTCTCTGGCGAAATGTTTAAATATATGGATAATATAGGAAAGCAAGTACTCTTACAAATGTGCAACAAAGCATGGAAACAAAACGGTGCCAAAAGACTGGGAAATACGGGTGATACTACCAATCTTAAAAAAGGGGGATTAAGTACAGGAGCTAAAATATACGAACAAATCCTAAATACGAAATTGCAATATTACGCAGAAGCGTCGGTGTCTCATTCACAAAGCGGCTTCCGTAAAGGAAGAAGCATACAAGAACTGGTTGGAGCCATTAGAAACCTTCATAAAAACACTATCAACTATGTACGTAATTAGGAAAAACTATAAATCCGAAACATTTAGAACACACAATGAGTTAAGACAAAGAGCCAAAAATTGCAATGGAAAAACAATGAGAAGATACGTAGGATACAGAAATCTGCAACAAGTGTCACTCTTTGAATGCGCATTCGTAGATGATAATGATAGTGGTTAATAAGCATGATCTACAGGAGAACCTAAAAGTATGGAACGAAGAACTACTAAATTATGGAATGAAATTAAACAAGATGAAAACAAAAGTGATGATATTGGCGCAGGAAGAAGAAAGAATGGATATAGTAACTGAGAATGCAAAAATAGAACAAGTAAATCAGTTCAAATACCTGGGAGTGCTGGTAGACAAAAAGGAGATCAAGAACCGCAAATAAATGATAGAATTGGAAACACAATAAAACTCTATTATGCAATGAACAACAACTTTATAGGAAAAAAAAAACAAAGATCAAGACCAACAATTACTTATGGATGTGAGACATGGATATTCTCACAAAGACAAAAAGGCAAGATACAAGCCACGGAAATGAAATATTTGAGAAAAGTTTGAGTGGTAACCAAGAGAGATCGATTAAGAAGACAACTGAGTTGGTCAAAGACAAGTTCAAAAAATATGGGAAGCAAAAACAACGAAAAAGATGAAACGCGGAAACTCCAAAGAGACCTGGGGCAATGTGATAAGCAAGATATTGGAACAAAGAGGACTGACATGGAATGAGGGAAGAACAATAGCGAGAAATAAAAGGGACTGGAATAAATTGATACACGGTTAGATAAAGAACTACCCCTACATCTTACAGATAAAAGGGGTTTTTGATTATATATATATACATGTATGCACAACAGATCTCATTGAGACTTGCAATAAGAAGAAATTAAGAGACCAACAAGACAGAAATCAATTTAATAGAAGCTGGCGTTCCTGATACGTACGAAGAAGCTGTAAAGTGTGTAGATGCAGAGAAATAGAAAATAACAATTGCGAAGGAACAACAAGCTTTAGAAGCCAACGACACGTGACAGGAAGTGGAATTACCTTCAGATAGATAAAAGATTGGATCCAAATGGGTATTGAAGGTAAAATGGTAACCAAATGGAGAAATAAGTAGATATAAAGCAAGATTATGTACAAAAGGTGGTCAAATCAAAGGCATCGATTATAACGAAACTTACAACTCGATATGATACAATTAGGACACTACTTGCCGTCGCAGCGAAGAATAAACTTGACGTAGTATAATTTGATATAAAGACTGCCTTTTAACATGCTGAATTAAACGAAGAAATTTATATGGAACCACCACCTGGAATAACGAGTCGAACTAACAAAGTGTGCAAACTTAATAAAGCCTTATATGAATTGAAGCAAGCACCCAGGTACTGGAACAACAAGTTCTCGAAATTCTTGAATGACAACGAATTCAAGCAATGTGAATCAGATAAGTGTGTCTATGTCGCAAACGAAGATGAAGAACTGACACTCGTGGTATTATATGTAGACGATGGTATTATTATGGTGAAGACTAGGGTCAAGTTGAAAGGTATTGTAGATAAAATGCAACGAACTTTTTAAGTCATTAACAGACCCAAATTATTTTGTTGAATTAGACATAAAGATGGATAATAAGACCAACTCAATCTTTATACATGTAAACAATTTTATCAAACGAATTTTACAAGGATTTAATCTCAGCGAAGCAATAAAACACATTATTCTTGCCGATCCTCAAACAGTTCTGATATCGACAAAGAAAAGAACGACATAAAGTCGAAGAATTCCCTATCGAGAAGCAGTAGGTTCGTTGACATTTGCCGCCATCACCGCACCACCGAAAATCATGTATGCAGTAAACATAATAAGTAGTCTGAGCAAACAGCGGCAATTACAAAATAAGTTACGACTGCCTATATATACACAGAAATACTCGCATACAGGGTACTGACTAGAGTGGGGATTGTCACAAATTTAGCACTTTGGTGCACAATTTAAATTAAGCATATAAATTACGCGCGCGCGTACATTGTACTAATAGTTATCATGTGATCTTCCAATCTACACAGTACCAAATACATCGTCGAACTAGACAGTCGTGCCTGCGAATAAGCAGATATAGACTAATTCCAACACAAGTCATTGGAAAGCTATGAAATGTATTTTTAAGTACCCGAAACACACCCAACAACTGGGTGTGTCAAATACTCAGTAGATGATGACGAGATAATAGGATAGTTCGATGCAACAACGTGGATACAAGAATATCTACCACCGACTACGTCTTTTAAATCTGCAACCGAGCAATTACCTAACTCGCCGACAGCAGTGCGTGGCTTTTGTCAACCATGGAGGTCAAATGTCTTTGAAATGAATTGAATGTCAAAATGTATCTTTGAAACAGCAAAAGAAGTACTTTGGCCTAAACAAAAAACGAAGGAAAATAGGTGAAAAGTGTAATAGTATGTCTTTGTGCTATGATAAACAAAGTGCTATCAAGCTAATTAAAAACTCAAACACAAACAAACAAAACATATAGACATGCGTTATAACTTTGTACGCGAGAAATATGAATGCAATGAATTCAATGTGGAGTAGAACAAGTGGCGCCCGAATATTTCTAAATTCAATGATGATGGTAAAATATCTTTGAATAATTTCCTAGGGACAGCCGAAGAACTTAGTATCACTAGGAATGTATCTATAGTAGAGTTATCCGCTCCGTAGACGATTTATTTTCGGTTCTGGCATTGAATTGGTTTAGATCTACTAGGGCTAGGGTATCCAGAATTTATATCGCGGTTATGCATCTTTATCTACAACGAAAAGAGAGCTAATAGCTTTATGTGCTACCGTATGTGAAGGTTTGTGGTTAAAAAAGCTTTTAAAGGATTTTGAATTAGATATAAATAAAATTAAAATCTTCGAAGACAATCAAGGATGTATAGCGTTAATCAAAAATCCAGCAAACAATAGAAGAGTGAAACATATCGACTTAAAACATAATTTTTTTCATGAAAATGTAAGAAAGGGTTTAATTGATCTACACTATATCGAAACAAGTTGAAACCAAGCAGATGTATTAACTAAAGGTATACCAGTTAACTCTTTTCTTTACTTTAGAAATAAGTTAGGTTTAAGGGAAATACAAATGTTATAGGTTTGTTGATACTTGTCAACAACAGAACAATTTTTAGCGTGGAGGGGTGTTGGAATATGGCACTAAAAATATGTTGAATGTTTTAGAGGTAGATGGCGCGGTAAGTTCGCAGAGCTGAGTGAAAGAATAAGACATCTAATTCTAGTTTTTAAGGTGTACTAGTAATGTGAGAACGTGTTAGGTTACATGGTTACATTATCTCTGTGTTAGATTGAGTATAGTTGTTTTGGTATGTAATCACTAAGTGTATTGCCGTAAACAATAAAACATATCACAACCAACTAAAACATGGGATTCTTTGATCATTTACTTAATTTCAACGAAACTTGACTCCACTTCAACGCGTTAGTGGGTATCTCCATTTCGAGCAAATCCGGTGAGATGCCTGTACTAGACAGTTTTATAGAGTTTTGGAAGGGTTCAAAACGGGCGTGCGTCTATATTTTTTATTGTTCTTGTTCGTACGCACGAAATAGCGATCCACTTGTGCGTTCTCACTGCCCAGACTCAACGCGTGGAGTCAAAAGAATACATTTCAATAGCAAGTGTACTCAACACCGTTTGTGCGCACGACGATCGGTCTCGAAAAATGCGTTCAGACTGCGCGCGCTAATCCTTTGATGAATCGAAAAACGACGAATCGCGTCCATGCATGCTCAGAGCCTACGCGCACGCACCGATGAGTACAACATTTTTGGACGCATACCGTTCGGGCGCTCAAGCCAGTACGCAGTTTAAGATGCCAATATAATTATTTGCGTCAAATAAAAACTTGGAGTAGTAGGGTGTTGTAATAAAAGAAAATAAGAACACATGTATATTATCATCTCTAAATTATAATGGTAGGTAGAACAAGTTACTATAAAGTGGCATCTACTACACTTGATCTACAATATAATCTATGTATGTATATAATATATACCATGACAAAAAAGGAATCAGCCAGTAAAACCAGATATTTTTAAACCAAATTTTGTACATTGTTGTAATGTAATAATAAATGATTACATTCTCATGGCAAAATTTATAGAGAAAATTTCATAATCAGTTGCAGCTCCACGTAAACGAATACATTCTGCTATTCGCCTGGGCATGCTGCTAACAAGATGACCTATAGACTACTGAGGAAGCTCATTGTAAGTAACCTGTAGGGTTAGTATGATATAGCTGTTCTAAGTTCATTGGGGGTTAGGAAGCGTACCAACCCTTCGACCCATCATATCCCAAACATATGGGCGATAGATCCGGCAGTCGCGCAGATCAATTGAGAATATTGATATGAGTCTCTTGCAGGAATCGTAATATAGCTACGGCACCATGGTGGTCAGTTGCTAGCCTATGTAGGGGAACAACGCAGTGCTCCCACGAATACTGTGCCGCAACTGCTAGGCTGTGCAGAAGCCCGGCTATAACCTCGTCGTGGTGGCCACCGGTAACAGGAGCCTCAGTACGGTTATGTCTCTGCTGGGGTGACTGGCTAATATAGTCGGACTAAGAGAGAAAACTCTAAACAAACCCCAATCCAAGAGGGAACAGCATATCTCGAGGGATGAATGGCTAGTGGGTTAATCTAGTCTCTAATATGCGGACTTGGGATGGCCGGGCGAGGTCCCATTTCAATAAATGCCTTACTGCGCTATCGGTGCTCTGGCGTAGTTGACTATCCTTTCCCCTTTACTCGTGGGAACACAAAAAGGAAAATAATAAAGAGGCACAAACACCTCAAAAGGAACCAGAGGCAGAAGAGGACGTAAGCCCTCCTTCCATTCCCGATACAGGAAAAGTGGAATAAAGTGCCTCCAAGCAAATCTTCACCATGCTAGGGCCGCATCGGCCGAAGTTAGCAGGCGGTTTGCTGATGGGACCATCAACATAGGGCTCATCCAAGAGCCCTGGATATCAAGAGGCCGCATTCAAGGCCTCAAAACACAAAATACTCAGGTAATTTATGACACGCGCGCAATCAAATCAAGAGCTGCGTTTATCATGAACACCGGTACTAATTTCTTGCCTCTCACAGTATATATGAACGGCGACACTGCAGTGGTGCTAGTTGAGTTGGACTCAGGCGGAGGTAGGAGAGAGGTCGTGATGGCCTCAGCCTACTTTCCGGGAGACACGGACGAAGCACTACCTTCAAATATCAAGGGCCTGGTGAAACACTGCAGATGCCACAGAAAGACCCTAATCATCGGCTGTGATGCAAATGCCCACAACCTAGTCTGGGGTAGTACGGACACAAACAACAGAGGTGAGTCACTCCTAGAATATCTATTACTTACAAATATGGGGATTGTAAACAAGGGGACTAATCCTACGTTTATAAACGCCATTAGGGAAGAGATTCTTGATTTGACGCTCACAACCAACAAATCTTTTGATATGATCAGGGACTGGAGGGTCTCTGAAGAGGACTCCATGTCGGACCATAAACATATTCTTTTTGAAGTGAGGGGATCGGTGAAGAGTCGATCGCTCTACAGAGACCCCAGGGCAACAGACTGGTTGAAATATTCGGAAGATCTGCAGTCAAAAATTAATGGAAATATATTTCCTACTACATCAATTGGGGAGCTGGATTCAGCAGTCGAAAAACTAACTGATGCAATCATATCCTCATTTCAAGATAGCTGCCCTCTCAAGATAGAATCCTCCACGAAGAGGATACCTTGGTGGAACAAAAATCTGGAAGAAACTACGCAGCATAGCAAGACTGGAATTTAATAACGCCAAAAAATCAAAAAAGTGGGATAGGTACAGAGAGGCCCTAACCACATACAACAAGGAGCTAAGGAAGTCTAAAAGGAAATCATGGAGGCTTCTCTGTGAAGAACTTAGAGACATCCCGGTCGCGGCCAGGTTGGACAAGACCCTTTCAAAAGCGGCTACAAATCCGGCAGGTACACTAAGGGAGACAAATGGCACCTACATAAGTAGTTTCAACGAAACACTACAGCTTCTTCTCAGAACTTACTTTCCTGACTGTAGGTTTAGAGCGTCGGGTGCTGATACTCGGGTGGCATCGTCATATGGTCAGCGCGGGACGACGAACCAGGTCATTAGGAACATAGTAACCTTTGAAAAGATAGAATGGGCTGTAAATTCTTTCAGACCCTACAAATCACCGGGGCCGGATGGCACTTTTCCGGTATTACTGTCAAGGGGAAGTGCTACCCTCTTTCGGGTGATGGTCGACATCTTCCGATCAAGTCTAGCACTGGGATATGTTCCAAGGATTTGGAGGGAAGTACGAGTTATTTTCATACCCAAGGGAGGGAACAAACCCCCGGAATCCCCCAAGTCCTACAGACCAATCAGTCTATCCTCTTTTATGTTGAAGACAATTGAGAAGCTACTGGACGAATACCTTAGGGTGGAGGTACTCTCTCTGAGTCCATTGCACGGACTTCAATTTGCCTACCAGAAGGGCAAATCAACTACTACGGCACTACATAAACTGGTTCTAGATATCGAAAAGGCCCTGAGCTCCAAGGAGATAGCCTTATGTGCATTTATGGACATTGAGGGCGCTCTTCGATAACGCGAACTTCCTCGCAATGGAAACTGCACTCTCTAATAGAGGAGCTGATTCAGCGATAGTAAAATGGGTCAGCAGCATGCTGAATCAAAGGCTGATTAGAACCTCACTTGGATCTACGGACATCAGTGTCACTGCGGTTAGGGGATGCCCACAGGGTGGGGTATTATCTCCCCTTTTATAGTCGGTATTAGTGGATGAACTGATTAGGGTCCTTAACCGGAAGGGATAGAGAACCATTGGTTATGCGGATGACATCTCTGTAATAATCAGGGGTAATCACATAGGGACGATTGCTGAACGGATGCAAGATGCCCTGAACACAACATGGGAATGGTGTAGGCTGGAGGGGTTATCAATTAACCCAGGCAATACAACCATCGTACCATTCACTAAGAAGACGGTGATAGATATCCCCACCTTAAAAGTAAACGGCATCGAAGTCGTCCCCAGTGATAAGGTGAAATATCTGGGAATTATCCTGGATAAAAAAACTCACCTTTGGACTGCTAGACAACTACTTGGTAGATCTTGGGGTCCGAGCCCCAAAATGACCTACTGGACATATACCCAAATGGTTAAAGCCACAATAGTGTACGGCATTCGGGTATGGTGGGGTACAACCAAACAGAAAACAACCATATCGAGGCTATGCAGGGTGCAGAGACTTGCGTGCCTATGCATCACAGGGGCTATGAAATCAACCCCAATGACGGCCATGGAAGCTCTTCTGAACTTGACACCGCTAAATGTGTCTATGCAAGAGGAGGCAGCTACGCAAGCAATCTCCATCTACAGAAGGGAAAAACTTAAGGCAGACAACCTTACTGGTCATCTTACAATCCTGAAGGAAATCAAAGACATACTTAGTATGTCTCTAGCAAGTGACCACATGAATCCCATGTTTTGCTTCGATAGGAAGTACGGGGTCGTCTTCCCGACGAGGGACGAGTGGTGCGCAAACCCAAGATGGTTGCGGGATGAATCGCAAAAGTGGTACACAGATGGATCCAAAACGCTCCAAGGAGTGGGGGCAGGAATAGTGGGGCCTAGAACACACAGGTCAATAACTTTGAGCAAGGACACCACAATCTTTCAAGCGGAACTATACGCAATCTTGGAAACTGTAGGAATCCTATCTGAAAGGGGAAATATGGGAATACGAATCAAAATATTCTCGGATAGCCAATCAGTTCTTAAGGCCCTGAGCAGTTGTATAATTGCGTCCAAAATATTATTGGAATCTCACAACATGCTTAACGACGTGGCTACTCAGAACCAGATTACTCTGGTCTGGGTGCCAGGACATGAGGGGCACGGAAGAAATGAGATGGCAGACACCTACGCAAAGAAAGGGGCTGAGAGGAACTTTACTGGACCTATCCCATCTTTTGGGTTTAGTAAAGGTCTCCTTAAAGGAGAGATAAAGAAACGGACAGCATCCATCACAACAAAACACTGGAATGATACCAGTGGGCTGGAACATTCCAAAAATTTCTGAACTACGACGCTAGGAGGGCGGACCTCGCCCTAAAACTGGACAGGAGAAGCATAAAGACACTGACAGGGGCACTCACAGGCCACTATACTTGCAACAAGCACCTACACAAAATGGGCTTATCCAACACGGGCACTTGCAGATTCTGTGGTGAAGAAGAGGAGTCAATGGAACACTTGATCACTAACTGTGGGGCACTAGGCCACAGGAGATACAGAATACTGCATGCATATACGCTGAGTGAAGAGGACCTATTAACACTCCCTTTGAAGGAGCTGATCCTGTTCCTAGACGTATTAAATAAATAAAAAAACAAGGGGAAGCACAATAGATCAACGTGGTCGCAGTGCAAAGGGCCACTTTGGGCCAGACCTCACTCCATTACATTACATTACAGCACCATAAGGCCGGGCATTGTATTGCTGGAATGCGACATTATTTGGCGCTTGGATATATGGCAAAGCAAATTGTTCAAAAATTTCGTGAATGTACATTTGAGCATTTAAATGGCTTCGATGGAATACTAAACGCGTCCTACTTCCTATGCTAATTCCACCTCAAGCCATAAATCCTCTAGTAAATTCAGTCCCATGTTCTAAAGAAACCTCCTCTTCGACGTCGAACTCGTCTTCGACCATCATGGGGCCACAAACAGAAGCGAGATTCGACGGAAAAGAAATATTGTTCCACTTTTTATTCCAATCTGCTCGATAGGAAATATACATACGTACATATATACATATATATATATACGTCCCAAGATTTTTCTAGGTACGCCCATGTCAATCCCTAAGAGTAGGTTTTATCTTTTCCGGTTCTGTGGCTCTTCTAGGGCATCCACACAATAGCTGCAGCAATATTTCTTTACATCCACCTACCAATTTCACGAAATGCAATACTCGTCTCATATAGTCCAACAATACAACCCTATTCTAAATTGCTTAGCTGCTGATAATTTCCTTGTCTTCGAAGTCCTGGCGTTTTAATACACTAATTAAAAACTACAGACTGTTACAGTCGAATACCCGAACTAAACTGATCCAAATAAAGAAATGAAAAACAAATATTTTCTTTGGAGTTGTGCAAAAAACGACAAAAAATATTTATTCTATATCTGGTTAATTTCTTTAACATTTCTTATTTTCAACACCATGAACATCTCTATAAAATATGGTTTAAAAATATGAACTTTTACTGAGTGATTCGTTTTCTTTGTCACATTATGCATGTGCATGTAAACTGTAAATTTGAAGTGGATTTTTAATAAACTATCTTACTAAAAATGCGTAATTTTTGCTATTTTGTGAAATTATATTTTCAACATTCTCTAAAATTTATTTCCAGAAATCCTTAACAATAACGATATAGCAACACAAATGTGATTTCCCATAAGCCATATAGTATCAACTACCACTGGAAGCCACTGTAGGAGTAAACGTGTTTTAAATTTAAATAAACAATGTTAAGCTGTATTAGGATAATGGAGGTGATCGAATAGCGCGGTAGCTAGTTTAGTGACGTTATTATCCTTTTTATACCGCATAACATTTCAAAAATACATAATATCGTAACCCTCTTGTGCGTACGTACGAGGCGGATACTAATCGAACTTTTCCTTTTAACGCTCTCTAGGTGAAGTGAGTAACGTGACGTCTTGATATATGTTGGGTGGGGATGTAAAGGGGTTAGGAATAAATCGGTTCGGCTCGTTAGAGCAGATTGGCTGTTAGCAGCATGATGTCAATACAAAATGGGACCCATGCACGCCGACCACGGACAAGCACAGTGAGAGGAATATTCTTGCGATCCATGAGATGATTGAATGCTGTGTATTATTGCCTACTGCTTGGTGAAGTGAGACTGGCCTATCGATGAAAAAGGCGAGTCATGCCTATTCGAAGTGCGATTCTACTCCATAAGAACACTCGGTGACATACAGCTGCATTAACCCAAGAAAAATCGGACAAAATTCATTGGAAAACACTGGAACATCTGCTTTACAGTCCCGATCTGTCGCCGTGTGACTACCACATGTTTGGGCCACTCAAAGAAGAACTGGGAGGTTATCACTTTAATGACGACAAAGGTGTAGAAACGTTCATGCGCAATTGGTTACAGGCGCGACAAGATTCGTTCTTTGATGACGGAATTTAAGAACTTCCAATTCGGTGGGAATATGTGTGTGAATAGAAAAGGAGATTATATAGAAAAATAAGCTACATATATTCTTCTTCTTCTTCTCGTCAACCCTTATGCCTTTCAGCGTCGGATGTACATATATTCAAAATTTTATTTAGTGTACCAACAGATGTTCTAAAACAAAAGTCCGGTTCATATTTGATTCGTCCTCGTATGTACAGTCTGCAAAATAATGAATGTATCCCCTCGTCGCCCACTGAATATCAATATTACCTTCCACGCGTTAGAGAGCGCGCTTCGCTGTCGTAGGTATGAAGAGCTGGTAAATATAAGTATGATTTAGTTCGTAATTTACTGTTCTAGGTTTCCACAAATAATATATTTACCCGAGATTTTATGGTTTACATCGCTTCAAATTTTGTTTGTTTTTTCATGTCGATTTGCTTGTGTATATTCTGTTATCAAATAAATAATGTGTTCTTAAGTAACAATGAATTTAAAAAATAACAATTACAGAATTGATAGTTCTAACTGTATTAACGACAAGCTCAAACGGTAGATGGGAACATGATCAAAAGCAGTCTTAATATGACAATGAAAAGAATAACTCTAGTATTGAATTACTTAATAAGTATAAATTATAACGAATTTTTGGATGTACAAAAATTATTTCAGTAATGAGTAATAAAAACGTCATTCAGTATAATATTAGTCAATCATAATATCAAATAAAGCGCAAGTTAACACCTTTTTTTTTCTTATAACAATTGTTTTTTTACATTTTATATAGAATTTTAAATGGTCAATGCAATAAATTTGATTTAAATATAAAGTTCATCGGTAATATGCACCTTTTATTGCTTGTGGAACATGAAATATTTAAGTAATAAAGAAACAATAACAAGCAAAGTAGAGTTCAGATAACAATTAACAACATCATGTAATCTAGAGAGATAAAGAATAATTAGCCGATACATATCATTTAATGATATTAATAAACATCTACATACACATACATCTGACCTTCCTACAATATAATATAGGACCGTTCATCTGGAACAGGCATGGGCAACCTTTTCTGATACGGCCGCTAGAAGTTTTATGCTACGAGTAATCTTGAAAATTATAAATTTTAGCAGTATCTTTATGAAGCAAATTTGAAGGGGTCGTGCTAATATGCAATGGAAAAATTTAATGGCGGGCCGGACAAATCTTATTACAGGGCCAGATGTGGGCCGGGGGCCCGAGGTTGCCCATGTCTGATCTAGAATCTAGAGAGGTTGAGAAGAAAGAGATAGTGTTCGCCGCCAAACTGAGGCGCTCGTCTTGATTTAAAGCCAATGGACACAGACAGAAATACTTTCATAGTTGTGTCCTTGTCTCTTATTTCATGTGCATTAGGCAAAGTTAGTTGCGATGTGCAAGTTGCAACTCTCTTGGTCTAATGATCATTAGACAGAGACACAACTTTGGAAGTTTTCCTTGTATGTGCCCATCGGCCTTTGGTAGGAGTTAGACGGGAACAAATAATACAAATATGCTACAGTTCGCATCATATTTTAATTCCCCTTTTGCCAATTTGTTACATACTTATTTTGTCGCTATCATGTAAAACGTAGGGATTCTAAATAAGAAAATAAACAGGGAATTCTGATAGAACTACAAAAAAAAATATATAAGCAACAGTTATGTACAAAATAAATACAAATCTAAGCTGCAATATCATAAAATCACTTTACAAAGGGTTCGAAAATGCCACCTTTCTTGGCTAAACTGCAACGAAGTCTGTTGTAAGACGTCTTCGAGAATTCTAGGGATTTTGTCGGGAAAATTGGTAAAGGATTTTTCTGCAACTATTACCGGGTTTTCCGCCGTCTCGAATCTGTATAGATTTTCTTGCATTCCACAGAAGAAAATCGCTGCGAGTGAGTTCGAGCGATCTAGAATTTGATCGTACCATTTCTGGCAATAATACGAACAGGAAACTGCTCTCTAAAAACTCCATTACTAATATGAAGTTATCCGCGGGACAATTGTTATAGATAAAGAGGATGCTGTCAAAAATAAAACAGTCACATGGTGTATTTTCACAAGACGATATATATGTTCTAGGTTGTTCTATATAATAAGTTATTTTAAACCAATAAACTGCGAGAATATGCGTATTCTTAATAACAGTCGCCTCATTGGAACCAAATTCTATCAAAATCGACGTTAGTATTACGATCTGCAGGAATAATTTAAGTTCGCAGCCAATTTAATATCTCGCTTCATTCAAATTGCCCTCAACAACAAATAGCCTCATAACGTTGTCACTCAAGATGCCCACACAAGCGTTAAGTTTTTCGGGTATATTGAATTCTTGCATTATGGATATGTTGATTTTCCCGAGACCAAGGAAGACCAGGAGAGTTAGGTCAGTGGGTTAATAACGTCTGTGCGTAAACAAAGTGAAAATACTATTTAAAAAGTACCGAAATAAATAGTCAAAAGTGAATACGGTGTTTATAAGAATAGGTGAGTCTTTTATTAAGTTATAGCAAGACATATATACCAGAAATTTAATAGATAGACATAAAAGAACTACCGTGCAAGGTCAATTCCGACAGGTCGACTGGGTTGACATTGTGTCGATACGCGGCAAAGTGAAACAAGGCAGGGGCGTATTAAGAGCGGGAGCAAAAGTAAATAACGAAAATGTTTGAATCTGAAGATACTGGTGCGGAGTATAAAAAGAGGGAAAGGCAGAGATTATGAAATATTTAGGAAAAGTAAAAAAACACTAAGGTCACCAACGCAAAGAGGCAACGAGAAGAGTAATGATGATGAACCGGAAATAAGAGAAATGTGCCATCAATTGCTGCGAAAGATAAAACAAGTAAGACATGTTCAAGAGGACATGAAGAAAAACTAGATACAAACAATAAAGAAATGAGAAAATTGAGGGAAGAAATCAAAACAACTAACGAGAAATGGGAGAAAAAATATACAGAACTGCAAAATAAAATGGAGGCATTAGAAACAAAAGTGGAAAATATGGAGAAGGAAAAGAGAAAGAATAATGTAGTAATAACAAGACTGGAGATGGTTAAAACGGGAAAAGAAATAAATAAACAGATGGAGGATTGGATTAAAAGAACTGGATGTGGAAGAAAAGGTGAAGGAGGCAAAACAAATTACAGCAAACAGAATCTTGGTGGCAATGGAATGCTTTGGAGGAAAAATTGAGGTGCTTAAGAATAAAAGGAAGTTGCAACGTAAAACAATTTATATAGATAGTGATTTAACGGGTCCGGAAAGAGTCATTCAGAGGAAAATAAGAATGTAGGCAAGCAAATTAAGAGAGGACGGAAAGAAAGTGAAAATAGGACACATGATTCTGATAATAGATGAAAAGAAAATGACATGGAATGCAAGAACTAACAGCTTAGAAGAAAGGAGTACAAAAACTAATACATGGAATTAAAGGACAACACGAAATGGTAACGACAGGGCAGAGAAAAGACTTGGGAGGACAGCAGTTAATATGATGAAAATGGAGGAAGATAGAGTGAATAAAAATGGAAGAAAACGAATAAAAGAAAGAATAAAGAAAAAGAAAAAAAATGACATACTTAGAATCAGCACATAGAATGTGAGAAGGCTGTTAAAGGTGGGAAAGCTGCAGGAAATAGAAACAGAACTGAAAAACTATAAAATAAATATTGTAGCGCCACAGGAAATAAGATGGGCAGGACAGGGCAGAATAGATAGAAAAGATTTTACATTATTTTACTCAGGGAATGAACAGTAGGGGCAGCAAGGAGTAGCATTTATGATATCAGCACAAAACTAAGAAAAGGTTATGGAATTTAGGCCAGTAAATGAAAGAATTGCATATATTAGAATTGATACAAGCCCTTTTAAATTATCATTACTGAATGTATATACGCCCACTGAAAACGAGGAAGCAGGAGACAAAGACAGATGCTATGAAATAGTGGAGGAAGAACTGGAAAAAATACCGAAAGAAGACATAGTAATACTGTTGGGTGACTTGAACACACAAATAGGGAGAGAAAACTTTAACAAGCATGTAGCAGGAAGGGATACGACACACGAGAAAACAAACAATAATGGACAAAGACTATGTGGTCTAGCAGCAAGAACAGAGACGATTGTAAGTAGCACAAAGTACCAACACATGGTATAAGGTGACATGGATATCCCCAGACCAGAAATATCATACACAAATTAACCACATACTCGTTTCAAAAGAAGACAATCCACAATATTAGATGTTAGAAGCTATAGAGGCACCAGTGTTGATACAGATCATTATATGGTAACTGCAAAGATAAGACAAAAAATTAAAAAGACAGGAAACACGAAAATACAGAGTAAATGGAATGTAGAAAGCCTGAATCAAGAAGTTACCAGGATGCAATATGCGGAAGAAATTGAAAGGAAACTGAGAGCAAGAAAAGATGGAGGAATGTTGCATAGAAGAAATCTGGAAACATATTAAGGACTGTGTCAGGGAAGCAGCAGAGAATCAGATTGGAAAGAAAAGCAAAAGAGCAGTAAAGACTGGTATAACGATGACTGTGAAAAGATAGTTAAGGCTAAAAAGCAGGCATGGTTGAAATGGATGGCAACGAGGAGAAGTCAGGATAGAGAGAAATATGAGCAAATAAGGAATGAGAGTAAGAAAACATTAAGAAGGATAAAGAGGAAATGGACTGAAAGAACGCATGAATATATGATAGATGTAGAATTTCTGTTTGTGGACTTCCGGTAGGCTTTTGATTCCATTAAAAGAGAAAGCCTAATATTAGCGATGAAAGAACTCAAAGTACCGGCAAAACTAAGAAGGCTCACAAAGATGAGAATGAATGAAAAAGATGACAATTAAAACGGCAAGAGGAGAGACGGAAGAATTTGAGGTTAATAAAGGAGTTAGACAGGACGATGCACTAGCCACAATGCTGTTCAACCTGGCTCTGGAGTACGTAACAAGAAAAATAAATAAAGGAACAATCAGAACAAAGGGAGGACAAATAATAGCGTAGGCGGATGATATTGTGATCATAACAAAAGACGATAAATTTTGATTAAGATGGTGGAAGAAATTGTGAGGGAAGGAAAGAAGCTCTGGGTGGATATTCCCGATGTTTTCTATAGAAAAGAGCCTTTAGAAATTTTTGCTGAACGCGCTCAATTTCATCTATACCATTGCCATAATGTGGATTCCAAACCTCACCAGCATACTCCAATGTACTCCTGACATATGCACACTAAAAATCTTTTCAATGGTTCAATACTGTCGAAGTCTTTGGTATTACGAAGCAGGAAACCCAGGGTTCTATAAGCTTTGGTAGTAATCTTATTAATATGGGCTTTAAATGTAAGTGTCCTGTCAAACAACACACCTAAATTATTAAATAATTCAACTCTCTCAAAAGGGACATTGTTCAGAGAGTAATCAAAATTCTTTCAGTCATTTCTAGAAAAGGAAAGTGTTTTACACTTGGATATATTTGATTCAAGTCCATTTAGTTTGCACCAGTTTTCTATAGATATTAGATCCTGCTGAAGTTGTTCAGAGTCACGAGTTGTCTCAATCTTAGAGTATATTTTCAAATGGTCCGCATAAAACAAACACTGTGATCTAATTAGAGTGGCCAGGTCATTTACATACAAAACAAACAGCAACGGACCCAGAACAGAGCTCTGTGGTACGCCACTAGTAGAAACAAACTCTGCTGATCTTACGCCATCACACTCTACAAAATTAACGCGACCAGATAGATAGTTGGCAATAACATCAACAAAACAGGGGTTTATATTAAATGTTGTCAATTTCCGAAGCAAAGCAACATGCGGCACTTTGTCAAAGGCCTTAGTGAAGTCGGTATATATAACATCCACGTGACAGCGTTCGTTAAAAGCATGTGAGATGTATTGAGTTATCGAAATCAAGTTCGAAATAGTTGATCTTCCCTTAATAAATCCGTGCTGAGCTTCAGAAAATTGTGTTTTAACTTGGTAATATAATAAATCAGACAATATTATTTCAAAAATTTTAGAAAAATTATTGATGAATGCTACTGGACGATAGGATCTAACATCACTTCTGTCCGCTTTCTTGAAAATTGGTATTATCTTACTCACTTTCCACATGTTTGGGTAGAAGCCCTTTGTAAGAATCAAGTTATAAATGTGCAGTAGTGGTTTTTCGAAACTAGCCCTACAATCCTTGATCAGGAATTCAAGTATTCCATCTGAACCGAAAGTAAGGTTTTTTCATTTTTTAAGAGCACTGTAAAAATCACTCCGAGGCACCAAAGCTGCACCACGACCATAGCCTCTTGAACTGGTAGGTGTTGAAGAACATGGCGAATGTACGGAAGAGAAGTAGGAAGCAAAGCCTTGTGCAATTGTGTATGCACTGTTGTTATATGAATCTTGATCAGAAAACATTGATCCTGGTATTCTAGAACAATTCTTACGCATGCGTATAAAGGTCCATAAATTTCTGGGATCGTGCTTCGCAGACTTTTCAACTGATTTAATATATTTATTGAAATCATTATGTATAGAGCGTTTTACAATGTTTCTATATCTTACAAATCTTCGCTTATAGAAATCTGTACGATGTCGATGATATTGGTTTCTTAATTTTCTTTTAACTTTAATGCAGGATATAGTATGTGAAGAGAACCGCAGTGGATATTTATGAGATCTATGTTCATACCTTGGTAGAGTCATTGAGAAATAGAAGTTCAGAGTGCGATAAAAAGCATAACAAGCGTTATTTACATCTTGGTGATCCAACACCAATTCCCAATTTTCGTTACTTAGTCAATCATATAAACGTGTTAAGTTATCCTTCTTGAAATTGTGATTTGGAGGTGACACGCCAACAAAGTTGGTCGGCTTTGACACATACTGAATCGAATAATCAATGAACAGAGCAGGGTGGTGTCTATCCTCTGGTACAAGACTATAATCAGATCTCGATACAGAACACTTAATATCCTCCGAACAAATTACCAGATCCAGCAAATGCGAATTATGATTTAGAATATTATTGATTTGTAAAGAATTAGTTAAACGTAGAAAATTATGTAGACGGTCAGATCTCGGACAGGAATGAGGAAAATTTTGTAAGGTGAAGTCACCTAGGATAATAAATTGACCTTCAAATACTACTGAGGACTCACTGTCATTCATTAAACAATCATAAACTATAAAAGGGCAGGCAGGAGGTACATAAACAATCACTAACAATAAGTAAAAATATAAATGATGAAGTGCATGTTTAATTCGCACACAACGTAAATCTACCTTGTAATCATTTAATAATGGGTTCATCTCTATAGTTACGAATTCTGAATTGTATTCCTCACGGCAATCAGAACTCCTCCGCCCCGATTATACTGAGGTGATCTGTCTTTGCGGTACACCATATAATTTTCAGTAAACATTTCAGCATTTTGAAGACCGTCACCCGCCCATGTTTCAGTTAGAGATACAACATCTAGTTCATCAAATAACAGTAAGTTTTGATAAAATGTGAATATTTTAGTATTAAGTCCATTAACGTTTTGGTAATATATACAGAAGGAACCTAATGACTGCTGGAAGGTATCGCGTTTTTTCTTTCCATCAACTTTGGAATACCACCGGAATATTTAAGATAGACGTTTTCACCATTATTTTTCCGCTCCTTAAATTCAGCTATAACTACATTTTTAATTTTCTGCTGTCTCGGTGTTAAATCACAGTTTATATAAACATTAGAGATACTGTAATTTCGCAAACGTTTACTATTACGAATTGTTTGCACAGCCGCATCAGCGCTATTACATACCACTTTCAAAGGACGAGGCTTTTCAGGATTAACAATCTTGCCCAGCCGGAAAACCTTCGTTACAACTGTATCACTAGCTGTAGAATTGTTCACGAAATTAAATACATCAGCAGCAGATTTTATATCACTATCACCCTCGGGCAAATTGTACAGAATCATATTGCTCCTACGGCTATTCCTATCTTCTACCTCCTTAACAATTACCTTGAAATCATGATCCTCAATTTTGAGTTTATTAACGTTGAATGAACTTTGTGATTTTAAATCTGACACATCTTGCTGCATATTACGTACAAGTTCTTGCAATGTTTTCAATAACTATACTTGCTCAGATATATCAAAATTACAATATACATTTTGAACATGTCCATTTTATGCTTCTTTTTGAACGCAATAAACGAAAATCAGAAGACGTCAATCCGACACAACCACTACTACTATGCACTGTACTATATACCTCCGTACAAAGATAACAAGCAATTGAGTTGTTTTCATTAATTTTGGTGTTACAACATTTGCAATTTGTATTAATAAGTAATTGCACTAGGAAAATAATAAACAGGGACAGAATCTTCACACCCTCAGGGTCGTTTAAGGGTGACTAACAAAATCACAAATACAAGCAGACCTCGGAGAGGGATTACACTAGAGAACAAAGGTAATTAGAATGAGAAAAGGGGAAAAATACCCAAATAAGCAATGGCAAAATGTGAATATATGTATCCCCAATATATGTGCATATGTGTATCAATATACATATATGCTTCGCACATAAAGATAGTACGCCCAAAAACAAGGTCAACCGAAAAATAAGAAAAACTGTACAATTACTTAAAAACAACCGCAAGACATAAACCTCAAAAATGAAATCCAAGTTACAATAGGCATATACGTATATCACTATTGAAATTAATAATTATTATCTGAGTAAAAATCAAAATTCATCCGCAACACGCGAAAAGCACGTGCACTCACTTGCCACACAAAATGCACGCACATAGATCGACCGTTGGAGGGAATTTCCAGCAAAGTACCATTCAATGATTTTAGTTGTATAAACTCAAATGTTGTTTTAGTTAATTTCGTATTCCTTATCGAAATAAATCACCGATAATCAGCGACTGACGATGCTAATAATCCCAACCATATCCTAACGTGGTCGACAATGACCATCAAGCGCGTCTTTATCGTATCGCTGCTTATTTTTCGATCCCTATATTGCATGGTAAAGGGGTCAGCTGTGTACATACTGTACATACATACATACATACATACATACATACATACATACATACATACATACATATATATATACACGTATTTTGTGGCAATCTAATGGTGCGAGGAATAAACACTAGTTCTCGTATTTTTCTGATGTAAATATATTTACATGCATCGCAAAACTTATATTTTAAGAAATATGTACATTACACGCATTAACGCACTGAAATAAACATAGTATGCCTGAAAACATTATACACAGGGATATAGTTGTAAGCAAATCATGACGGATCTAATTCAAAAGTGTTAGCTTATATATAAAGCCGGAGATGTTTAATAACACCATGTAATTAGTAAACAAGTTCTAGATTAAATAAACGTTATTTATATACGTTAAGAAAGAATTAATTATAGGTAGTAGACAAACACCGATAACTAAAGAACTTATTCCAGTGCGTTAACGCTTTGGAAAAGCAAACAAAACTAAAAACATTTACCGATTCTCAATTTCGTCAGTAATTACGAATTCCCATAAATGAGTTAACACTGCAGCATCGGCCCTACAGATTACCAAGAAAAAGAAAAGGTAAAGTTATACCCAATCCCAACACATTGATTACTAAAAATAATCAGAAAGAAGAAAATTAAAAGCGTATAAAATATACAGTGCTCCAGGAAAGTCCGATGCAAACACCTAAAGATTTGTCTGTACAACGAAAAATGGAAAGTGTATTCTATATCTAGTAGTAAGAACAGCTTTACCGATCAGTTGTCGTATCATCAGTGACGACACACTCCCATATATGCGACATCACAGCTGCATCAGCCCTATAACATATTTCCTTATGTATTTTAAATAAAAGGATAAATTATTACATATAAGTACAGCAGACAGACGGGTGATGGCGAGAAGACAGGATGCGCAATTGACCAAATCGCTATAGGCCTTCCCATGTCCCATTGTGCAAAGTACTTCTCTCTCTCTTTCAAATCCGTACAAGCAATTATATTTTTGGAAGGCGGAACCTTACCTGCGCGACCGCTTGCCATCACCCGTCTGTCGGGCAGTAATCATACACATGTGATTATAAATAACATATTCACTTTATACAAGAAAATATTATCCATCCAATAAACTACTGCTACTACTAAACACAAAAGGTGATTACGTTTAAAAGAGACGCATTTTTTATATAATCTACACATCCATAGTTTTAAGATCAGATGTTATGATGAGTAATATAAACGAAGCGTTTCTTGATAGTGTTAGACTGTTGTCAATCTCATAAAAGGGGAACATCAAACCATCTCTTGAAGTCCCTTTCCAAGTGAACTGTTTTGCTTCTCTTTAAAGTTCTTTTTCAAATCTAAATGTACGTACGTAGTAATATACAGAATATGTCCTCCGTTGGAGTAATTATTCACGTAAAGAATTGAGTCATTTCTAGTGAGAATGTTAAGCACTCTAACAGTTTCAATTGACAACTGCTTTTCTATTATTTCCATTGTCATTTTTCGATCGCTTCAGCATTGGAATAGCAAACCGCTATGTGATTGGCTGCCCGTGGTTATGGTCGATCGTCAGTTTAAGACAACGGTCGTAGTAAAATTGCGTATCTACTCCACGAAGTGTTACTCAAAATTTATTTTTACACATAAAGATTCAGTATTTATTTATATTTCTTCACTTGTACAGCAACTGGCTGATATTGAGGCATATTTCTGGAATAACTGCGTTGTTCATGCAGGGCCGAGCCGTGCCGGGGGTGCAAGGGGTGCACTCCATCTGGGCGGTAATCTTACACAATACTGAGAATTCTACTGCGTAGTAATTATTACTGGTTAGTGGATCATACAGCATTATTAGGAATGCTGCACTAATGGAATTTTACAATAGAACTTAATCTTAATTACAATAATCCCTAATAATCGCAATATAATGATTTCATAGTATTACCCAAAAGAAATATTCAAGCAGTATTACAATGCTTTATGTGTCATAAACATTTACAAGGGTATTTCCAAGAACGATTTTATGGTCATCAAGGTATTATCCTATCCCTCTAGTACCTCGGGCCATTCAGTTTACTTCTAAACGTCTACGTGTACGCGCGAAGTACAAGTGGGCGAATTTTGAAAGTATTAACAGTGAAAATGCCGCGTGGAGAACCGATCAGTGTTGAAAAGCGATCGTCCGTGATCACACTCGATAAAGAAGGGTATTCTGTTCGACAAATTGGCGAAAAAGTGTTGACGTTGATGATTAGCGAATCGTTTTAATTAGTAAACGAAATAGAAGACTGACAGCACCACAAATAGCAGCAGAATTCAATCGCGATCGTCAAAACGCGGTGTTAGTGAGCTTGCGAGAGGCAAACCTATTCGGACGAATTGCTGTACGGAAACCGCTACTAATGCGAACCAATCGTTTAAAACTATTACAGACCCAACGACATCGAGATTGGACGGTGGAGGAGTGGAAAAATGTGCTTTGGACCGACGAATCCAAGTTTGAAGTGTTTGGACAAAATAGAAGAGTTTATGTTCGGAGATCAAAGACAGAAAAAATGCTCCGCGAATGTCTAGCACCCACTGTAAAACATGGTGGTGGCTCAGTTATGGTGTGGGGTTATTTTTCGTACGCAGGAGTAGGAGATCTCGTTCGGATAGAAGGTATTATGAGAAAAGAACAGTACAGAAATATTCTAGAGCATAATGCTGTACCTTCTGGCCAGCGATTCATAAGGGAGAATTTCACCTTCATGCAAGATAATGATCCTAAACATACGGCGTTAGTATGTAGGGATTATTTGAATACACAACAAACACAAAATACCTTGCAAATAATGTCATGGCCTCCACAGAATTCCGATCTTAACCCGATCGAACTCTTGTGGGATGAGCTGGATAGACAAGTACGAAAAGTGGCTCCAACTTCGAAACAACACCTTTGGGAAGTTTTACAAGAACAATGGAACAGTTTAGCACCCAACACACTTACAAAACTTATCGAAAGAATGCCCAGAGTTGTTCGAGCCGTATTGAATGCAAAAGGAGGATTCTTCAACGAGAAGAAAGTTTAATGATTGTATTTGATAAATATTATTATTTGCTATCATTTTGTCATAATAAACCAATATTTTGTTATATATAACTGATTTTGTGTTTTATTTTTATTTTTGTGCAAGTTAAATACTTATATTGAGAAAATATTAACTGTCCCAACTTCCGTGACTGGGAGTGTATATATAGGTTGCTCACGACTAACGCGTTGGACTGTAGCTCCCTAGCTAATATATATTTTTTAATCTCTTTTGACAGGATGGTGTATGTTTATAAAGGCCATAATGAGAAAATATTTTCATTTATACAGGCTGCCACAAAAAGCGCTAAGTATCAAAGTTATATCTTTTCAAATGGAACACTATATATCTTTTTGCTTTTTCCAAATTGTACAGAAAAATAAAGGTAAGTTACTTCAATGTTACCTACACCTATCGTTTACCTTTTCGAAGTATCTGAGGATTTTCAAAAAGTAAGATGTTTTGAAAATGGATATAACAAATTTTCAAATCATGTTTTTAACTATGATTTGGTATATCTTGGGCTACTTATTTGCAGGTATGTAATTTTACAATTCGGGGAAAATGTTTACATACGATACACCGCGAGGACCCGAAATGGACAGCTTTGGGTATACCACAGATAAAAGCTCAAAAAATAAAGAATAGACGACAAAGAACACCCACAAATTCGAGCAAAATGAACGATGATAAATTGGATACATTATTGGAACAGATTAAAATTAAAAATGAACACCTCAAAAGAGAAAATAAAGAAATTTGACAAGAAAGAATATAAAAAAGAACGCTATAAAAGATACAAAATAAAATAGAAAGAAAAACGGATAAGCAATGTGGTGCTGACAGGAATAGCGATCGATAGTAGTGACTAAAAAACCCTAAAACAGACTATGAGCAATTTACTCAGAAGAGAACTGGAAGTCCAAGTAGAAGTAATGGCAGCGCAGAAATTGTGAGAGCAAACTAGCTTAATTAAACTGAAAAACGAAGAAGACAAAGGAAACTGTGATGAAAAACAAACACAAGCAAAAGAAAGTGGAAGATAAGAGGATTTATCTTAACAATGACTTGACCCAAACGGTTAAAATAGGTTACAACAAAATCACAATAGGGCAACAAGAATGGAGATGCAACAGAGATACTAAGCAACTCGAAGTATCTCAGATAAAAACTGACGGAGTACAGCAGTGGTCAGGAAACTAACAAAAACGACCAGGCAAGAAACTGGAGAATGAATAGGGAACGAGGGTAAGAGAAAAGCTAGAGAAATATAAGATTAGGAAGATGTAATCTTCAAAGAGTATACGAAGAAGGAGCAATAAAAAATTTAACAATAGAAGCTAAGAGGTATCACTTGGACATTCTGGCAATACAGGAAACATATCTGAAAAGAAGCGACATAATGTAAGTTGAAGATTACTTAATATTTACAAGCGGGGCACAAAGAAGAAGTTTAGAAACGGGATTCGTGATAAACAAAATACGCCAAAACACAGTAAAAGAATTCTCAAAAATACCTGATCCATGTAAAATATATATGCATCTGAAATTTAACTAGGTAAACGTCACGTTAAATTTTCATGCACCAAACGAAGAAAAAGAATGGATCAAGTAAAAATACTACGAAAAATTAGAGGACATAACAAACGGTATACCCAATAGCCACATTAAAAATTATTATCGGCGATGCAAGTGCTAAAGTGGTAAAGGAAGAGTTATTTAAATCAGTAACAGGAGGAGAAAGTAATAGTCCGAGGGGCAGCGTTACAAATTAAGTGGTCATAGTAGGCCGGCTGGCGCACCAACACTGTGTTTGGTTACGTACTAATACGCCGAATGAATTTTTGTTTTCAAATAGTTGACATCATAGTGAGTTGAAAAAATCGTCAGCTGCATCGTGGATGCTGGATTATGCGTCAGCTGCTCGCATGAACTTGTAGAAAATACATGTAGAATAAAGTAATCAGAAAATACAACAGAAAATGAAAATTATCAACACACATTTCGAAAGGAAGGAAATATAGGGGGCATGGATAATACCAGGGACTAACCAAATCAATCAAATAAACCACCTACTGATAGAAGAACACTACGCTAAACAAATGACAAACGGAGCTCGTATCTGCCCCACGAGAACTTATCGTGGGGCAGATACGAGCCTGATCATCCCTCGGTGGTAGCTGCGCAGACCACGAAGGGAACAAAAAAGTTGACGCAAAATACAATATGAAAGAACTACAAAATGAAGAAATTGCAAGGAAGTACAATAAGGAAATAGATATATACATATGCATATAAGCAGCGAACAAGAAGAGACAACGACGGCTAATATTCTGAAACCAGGAACAGAAGATGAGAAAAGAAAGTACCAAGAACAGAAAAACATTCAAAAAGATCTGCCGAGAGAACAAACTAAAACTACAATAAGAATAAATTCAGGAAATGAACTACAAAAGAAAAAATATCAGAGAAACAAAAGAAATAAAGAAAGGCTATCAATCAAAGCGAATATTTACCAAAGACAACAATAAAAGCAACATAATCCGCAGCAAAGATGGAAGCAATATTTTGAAAAACTACTGAACGAGGGTGAAATAGAAAACAAAAAATCCGAGGAAGGACAAATGCATGAACGGACAAATGCTGAAAAAGAAGTTTTGCCTACAGAAGAAGAAATAAAAGAAGTAATAGATAGCCTGAAAAAGCTAAAATCCCCAGCAGAAATCAAATAATGGCCGAAAATATTAAATATAGCACGAAAACACTAAAAAGAGAATTATCAGAGTTAATAAGAATGCCAGAAAATTGGAGAAAACCGATACACAAAAGGAAAGAAATCACGGAATCTAGCAACTACCAGAAAATTGCGCTCCTGGACGTAACATAAAATAATTGCCATAGTACTTAAAAAAGGTTAGACAAACTCGCAGAGAGTGCAAAAGCAGAATATCAGTCCGGATTTCGAAAAGGCAGATCTACGATAGACCAGATTTTTCTATTAAAGAAGACCGATCCACATTACTATTTAACCTGGTAGTAGAGGCAGCGATTATAAATAGCAAAACCAACAGCCAAGGGACATTACACACAAAAAGCCATCAATGTCTGGCATATGCAGATAATCTGGTCATGATAAGGAACAGCCAAAAGGAACTTATTGTTAGTAGAGTGACAACACAACTCACAGAGAAACCATCGAAACTGCGACTGCAAATCAACAAAGCGAAAACAGAATATATGCAATTGAAAAATAGGCATTATGATAAACAGAACAAACCCTTAGAAATCCACACTCGAAGACAGCCAACTATGTATACCTAGGCACGTGGATAACTAATAAATGCGAACAAGGAGCAGCGGACTAACAAATGAATGGATGTGATAAATGGAGAATCGATGACACCAGAGTAGTCAAAAGAAATAGCCGAAAGGCAAGAGAAGCAGAGGAAGGCCAAGGAAATAGTGGAGGGAAGCAATTATGGAAGATATCAGAGAAAAGAAAATAGCAAATTGGAAAGAGAAGGTGAAAAATCGACAGAAGTGAAAAGAAGAAACAAAACCACATATTAGGCGATAGGCCTGAATGAAGCCATTTATATATAATTTTACAATAATGTATACGGTGATTCCACAGACCGGCTTTGTTTGTCCCAACTTCAATAGTGTACAACTTTGTTATTTCAAATAGAACACCCGGTATATTTTTGGACTCGGAGAAAGGTTTTTCAATTCCTACCTAATCTGTATTAGGTTTCCCTGTACCTCTCGCTTGTGATGTCGGAGAAATTTGAAGGGATGTTAAATTTTACTTAGAATGAAATTAAATCTAAGCTGCTTAATCTGGAAATGCAATTTTTTTATTTCAACTATTTGAAAAAGTTGCAAGTAACTTCTAAGTTTTAAGTTAATAATAATAAGTAAAGTTGTCTTAAATTCTTTGTATCCATTTATATGAATAATAAAGATTATAATAACGCTGATGATTTTTATGTTTCAAACAAATTAATAGTTATCGAGAAGATTCAGAATTTTGCAAATAACACCATTTATGTCTATAGTCTATAGGGGCGGCAAATTATATCTTGCACTTGGGCGGCATACCCTTGGCTCGGCCCTGCGTTCATGTGACTAGACGTAGTACTCATTGTCAGTCCACATTCGGTGAAATAGTACAACATGAACTAAATTTATGCCTTTTAAATTCCAAACTAAGTCTGTATTGCATAATTTTTATATTATTATCTGAAAAATTAGCATTGGTAACCATTACATTTCTAACACGAGTTGGGTTTGTACTGTTTTTCTGACTTCCTTTGTTTCGGATCATCATCTATTTTTTTAACAGACTTGACGTGTTAATGTTATTACAACTGTCTGGGCTTCTATATACATCTACATCACTATACCTATGCATATACGTATATCCATACATAGTCTAATATCTATCTGTAAACGGCGCCAAAATCTGCACCGTTTGCATTTCTGTGATTGTACATATGCATATACATCTACTCCATTGGATGTTTTCGCGGATATGATGCGGTATGTATAGATACCTTCCAAGTTTCAATCTCAGCTGGAGCTATCTTGTCAGTTTCTTGGGCGAATTACAATTACTTGCAACCTATCAGAATACGGGACAACTAAACTTGACGCATTAATTTTAACAGGTGATAATAAGCAGATAAAAAAATGCGTTCGCAAAAGTTACTAAACAATAGAAATATTAACATTTTGAAAATCACTGGATTACTTTTTCTATGTATTTTAACCCTTTCGGTACTACCTCCGCGTATAGTCGGCACCCACAAAACGCTCTTTCGGTACTACCAGCGCCTATAGTGGGCATTAACGTAAAGCGGTGTTAAAATCGCCAGCTGCTCTGATTATTCCGTTATATGATTAGCAATAATCAACAGCGTGCCTTAAAAAGATATTTTGTAGTTAAAATTATATATACAGTATCGAGACAAGTCGCGGAAAAGAAATTGGTATATTTGCTTATATCGTAAAAGCTTTCCATATATACTAATGGAGTGTCGTTGATAGGACCGTTTCCGATAAACGAGCTCAGCTCCATTAATATACATGCAAAGAATAAATTGCCGTCCGTAGTGTAGTGGCCCGTAGTCGTCCGTTGCCGGTAAGTGCGTCCGGAACTTTACAGTGCAATTATTCTCGTGGAAAACTTTCCCGTATAGTGAATGTATCTATAACCGCGGCTAGGTTCTTTCGTACCGAAAGGGTTAACCAAGCAATCCTGCTACTTGCGATTTGGGATAATGAACTGGTTAGGCGGTCAAACCCACTTTTATTACAAAGAGCGTTGTATTATTAGCTTATGGTAATTATTTACTTATTTCTAACATCAGGAGTGAAATTCGCGTGAACGATTGGACACTGAAGTGAAAAGTATAACTTGCACCAAATGCCACCTCAAAATCCTCAATGTTCCAAAATACTGGGCAGATGTTAATAGAAATCACTCATCGAGTAAATAGGTTTTCATTATTTCCGATCAGATACGGATAAAAAAGCTAACTGTTATTGGATTATTAATTAGGTCACATTGAAATAATTCGCGGAAATTGTTATAGTCAAACCTTAAAAGCGTATTTAGAATTGGTAGATCTTTGTTACACAATACAGAACGTTGGCTTGACCATCTGAGACGTACGATTAAAAACTTTTTCTAAAATATTTATTCAATCATTTCCACTGACCTTGGGCATTTACTAAACTAAGCAAATACAATTTACTAGTTTCGGGGTTAGAGTTTATGAAATATACATACATGCATTAGCAAACTACTTTTTACCAATGTACTGTTTTTAAATCTGTATTGATTTTATTGATTCTTATGTGTGAAGACACATGTAACAATTATTTTTAAGAAAGTAAAATACGCTACAGAATTAATAAAATGAGAAAATATTAGAACGTTCTATGCGTCATAGATAACAGGAGTGAGGGAGTCAGGCCTTATATCTCGCATTATGTTGTATTAGACCAGCATTTCTCAATATGTACTAATCGATATCTTAACAGCTTTTATTCAGGCAATTTTCGCTATTTTAAGTGATTTGTCGAGCACATTCACCTGTTAAAATTAATGCTTTTAGACTATAGTCATCTATATTTAATAAATACAAGTACACAACGCATAAATATTTAAAAACAATTTTACAGTGAGCCATCTCAAGTGTACTGTAGTGGCTTTTATATATAGTTATTTATTATATATAGTTTATGGTTAGTTTGTGTTGCAATAAATATTATGAAAATATGAAATCTCTTTTGAAGTGAAAACTTCTTTAGCACCGTTGTAAGTGATTTGAAACTCGATGAAACAAAAAAAAAACGAAAAAAAGCGACACTAAAAAGAAACAAAAATATACATCTATACCATTTGGCCTGCGAGAGAATGAGATAGAATAGCCTCCCCACTCTTGTGTACCAAGCGTTGTATTATGTGTGCTTCTGTAGATCTGCGTATTGCTGAGCCGAACCGAGGAAAAATGCGTCGTATACTGACAAGAGGACCATCAGACCTGTTAACCCGAATTCTGCTAGCGTCGTCATATGACGACGAAAAAATTGACAGCTTCAGCTTACTTGTGCACCGTTATTTTCGCATAGAAACAAATAAAAACACAACAGGTGACTTGCTTAACAATTGCTTTTTCATAAAAAAATAGTTCAGCGAATTAGTCCAAAGTGTTTGCGTTAGGGGATTTTTAAATTTTGTTGTTGATTGAAAAAATTAAGAATTATGAGTTCGACTAAAAGGTAAGTGATAAAAACGTTGTATATTATATACAAGTAACTTAAATTAAGCTAAATTTAAAGTTTACATTGGTTTACAATATATTTTTAAAAAACCGTTGCAAAAAATATATATTTTTGAGAATACATTTGTGTGTCGTCATATGACGACACTGATGAAACCAGCATTTACTGATTTTTGATTTTGTTTTCGGTTTTGATTGTTTTTAGCAGCAAGTTTCTTAGCGTAGCAGAAATTTTAGATATTTTGGAGGAAGAAGGTGAGACAAATGATTTTTACATCGAACCTCCTGAAGTTAGCGCCCTAACTGATGAAGATTCGGATGAGGAATTCCAGAATTCCATTCACCTGTGATGGAATATGAAGAAAGCATGACCGCTGTACAGTACTTTGAGCTTTTTTTTGACGACGAATTGTTAGAACTTATAATCGCGCAAAGTACTGATTACTGTTTATCGAAAAACTGGCCAGATGTGAACTTGAGCACAAAGGAATTGAAAGTATTTTTTGGAATTCTGATAATTTCTGGACACAGTCCACGGTCTAGTAAAGCACTGCATTGGAACACTGGGGACGACTTTCGTAACTATGCAATATACAACGCAATGCGTAGAAACAGGTTTGACACAATCATGAAATCGTTGGATTTTCAATCCAATTCAAACTTACACAAGACTGATAAGTTGCAAATTACGTCCACTTATTTCTCACCTTCAAAGAGCTTTTATGAAACACTTTCGCCCTACAGAGTCAGTGTCACATGCTGAAGCAATGGTGGAGTATTTTGGAAAACCCGGCTGTAAGCAAGCCATTCGCAATAAACCAATTCGCTTTAGATACAAAATTTGGTGCCAAAACTCTCCATCTGGCTATCTGATTGCTTTTGATCCATATCAAGGAAAAACATATCAGGGAAATGAGGAAATGGGAAAAGGAGTTTGGAAAGTGCGCATCCACATTATTACACTTACTCGACCAATACCCTCTTTCAAAATCGGAGTTACCCTATCACTTCTATTGCGATAATTTATTTACAACAATTCTGTTACTCAAAGAGATGAAAAAGAGGCTTCAATTGTACTGGTACAATTAGAAGTAATCCTTTCGGAAACAATTGTTGTTTACTTGATACAAATGAGTTCAACAAGAAGGAAAGAGGTTTTACACAGGTTGTAATTGCACAATTTCAAAAAGAGAATTTTTTGTTACTAGGTGGAAAGACAATGCGGTCGTCACAGTAGCTTCAACAGGTTATTCTGCAGATTCCGAAGGAAAATCAAAGAGATGGAGTAAGGCTGACCTGAAATATATTGAAGTGAATATTCCATATTCTGTTGAAAACTATAACAAAAGTATGGGCGGAACCGATCGTATGGATCAAAACATAAATGCTGAACGCATATCTATAGGAAGCAAAAAATGGTGGTGGCCTTTATTTACTTGGCTGCTGGACGCTTCAGTTCAAAACGCTTGACTATTAGCACCAGAAAAAGACCCTGAGCTAAGACTGAAAAGCTTCCAAGGTGACATAGCTGTCATATCTCCGGCTGTTGAACAATGCTGCGAAAGGACCAGGGAGAAAACCGCAAATACAGCGTGGGGCTGATTCGTAGAGATATGATGGATACATGCACTATGTTCAAAGAACAAAAAATAATAAACAAAGAAGATGTGCTTCGCCCCTTATCATGAAAATTAATAATAATGATTTCATTAAATATTTCTTTATAATTAACTTAAATACCATAAATTAACTATAAAATAAAACGTTTAAAACCAAAATCAACATAAAACCGTTTTTTGAAAATTTATTTATTATAATATATATAATATATTGAAATATATTTTGATAGCGTCGTCATATGACAACACCCATTTTCGCGGAATGTGGACTAAACATCCCATTTTTTTCTTGATATATATTAAGAAGGTCCTGGGTATGTAATAAATGAAGTATTATATAAATCTGATGCGTATTTCTAAAACCGGGAGAATTCGAGTTAATCACGGATTTTGATGGGTCTCAGATATGTTGTAGAGGGACTTGTCCTTAGTATCTGGCTACTGGCTTTTTATGCGACGGCCCCTAGTTTTTGAGAAAATCGATATTGAAGTACTATGTGTACGTTCTATATTTGTAATTTTACTCAAGTTTCAAGCAAGCGAGCGTAGCACAACATCTAAGGTTAACAATTGCTAATCTGGTGGTGCGTGTTCAAATCATTGCCGATGTAGATTTTTTAAATAGTAGTATGCATTGCAATTATCAAATGTAAAATAAAAGAACAATGTTGTATAAAAAAATTATTTATGAAAACTAGAAAAAACTTTACATAATATGGAACAAAATAACATAATTCTAATATACTCAGCCTATAATATGAATTAATCTTGAGAAACGACAATGTTGTTATCGTGTAGAACTATTGACTACGAAATAACGATAATCTGTTATTTCAAAATAACAATAACGGTCGAAACTGTTATTTTAAATAAATAAAATTTATTTAAAATAACGATTTTTCCCATCACTACTTGCTTTGGTCAAAGCGTTCTGTGTGTATGTTTGTACCTGTATTAGTACGTGTGTCGTGTGGGTGCGCCTGTGTATTACGAAGCTTTGGTACCAATATTATAATAAATATACCCTACAATTATCCCACTCCTGATACTACTCGTCTCATTCTCTCGCAGTTTATTTGTCTGAAGGTTTTACTACTACTGCGTGTGAACTACACATAATTTTTTTTTACATACAACATTCAGTTATTCATTTATTAGACCTGACAAATTATCTTCAATATTCAACAAATTCATACCAACTACTTTTGTTAGTGTTGCCAATATGTTTCTTTCTCCATATGAACACTTGAGATTACTCACTCTGTAAATATGTTATGGTTAGGAATAAAAAAATTGAATTACAAAATTATCAAATTTTCTGTTAAATTTTTTCAAAATTCAAAACAGCAAAAATTTGGCAGAAATTACTTAAATCTTACCAGGAGTGCTCTGCATTAAATCCTACCTGAAATAATAAAAAAGAATTAATAATACATCTAAAAGAAAACCTGATCGGAAAACACCAGCCGACACAGCGGGAAATTTATTAGGTGTCAAACGTTGTATGTGAATAGCAACTAGTTAATTGTCTGTCGTGAAACTCCCGCTTCAGTCCTTCTAGATGTCTTATGTGATACCCGCTTTGTATCGGTCTATGATTTCCGACTATGTGTCAACATAATTAAAGAATTACTTCTTCTGTAGAAAAATATACTATACGTTTAAAAACATATTAGTTTCACAATTACGCAGCCACTGCTTACGACGAGCTAATGCTTGATGATGCTAATGGATCGCTGATGTAATCGGTGAATTCGAATCTCATAGCTATTTAGTCGATTATGTATTAGTGATGGGAAAAACCGTTCTTTTAAAATAACAGTCCTAACCGTTATCGTTATTTTGAAATAACAGTTCCAATATAACAGGTTATCGTTATTTCGTAATAGATATATATAGATAGATTTTTATTTTGATTCTAAGCCCTACTTATAGCGGTGCTACAGTTGATAATAACTAAATCTTCGTTTAAAAGATAATTCCAAAAACTAAGGCTGTCGAACGAGACAAAAACAGAAGTTGATTCTATGGCAAACAATTAAAATGCCGATTTCAGCGAAACCTGAGTAGTGAGTCGATGCCTATCAAAACGGACTAAATTTTAATCAAAAATGATGTACAGTTTTTTTTATTTAACTCTAATTATAGTCGAACAGGACTTTCTTTTCCTTCATGATGTTCATATCTTTTCTGTTGTTTTTTTTCGAAATTATAAATAAACAAGTAAAAACATGTTTTTAAACTAAAAAAGTATTCAATGTGTTTATTTTAATTTAAAACGACAAACCTAATAAAATTTGTAAGTGAGAAAAAAGTAAAAATAGTAAACAAAACTTATAAATTTAAATAAAAATATCATCATGTATATTAATTATTATATTACATTAATTATTGTTTTTTTTTCGGAATATGCAGTTTTAGCTACTTTAACTTCCTGGCCATCGCAACAAAAGAAGTGCAACTGAGCTACGCCTGGTATAATTTTGACTTTTTTCCATCTTTCGTCTAAGTTATGCAACAAAGAATGCTTCTCAATATAAGCAGGTGGTATAAAATACATTTCAATCCCTTTTATGTTTAGTTGTGCACATTGATAAAAGGAAAATGCATCGGGTATAATAAGTTTTTTTGCTCTAGTTATCTGCCAGACTTTCGTTTGATAACTGCTGCAACTCCATCAACGGCTCTCTTTCCATGTGAGCTTGCAAAGAAATTCCATTCTACTGATCAACCTCCAAATTGTATTTTAAAATCGTTTCGGCTTGACAATATAAATTTATTTTTAAACTGAGAACGACTCCCATCAGAAAAGATAAATATTTTTGAAAAACATCCACAGGATTTCTTAATTTCAAGTAAGAGATTTATCAAAACACTGAAAACGTCGTGTTTGTTATGCGTTAACTTATCACTTATGACACCAAACGAGTTGTAGTTCCTGCCAACCAAGCTACACATGTAAAAATGGATACCTGGCGATAGCTAAAATGAGCACTTTGAATCTCATTTTGGTTTGTAAGCCTATAATTTTCGGCAAAATTTATTTGAATGGCTATTTCAGTTGACTTTAAATTGCTTTTGATATGTTCACAATACTTTTGCTGGGCCCTTTTTAAAAAAAAAAAATGACTTTTAAACGAAGGTAATTGTTTTTCGCACATCAACTATTAGGTCAGATAAAGTTGCAACGGTATTAGTTAATGCCATATGACCATCTTTTTTCGCCATTGCTGCCACTTTACTTCATCTTCCATATTGGCTAAATATGCTAGAGCAATAAATTGATATTTTAAGTTTGTCAAGCACTTCTTGCAATTGTTTGTCATGCAATTTTCATTATAAATATTGCAGCAAACAGATTTAAGAAAGCTTTCAAAATTGCTGGAAAATGATGGAATAATTTTCGCAGAGCTTTCTAACAAATAGCCGAAATTCGCATGACTCATTCAAACACACATATTATGTGGCGTTTTATTTGTTGGTTGCACATGTCTTGGCCGCATCTTAAAAAGTAGATTTACCTACAATTTCATTTGGGTTTTCTTTTTAAAGACTTCAAATGCTTCAGACAGTGTCATTATCATGAAGCGCTTAGCAATTATTTCCCCTTGAAACAAAATTATGTCCTTCTTCCCCGAAGCTTGCACACTTATGTTATCACTAATATAAAATTGTGTGATAGAATTAACCACATTTTCTGGCAGCGTATTGCTGGTATTGTTTTTGTTTTGTGTTTGTGCGAGCTGTTTGTATTTTTTTAACAATGCTTCGAGCTATTTTAATTTTTTATACTTTTCTTTCGGCAACGCATTCTGAACCTTCCTTAAAGCTTATGCAAATGTTTGCTTACATTTGTAAGGCTCGTTTTGTGTATGTTTTGTATTTTGAATTTCCTTGAGCTTCTCCCGACTTTGTCTTTTACGTATGCGCTCATACAGCTTTTTCTCTTCAATAATTTCTTTGTTTTCTTCATTTAAGGCTTGCAACTTCTTCCTTGTATTACGCATTCTTTCTAGGCTCTTTAATTTATAGTTCTGTAATTTTACTTCATTTTCCTTTAACTTTTCCCTGTACCGTTTACAATTCTCGCTGTTTGTATTCATCTCGATTAAAATAATTTGATACTAGAGTGCTTTTACAAAATCAATTAATTGTAGAAGAAAAATGTTTTTAAATATTTTTAAATTTCACAGTCACGCTGTCGAACAGGACCAACTTTTTAAAAGTGCCTAGTGTACTGAAAATTTAGTTAATTTAAGTAAATTGCACCGGTTTAGCTCGTAGATAAAAATATAAAAGTATAAATTATAAGAATTTATATTTATAAATTTTTGGAAATATTGAACATAAAATCGAAATATTTACCTATTTTAGTGTGTGTGAAAGTATAAGTGTATTTTCTGTTGACGGTTCTTCCTGTATCTTCTCTTTTCACTTCTTTTCTCGACGCAGCTTTATGGATTCTTCCCTCTTATTAATTCTTTTGGCACAGCTTTATGGATTCTTCCCTTTACCAATTCTTTCTTCTTCTGTATGGCGAGTGAAATATATTTTTAAACTTATTTATTGACTTTTCTATATTGTCAATTTTATCGTCGTTTCAATCGTCAAACTTTTATTTCTTCTCGAAACCAGGACTACACTCGTCCATTTCACCGTTGTCCCCGAAACAAAACTTTAATTCACCTTGACTTTAGTACATCCAAATATACTGCTGTTATAGAAACCTGTAGCGTACGTCGATGTATCCTTGGTTATTTCCAGTAAATTTATGTGAATTCTTGTAATGTATAATTGTTGTCGAAATGTGCACAAAATGTTAACAAAATTCTTTTTATCCATTAAATCATGCTTTTGTAAAATATTTAACAAATTGTAATTTCTGGTGACATTTGTTTCTCCCATTAACGGTCTCTGGCTGGAGTTAAATTAATGAGACAACACCCGTAGGGGAAAAATGCTTAAAAGGTGGTGGGCGTGGTGTCGAAAAGGTATAAATAGAACCCCAACACTAGGCTAAATGTCAAATGAAGACCATAACCCCAAACTTAACTGTGATTTTGATAACTTGAATTATAATAAATGAATTTTCTAATGGTAATTAACCATTTGTGTATTATTATACTACACTAGATCGCAAATCTTTTTATTTTCAAATTTTTTTAATTATTTTAAATGCAATAAAAATGTCTGTTTACACTCAATATTTCATGACCTTTCTTCATGTAGTTTCGACGCATTGATAAAAAATGTTGTTATTCAATGTCGGACGGGACACTGAAATATGTGATAATGCAAAGCAAAATTTTACAGTTATTTGTAATCTCATTGTTTCTTATGCATTATTTTCTAACTCTCAGTATCCTCAGAGAGATTTAAGAGAGAAAAAGTCAATGTATAATGCCGCTCATTAAGAATATTTTTAAAACAAAATGGTAATAGAAATATACAAAAGAAAAAGTTGCACTTGTTTGGCTCTGGATTTGAATATTTCGAAACGGGTAATGAATAAATGTAAAATTTTTATAGATTAGTTAAATTTGATTGTTTTTCTTTGAACATTTGATAAAAACAATGTTTTCAAGAACTTTTAATTTTTTCGTCTCCGTAGACCTTCTCAGAGAAATGCCCATATACATCAGAATTCGTGATAACAACATTGTCGGTTTTGAATATATATATATTTTACCATGAGTTTTACTTTATATTCGAATATATACATATTTTTTATGAGGGTTGCACTTTATCTCGTAAGAATATTTTTTTATTTATAATTGTAAGTAGAATTGTTATTTTGTTCCATATAATATAAGGGTATTATTTCTAGTTTTTATAAATATTTTTTTATATAACATCCTTCTTTTATTTTACATTTCATCATTTCAATGCATAAAATTATCTAGAAAATATTTCCATAAAAAAATCCGACTGTCAAGGTCAACTGCGTACGCTTTAAGTGGGGTGGAGACAGTCCGAAAAGAACCGTTATTTTCCTAGCGAGATAACAGTTGCAACCGTTACTGGATCCATAACGGTTCTAAAAAAGCAGATAGTTCAATAACGACCCATCACTAATATGTATGTACTAGTGATGGGTCTTTTATTGTGGAAATATATTCTAAATAATTGTATGCATTGAAATGATCAAATGTAAAATAAAAGAACGATGTTATATGTATAAAAAAATATTTATAAAAACTACAAATAAAACCGTTATATTATATGAAAAAAAAAAGTAATTACAATTATAAATAAAAAAATATTTTTATGAGATAAAGTGTAAGCAGTCATACAAAATATGTACATATTCGAATATAAATCAATAAAAATAACACTCATGCTAAAATATATATATATTCAAAAACGAGAATGCTATCACGAATTCTGATTTATATTTATAAATAGGATCCCTTGCACCTTTTCAGATGATAAACGGTTTCGACGGTCAGAAATTAATAATCCCCTTTTCAAAAACACGTTTTTAGCATACTGCAACATCAGCAATTGCACATTTGTGTAACATATTAAAACGGGAGAAGCAAAATATATTTCAGATAAAGCATAGGCGACTGAGGCTTTTTATGACATATTTTACTGATAACATTTTCATGTGGAATCATGATGCGTTATCGCCACACCTGTCGACTACAAAATAACGATAACCTGTTATAGTGCATCCGTTATTTCAAAATAACGAGAACGGTTGGAACTGTTATTTTAAAAGGACGGTTTTTCCCATCACTAGTATGTACAACCGTTACATCTGGGGTTCCCCGTTCTATCTGGGCTAATAAGCTAGTTGATGCGCCAGTGATAATGTATTTACAGAACTGGAACGTACGTGGTTTGCAGTGTTATTTCTTTAAGAATAGAAAAATTAGTATCATTGTGAGTGAATGACGCAAATCAGAGATATATTGCTCTGAGAGAGGCTGTTATAACAGAGAGTAAGTCAATATTTAAAGATCTTAAAAAGGCAGGTGGAGGCAAAAAGCATTTTTGCGAAGCAAGGGTTCATTCATGAGATTTAAACATCGAACTAAATGCCGTAGTGTTAAATTATGTGATGAGAGGGCAAGTACAGATGTAACGACAGCGACAACTTTTCCTAAAGAGTTTGAAGACTATGTACAATAGCTATCCTCCTGATCTAGTTTTTAATCTTAACGAGATCGCGCTGTATTGGAAAAGATTAACTGCTTTTCCATTTTCAACAAAACTCCAGGGGAATCTTTGTCCCGGGTTGATCTCTGGAGTCGCACTCAGTTCGTCGTCAATCTCTTAGGAGGTCCTGCACACGCCTAACGATGGTCCTAGGCGGGGGTCTGTCGGGGTCGAGAGCAGCGGTATAGCTCACTACCGGGTTGTCCGAAACCTGCATTCTCTCTAACGTGGCTCTAGCCAATTGAAGAAGATAGTCGTTCATATTCGGTATTGAAAGATCCTCAAGCAGTTGCTGGTTCCGGGCATTTCCGCAGCATTTTATTTTGTGCCACCACGAGCCTGTTGATGTTCGTCTTCGCTGCAGTCGATCAGGACACCGCTCCATATGTAAGTATTGGTCGCAAAAATGCCGTAAATAGTAACATCTTGATTGGAAGTTTAGCGCAGATAATAGCGACATAGGAGCGGCAGCAGGGTCCTCTTGACTACTTAATATTTCCCGAGGACGGTCTCGATGTGGGATCAGAAGGTCAATCGTTTATCCAGGGTCACCTCCAGCTACTTGACGGATGGACTTCATGGAAGGCAGGTCCCCCTATGTAGATGTTATCGCTGGGGGAAGTCTTCGGCGGGAGAAGCAGATTGCGACGCATTTTGTAGGATTAATGCGCAATCTCCACTTATCCGTCTATTCCAGGAGTCCATCAAGAGCAGTCTGTAGGCGGTGGCTCACCAGACGATCATCCCTATAGGTGATGAACATAGCCGTGTCGTCCGCGTACAGAGCGATCTCCATCGCCTGCGGTCGTGGGACGTCGGACATACCATATACAGAAGAAAAAGCTCCGGGCCTAGAAGGGAGCCCTGCGGAACACCGGCCGCCATGGGCCGTGTCGTCGAAAGATGACCCCCAACTCTTACCACGAAAGAACGCCCCTCAAGGTAAGATTTCATGATCCTAGCCAATTGGATGTGGATGCCTGCTCGACTCATTTTCAGAATGAGGGCATCATTCCGCTCCCAGCGGATCTATAGCTAAACCGAGATCAGTTTCGGCCCTTTAGGACCGTCACCAGGAATCGCAATCCTCCAGCGATTACAGGAATCCTCAAAGTATTTACGAGGTCAGTTCATGTCCGCGTCCGAATCCGAGGACACTTATCGTCACATAACAAAATCTGGTGACTGATGACTTCTAAATATGTGACATCACTGTCGCCCACGTGACGGTGCCAATGTCTCTCCTGTGAAGAAGCATATCATGTATGAAGTCAACACTAAGCTAGTATTGCGAGGCGGTGCTGGTGTCAAATTTGTCTCGTTCACAGAAGCCAAGGCTGAAGAGCGGTTGCGTGTCGCCCGTTATCCTGCGAGAGAAGACGAAGTGGAAATCGCTTCGGACCGAGCTCTTTCGGAGAAGCAAAAGGATCGTTAAATCTGTCAACGCAAACGTCAGAATCAGAATTTAACCGACCATGCCCGAAGACTATCGCGTTTGACAATGAGCATATTAGGCTATTCGTTTCATTAGTCCCCCTCGTTATGCTCCAGAGTATCGCCGAACATGCGACACAAGAAGAAATTCCAGATCTTGGGTAGCAAGGGTTTGAACACATCTCATATAAACATGGCGAGGGAGAAAAATAAAACTCCCACTCCTCTCGCTTTTCCCCAGCTCTATAAAACAGAGAAATCAAAGAAACTATATTCCATAAAAACGTTTACCGATTCAACATACCATCGCATTGTAAATAGTCTCCAAAGAATTCATCATGTAATGTCATTGTTGCCAATTATGTAGGCATGGACAACGAAATTGTCAAGCGCCACCTCAGTGTGTCGGGCAACATGCTTCTCCGAAATGCACCAAGCCGCGGGATCAATCGTCAACTTGCGTCCTCTGTGACGGTCCCCATCCAGATAACTTCAAAACGTGCCCAAGTCGCTCCCAACAAACTCGTGTCCACCAAATCAAAGACGAAGAAAAACACCATCATCCTCATCTCCTTTAAAAGGGTACTTGCGGGAAAGGAAGAGCCAGTAGCATCCAAATCCTTTCCAACTAAACTATATCGCAACTCGGGCTCATCAACGCAGCCGAAGACTCCACTCCAGCTAAATGAAGCGATATGTGTCGCTGTTTGCTTCACAAGAAAGAGGAAGCTTCTTACAACCTGATTAAGGTGGATGAATTTCGCTTCTTTTGGAGTGCCGCAGTCAGGTATCTCCGAGTTACCCTGAACCAGAGACGTGTACATATTCAGAAGGTAACGGATCTTCAAAATCAGGAACTGCCTTCTGCCGCTGTTGTGTCGCGTCATTGGGGCAGCAACGAACTACTCTTCACATTTATACTGCCGCCCCCGTTTGGGTAACGGTCGCTGGAATGCACTGATTATTTTCGGATCGCCCTGGTACGTCCAAAACGGCTGCGTACAGTCAGCTCTAGGGGTTCCCCTCTAGGGGAGTACATTCGCGAAATGACAAAATCAGCGTAGAAACGTACCGGAGCACCTCACCAACTCATAATTCGCGAACTCATTGAGCTAGGACTGCACCGCCACTTTCAGGTATATCCCGTTAGGAAGGTTCCAGATAAATATTTAATCAAGTACAACTTATTACAGAAGTCTTTAGGTACGGCACAAAGATCTACCCTGACGTTTTAAAAGAACCAAACAGCATCGTCAACCACAGGAGGTAGACCGATGTATGCGTCTCTAGGTGAGAATATCGGAATCCAAGGACTTTAGTCCGAATCTGGCAAGTGAGCTACACTTTGTAGGTGTAGGTGTAGGTGTAGAAAGCTGGAATATTGGTATGTATGCGTGCATTTGTTATATCGTAGAAAGCTGCAATATTAGTACGCATGCATGCATTATTCCTAACAAACAAGTGTGTATAGAAGTCAGCTGTCGAATAATAAGTATTCTATAAAGGTACAAATAAAAAATTTAGCAAAATATTGCAGTATATTTCCATGGTATGGTTCCACCTATACCTTACAACATAACACATTGGCGACGAGGATACTGAATACGAACATCACGATGGTACCGACAAACTTGAATTTTTGATACTATAAGAAGCAAAATCTGTCTCTGGATATTACGGCTTGAAACTGCCCTTTAAATACATAACACAACGGATGACATCATCCAAAGAGGGTATCTGTTACGTTACTTAGTAACAGATAACACTTTATCACCGACAACTCCGAGGGAATCATCCGAGAAATCATGTGCAGAATTGAAGGAGTTGTTAAGAAATTATTATAACCCTGAACAATTGTAAATAGCGGGATATTACACATTTTCCCACCGAAGAAAACTAGAAGGAGAGAATCTGCGTGACTATTTAACCACCTTGATAAAAAAGGCGGCAACATGCAATTTCGGGGCCTTCCTTGATAAGGCGTTACGAAATCAATTTGTGTGCGGCCTCCGCAATGATAGAATAAAAGATTAAGGTTATTAGAATCGAAAGAATTAATGTTAAACAGAGGTATTGAGCTAGCATTAAGCATCGAATCTTCCCAAAATAACGCAGACAAACTACAAGGAAATAATAAAAAAGTGAATGCTATACATAGCGGTCAAACACCTAAAAGAACTGGTAACGATGTCCAAAGACCAGGTAGCAATCAACTAACAACAGATCAATCCTTAGCACGATCAGATATTCACATGGACACATGCTTCCGCTGTGGTGGGTCACATTACGCAAATAAATGTGCCCATATAGTAAAAGTAGTAAATGTAATTATTGGAAAAATGGGACAGATTCAGAAAATCTGTATAAAACAAAAGAAACAAGTTCATGGTATTGAGGAAGAAACAAATGAGGATGTGGAAGCAAGCATTTAAAAGTGAACCTATTCCTATGTTCTACAAATCAAGGCCTGTTCTTTTTGCTATTAGAGAATTAGTTAAAAGTGAAATAGAAGCTTTAGAAGACCAAGTCATATTAAAAAAAATGGTACTAGTGAATTTGCAACACCAATCATTCTTGTTCATACACCAAATGGTAAAATCCGCTCTTGCGGTGATTATAAAATCACCTTAAACCCTCCACTCAAAATTGCGGAATACCCATCAGTAAATACAAATGAATTACTTGATAAGTTAGTGGGCAGTGAAAAGCGGCTTAGAAACTTTAGCATCATATTTAACGGAATATACCATATTGGGACCACAGTTCTCTAATCTAGATGAGTTTCATTCAAATTATTAATATGTAAATGCGTCTCCCCTTGTGACTACATATCTTTGTCGAATAAGCTAAAGAAACTATCTCTACCTCTAGTGAGAGCATTTTACAATAGGTTAAGCCAGGTATCCGCAAATTTTATCGCCTATGGACAGGGCAGAAAATTATCGAAGACATCGTCGGACAGATAACATAACATAATATATATAGACCAGATCGACGACGGACCCTATCGAATATGAGTCACACTAGATCGCCGAGCTACAGTCGTTCAGCTTTAACATGCGTATGCGTTGGTGGTGGGGGTACGCGTGTCAGTCAGTATTACTTGCATGGTAGTTTATTTCACCTTCAACGTAAATGCGGCTTTTCAGTGGCGTAGATGTGTATTAGGTGATAAAAACTTGGAAATGGTAAGAAGGGGTGAATAAAATATTCGGGAATAAATTTAAATGGTCTTATTTTGGTCTAATTTTTGCTCTTTATATTCATATTTTTAAATAGGTTACATTTACAAAGCATTATATATGTGACGTTAAATACGATTTATTGACTGATTATTAAGATATAATTTAAATTTTTTGCTGTTAGGTATGCACGCCTGCTGATTACTATATTTTTAAATATAAAGAAGCTAACCATATTGAAAATGAGATTTGTGAATATGGTATTTAAAATCACATTCATTATCTTCACTATACGTAGAGATATTTACACAATATATCACAAAATCAGGATTCCGAGCAAAAGCCGCATCAATTTTTATACTTAGAGAAACACCAAAATTACCAGAAACATTCTTCAATTTATTTCAAATGTTTTTTAATGTTTTCATTGCATCTTCCAATTTCAACGTTTGTGTTTCGAAATACTTTATGTTCTTGGGTAAACCGCCAAAATATTTTTTAATAAATCCCAAATTATTTTGCAAAAATGAGTCTTGTAAGACAGTTTTGCATTGAACTCCGATTTGATTGTGCATCCTGGTTGAAACTATTTACAACATGTGCAACTTTTTCTACATTCTCGGAGTAAAAACAGCACGCTTCTAACCACGTCCTTCATCCAGCTAGGATAGGTAACGGCGGTAATGGAAGTAAAGGATATTTTTCTTTGTAGATAGTAACTCTTGCTGGCGCTTTCAAAAAGATTTTCTTAGTGCCGCTAATTAATTCATTTACGTTTGGAAATTGCCGTTTCACGAATTCTGCAATTCTATGCAAAGCATGGGCGATGCATGTATTATAAAGCATATTTTCAAATCTATTTTTTAGTAGTTTACCAGCTTTTACCATATAAGCGGCAGCATCGCTAACAAAAAGTAAACCTTTTATTCACAGCACCTTCGAATATATCATCAATGCTGCTATTAATGGCATCAGCATAGTATTTGCATTCAGCATTTCAATTATTTTGGCCGCTACGATGTACGGCTTAGTTGGCTGATCAGAATGCAAGACACCTATCATAACATGAACCATGCTCCTGCCTAATATATTCATAATCTCATCTGTGCTAATCCAAATAGTTGTCTCCCATATGTTCCCGAATTTTATACTTTACATTGGCATATATTTTTGGAAGATAATTTTTGCGTAAAGTTGATTCATCTGGAATATGTTTACCTGTATATTTTGCAAGAAATTGTCTATAAACTGGTTTATTAAACTTCTGAAATGGAATATTCGCAACCACATGTACTTCGCAAAGATCGCTAAAAATCTTCTTCTTCTTCTTCTTCTTTTTACACATTGCAAAGTAACCGCACGTAGACTACAGTAAATCTGCGTATTATTAACCACTGTAAAGCAGTCATGATTCTTAATCCAATAAGTCATGATTTCTTGACGAGGATGTCTGTGAGAGGCCATAATAATTACGGGAACATGGCAATGAAGAATAATATGTATTGCTATTCTCAACAAATTAAATTAAAACAATCCTCTTAATATTACAGAAAGAAAGAGATCTAGCGACGTGTACTCGAAAAAAAAAAATTAAATAATAGAAGAAAATCAAACCTTGCGAATCGTAAGTCATATAGATCAAGTATATTTGTTAAAAGTTGTATCAACAAAAGATCTGAAAAATGTAAAAATTATAACCCAAAAATCAAAGCACGATTAATCTATCTCACTCTTAACCTTCCTATACTCGAATGTAACACAAATAAAACACGTATACTATGCTATATAAGTCGGTCTCACAGACCGTATGCGTGAGTATAGGAAGGTTAAGAACGCACTGCTCGTCGACCTAATGATCGCCACTACAGGGGCGAAGCTTTCTCTTCTGCATATGTCCGACGTCCCACGACCGCAGGCGATGGAGATCGCTCTGTACGCGGACGACACGGCTATGTTCACCACCTGTAGGGATGATCGGCTGGTGAGCCACCGCCTACAGACTGCTCTTGATGGACTCCTGGAATAGACGGATAAGTGGAGATTGCGCATTAATCCTACAAAATGCGTCGCAATCTGCTTCTCCCGCCGAAAACTTCCCCCAGCGATAACATCTACATAGGGGGACCGGCCTTCCATGAAGTCCATCCGTCAAGTAGTTGGAGGTGACCCTGGATAAGCGATTGACCTTCTGATCCCACATCGAGACCGTCCTCGGGAAATATTAAGTCGTCAAGAAGACCCTGCTACCGCTCCTATGTCGCAAATCTACGCTAAATCTTCGAATCAAGATGTTCCTATCACGGTATTTTTGCGAACGAAAATAGAACGAAAATAAATTAATTTTGAGGTCCACCTTGGTACACCTGTCGTTTCACCAAAGGCTAGCGTGTTTTGGAGCAAATTTGGTTTCGTTCGCACAGGAGGAGGGGGGGATGACACTAGAGCGTCGTATAATACTGATTACAAGTGACTTGGAGAGGTCATTGAACTGCAGAGCTGGCAAAAGTACAATCATGGGCCGCAAAGGAAAAGAAACATCGCTGGAGGAGCAAATGCTCATGCACCGCCTTCATAATGAGTGTAAGTCACTGCGGGAGGTCGCAAGGCTTGTTGGTAGACCGTGGTCAACCGTTCAAAGTAATTGGCCGTTTCTGTATAACGAAATCTCTGCAGAATCAAAAGAGATGAGAACGCCCGCCATCCCTCAGTGAGCAGGACAAGCGCGTTATAGTGCGCGAGAAAAAAACCGTACGAGTGCCCCCAATGTTGCTGCAGAGTTAGTGCGACGCGGTACCATTGTGTGCAATGTCACAGTCCGCAAACATCTACGGGAATCGGGGTACAATGGACGGACTCCACGCAAGAAGTGTTGGGTAAGTAAAGCGAACAGGAAGAAACGCATAGCTTTAGCGAAGCACCATCGGTCCGACACTTCTGAGCAGTGGGAGCGAGTCATCTCAGATGAGAGTAAGTTCAATGTTTTCGGCTCTGACGGTACGCAGAAACTGTGGCGGCAGAAGAATGCCAAACTCGAATCCCGTAACCTGGTGCCAACTGCTAAGCACGGTGATGATTCTGTGCTTGTATGGGGGTGCATGAGCGCCGCTGGTGTAGGCAACCTACACTTTATTGATGGTGCTATGGATCACATGATGTACATATACACATATATATTGAAAAAGAATATGCATGCTAGTGCTGCTAAGCTGGGATTGGGAAATGAATTTGCCTTTCAACAAGACAACGACCCTAAGCACACAGCAAGAAATACGAGGATGTGGCTTTTGTACAACTGCCCCAAACAGCTTCATATCCCCCCCCAATCTCGGGACATGAACCCCATAGAAAATTTGTGGAGTTATCTCGAAAGGATGATAAGAAAAAGGGTAATTTGCAACAAGAGCGACTTGGAAACTGCATTAAAAGAGGAATGGGATAAAATTCCCCCTCATTGACGGCTAAATATGTGGAATCTCTCCCTAGGCGGATGGAAGCAGTCATCAAAGCCAACGGATACCCGACCAAATATTAAATTGTAAATATAGACTTCGAAAGTAACAATCTGTTGCAAAAACTATGACTGTGCGAATTCTTGTTTGAACCTCAAAACTGGTTTATTTTCGTTCTGCAATTGTTTTCTACCAGATATTATATATATTTTGTTGTTGTTTTTTATTCGCAATAAATTACCTATCCCATACCGTAGTAGACAGAATTTTTTATTTGGACCCCACACGTAAAATAGCGCTGCCCTAGCGAGATTTATACGAAATTGTAAGGTGTACGAATACTTTGTGGACTTACTGTATATACCTAATACCACTTTATCGATAGTTTGACATTTATACATCTTATACACCCTCTGTCCCAAAAGTAACCGCAATAGTTCGAAATAAAGCACGCTATGTATGTTATGTTCACAAAAATCATTGTATTTATTCGAAATATTCTCCATGTGCTACAATACATCGATTTGCACGGTCAACGAGTGCTTCAAACGACTTTTTCATGTCGATCTCTGGGATGGCCTTTAGGATGCGGGTCGTCGATCTTTGAATGGCGTCTACGGATGCATAACGAACTCCTTTCTGCTTCAAATGAAGACGAGGGAACAGGAAATAATCGCATGGGGACTGATCAGGCGAATACGGTGGGTGCTGTATCGAATATATTTCATTTTTCGCCAAAAATCGGTGACAATCGTTGCTCGATGACACGGTGCGTTATCGTGCAGTAATCTCCAGCTGCCTGGCTCGCGATATTCGGGCCGAACACGACGAATGCGACCCAGCAAACGCCTCATAACATCGAGGTAATATGCACCATTAACCGTTGAGCCGTATGGAACGAACTCCTTATGGATAATTCCCTTCGAATCGTAGAATGAAATCAGCATTGACTTGATTTTCGACTTCTCCATTCGTGATTTTTTCGGATTTCTTTCTTCTGGTGACCTCCACTCTGCGCTTTGACGTTTGGTTTCTGGTTCGTATTGAAAGCACCACGTCTCGTCACCAGTCACAATCCTTTTCAAGAAGTTTTCATCTGCACGGGCTCGTGCAATAATGTCTTTGGAGTGTTCGATTCGAAGCGTTTTTTGGTCGTCGGTCAATTTGTGCGGAACAAACTTCGAATTGACTTTCTTCAAACCAAGGGTTTCAGTCAAAATGCGCTGAATAGTTGTTTTAGGGATGCCAAGCTCCATTTCCATAAATCTCACTGACGATTTCTTCGAAATTTTCACAAATTCGCGCACTTTTTCCACATTTGCCTCGGCCAAAGTTGTCGAAGGACGACCGGCTCTTTCGTCATCGTTAACATCTTCTCTGCCTTTACGAAATCGTCGATGCACAACAACAACACTTGCCTCTTCGACAAACAATCGTCGCCATAAACAATTTGCAGCATTTCATACGTCTCGGTTGCAGTTTTTCCAAGTTTAAAACAAAACTTAATATTGACTCGTTGTTCGTGACTCATTTTCTGACCGTTTACGAAAAACACTCTCACAGGATGCGTGATGTATCAGCTGACTATGCACCAAATGTCATGAAAATTTGTCAGGTCGGTAAAGAAGAGTCCCACTACAATAATCAATCAACTATCAAGAGATGACGCCACTGGTTTCTGATTTATAGACGCATTGCGGTTACTTTTGGGACAGAGGGTGTAGGTTAAATACTAAATAAATCCTTTACAGATACTATTAGAATTATGACTAGAGTCGCTCAATTGGCGCCAATAGTACTACAACTATCTTAAACGACTGTACTAGAGTAGCAACATATATATAGCCATACGATGGGTTCATACTATACAATCGTTTCAGATAGTTGTAGTACTATTACAGAAACAGAACAATCGATTCTAGGAATATAAAAGCTTGTTAACTTCGTTAGGGATTATCTGTTTCTGCGATTAAAGGCTTTGAAGGGGCGAAAACGCGCCCCTGAAAATTGGCTTCTTTCGTTTTCTGTCAATTACTTGTTGAATTGTTTCGAGAAAAATATATTCAAACACCGACTTCGACGAAACTTGACAATTATGTAGAGTTTGTTGGACTATGTAAAGGGTCGGTTTCTGTTTCTGCCAGTAACGCCTTTGAAGAGGTGAAAAGTGCCCTCAAGGACGGGACCATCTTTTACCAATTACTCTGCAATCGTTGCAAGAAGAAAATATTTACATATGAGCATACACCGCTCTAAGAGGGCTATTGAAACATGTCTGAATCGGTAACCCTCATTCTTTCAAAAGTTACCCCTCGCACTCCCATCGATTTCGTTGAAACTTAGTAATTATGTAGGGTTGGTCGAACTATGTAAATGGGCAGTTCTTGTATGTGCCAGAAACGGCACTGAAGAGGTGAAAAGCATCCTCAAGTATGGTAGCGTCTTTTGCCAATTACTCTGCAATTGTTGACATATACCGCTTCAAGAGGACTATTAAAACGTATGTGAATTGGTAAGCCTCATAAAAAAATTATCCCTCTTATCCTCACCGATTTCGACAAAACTCGGAAGTTATGTAGAGTTGGTAGCACTATATAAAAAACTGGTTTCGGTCTCTGATCTAAAACCATCTAAAGGCTGTCAATAGAGCTGTTTTTGTTTTTGCCAATTGCAATTATTGCAAGAAAAAGAAATTTACTGACCGACAATGGATTTTTATTATTTTGCCGCTTTTGTTTCGACGCATAAAGAAAATCATAGTTATTTATTATACGCACTATATACATGTTTGTTGTCTTAATTTGTTAACTTTTTATGAAAATAATATAATTACACTTCAAACGCATTTACAGCAACAACCACAGATTGGCATTCAATAGACGAACCAAACACGGAACGCAAGAACAATTAGCAGTCACAACTACCAACCATCAACAATTTTAGAAATTTAGAAATGCACATTTACAATTAATTAATTAAAATAGTTTCAGAGAATACTTACTTTTCCGTTGTTTGCTATGCATAAAGTAAACGATTTATCAAACCATCTATCATATCCTTTTCCGTGAAGTAACATTTTTCCACATCTATCTAACTGGCTAGGATCTTTCTATAAAAAACAAAAGAACAAAGTAGTGCGTATATAAGAATATTGGTGTTAATAAAATAGTTCATAACATCATTTATGATTGTCGCCTGTTTAAATTTTGTGCGTTGATTTTGATTTAATGGTACAAATCAATAGTGGAAATAGAATAAATATATTTTGTATATTTATTTCTATTTATCTGGAATTCCTGCATTTTCTATTAAATCTTTTAACATCAATACAATAGGTTGGTGACTAATACACATTGCATTCACGCAATAACCTGTAGTGAATAGTCTTAATCCCCTTAAAGAGCACAAATTTTCTCTCGGACTTTACTCGGTAAGATCTTAATTATTTTCATTAAATGTTGTAACATTTACAAATTACTAAATTATCTTATTTCAGTCTTTAAAACCAAATCAAACAAGATATGATCATGTACTGAAAATGACCCTTCGCATTCTAAATCACTTCCCGTTAACGCATTATCGTCTCATGCTATTATAATAAAACGCAATTATGGTGGAGTATTGTTTTTCTTATGATGGATACGCACATATCAAGTGCTTTATGTCTGCTAGTTTTATTGCAACTACATTAAGGAGTTTGTATGAGAAAAGAATAGTGTGTTTATTTTCTTTCTTAAAAGGACCATAATTAATGGTTGAAGCGTACAATAATGATTTTTAGTCTTGAAAGAAACTATAGTCTATTCGCAGCTTAGAAAATTGTACATGGCCTAGGAGAAATGTACATACTGTTGTAATGATGCATACGAATAAGAGGAATTCTTACGTGTGGTACCAATGATGTCACATTCACCTGGCAAAAGAGTACTTAATAAGTGAGATACATTTGTACATCCATATGCATTGCTTCCATACCCACATCACATCATATATGGGAGAAACGGACAAATAAGTTCGAACGTGCGCAATACCTATATCAGTTTGAATCGACTAGAAAATATCTTTCCACTGACTAACTAGAAATTGACGACGGCGGTATAACACTCTTTTTATTTGGTAACATAGTGATAAATATCGGGGCAAATGCAAGTAACTAACTACGAATCAAAATAACAGATAAAATTAAACAAATTAGTCCAATATTGTCAATAAAGATCAGCTCTCCGACGGGTCGACCAGGGATCGGCCTTCTGCGCGGTAATACAAAAAAACCGAGATAATAGACACATATGAGTCGGTTTTGACTTATACATATTCCCTAAAGAACAAATACAACATTGGATACACTAGCTAAGGCGATTTGTGCAAGTTTGATGGACTTAGACTCTTTATTGTGTGCGATAGAAAATTAGAACCACGATGAAGGTGAAGAAGATGACGAAAAGGACGAGGACGCTGAGAAGGGAGAAAAAGAGGATAACAATAACGCTGTTGCTAAAACTGCATGTGATATATCGACGAGTTCCGGAAATTATGCACAAGGTATTCAATTTTCTATGAACTTTAGAGACCTTGAGGATTCTATTCGCTGTTTTGATGGAGAAGTGGGTAACTAAAATAGAGGATCTGTCTTTATCGATGAAATGGGGTGAGTTCAATACGTTCATATTTGCTAAAAAGTCGTTACGAGGTTTGGCTAAACTCTTCATACAGGGTGAATCTAAAATAACATCTTGGCATTCTCTCAAGAAAGCACTGTTAGAAGAATTTTCATGAAAATTAAACAGCAGACAGCTTCATCAGCTGTTAGCACAACGAAAAATGAAAAGGAATGAGAGTGTACAAGAACATTTTCTTGTTATAAAGGAATTAGCTAGTTGTGGCTCTGTAGAAACAGACGATTTATTGCAATATGTCATTGATGGTATTCAAGATGATACCTCAAATAAATTACTTTTGTGCGGTACCTCAGATATCACTGAATTCAAAAGAACCTTAATAGTATACGGTGACATAAAAAACAAGACAACGAAAGGTTCAGCAACCAGTGCCGAAGTAAAGACAGTTACGAAAGAACAAAATAAATCAAAATTGCGAATCTAAAAGTCGTGGAACAAAATGCTTTACATGCAATACTTTTGGCCACCGAAGTTTTGAATGTAAAAGCAGGAACGAGAAAAATCAGAATCAAAGTGCGCCACCAGCAAATGTCCATAGTATTGAAAAGTCTCACAATACATTATTCAAGATGGTCGAAATCAATGATGTTCCGGTAAGTTTATTAGTTGACACAGGACATTCTTAGAGAAGATATTCTAGAAGTTATTGGTTCGCCTACTTTATATAAGTCGTCAATAACATTGAATGGATTTGGTATGTCGAACGTAGAGACCAAGGAATTTTTCCAGACCATGGTTCAAGTTGATGATGATCGATATTTTTGTACTTTTCACATCGTATAGGATATATGAAGAATACTATAAAAACTAATATAAAAAATAAAAGTAAAACAAAGGTGTTTACTGAAGCCATAAGGATTCTTGCTAGGAGGGGCAGCCGCCCAGGTGATTATATATATATATACGTCAGAGGATTCTTTTAGGGGGGCAACGAATTTTGTAGGGTTGGCAATGCCCCCCTCCAGCTACGGCCATGGGAATGTCTATAGTAGCTGACTCAGAGAAAGATCTGCAATATAAACTAGAAGTACTTGACAAAGAACTAGCCAGAATAAACATAATTATTTAGATAAAAACACAGTCACAACTTTTAATTACTTAGGGTCGATAACTGAGAATAATGGAAAGCTCGATAAAGAAGTAAATAATCGATTAGGAAAAACAAGAATTTTTTTTAAACATAATGAAATTAACATTTATAAGAAAGAAAGAAATACCAAAAAGATAAACATAGTAGTAGTCAAAGGAGTAATCAAATCAACGATAATGTATAGCAGTGAAACGGACCATACCAGCAAAACACAAAACACGCATAAATGTTTGATGTATGAATGTAGATCAAGAAAAACATAGAGTGATGGAGTCAGGATAGAATCCGGAAGGAAGGGGATAGCATGGAAAGAAATAGGACAATTAGCAAAGGACAGGAAAAAATGCAGAGAAAAATATACAGCAAAGCATTAAAGAAACCGCCTTATATCTAATGGTAAATAGGCGTAGTATTAAGACAACATGAAAGAGCCTCTCTCCTCCCATTTCTTGTAGTGTGACTGTCGTTACTTGTTGCGTAAGGGAAAATAAACCAGTAGAAAAACTCCCGGCTTATCTTCCCTTGTGACTATTTTGCACAAATTTTCGCTCTATGTAAATAAGAAGAGCGAGACAGTTGTTGTGCGTAGTGTAAACCCAGCTTAAGGCCTGTATTATTTTCGTATAGTGCGAACGGAGTATAGTTTGAAATACAAAGAAATACCAGATTGAACAACACAAAATGGAAACAGGCAACGATCTTTATAACTTTATAGTACTTACGGGGTCATATATATATGAACAATCATCTAATGTAACAACAAATGCAGCTTTTTCAATTGTATCTAAAGAAACTTTATTAACTCCTTTATTAAATAAATTTCTTCTAATTTGTGCCCAGTGAGTACGATCACTAGCTGTTAAAGCAGCTAATTTTTCTTCTCCTTGTTGTGGATCTGATTCGTCGTCCAAGATCTGTTGTATCTGTCTATAAATCACAAACTTTAGAAAATTATAAAGACTCAAAACAGGATGGTTTTTAACAGTGCAATTTGTATTACTAACTCATAACTTCATATTAACCCTTTTACATTAATTCGAAAAATTAACATAAAAAGTCCATAAAAGGGAAAACCAACGTTAATGATCACTTGTTTTTGCAACGGTCACAAGTAATTTTTAGTTGTTTATGGTTTTTGCAAACAAATTGCGCACATACTTGCAACAAAGTATTCAAATTATAAATCTATCGCATCTCGCACCGACATAAAGTAGCCATGACAATGAGTGAAGTCATTAATTTACTAATTGCAAGATATATTACAGTTATATTTGGGTGAATTGCAAAAAAATCGTGTTTTACTGTTTTGAACTCAATGGTAACAAGGGAGCACGCACGAACAAGAACATTTAATTTCAGTTCTGGGTCAAAATGACCCTATTTTAATGTTTGTATATGTGTAAAGGAGAATAAAGTGGCAACGTAAACATGTCTTTAGTGCTTTTATGAATCTTCTTTTTCTTCAGCCTCAGTCCCGCTTCGTCAGGAGCTTGGTCCGGGTAGAGTCGAGCGGCAGTGAGATCTAAGTGCAACGTGTCCAGTCAGCGCTTCTTCGGTCGCCCTTTTTGCATTTTGCCATCAATGTTGAGGTTGAAACTAATTTTGGCAAGCGAGGTGTCATCGGCACGTAGAACATGGCCGTACCACCGGAGACGCGATTCGCGCATCTTTTCGGCGATGGGTCCGCCGCTGTACCGATCGCGAATGTCTTCGTTACGGACGTGATCGTAACGAGTGACTCCGCCGGTCCAGCGAAGCATTTTTGTCTCCATCACGGCGAATCGACGCTCGGTCTCCTTGGTGACTGGCCAGCACGCGACGCCATAGAGGGCGACCGGACGAACGACGGAGCGGTAAACCTTAGATTTCAGCCGGTCCTGGATGCGCGGGTCGCATAGAACATCCGTCGCAGAATGCCACTTCATCTAGGCTGCGTTGACGCGAGAGACGACCTTATGTCGCAGATCGCCGTCGGCCGAAAGCGTAGAGCAGAGGTACTTGAAGTGAGCGACGCGGGGTAGGTCGATGCCGCTGATGGTGATCGTGCCGACTTCGTCCGCATCCGTCGTCAAATATTTCGTTTTTCCCAAATTTAGTCGTAGTCCATGGTAAGCGAGTCTGTCGTTCCACCTCTGGACAAGTTTGTTTTCGTCGACAAGTAATACGTTATCCGCGTAAAGAAGAGTGTAGGGTGCGGGTCCTTGGATATCGCGCGTGACGCTGTCCATGACAAGGATGAAGAGTAGGGGCGAGAGTGCTGACCCTTGGTGCACACCTACACAGATGCTTAGAGGCCTTGATGTGTCGGCCACGCTCCGGACGCAACTTTTTGGGCCCTGGTAGAGCAGCTGGACCCATCGAACGAGTTCCTCGGGAACGTTGTGTTCGCGGAGGGAGTTCCAGATGAGGTCGTGTGGAACTCGGCCGAAAGCCTTCTCAAGATCTAAAAAAGCGATATGAAGTGGGCGCTTCTTCTCATAGTATTTTTCGAGGAGAAGGCGGACGGCGTAGATCGCGTCGGTCGTTCTGCATCCTTTGACGAAGCCGACTTGGTTAGTGGTGACGTTGACGATATCGCGGATCCGCTTATCTATAACGCCCTCCAAAATCTTCATAGTGTGGGACAAAAGCCGAATCGCGCGGTAGTTGGAACATTCAGCTGGGCTGCCCTTCTTCTTCCAGATTGGGACGGTGATACTCTCTTGCCAGTCGCTCGGAATGCAGCCCTCCTCGGTGACTCGGTTGAACAACTCGGCTAGCCAGCTAGCGGGGTTCAAGCAACCGGACTTCCAGAGCTCGGCGGCGATATTATCCAGTGCTGTCGCCTTGCCCGGCTTCATTCGCCCGATCGCCTCTTCAACTTCTTCGGTGGTGATTGGTTGAACAGCTCCGAGCGAATAATATTGATAAACAGAAGCATATCGAGGATATTTTAGAACAGCTATTGAGTTATCGTTATAGTTTACTACTTCCTAAAAATAATTTAGTTTCCATGAACTAAAGTTGACAAGTATACGCAATTCCTGTGTATAACGATGGACCTTAGTGCTAATAATCAATATAGTAATACTTTAAATTTAGGCAAAATTTCCGTATACAAACTATGGTTATACTTATTGCAAGATTTACTTAAAAACATTTATTAACTTCTTTTTATTAAGGTCAATGTACAGATAATTCTTCACCTACTTCACTACTTATCTTTCGGGTTATCTCCACCACTTTCTAGGTTAATAAAGGACAAATATATAATTTACAATTTATATGTTGTTTGCACTCTAGTCTCTTTAAACGGGCAGATGTAAAGTGTACACCAAATTACCTGAGAGATTACTACGACATGTAATGTAACCAAACTACCTGACGGATTACTCTGATCGGCGGTGGTAAAGCCGAAACTGTGCATCAATAATGAGTAATAAGCAAAGTTGGAGGCGTTCCACTCGCGCGTCCAACTTTAGTAATGAGTGAACTGCAAGTACAAAGAACAAAGTACATAGTGGTTCCAAAAGTTATTTATTATTGTAAACAAAGTAGCAGTATGTATACAATTATAAATTGATGAGTTCAATAGTCACACACAATTATAAAATACAAAATACAATTGCAAATTATAAAAACAATCAAACATCTCTAAAGCACTGCAATGATCAAGTACAAGCATAATATGACACGCAAAATGAAACCTTGTTATTTTCCCTGAATTTAGTCGACTTTGTAAATCTATTATTGTTTCAAGTTTTGTTTGAGATGTTTGTCTTTAATTTTATTTGGTATATTAATACTTTACAATTTTACATACGTACCTATCTATTTGGAATTCTAATAGTTTTTTAATAAAAATATAAATGCCTGGATGTGTGGCATAAAATGATCCATAAAATCTAGAGTGAAAAGATTCACAAGCATTGGTGGTATAAGCCAAAGCTGGACTTGCTTTAGCTCATAAGAACGGTGGAAAAATTGCATCTTCTCCTACATACGTTTCTAACAAATAATCAGCATATTTGTCGAGCACCTCATGGTTGGGTTTTTCGCTGTATAGGTCGAAAGCAAAGCAAACTTCATTTGGATTCAGAAATGTTAGACCAAAAGTATACCTTAACCACCTTCCAACTTGTGAGTTTTGATCACTGAACTCTTTTGCTAATCCTAAGGCCTGAATTTTGTGAAACCATGTTTGATGTAGGTGAAAACGGCATCCGTTTAATTTCGTCGTTGGCCAACTTTCGAGAATTGCTTTGTGAATAGCCATCTCAAAATCCACAAACACTTCAGAGGGTTGAAACAGAATCCCGTATCGTTTGGATCGTCAATTAGTGACGAAAACAGTTTTTTATATGTTGTTGTCTGTTTGTCCCGTAAAAGATAAAATGCTAATGGAATATAGTATCTATTTTTAAACCGTGAATGGTCAATAGTTGTTTGAAATATTGCGCACAATAAGAAAAAGTACCATCCATGTATACACAACACATATCACACAACGCGCGAATATTGCTTTCAGTTGTAAACACAATAACATCGTCCACTGAGTTGTTAATAAAAACGAAGTCTTCACCCTTGCACGATTTACCACTAAACTTTTCCACCGCTTCATATACTTCAGACGCACTCCTTGGTAGTGGACCAGGTAAAATTTTTCTTCTAGCATTATATAAATTTCGTCCAACGTTTTAACGAATTTATGTCCGTTACCGTAACAGTTTCAGATAAGTTTTTTCAAGTTCGCACCTTATAATTTTTGAGGGTTTTTCGGATATATTTTCTTCCGCTTTACGCTTACAGGAAGTGTATATCCGTTGTCGATTGAGCTTAACTACATTTGCTTCATGATTATGAAAAAGCTCACTCCTCACCACAAGGTTTTCACTACCACGAGTAAACACTTTTGCAGTGCATTTAGTTGACCTCTTAATACACCTCCAAAACGTTTCACCATTTTTCAAAACTTTTTGTTTGAAAAACGTGAAGTTGTTCATTTCTAACAAATCTTTCCCGTTAATACTCTGCACTAAAGACGTCTCCATATTTAGGCGCGTGTAAACTCTCAACAAATTCTACATACTGAAGAGAAAAGTTAAATTTGATTGAATTTATAGAAAATTATTAATAGTACCTGGGTAGGAAAAATTAAAACCCTTTTCTCATTGGTTAAGAATAAATATAATTTAATACAAATTATGAATGCATTATGAAGTAGCTAATAATTGCGGTGTACACTTTACCTGTAGGATTACGGCTACTCTTAATAGTAACAGGTAAAAACTCATTACTGGTGTACAGTTTACACCCGCCGCTTCAAACGATAAAGCATGTAAGTTAAAGAATTCGTACACCTGACAATATTATAATCCTGTAACAGCATTGATTTACTAAACAGAGAAGAATATAACATTACTGTTTGTTTCAATACATAAAAACTGTTTATCTTTTTGAGATATTTTCTCTACCAATAATAGGTCAATCAAACGGTACTGGAGGTTATATATATATATATATATAAGGTCTCCTTATAAAATGTAAATGTCATTTTAATAAATTACTTTTATTTAAATTCTGAACATCGGTTCTGAAATTAATAGTTTTAACATCTTTTTGTATATTTATCATTTCGGGCATTAGTCTTTTTGTGTAATTATTTTCTTTTTTTTTTAAATAATGGTCTTTTCAAAATCAAAGTAATGTCCATGGACATAGCTAGCGAGGGGCAAGGGTAGGCATTGCCCACTCTATAAAATCTGTTGCCCTACCTATAAAAAGCCTCGGACGTATATATATATATAATCAGCTGACCGGCTGTGCCTCCACCCTCCCAATGCAATAAATCTTTGTAATGTTTTGTTACAGAGGTCATAGTACCAATTGTTGGGTACGTTAGGCAGTAGGGCCGCCCAATACCTTTGTATCTTGGAACGTAAGAAATTTAAATCCGGTTTTGATTGTAGCTGCAGCATTTAAAATGCCCTCTAAAAGAATACTTCAAATATCAGGAATTGTAAGATGAAGTAGTAGGACAAATTGAAGTCCTGTTTACTGATAAAAGTCGATGTGTAAAACATGTAACACCATACACATTGTTCTAAACCTAGGGTTTTTAAAATATTTTATTTAAAAAAATGTTTCCTTAAAAATAGTGCTAAAAATTATTATCAGTTACACACCTAACAATTTATTTCTCTTTATATGGGACCTGATGTGCGGATCATTTAATTAATTACTACGTGCCAACATTAAGTGTTTGTTTTGACTTTTTAGAAATTAATAGATGTTAGGATGTTCATTACAAAATGACAACATATACTACAAAAATATAAGGAAATACTTTCGTCATAAAATGTACCTAAAAACAAATAAATCACAATTAAACCATTTTAATAAAGAATTTCACATCGCATCGATGTACAGGATATAACTGCGAAAATGGTAAAACATGTTGGCCAAATGTTGATAATTAAATATATTCAATATTTGCTTAATAAACGTAGGGCCCCAAACGTACCGTTCACAAGATATTTACAATTATAATTTTGAGTCCGGCCCCGTTATACAGTTGTAGCGAGTTTCCAATACGACTAAAGATCGGATCATTAATACAGTAAGCATAAATAACACAGACCAACAAAAAAATGCTACAATAAAAAACAGCTGATTCCAAAAATACCATTTTGTTTCTTGTATCAGCTCTAGTTGTTGAGATAGACAAAAATTAAATATTTCATATATCTTCATTCATATTGCTACAATAATCCATCTTTTCAGGTCTAGTTGTTTATTACAATTGCTTTGTACCTCCGTAATCTTTCTAGGTAAGAAACTTTATTTATCATCTTAAATTCCCCTAATTACCGCCAATGGTTTCCAAGAATACCAGCTTTAATGTGTTTATGCAATAAACCGTTTTCAAGAATGTAAGTCATAAAAAATCTATACTGTGTGTCTAGCTAAGTTCGCGACAAATGGAAAACTTTTCTATTCTTGGGTTTATGAAAAAAGTTATTCTTTATAAAAAGAGTTGCACTGAGAAAGTAAAATGATAAGTATAAGCGTCACTGCTACGATCGACGCACAATCAATAATAATGGCCGAAAACGGTTTAGGCCCTAAACCTCAGAGAAAGCTTATTGCGTGAGAAAGACAGGTGACCGGCTGCGTTCTCATCCCTACTGTGTGCTGTTTACGGGGTGAGAAGTGACACCGGTAGACGGCTGGCGGGAATAATTGATCGAGTGGTAATTGATCATTTATCGACCGCCGAGAGTAGAAAATTATTAAAGTACTAATATCACTATTAAAAAATAGGGGTTGGTGGTAGAAGGGTGAAAATTTAGGGGTGTATGTATTTTTAATGCCGAATCATACAAAAATTTAAACAAAAAATTTTTAAAAAATGGGGTGGATCACCTTACTTAGCAGTATGAAAAGTAGTTTACGTCCTATTCTCAGACCTACTGAATATACACACAAAATTTCATAAGAATCGGTCAAGCCGTTTCGGAGGAGGTTTGTTACAAACACTGTGACACGAGAATTTTACATATTAGATATTTACAAATGTTATTACCCAAAATAAATATTTACAGTAGTTGGTAACGAATTTAGAAACTTTCTTTTGAACGATTCTCTTACGTATGTGTGGAAGGGTTTGTCTGTTTTAACCCCTTAGCCTACACGCTATCTGTCGATCGCGCGAACCATACTAAACAAGTTCGGTCGCGCGCCGTGCCATTCCAGTGTTCAGCCGCGCACCAGAACTGGGAAGATGTATACTTCTTATGACATGTATATTTTGGGACTACAAAAGAAATTGTGAATTACCCCGAACTAAAAGATTATCCCATTTTGTCAGAACCAAATGATAAAAACAAAATGCTGATGAAAACAAACAGAATGCTTAGATTCCAAGGAAAAATACTCAATGTGAAATAACTCCAATCGCTGGTTCAAATAACAGACTCGTGGTTTCGGCTTATGACACAAGTTCTTTACCACGAGTCAGACTCGTGGTTTCCGCTTCTGACAAAAATTCTTTACAATGAGTCAGACTCGTGGTTCCCGCTTATGGCACAAATTCTTTACCACGAGTCAGAGTCAGGTGGAATCGTTCGCCCTGCTCCTTACTAAGGTCGCCAAGATTTGCAGAAAATCTCTCTAAATGACTCTATAAGTAAACAAACTGACAAATTATACTGTGTGTGTAGCTAAGTTCGCGACAAATGGAAAACTTTTTATTCTTGCGTTTATGAAAAAAGTTATTCTTTATAAAAAGTCCTGCTTCATCCAAAACTTAACTTCAAATTGTCAGATTCTAATATTTGTTAATCATATACGAGATATGACAAAAATATGAAATTAGTATAAGAGTAAAGTACCTTTATTTTCAATAATACTTAAAATGTTATAAGGAATAGTCGTTCAGAATTGGAAATTATACAATTTAAATACAGCATTTACACAAAAGAAAGCATTGAAAATGTTACACAAATGCTTCAACATATCCGCCTTCTCGTTCCATACATGTAACGGTTCTATCACAAAAATGCCTTAAAACCCTTCTAATTGTTTGTGGAGTTATTTTACGGATTTCTTCTCTAATAACACGTTCTAGATGGCCTACATTCGTAAACGGCGCTTGAATATAAACATGTTCTTTTAAATAACCCCACAAGAAAAAATCAGGTGGGGTCAGATCTGGAGACCGAGGTGGCTTTCGGAAATGTCGAAAACAGATTTAACAACAAACGCCAAAACCATGTTGCTGATAACGAAATGGAACTAGAAGTGATGCTATCAGCAATAGAGCAACCGAGGTGTTCGTTGCAGAAAAGAGCATTGTTGATGTCAAAACACTATAAGCAAAGATTCGGTAGCTAAAATTCTAAAAAAAAACAAATTTCATCCCTACAAGCCTACATTTGTACACACTCTAAGACCAGGTGATAATGACAGACGATTGGAGTTTTGTGCCGACATTCAGACAATATTAGCAGATAATCCTTTTGTGTCGAGACAAATTTTATTTTCCGATGAAGCAACATTTACATCGAACGGAACTGTATCGAGTCAAAACTGCAATTGGTGGACAGATGCCAACCCACATTTTACAATAAAAACTCGAAGTCAATATGCGTTCAAGACAAATGTATGGTGCGGAATCTACAAAAGTTATATAATTGGAACTTTCTTTTTTCACCAATGTTTGAATGCCGACCGGTATCTGAATTTCTTGCAAAGTGAAATTAGTAATTTTATCGACAATCTTCCATTGCTGGAACGCCAACATATTTGGTTTCAACAGGATGGTGCACCTTGTCATAGCAGGTTGGACGTAAGGCAATATGTTGAAGATTGTTTTAACGAAAGGGTTATACACCGCTTTTCCACAATACGTTGGCCACCTCGATGTCCAGATCTGACCCCACCTGATTTTTCTTGTGGGGTTATTTAAAAGAACATGTTTATATTCAAGCGCCGTTTACGAATGTAGGCCATCTAGAACGTGTTATTAGAGAAGAAATCCGTAAAATAACTCCACAAACAATTAGAAGGGTTTTAAGGCATTTTTGTGATAGAACCGTTACATGTATGGAACGAGAAGGCGGATATGTTGAAGCATTTGTGTAACATTTTCAATGCTTTCTTTTGTGTAAATGCTGTATTTAAATTGTATAATTTCCAATTCTGAACGACTATTCCTTATAACATTTTAAGTATTATTGAAAATAAAGGTACTTTACTCTTATACTAATTTCATATTTTTGTCATATCTCGTATATGACTAACAAATATTAAAATCTGACAATTTGAATTTAAGTTTTGGATGAAGCAGGATTTTTATAAAGAATAACTTTTTTCATAAACCCAAGAATAAAAAAGTTTTCCATTTGTCGCGAACTTAGCTACACACACAGTATAATTTGTGAGTTTGTTTACTTATAGAGTCATTTAGAGAGATTTTCTGCAAATCTTGGCGACCTTAGTAAGGAGCAGGGCGAACGATTCCACCTGACTCTGACTCGTGGTAAAGAATTTGTGCCATAAGCGGGAACCACGAGTCTGACTCATTGTAAAGAATTTTTGTCAGAAGCGGAAACCACGAGTCTGACTCGTGGTAAAGAACTTGTGTCATAAGCCGAAACCACGAGTCTGTTATTTGAACCAGCGATTGGAGTTATTTCACATTGAGTATTTTTCCTTGGAATCTAAGCATTCTGTTTGTTTTCATCAGCATTTTGTTTTTATCATTTGGTTCTGACAAAATGGGATAATCTTTTAGTTCGGGGTAATTCACAATTTCTTTTGTAGTCCCAAAATATACATGTCATAAGAAGTATACATCTTCCCAGTTCTGGTGCGCGGCTGAACACTGGAATGGCACGGCGCGCAACCGAACTTGTTTAGTATGGTTCGCGCGATCGACAGATAGCGTGTTAAAGGGGTTAAAACAGACAAACCCTTCCACACATACGTAAGAGAATCGTTCAAAAGAAAGTTTCTAAATTCGTTACCAACTACTGTAAATATTTATTTTGGGTAATAACATTTGTAAATATCTAATATATAAAATTTTCGTGTCACAGTGTTTGTAACAAATCTCCTCCGAAACGGCTTGACCGATTCTTATGAAATTTTGTGTGTATATTCAGTAGGTCTGAGAATAGGACGTAAACTACTTTTCATACTGCTAAGTAAGGTGATCCACCCCATTTTTTAAAAATTTTTTGAACAAAATTTTTTGTTTAAATTTTTGTATGATTCGGCATTAAAAAATACATACACCCATAAATTTTCACCCTTCTACCACCAACCCCTATTTTTAATAGTGATATTAGTACTTTAATAATTTTCTACTCTCGGCGGTCGATAAATGATCAATTACCACTCGATCAATTATTCCCGCCAGCCGTCTACCGGTGTCACTTCTCACCCCGTAAACAGCACACAGTAGGGATGAGAACGCAGCCGGTCACCTGTCTTTCTCACGCAATAAGCTTTCTCTGAGGTTTAGGGCCTAAACCGTTTTCGGCCATTATTATTGATTGTGCGTCGATCGTAGCAGTGACGCTTATACTTATCATTTTACTTTCTCAGTGCAACTCTCATGGTAAGTATATTCTCCAGTGTTCGAAAATGTACCTTATATAATGTACTTTAGTGTTCCGTACGGTAGAATATTTAATACACAAACGCAAATAATGTTTGTGTAGCAAATACAAAAAAAAAAGAACGGTTATTCTGTTTGTGATCTTTCTACACAACGAGAATACTGTCCTGAACTAACTCAACATAAAGATCAAAACATTTAATTGTATTCGGTTCAGTACATTTATCTTAATGTACAGTTTGTGCATTTACTATTAGTATTCATTTGGCTTTCGTGCTATAGAATTGTTATTTAAATTTTATAATGCCGCGTCCGGAAAATATTTTATTGCAAACATTGTATTCCACAAACGAAATTAATGAAATTATATGCAATAATGATAATTGCGAAAATAAAGTGTTAAATTCCCACAGCGGCAATTTAGAAAGACATCTAAAACTGATGCATCCAGATGTATATAAAAAGTATATTTACCAAAAGAAATTAAAGAATAGCACAATTACATAACACATATACAATTGAAAGGAAATTCAAATTACATTTGCATTTCTCCCACGGCGGGTAGCCGAAGAGCGTGACTGCAGTTACTGCAGGAGGCTGTGGCAATGCAAGTTGTCCACTTCTGTAGAAAAATAACTGTAAAAAATGCGTAATACGTGCATTGTGAGAGAATTCATATCGAATCCCTCTCACATGTACAAACATCAATTGAAAGGAAATGGTGTAACAAATTCTAGTCCAGGAATTTTAGCATCAAAAACGGGCTCGCTCCGCAGAAAATTCTGATAATTGATTCTTCGATTGGATTATGTCAGAGAGTGTCCCCTAAGTATAAAACCAAGTTTGTGTCGTCCGAAACCGCGAGCGTTAGCCGTCATCTTGAAGAAGGCCTTCTTGCAAATACCTCGGAAACGTTACGTTAAAATTTGTGAGGACCTTTTTTGGAGAGGATAAAATTTTCCATCTTTTTATTTGAAACTGTTTTCTCTATTGTTAATATTTACCGAGATATAGTCGATTAAGAAGAACAAAGTTTTTTTCGTGTTTCCAAAAGTTATCGAGTTATTTTCCAAAAACAAAAATGTGGTTTCTTTAATCGACTATATCTCGGTAAATATGAACAATAGAGAAAAAGATAGGAAATTTTATCCTCTACAACAAAGGCCCTTACAGTTTTTAATTTATAGCTTATCGTTTCCGAAGTATTTGCAAGAAGGCGTTCGTAACGATGGCGGCTAACGCTCGCGGTTTCGGAAGATCCAAACTTGGTTTTATACTTAGAGGACACTGTCTGACATAATCCAATCAAAAAATCAATTATCAGGATTTTTTGCGGAGCGAATGTGTAAAAATCCTGGACTATTCTATCAATAAAAAATATAGAGCTTGCCATTGTAGAATTGTTTACTAAAAACGGGCGCCCACTCCATATGGCTAAACTAAACTGCTTGACATATGCACATACAAATGCCGCAAGCCTTACCAAAAAGTAAAATACTTGTATATTATGAAAAAGAATACTACAGAACGTTAAAATATAATGTAGTACCTACACAACCACTACAATTGTACTGTTTTAGGACGAAAAAGAGAACGCTACGTAATGTTTGTTACTTGCGTTAAGAAATCGTTATGTACTGTATTCGGGTTGTGTAAAAATACACAAACACTAAAAAAATAGATATCGTTTCTGGGTTTGTGTACAATACACTAAATAATGTTCAGTAAATTTTCGAACACTGATATTCTCATAGTAAATGTATCAATTTGCAGTGCTATAATTATTTATTCCCATTTTGCTCAAGATAGTTCTCACGTTCAGTTAATTAAGTGATCTTATATAAATCAATAGTTTTCAACACGTGTCACGAGCTCCCGCCAACAACAACCATTGTGTTACCTGTATAAACCATTCCAGAATATTTTTTATTTGACTACCAAAATATTCACTAGCAATAATTTATATAGCAACACAACGTTTGCCGGGCCAGCCAGTTTGTTTTATAGAATAAACTTATTTTCTTTTTCTTTGTGCGTTTTTTATAGGGTATATTGGCACCAATATTTATATGCAGGAATCAAACTAGCTAAATACAATTACGTGTTCACATCTTTTGAAGACGAGCTGATAGAGAAAATCTGATGGTATTTTTGGAGTAAACACTAACAAATAAATTCCGTACAGTTCTTTCATTATCGTTTGTCACCAAACTGCGTGTTGACCTCAATGATACAGACCTTTTAAAAATATTAGGTTATTTCGATCTCCTATCTAAATACATATAATTAAGTTTATTAAGATCGCAGAAGGATTTTTAAAAAGTTTATTTAAAATTATAACTAAAGACTAACACAAAATAATATAAAGAATAACGTACGCAAGCCTATAACCTAAAGGTACAAGTTATCTATTCGGATTCTAAGTTCTAAGTGTGCTGGCAATGGGTGTCGCCTAATTTAATAACTTGTCCTGTAAACAATTCTGGTCGGGGTTTGTGGAATTCTTTCAGGGATGAATTAGTATTTTGAACGGAAGATATTGTATATTTTAAGGGGACGTCTGGCGTTTAGTTATGTCTGGTGTTTGTTATCCGAACATAACTCCTTCCCCTTTAAGACAAAACGTCCTCGTTTTGCGTATTGGCAACTACAATATTTGCTAACGTACATAGCTGTACGACATCGTTTTCCTTTGTGAAAAACTTCACTATCTTATATCTAAACATATAACATACAATACAAATTATAAGAAATACAATTGTCAAAATGCTCGTTACAGAAAAATGTATGTAATGCGCTACAGGATGTAAGGTAATATGAGAGTCTAAGTATTGGGCCTCTTCTTTCAAATTTTTAATATCCTGTAAATTATTTAAATTTAATTCGACTGCTTTGCTTAACTTATAATTTTCAACAGGTTGAATATTAAAAGTAAAATTACTAAAGGTATTGTCGTAGGTCTGGTCTTCAATAATAATTTTACAAGTGTTTTCTGAAGTTATTACAACATTGCGTTTGACTTTAATCGTGTTTAGTTTATTCGGACATTCTTCAATTACTTCAAATTCGTTTTTTGATGCTATTATTATTCTACCATTTTTAAGTTGTGTATAAATTCTATAGTCATTGCTGATTTTAGCAAACGTACAATTTTCACTTATTTTAAGAGAACACTTGTTTGATGTTGTATGATGAACGCACCACATTTGCTGGTCTATAGCTTGGCACTGTTCTTCGGTCCACAATTCTTCTCTCGCACTTTGAAGATGAAATTTTGCAGGTGGTATTAGCACTGCGTCTTGCAAGTTCGGGAGCGGATATATTCGGGAATATTGGTAGATGGGATTTTTAAGAATAGGTATATACAGCATACACGTGATTGTGTTGTTAATAGAGATAACTCTAAATTTTGAAAATTCTAATATCTTATAAGGGTGAATATTGTCCCAATTAAGTAATTCGGATCCCTTATAAATTGTATTAATTGCCGTTAATTCTGAATTGGAAATTATTTCTAAATTGACAATATCGGAAAAAGCAAGAGAAATTGTTCTTTCTATAGTCCGGAGGATATTTAACGTTTTAATTCCGACTTGGTTATTGTACTGTAGTAGTAGTTGTATTTCTAGAACACTGCTAACATTCTGCACCAAACTTAAAGTGAAATTTGCATTTCCTTGTAGTGTTTTCAGATCGGCTGAATACCTATTTGTAATGTGATTCGCGAAAGAGTTGTACTTGTTAATTTGTTTTACTATCTGATCTTGGCTTTCATATAGGGAGTGAATGTTTTTGTTAATATCAATTAGGTGCTTGTTATCAGGATTTCCGGTGATATATTTAATCGCCGTACCTAAGGCGTTAATTAAGGCTCTCTTTGTTCTCTTATTTTTGAATTTATGTAGTAGATCTTCTATTTCTGTGCATGTTTCTTTTAATTGTTGGACATTTTGCTGTACTGTGGGAGTTGTGCTCTTATGTTCCAAAACGATTACATTGTTTAATAAAGTTTTATAACTAGATTCTATGTTACTAAAATTAATAAAGAAGTAAAATTTATGGTAATGATTTAATACTTTAACAGGGCCTAAATTTTCCGTAAGGTATCCGTTAGAGTTAATCTCTTGCAGTTGAAGGGCCCGGCTGGGGTTGGTCAGAGCCGTCCTTCAAATTAAATGTTTTTTTCAGTCGCCTAATCTTTCTGGTGTGAAGGTTCGCGGGCTTATTCGACTTTTCTCTGATACCTGTAATCTTGTTTTTGTCTATGCTTGTTACGTTGACCTTATCGAAACAGGGGTCTGTTTTGCCAATACGTTGCTTTACAAAATACACGGTTAGTTCTTGAATCTGGATTGCTCCTTCCTTGTTCTGATTTATCTTCTCTAGATTTTTATTTCCTTTATTAAGTTGTTTGTGATGCAATTGTTCATAAAACGGGAGTAATTCTTTTCTTTTCTCGTTGTAACTATCATAAATGGCCGTGTTTAAATCTAATTCATGGGCATTTAAGTTTTCGTAAGGGCCATATAAGAGTGAAAAGGGTGTGTAATTTGTACAAGAATGAAGAGATTGATTGTACGTAAGTACAGCAGATATCATTAGATTTTGCGGAGTTTCGGTTTTATTTTGTATTTTTTCAATTCTAATTTTCTCCAATAAAGTGGAAGTGAACTCTTTCAACTGGGGAATTTGAACTACTGTTATAATTAGTGGTGTAGTGGAGATTAATTTTAAATAGCTTACAATATTCTTGGAATACGTGGTTTTTAAATTCCTTTCCTTCATCACAAACAATCTTTTTAGGATAATTATGATGGGAGAAGTAGTGTCTTAATTTGTTCAGAATCGTAATACCAGTTAGGTCTTGAACATAGTATGCCTGTGTATATCTCGAAAATAAATCTATAAGCGTTAAGAATTTGTGTCCATCGAAGGCGAATGTGTCTATGTGTACAATATCAAATGACTTTTTTGCTAATAATGGGCCGGAAAAAGGTACTTTGTACGGATTTCTCTCGTATTTACCTAGGAGGCAAGTTTTGCATACATTTATAATTTTGTTAATTTTAGTTTTCATGTCTGGCCAATAATATTTTAATTTTAAATGGTTGTATGTTTCAGTAATACCGTTGTGATTTTTAGAATGGTACGCTTGGATTATATTCGACTGTCGTTCGGTATTTTCGACATCTTCTGTTAGTGAATTACTTTTCATGAATTTTACGGTGCTGTCAAACAGAGCTTGACAGATTTTAATGAATAGTGGTTCTAATGAATTATCACAAAAATAGATGCCGTATAATTGTTTGGGGTCTATTATTTGTTTAAGGGCGTCTTTTATACCTTGCAATTGATGACTATTGCGGACCGTGATGGAATAATTGTGTTTAGAACACGGTCGTGTATACTTGACATTATAATGGTCGCCTAATTTCATGATAATGCGATTGACAAATTGATTTATGTGTTTGTCTGATATGGGTATTGTGAAAACTGGACTTTCAACGGATGTATGTTGAGTGGCGTTAGAAGGTGTCTCATTTTCGGGAACGTCATTTTCAGCGGTATCGTTTTCGGAGGTGTTAAGAATTTCGTCGTAGTCAGTTAGAGGTATATCTTCATCTAAATCTACGTTAGGGAGTATTGAGAGTAGATCTAGCTCGTCGTCATTAACTGTTTCTTTAGTATTAATTTCGATACGCGACAGCGCGTCTGCTACGGAATTTTCCTTGCCTTTTTATATAATACTTTATATTGAAATTCGTCGAGTTTAAGTCTGCATCTAATTAATCGGGAATTGGGATCCTTTAAGGAGAATAACCAAATAAGAGGTTTGTGGTCAGTCTCTATTAGAAATTCTCGGCCGAAAAGGTATGGCCTAAAGTGCCTGCATGTCTCAACTATTGCGAAGAGTTCTCGCTCGATAGTAGAATAATTGCGTTCTGCACTGTTTAGGGTTCTCGAATAAAATGCAATGGGCTTTGAGTTTTGCGAAAGAACGCCGCCTATTGCAACATTCGATGCGTCTGTCGTTACATGAAATATCTTAGCAAAATCAGGGTAAGCAAGTACCGGGGCGTTAGTTAGCAATTCTTTACAATGATGGAATGCTTGCAGATAGTTTGAATCAGTTATGTCTATTTTCGTTCCTTTTTCAGACAGCGGGTGAGTGGCTGTACTACTTTAGCAAAGTTCTTAATAAATCGTCTATAGTATCCGACAAGTCCTAAAAATGCGCGGATTTCTTTTATACTTTTTAGTAGTGGATAGTCTTGAACTGCTTCGATTTTGGCGGGATTTGGTTCAATACCATTTGAAGTGATGACGTGACCGAGGAAACCCACTTCCTTTCTTAGAAATTCGGATTTGTCGAGTTGTACTTTTAAATTATAGCGTTTCAATTTGTCGAATATTTGTTTGATGTGCACAAGGTGTTCTTGGAGGGATTTTGAGAATATCGCGATATCGTCCATGTAGACGAAACATGATTCATAAAGATGTTCTCGTAGGACGTTGTCCATAACTCGTTGGAAGGTACTTGGGGCATTTTTCAGACCAAATGGCATTCGTACATACTCGTAGTGCCCGTTGTTTACTACGAAAGCAGTTTTTTCGACGGATTTAGGATCCATTTCAATCTGATGAAAGCCTTGAGCCAAGTCGAGAGTGGAAAAATATGTGCATCTACCTAGGTTATCTAATATTTCGTCTATTCGGGGCAAGGGGTATTTATCCTCTACCGTTTTCTCGTTCAATTTACGGTAATCAATGACAAGTCGCCACTTACGTTTGCCACTGGCGTCAAGTTTCTTTGGCACTATCCAGACAGGGGAACTGTATGGAGAAATACTGGGGCGGATGATTTTATTATTTAATAAATTTTGTAATCCGACGCTGAAAGGCATAAGGATTGACGAGAAGAAGAAGAAGAATAAATTTTGTATTTGCGTTTGGATTTCGCTTTTGAGATGATACGGATAGCGGAATGACTTGCAAAATACGGGTACGTCATCGGTCGTTCGAATGTCGTGTTTTACCGCATTTGTGAATGTAAGATCTGTGTTTTCAGAGAAGAAAATATCTTTATATTGTCGACATAATGATGTGATTTTCATTTTCTCTTCGTGAGTGATGTGTTCAATGCGCAAACTGTTTGCGATATCTAGGTGTGCAGATTCATTACGGGGATCTCTAATTTCGAAGTCGGCGAGGGGTTGTGCTTCTAATTGTACATGGAAATTTATCTCTAACTCGCGTTCTTCTTCGAAGGGGATAGTGCAAATTCCCTGTTTAGCGTATGAAATTGAAGTAGGAATTACAATATCATCTACGCGGGTTTCTTGGATTAATATTTGACCTTCTTCGATGTTAACGGGAATTTTTATTTCATTTTTTATTACATGCTTGAAAGGTCGAAAGTTCTTGGGGTTTAATTCCATAAAAAATGGTATTCTTACGGAGCCTATTTTTAATGTTCTCGTGCCGTAATCTATTGTTGCTCTTAACTTTTCAAAATCGTCGCTACGGAGGAGAGCGTCAAATCTGTCATGCCATTGTAAAACATGGAAATCTACAGGATGATCGATTCCAAATTCTTGTAAAATAGGGTATGATACATTTTCATCGTTTTCGATCGTTTGATTTAGACTTTTTACAGAAAAGGGCTTGTGAAATATATAATTTTGAAATTTAGCAAATGCTGGGCCGGGATTGATGATGGAGTCCGATGCTCCTGAATCTATCAGTATTTTAAGACCTAAACTGGGGATAGTTATAAAAGGTAGTTTCGGTTTAGAACCCACGGCATTTAGGTCAATTGAGGATCTAGTGAGGCTGGTATTTGAAAATTTTCTTCGTTTTCATCTACTTCATTGTAAGAAACTTGATCTTGATCGTATTCGTAATCAGTATCCAATTCAGTTTGCTCGTATTCGGTTTCTTCATTGAATTCCACGTTATGCAATTCCTCTACTTTAAATCGAGGGGGCCTGAACTTCTAAAGAAGTTGGGGTGTCTATATGGTGCAGATCTTGACGTATTTGCGGTGGAAATTGACATAGGTGTTGGTGTTGGCAAGGTTGGTCTTTTTACCTGGCCGTTATTGAAATGTAAATTTTCATTCGGTTTTCTAAAAACATTTACAGGTCCACGCGGGAATGGGGTAGCGTTATTGACTACATTTCGTGGAGTTGGTGGCGAGAAGTATTGTAGCGGTTTGGGCGTAAATTGGAAATTTTGTGTCGGCGTAAATGTTTGCATATGAAATTGGGGTGTTGAAGATGGTTTGTTGAAATCAGATTTATGGGGCTTTGAGGGATTCCTTTGTCTAATAAAGTTTAAAAAGTTAATTTGCTGTTTATGGTTATCGTAATTTCTAAGATGTACCAAACAATCCTCTAACGAGACGGACGTTTTATAAGCTATGAATGACCTGTATGGGTCAAGTAGTCCGGCTTGTAATGTGCTTAATGCGCGTTGATTGTACATATTATTTTTATAAATTTTAATATTTTGGTCAACTTCTCTTATGTTTACATTTTCTAGCAATTGTTGTAGTTTATTCTTAATGCGCTCGTAGTATGTCTCATATGTTTCATGTGGGCGTTGATAACAAGTAATCAGATCATTTTCGAGCAAGGTTTCGTTTCTCTGGTCGCCAAAGCGGGTTAGCAATTTGTTTTTAACCTGCGACCAGCTGATACAGTTCGAAACAACTAATCTGTCCCTAGCAGCACCAGTTAACTTGGAGCAGCAAATTTCAAACAATAATTTGTTAAATGTGCAATGTTCCTGACCTGGGGTCGTTACTTTATAGGTACTAATAAATTTTTCGCATTGCTGTAAAAAGTAAGATAAATTTCTGCTCCCGCCGTCGTATGGTGGGACTATTTCCCTTGCAATGTTTAACTGCGTAATTTAGTGCCATTTCCGTGTCTGAGTTATTCAAACTAAGATTTAAAGTGGGACTAGTATTCACGCTTATGTTAGAAGGCGCAATTAAACGCTCCGTTTTATTATATGGAGTAAAATTAAAAGTTAGTCGCGATCTCTCGCGAAATTTACTCATATATAACGTATGGGTAATTTAATATATAATAATTATAAAAGAAACGACAAAATCACGTGCTTTGTACGTACACAATAAAAATGGATATAATGGACAGTACTTACAAGAGAGCAAGTGTGGCTAATAACATGGTACAGGTACCGGTGTCTAGCAGGTGCTAAGTCGTGAATTCCGTGTCCAGGTGGAGATCCTCCAGCAGTGGTTGTTGTGGGAAATCGGTGTGGATACCGCGCGCCTTTCGTGGAGATGATTTTCAGAGAACGAAATTCTCCCAGGAGCGAAACGTAACACACTACCAATATAAATTTGATAATTACCGGTGGGTTCGCGAACTCTTTACCGTTTGGATATCCTGTTCGCAGCGCCAATTAAGTTTATTAAAATCGCAGAAGGATTTTTAAAAAGTTTATTTAAAATTATAACTAAAGACTAACACAAAATAATATAAAGAATAACGTACGCAAGCCTATAGCCTAAAGGTACAAGTTATCTATTCGGATTCTAAGTTCTAAGTGTGCTGGCAATGGGTGTCGCCTAATTTAATAACTTGTCCTGTAAACAATTCTGGTCGGGGTTTGTGGAATTCTTTCAGGGATGAATTAGTATTTTGAACGGAAGATATTGTATATTTTCAGGGGACGTCTGGCGTTTAGTTATGTCTGGTGTTTGTTATCCGAACATAACTATATGTGATGTACTTTTGAATAAAAATTTATTTGAAGCTTTGAAAAAAGCTGACAAAGATACAATTAAATCATTTGAGGTTAAGGAATGGTATAACAACTAGATATGCGACGACAACAATAACAACAGAAACTGAAATTAGCAATACTTTGTCGAATATTTTTAGGTTGCCAGTGCCAATGTATAGCGGCATCTCACTCATGTCATTGCTCTGTTTCGTTTTATCGTCAAAATTCGGTAACTGAGTCGGTGCCAAAGAATAATGAAACAACTCTTATCATTATGCAACGTCAAACGCAATTAATAGGCACACGTAATTTAATGATTACATAGACGATAAATCTGTTTTCGATGTTAAGCTTTTTCCACAATTCTTTCAAATATCAAGTTGGTTAAGTGGATACCTTCTGGGAAAAAGATTCGTCAAGGGCTTCTTGCTATTTTGAATGTTTCCCTATTTCTTTGGTAATTGAAATTTCTTTTAATAATCGTTAGATGTAAGTGAAAATATTAGACTAGTGCGCTTAGGTGTGTTCACCACAGCAGAGTATACTGACATGATTTGCATGTATGGTAAGTGTAATTATTAAGGACCGGACCGACGACGACGACGACTATAAATCACACGGCATCGCAAAGTTACAGTCGGTCAGCTTTAACATGCCTATGTGTTGGTGGTGAGGATACGCGTATCAGTTACTATAGTACCACTTACATGGTCGTTTATTTAACCTTCAACGTAAATAATACGCTAACAAAATGTTTTTCAGTGGCGTAGATGTGTATTAGGTAATACAAATTATATATGTCACATTAAACACGATTTATTGACATTGATTATTAAGATGTGATTTAAATTTTCTGCTTTTAGATTTTTACGCGTGCTGGTTGATATATTTTTAAATATAGAGAAACTTCTTTCCACATTGCACCTAGTGAGAGGGGCATATTGAAAATATGATTTGTGAATATGGTATTTAATATGACATTCATTATCTTCACTACAGAGATATTTTAATGTTGCAAAATCAGGATTCCGAGCAAAAAGCGCATCAATTCTTTTACTTACTTAAAGAAACGCCAAAATTACCGGGAACATTCTTCAATTTACTTAAAATGTTATTTAATGTTGTCATTGCTTCTTCCAATTTCGACGTTTGCGTTTCGACATATTTCATGTTCTTGGAATATTGCCAAAATGTTTTTGAATAAATTTTAAATTACTTTGGAAAAATGAGTTTCGTAAGACAGTTTTGCATTTAACTATACTTTGTCCGTCCCCATATGAATTATTTACAACATTTGCAACTTTTTCCACATTCTCGGAGTAAACAGCAGGATTCTAACCACGTACCCCATCTAGTTACGATAGGTGACGAGGGTAATATATGTAAAGGATATTTTTCTTTGTAGATAGTAACTCTTGCTGGCGATTTTAAAAAGATTTTCTTAGTGCTGCTAATTAATTCATTTATGTTTGGAAATTGCACTTTTATGAATTCTGCAATTGTATGCAAAGCAAGGGCGGTGCATGTAATATTAAGCAATTTATTTTTTAGTAGTTTACCATATAAGCGGCAGCATCACTAACAAAAAGTAAAGCTTTTTCTCGGCTCACAGCACCTTCGAATATATCATCAATGCTGCTATCCACGGCATCAGCTATCGTATTTGCATTCACCAGTTCAATTATTTTGGCCGCTATCAAGTACGGTTTAGTTGGATGATGAGCATGCAAAACACCTATCATAACATGAACCACGCACCCATGGTCTCAACTGCGCTAATCCAAAAATAGATGTCTCCCACATGTTCCCGAATTTTATTCTTTACTTTGGCATATATTTTTGGAAGATAACTTTTGCGGAAAGTTGGTTCGTGTGGAATATGTTTACCTGTATATTTTGCAAGAAATTATCTACAAGTTGAATTATCAAGTTGAATTATCAAGTTTGAGTTTTGGAATATTCCCAGCCACATGTAGTTCGAAAAGATCGCTAGAAAAATTATAACCTGACGTACATGGACTCTAGTGAATTTCAATTTTCAGATCTACCAGTCTTCGTTTTTACGCATTTCATAGTAACCGAACATAGATTGCAGTAAATCTCCGTATTTTTAACAATTGTGAAGCACTCATAATTCTTGATTCAAGAAGTTATGATTTCTTGACGAGGACGTTTGTGAGGGACCATAATAATTACGGGAAAATGGCAATGAAGAATAATATGTCTTGCTATTTTCAACAAACAAAATAAAAACAATCTTCTTAATATGAAAGAAAGAAAGAGATCTAGTGACGTCTACTCGAGAAAAAAATAGAATAATAAAAGAAACCAAACCTTGCTAATCCTAAACCACATAGCTTAATTGCATTTATTAAAAGTTGTATTAACAAAGGATCTGAAAGATGACAAAATGATAACTCGAAAATCAAAGCACAACTACTCTATCTCATTATTAAGAACGCACTGTTCGTCGACGGAGTTATTGGGACTGCAGGTGTTCGGCACGACTCTGTGCGTCTCTGTGACGCAATAGGGGGAGCCGTCGGTCCGGTCCATATTGATAACTATAGACTCTGCAAAGATGCAACGACTAGCGTAGCATGTCTATGCGGCTTACTCAGTACCGAGTACGCAGTACTTTGAAAATACGACTGATGATCCGGTAAAACAGTGTGTGCAGCTTTTAATATAAACTTTCTATTAAAAGTACAAGTATTCTAGAGTTATGTGTAGTTTAGAATGTATATTACTATATATATACTACTATATATTTCAAAATATGTAAAACGAAAGGGTAACATATTGCTTCAATAATATACTGTGATCTCATATGTTGTGTAAAAAAACATTAGCGCTTGTAAAAAAATAATACTCACACTTGAATTTCTCTTGGTTTCAAAATTCTTCCTTTATATATAATAACTTTGAAATATTTTCCTCTGTGATATACAACGATATGGTTTGAATCTGTCCAATGTGCAATTCTATCAGTTTCAATTCCAGGAATTCTGGTTGTATTAAAAATGCGCTCATACTGCCAAGAACACAAAGGTACACAACCTTGAACAAGAATAGGTTCTAATTCTTGTCTTTCTACTAATCGCCTGTATAAAAGGCAAGAGTAAATAACAGCACCAGCTCGAGCAGCTTGTTTATTTGTAGGTTGCATCAATATGGCATCTATTCCATAAAAGTTTGAATTAATCATCAGTGATGATCTACCACGAAGGTAAACATATTCTTCCCACCAATCTGAAACGTAGTTGCTAGACCACCAAGATTTTAGAAGCAAGTATCGTTGAAGTTTAACTCCGATTCCTTTTTCAAAGTCTTCAGCTAATTTTTGCATTTTTCATAGTTTTCATCATTGAGAAGTGGCCGAGCAGACCTGAGGTACTGTATAAATTAAGAAAAGAAATTTATATGTTGATTTAATTATTCTTGCTCTTACTCTAGCCATCGTATCATGTAATGAAGGTAATGGTAGTTTTGGAAGTGATCCCTGGAAGCTATAGAGTTTTGGTTTATTCCATCCACTAAGAATACGAACAAGCAATAGCCACAGTTTTGTTCGAACGGACATACTTGCTCCTTTACCTCGGGCCTCATACATCCATCCTTTATACATTAGTAACAATTTTAGAGAATATCGTATAGTGTAAATTACTATTAACCACATGCTAGTAGCTACCACTGCAGTACCGAACAGTTGCCATTTTGTGTTAGTCCTGCAAAAATCACATACATTTTTAAAATTTGGTATGAACTTCTTTATTAAGGAAAACTAAATAACTAACCTATGATGGATAATAAAACGATTGTTTTCTCGAAAGTAAATTTTAGTATCAATATTTCCTAAATTCAAAGTTAAAAAACAATGACAAAAAAGAACAAAACATGATTCCGAAAAAGTGAACTGAATAATTTCAACTAGATTTATCACGCTACGTGACCGTGCATATTACATTACAAACATCTTTTGTGCAATATATTATACGCAGTGTGTCCCTGGATTGACTTTACTATTGTTATAATTGATCAAAACTTATCTCGTTTTAATGTTTTGGTATGCCGCCCTACTTGTTCCGAAAACAATTTCAAGCACATTTTTAGTATTTAAAAATCAAGGCCATCATGACAATTGAAAAAGAAAACATTTTCTGTTTAAGTAAAATGCCTGATTTTGACACTAGTACAATAATGATGAGGGAGAAAACTGCCGTCCGTGACAAAATTACTTGGACACAATATCTTACGGTTTTTTCATAATCAAATAGAAACTTCAGGGTTTCACTTTTCATTTACAGAGATAATATAATACTTACGTAAATATGAATTAAATGGTTAATATTTGGTCTACAACCCGCGTTTTTTCTGTATAACCCCATACCATTAACTCAAATCAGCTCCCCTTTTTGCAATTTTTAAAAAATATTTCATGAGTTACCTCCAGGAGGTTAAATATTTTGTCGAAATCACCGACAGCCACAAGCCCATGCGGACAAATTAAAAAGTTGAAAGCGAAAAGGTTCTAAAGAAGTTTTCCACAAAACTTAGTGAAATCAAAGACTGAAAAGGAACGGTGGGGTCAAAAAGTCAAACGGGTGTCCAGAGTCACCCCAGATATTTGACGTCTTCGCTGGTCGTTGTTGCCTCAGCTTGTTTGTTGTTTCTCTCTTCGACCTCATTCTATTCTTCGTCACTCTATTTGAGATCCTCTTCATAAAGGTTTGTATTAACTTTAAGCTGAGATATGTGCGCTGTAATCGCGCATCTTTTTACTCCTTTATCGTTCAAATTGGTAACTCTCTATGTGTCCGCGGGTAGCATTTCGAAGACGGTTGACGCTCCTCTGTACTTCGGCTGCGTTTTTGTTGTTCTCAGGTTCCGGGCACCGGGTTATTGTTCAGGAGTACTATGTCCCCTACGTTGCGTAATGTGTCCCCGGCAAACTTGATGAGATCATATTTTCTCTTATTCTCTCCTTCATTTCTTCCTGAAGCTCCTACGGCGCTGCCCATAATTCTTCTCGTTCTGCTGTTGCTGTTCAGCATCCATCCGCAAAATGAGGTAAGTGACTGCATTTCATAAGGAGCACAATCTGTTGTTTCGTTTATCGCACGATGTACACGTACTATTTCTGGTTAATTTACGGTCCCATTCAGTTTCAGTTTCATTCGCTCACTGCTCAAACTTTCTGGCCATTGTTTACGTCCAGAAAGTTTGAGCAGTACTGAGATCACTTGCTATTTGTATTTGCTATGGTATGCCATATTCTCCGATAAATTTCGCACTAATTTCGTTAAAGGGTACACTAAAGTTTGCACACTTTTTTTACTTCACGCAAAAGGTCCTAGTCTTCTTCCCTCTGGGTAAACTGTTAAATAAAACTGTACACACGACCGTAAATGTTTACGAACATATCTTCGAAAGCCAGAAAAACAGTAGTACCTCATTATGTGCACCTTGCGATTGGGACCGGCATGTCCCACTTGATCATGACGTTTCGCATACTACAGTATGTCGGTTTTGTTTAAGTTTTTAGTTCACGTGCTGTATAATTAATAGATGTATAATGTTTTCACTGATCACGTTCAGTACGACAATATCGCGTCAACATGATCCATTTGCTTATTGTATTTGTATTTTATCGCCACGTTGCTTGTACAACTTCGAACCACCGTGCTACTTATGCTTCCTGCATCTTCAAATTTAAATACACTAGTGTACCGTGTATGTCGCAAACGATAATACGATTAAGAAATGTCGCGAGTCATCTACACAGTACACTGGTGCTATTAATTCAAGTTTGAGAGAATGGTAGTTTTTATCGGCTTCTGAGTGTTTCCCCAATACTTAGTAGACAAAATGAAGTTTCTCGTTCTCTTGAGATTGCAACAACACACCTCTAATCTCCAAAGAGCTCGCGTCTATATGGAGTCCAGTAACTTGTATAATCACAGTACAGATTCTGTAGTTAACACTTTCAAGTCAACTGAAAAGTTGCATTTTTTTAAAAATCAAGCTATTTATTTCCTTACATAATATTTTGCGATGCGTTACTTCTAAACACCGTCAGTTGTGTTTTATATAAATTTAAATTATGTTGGTTGTCTCCAAACCATTCTCGCAGTAAGGGCATGTTTCTCTCTAAGGATTCTGCTAGTTAACCAATCAAGGATCTTATGACTGTGAAAGTATAACTAGCAAAAAGTGTCATTAACATATATATAACAAAATTGATTCTTGTGGAACCCCTACGTCTACAACCTCCCGAGCAGATATAATCTTGAATCTCAAATTCTTCGATCGCTGCACAAAATGCACCTTACTACGCAAGCAGGATTCAATTCATTTGACCGCGACCCCCAGAATCCCATTATCTCGAGTTTCGACAGCAAGATATCATGTTTTACACTATCTAAAGCTTTCCACTGGTTCATAAATACACAAAGTTCCCGTTTTGCTCAAGCAATCTACAATTTCTTGGAGAAGCTGGAAAATGACTGATTGTTGATCGTCGTCTAATGTATCCATTTTGTGTGTTGGTTAATACATTATGGTATTCTAATGAATTAATCATTATTATCTTGGATATATTGGATATAAGTGCCATTGTACGATAATTGTCCAGAGTCCATCTGCTTTTTTATAAGCAAGCACAATAATTGCCTGCTTTAAATCCTCCGGGAATTATCCCATATTAAATAACAAATTAATTAGAAACACCAAAGAATTTTGGTAGTGATATGGAAACCTAGACCATGCCAGTCGTAGGTTTCCTAAGAAGAAGAAGAAGGAGAGTAATGTCTCCTATTTCTTGTTTATCAGTAGGACGGAAATAGCATGTCTCAGTTATTGACTTACTTTTTGTAATTTTTACACATGAGTAATCATTCTTAGTACAAGTTGTGGCAAAATATTTATGCATGGCGTTTACAGCCTCCATTTTATTTGCATATGTACTCGCTATATAGTTAACAGAAAACTCTTCTCAATGTAGTTCCAGTTAGTTTCCCTATTATCTTACTGTTCCCATGTAGCTTTTACTTTGTTTTTCGAACACCGAATGTAAACTTTTAAAGATCTCGCTTTAGATTTATCAATTTTACTTCGTAAAATTATACAGAATCTAGTTGTCTGTTCAATTTTAGGACATTTCCTTATTGCTGTCAGAGGCATTTGCTATTGCGACTAATTCCTCCTCAGATAGAAATGAACGAAAACGCCTTGTCATTGCGAGACCAAAATAAAAATAAGAATCAAATTCAAAAATACACTTATTACTATACGTGTAAGCGTGCAATGAAACTGAATTTTCTCGGTGCTGAATTTATAAGCCTACGGAATACGCACGGACTAACTTGCACATTTATAACATCTTGTATTGTTATGCAGTATTTTAACATGCATAGTTACTAATTTATAAAGAAAATTGCGTAATATTTTGTAACGGCCATTGCTTCATAAGAAAATTAAAATTTTGAAAATTTTACATGCATTTTATATCGACGTCATCTTAACACAAAGTCCTCATCCGTAACTAACTGCACCAAGGAGAAAATCCAATATTTCATAACAAATAATTGCTGTGGATAGGAAGTCATTCATATAAAATGATTTCCTAAAATTTCAGACAAAAATCATTATTGTAAGTTATAAAAAAAAATAATTTTAATTTGGGCAATATTGAACCAAGGAGAACAGTAGGGTTAAATAACTTACTCCGGTAAAAGAGGCATAATTTTAGTCACCAGATCATAAGGCACTTTATGTCCTGAAAAATGTATTCCTACAATGATTGTCATCGTCAACCACAAAGTCCAGAGTTGAGCGGGATAAACACCATTATGAACACTATTCTGCAACAAAAAAGGCAATGCTAAAAGTGGAAGTTAAAATATATATACATACGTATGTATATATATATATATATATATGTGCGTGTGTGTGAGTATGGAATACTAAAAGGAAAAGCGAACTGAACTGTTTTTTTAAAACGCTTAGGCAAGTTGGTTTCAGTTTTTAAAAATACATGTTAATATGTGCGACTCACTATCACAACTAATTTTAAATGACAATATAGTTTTAATAGTGATTTCTCTTCCCTTTAGAACCATGAAAATAAATCAAAAGGTTGCATAAAAAATGCCGAGAAAAATCGCTTAAACGTTTAATGTTGATATTACCGTATTTAATAGGAAATGATTTTAAATTATATTATATTATATTTTCATTACAACATAAAATTAGTGGAAATGTTAGTATTATCTAAGATAACAAATAATTCAGACCATAAACGGAACGTAAATTGCTTGTTTAAGCACCTCTAATTTCTATCTTACAACCTTCAGTAATCAAGATACCTCGATAAATTTTAAATCTATGGAACTGTTTCATATAAGCATTCTGTTAATCTTGACATAATTATTGTAGAATTCTAATAATATTCTACTAAATTACCATGGCTAATTTTACAACAACGCAACGTAGGAAAATTTTAATTTATCTTGGTCGTGGGAACCTCACAAGATCCCAGCAAGAAGGGCATGTTTATGTTTCTTATATGTCTAATGCTAAATTTTCAAATCATCCTATTACGCAGTTACTAGCAGATAATACTTAGTAACTTTACAGTACTTGTTAAGAAAAGATATTGCCTTTTAGGTTGGGAACAGATGAGAATGTCAGTAAGTTTGCAATACTGAAGTTGTCGAAAAAGAAACATATCATCCATCTAAGATCGAACTAGTTCAAGAGTTTAATGATGATGATATTCCTGGTCGACGTTTACAATTTTGCGAGACAATGATAAATTTGCACCATGCTAACGAACGTTTTCATCAATAAATAGTTTTTTTTTTTTCGATCAAGCAATTTTTTGTATAAATGGGACAGTTAATCGGCAGAATTTCAGATATTGGAGCAAGGAAAATAATTATTGGATGACAGAAATACACTCTACATCCACAAAAATAAACGGGAAGGAATAGTACATAATAGAATTCTAGGTCATCTTTCCTTTGAAGGAAATCTTAACAGAGAAAGATATTTGAAGTTTCTCCTAAATGATCTAGTTCCTGCACTGGCTGTGCAAACGAAGATGATCCTGATATTCAAAAGGACACTGTTTGGTATCAACATGACGGCGCACCGCCATATTATACGCTTCCTCTCCGTAATTGTCTGCACACTGTTTTACTAGAAAGATGGATCAGCAGACGAGGTCCGATAGAATGGTCAGCACCTATCGCCTATCGTCTCTCTTTCTAGAGTTACTTGAGATCAAAAGTTTACGAAACAAAACCAAAAAATTTAAATGTATTGAAGCAGCGTATCTAAGGAGAAATTCGCAAAATAAAACGAACTGTTATTGTCTGCCAAGACGTCAATGGTGGCATTTTGAACATTTAATTTAAAGTGTCAATTTTATTTGCTTTATTTTCAGTTTTCAGTTTAGAATTTTTCGTTTATCATGTTTAAGTTATACTAAATATTCAGCTCCATTTTTCTCAGAATTTTTGTTATGATGATTTATTGGGATGATTACAAAGAAAAGAGAAATCACTATCGGATTATAGTACTAAAAATCTAAACTACCTTTTAATTTCTTTGTGAAGACGTGATAACTAAAAACAAATGAAAGTCGGAAGATAAATTGTACATGTTAATGTGTATTTTTAGAAGCTAAAACCGACGTCTTTCTACGGAGGAAAGGAACTCGCATGGGATCTTTAAAATACCACTGGTGTTGGGTGCAGTTTGAACTTGGCGACTGCCCGACTACAGCCGACCAAGGACGAAGACGCGAACAATTGACAGAATAAAAAATATCGAAATCGAAACATGGAGTGATACACGTTTACCTTATTATGTTATGTATTTAAAGAGTAAAATATATGTATAAGTATACCGCGCATTACATAAACAACACCCCAAAAACGAACGCATCATCAAAACGAAACGAACGAAACATTTTCGTCCTTCTTCCACATTGAAATCTGGCGAATATCGAAGGGAAAGCGAAAACATCGACTATCGAAAAGAAAAAGAGAAAACACGTAAGTCATTCCTATTTACAATAATTTCCGGCATTCATTTATACATTGCTGCTTCTATTATAAGTTGTAACGAAATAAAAAAGATATTACAATGAGCGAGGATATAGAAGCACAACTCAAATCGTTATTCATCGAACGGAAACAAGCAAAAGCTGCGCAAACGCGATTTAGAACATTCCTAGATAAATATTCGGATGACAAGATGGCTGAGCTTGAGACACGCGTACAAGCTGTACAAGAAACATACAGAGCTTTTAATAGAATCCAAACACGAATAGAACTTTTACGCCCGGCTGAAATAGATACCGATGAACGCGAAACGTTTGAAAATACATATTTCAGTAGTTTGGGGGCGGCTGAAGATATTATCGAAAACCATCGCGAAAATCAACGAAATCAGAGTCAATCAAATACGCAAAATGTAGTAGATAGTGCAAAAAATATAGCAACGGACACTAGAGGTTTTCCATTGATAGAGTTAATATAGTTCTATGGGGATTACGATAAATGGGAGCAGTTTAGGGACTTATTTACTACATTACTTCATAACGATCAGAAAATAGATAATATTCGTAAGTTTTATTATTCATTAAGCTCATTGAAAGGGGAAGCGGTTAAGACATTAGAGTCAATAAAGGTAACAAGCGATAATTATAATCTGGCATGGTCGTTATTAAATGATAGATACGACAATAAGCCTCTGTCTATCAAAAATCACGTTAGTGCGCTATTTAATTTACCATTCGTATCAAAGGACAAATATAGTCTTAGAAATTTATTAGATGAATTCACAAAACGATTTAGAACGTTGGAAATGCTAGGGGAAGAAGTGCATTCTTGGGATACACTATTAATACACATGTTAACAAGCAAGCTGGACTCCAGAACAGCTACCTTATGGGAAGAAATAATTACTAACAAAAAAATAAACAACCAGAACTACAGGAATTAATCGACCTTATCTCAGATCGTTGTAAATTATTAGAAACCACAAATTATAATTTTAAAGCAGACAATAAATCAAACAATACCAAACCAACGGATAGCTGTGCAGGGGAAAGGTTTAGTAAGAAATCACAATCGTACGCAGCAACAGCGCTAAAATTCCAACACGTCTCGTTTGGAGTGCGCATTTTGCAAAAATTCACACTGTTTATACAGATGTTTTAAATTTGCTGCCCTGCCGGTAACGGCTCGTATTAACAAAATTAAGAAACTTAAAGTATGCTTGAATTGTTTCCGGACAAACCATGTTACTAGCGAATGCTTATCGCAAGGGTGTAAAATATGTTCTAAAAGCACAATACCTAATTACACATTCATTCAACGAGATAAGCGAACAGCCTAGGGAACGCGAGAATAGCTTAGAACGAGAACCATCCCCATCTGTTTTAGTAGTCAGCAACAGTGTAAAGGCTAATGCGGAAATATTGCTATCAACGGCCATAGTGTTAATAAGAGATCGGGATGGCGTTTGGCAGCGTTGTCGAGCACTGCTAGACAGTGGCTCCCAATCAAACTTCATAACAAGGGAATTGGCAAAGAAACTTAAATTGCAAACCACAAAAATTAACATACCACTTGTAGGCGTCGGAAATTCATCAATGAGTGTCGAGAATCAACCGTTCACTGAAATAAGATCTTGGGATGATAGTTATAAGAGTGAGTCAAGTTTTCTAGTTTTAAATAAAATAACGGAGCGGTTACCTACAATACCTTTCGACAAGTCAGTACTAAACATTCCAAGCGACATCATCTTAGCGGATCCGAACTTTGATAAATCAATTCCAATTGACATATTGCTAGGCGCGTTTATTTTCTTCGAAATTTTAGGATCGGATCAAATACGGTTAGGTCACGATCTACCAATCTTACAACGCACCGTCTTTGGATGGATAGTATCCGGACCGTTACATTTGCAAAGGAATAGTAATCACGTAGTATGCAACGTATCAATAAATTTGAGCTTAGAACAGCAATTAGAAAGGTTCTGGCGAATAGAAGAATGTCCAACGGTAAAGCATTTTACTTCCGAAGAAATGCAAGCGGAGAAGTTGTTTATCGAAACCACAAAACGCGACGATAACGGGCGATTCGTGGTAACATTACCTCTCCGGGAAAACGCAGAAAGTCTTGGTAGTTCACTAGAATCAGCAATTAAGCGGTTGTATTCGATGGAGCGAAGATTTAAAAGAGAACCGGAATTTGTGCAGAAATATATTCGCTTTATGGACGAATATGAGGAACTCAGGCATATGACGAAAATCAATTTCGCGCGCGAAGATGCTCAAAATTCGAAATTATTTTATTTGCCTCATCACGGCGTCATAAACGAGTGCAGTTCAACTACGGCGTTAAGGGTTGTGTTCGATGGCTCGTGTTCGTCAACTAGCGGGATATCGTTGAACGATAATCGCGGGTCCCTGTACTCAAGACAGTTTATTGTCAATTATTTTACGTTTTCGAAAACATAACGTGGTTATAACTGCGGATATCGCAAAAATGTACCACCAAGTCAAAGTTGCTGAGGAACATCAGGATTTGCAGCGAATAGTGTGGCGAAAATCGCTAGGTGATGAAGTATCTCACTATCGATTCAATACTGTAACGTACGGCACGGCATCAACAAGCGGTAATTGAGAACCGCGATAAATATCCATATGCAAGTCAAATAATTATGCGGGATTTTTACGTGGACGATTTGATTACTGGCGCAGACTCTGTGAAGGAAGCATCCGAATTAAGATCTGAGATAAATGAGATACTTATCAAATACGGTTTCAATCTACGAAAATATGTATCGAATGAAAGAGCGGTCATTGACAAGGTGAAGTTGCGAAGAAAGAAACGAACGCAACAACTGGTATTACTTATTTTTATAGTTTAGATGTAGAAATATAAACAGTAGTAAGATTGGATCATATAGTTATGTTCGCATATGCAATAGGTAAATTAACGTTAGATGTGAGCTAAGTATAAGGTCATGTTCACATAGACCAGGTATGGGCAACCTCCGGCCCGCGGGCCACATGCGGCCATCGAGTAAGGTTTGTCCGGCCCGCTACTGAATTCTTTCGTTGCATATTAGCACGGCCCGTCTAAACTTAATTCATAATGAATCATAAGGATACTACAAAAATGTATATTTTTCAAGATTACTCACAGCACAGCAAAACTTCTACAAAAAAGGTTGCCCATGCCTGACATAGACAGTTGATAAACGTTTGATAGACATAAGTTATGTTAACCAAAAACTAAATTGAGATCAGTACTCTTAATAGTTTAGTCTGAACGGCACCAAATCCATTTAGGACCAGGAACCGAACTTATAAGTACGAAGGGCGCAATGTTACCTATCAAACTTGATATGTACCTTTAGGCGAACGCTTGTGTACTTTTCCATTATAGTACGAGAGCCACCAACGTCGGTCGGCTGTTTTTTCGATTTTTATTTCTCTATTGAACCTGTGCACATCCCCTCTCTAGCGGATTGCTACCCCCTCCCCGACAAAATTTTAGTAATAAAAAATATTTCAGTATAACTATAAATGTAATATTAATTGGCCATACAGAAATTCGATTGTTTAATTAAGAGCTATACGGATTTAAGTCTCTGAAGAAATAGGTAAGTTAGAAAAACGCGCCAACTAATTCGCTGGTTGCGTGAGAGAGGTACTTGTGACAACGGGTATCAGAGAGAGAGAGAGAGAGCGGGGGAGACAGGCTGTCACAGCTGCTATTTTTCAAGATTGCGTCATTCATGTAGGCGTTCATATTCGTGTGAAGAATATGAAGAAGCAGATTCTAGAATTGAGTATCATATTTGCCAAATTGATTTTGATGCAGAAGTTGTAGTAACATGCTCAGGCTCTGATATAATAATACTTTAAAATGCGATACTTTGATTTGGTTTGTAATGAGTTCACCTTTATTTTATTCTCGTAGACTTGTTTAATTGCTTTGGTTTGCATTTATAATTTCACTACTACATTATATAAGAAATCTTTTGCTCCCAATTTATAAATAAAATCCTGCATCTTTTAATTTTCAACTTTGTATATGTCTTGTACTTGGTTTAGTACAGTTCGTATTAAGGATAGTGTTATCAGAACCTGGATTGTCATCCTGTAACAAATTATTGTTTGTAAATTTGTGTTTCTCTTGTATACAAGTTTTTGAGAATTTTGCTTATTTATTTATAATTTTAGGTTTATCGTCTATTTTCGCCATTCATTCCCTACTAAATTTTGGTTTTAGTTTATCTATATTTACGTTTAATGCGAAGTTCTACACCTATGCCAGTAGCTGTGATATGTGATATCTACAGTTGCTCATGTGACCCCAAATGGTTAAGATCGGAGTTATTTTCTTTTCAAGGATGTATAAACTTCATTGACATCTCTGTAACACGGACTTTCCTTCATGGTAGTATTTTATCTTTTCGCATTGATCTTCTGGATTTTCTACATTTTCTATAAATTTATTTGCAATTTCTATTTCTCTAAATCTCGTAAAATTGTCTTCAATTGTGTGAATAATTTTGTTTTATATTATTTTATGTTTGAAATATATAGGATTTTTTCAATCAGGCAATAAGACTTTTTTCATCGCATTAGCTATGTTTTCGCGTTGTGTGTAAAGTAAGAAAGTAGTAAAGTTACAAATATGTATTCTATGTATCTAATACTGTTGTTTCTACAAATATTGGTATACATATATGGTAAATATTAGAGATGGGACATTCGAATCCGCGAATCCTCGAATCCATCGAATCCTGAAAAAGATTCGAGATTCGAAAACTCGAATCTTCGCATGATTTTCGTAATTCGAATCTTTCGAATCCAAAAAAAAAAATAATGATAATGATGACTCATGTAATCACGACACATATGAATCACTGACTAGAAAGATCTCGACGATTCTCTTCGGTTCTCGTTCTTTCAGCCACAAAGTATTTATAAGCTGGCATGCTTTCCTAATGTTTGTGGTATTTTAACAAATAAATATCTTTATTCCTGAGACCAGAAAAGGTATGGAACATGTCAAATACAGACAGCAAATAATATAACTAATCTAATTACAAAAATTATGAAAACTTATTAACTTATGTACATTTAGTTCTAATAACTAGCTAAGACTATATCATGTTAAGTCAGTTCAGTCAAGTTTTATATTTTAAACACCATATATGCTACACTAATACCATCTATCGCTCTTTATGTGATTCTAATTAACATCCTGCGCTCTCTCGTAAATTCTAGCAACTATCTCGTCTTGAATAGTTTCGTCGGTTCTGGATGACTGAGCTCTAATACTGGATTATTCTCGAAACTCTTGTTATATGATATATAAAAGGTGCGTGGTGCGAGTAAACTTCAGATCGCAACGACCACTTTATAGTGCAGTACTGTTCAGTCTCTGACGTTTGAGAGTGGATATGCGTGGTTTATACGATATATGAGGTAAGTTACTTATTTTCATTTATACTGTATTGATATATAATTTTTTTTTGCACATATTAAGTTATATTACATTGCATGCGGTGTTAGTTGGAAATCAAATTGGGATGTTATATAAATGTAATTGTTAAGTATAAGAATTAAAAATAAATAACTTGTTAATTGTTGTCAAAGGCCATTTCAGATGTCTGTCAACTTGCATTATTAATTAATTATTCACGGCATAGTAATTTTGTACATTTTATTGCAGTTTTATTATTACTGTTGCATACCGTATTTTCGCGCAATTATTACAGCTAATAATAAAATTACAAGGATTTTAGGATTTTAACATGAAAACTTAATTTTTTTTTCTTTTTCAGGGAGTTCTGAAGTTGCACAACTGTCACTGTTACATCATATTTGTTGCATTCAATAGCAACCTATGAAATGGCTTTGTGTCCTCAGGCAACTTCTGATATTTGGAACTATTTCCAAATTTCAGAAAATGAAAACTATGCAAATTGCAATCTGTGCTCTGAAAAATATCTAGAGCGAAAAAGTCGCACACTACTTCAGCTATGTGGAAACATTTGAAAACCAGGCATTTATCCAAATATCAAGAACTGAAAGGTACAAGTTCATCAAACTCATTACTAATTCCAACTTCACCCTTAAGCCCTTTGACTGTCAATGTTGATTCTTCATTTGAAGAAAATAATCCAGATGATATAACTACTTTTGGGAGTCCTGTGTCAATTAGTTCAACTCCTAGTCCAGGTTCAAAAATTTGTTCTTATGGCGAACAAAGGTCTTTGAAACAATGCGCAGTGAAACGCAAAGCAGAACCTTTCAACCAACCTACTCTGAAAAATTTTTTGACAAAATGCAAAGTTTTAAGCCTGGGGACAAAGAGGCAAAACAATTACCAGATTGGTTGCTGAAATGATATGTACAGATAATCAACCACTGTCCATAGTGGAAGATAAGGGGTTTAAAAAATTGATTAACCATCTTGAACCAAGATATGTCATCCCATGTAGGAAACATTTTTCTGAAAAGGTAATTCCAGATATGTATGAAGAAGAAAAATGAAAGTCGAGGAACTTTTAAAAATACTGAATACATTGGAGTCACAACAGATATGTGGACATCAACATCATCTGATGACTGCCTAAGCCTGACAGTGCACTTTGTAGATGAAAACTTTGAGTACCATCATTTGTGCTTAGAATGTATTCCTTCTTTAGAGGTTTCACATACAGCATCTGCTATAGAAACTTTCATTAGCAACATAATAAAAGAATGGCATCTTACAGAAAAAGTTGTATGCTTCATGAGAGACAATGGTCCTAATATGGTTGCAGCTTTAGAGCGTAGCATCTTCACCCACTTGCCTTGCCTAGCCCATACGTTTCAGTTAGTTATAAAAGATAGTTTACTGAATAAGAATGAAATTAAGCAAATAATGATATCCTGTCGGAATATTGTGGGACATTACAAACACTCTTCTAAAGCGACAAAAATGTTAAAAACTGCTGCTCAAGCTAAGTTAGGTCCAGAGAAATTGTATACTATTGGTACTTTACTGGATCCCCGATTCAAAGGGAATGTATTTTTGAATAAAGAAAACGTTGAGCAAGCTAAATTGACACTGGCTAATGAAATTTCATCCATCTATATGCAAACAAATGGTGATCTGCAGTCATCAGAGAAAACTCAAGCAAATGCCACAGATATATCTTTAACTGAACAAGGTCATAGTATGTGGAGTTACTATTCTCAGTTGATGACCCCAGCTACCTGCAGTGATGTGGATTACAGTTCATCTCCTGAAGAAGAAATAAATGCCTGTTTAGCAGAACCACTGCTCCCATCAACTGCAGACATCTTTAAATACTGGAAGGGCAACACAAAATACCAAAATTTGATGAAACTAGCAAAAAAATTCTTAATTACACCACCATCAACAGTGATTTCAGAAAGACTATTCAGTACATCAGGCATCATAGTGGATAAAAAAACGTAGTCGGTTGGATCCAGAGCGAGTTCGAAAGCTGGTTTTCTTAAATAAAAATCTGAATTAAAATTCTCACTTATTTCTTTTAGGTTGAGTGCTTTCTTTTATATACTAAAATATGTGTTTAGATTTTCATGTGCAATATTTGCTGTTTATCTATGTTAGCTCTCCCTTATTCTCATTCACAAAAGTTTCTGAAAAGATATCGGTACTGTTATTGATATATTAATTTCCATATGCTAAGGAAATTAAATATAAATAAAAACTTGTTGCATAATCATCAAGATTTTAACATAATTTATCTTTTAATATTGTGTAATTTGTTTTTTTAATTTCATTTGTAATATAAATATGTTCAAAAAAATCTTTTTTAATAAATATTTTTAAAAACTGTATCGTTTTTAATTAAAGTAGCTTTAAAATTTTCCTGTAAAATTGTTTTTCCTCTCTGTCCTTTCTTATTATTGTAATTATATGATGGATTCGAGAGATTCGAGATTCGAAGGATTCGAGAGATTCGAGAATCCTTTAGGATTCGGATTCGGATTCGGATTCGAGAAAATTTGGATTCGTCCCATCTCTAGTAAATATTGTTACATTTCCTGAAACATCGAGAATAATTTGCCTGTGGGCTAAATTTAAGGGCTTTTCATTTTACAGAATGACAATCTCTACTTCACCGTTGGCAGAGTGAGTTGTATTGTCACCATTTGTTTTATTGACATTTTCATTGCAGTGTCAATTTTTAATTATCATTAGGATCTATTTCATGAATACTATCTCCGATAGTGACTAACAAAGATTCTGAGTAGAGAAAGATGGCCGATTCTGGATCAGCCTCCCGGAAGGTAGGCAACACCGCGAGCGTGTATACTGGAAGGTAGTCACAACCCCGGTTTGGAGGGTTAAAATGGGCGACAACCCCTCCCAAGAAAATTCAAAACCCCCGCCCCTCTGGTCGGTAAGGCAGTGCCGATAATACAGGTGGCCGTATGTAGTGTAGCTTTTGACCGGTAAGTGTCGCTGTTGTTGGGAGGATAGATACCTATGTAGTGCCGGTAGTACAGATTTCTGTGTGTAGTGCCGCATTTGACCGGGAGGTGTCGCTGTTCGGTAGGGCGCCTATGTAGTGCCGGTAGTACAGGTATGTAGTGTCGCTTTCGACCGGAAGGTGTCGCTGCTGCTCGGACTACAGGGAGCTGTAGGTGGTTTTCTTCTTAATCATGTTCCTATCTACCTTTCGGTGTAAGGCTTGGATGGCGTCAAGTTTCCTATTTTTTATATAATTCTCTCCACCGTTTTCTGTCTCCGGTCTGATCCTTTATTCCCTCCCACTCAATTCCCCTCTTTGCCGCTGCTCCCCTGATATCGTCATTCCATCTTCTTCTTGGCCTTCCTTTTTTGTTTTTTCCTATCACTCGTGTCTCATACACTCTCTTTGTCAGTCTATCATCACTCATACGACACACATGGCCGAACCATCTCAGCTGATTCTCCTCCACTATTCTCCATATGGGTTTTATTCCTAGGTTTTGCCAGTAATTCTCGTTTCTTATCTTGTCTTTCTTGGTCTTGTTTTCTATTCGTCTTAGGAATCTCATATCCATGGCGTTCACCCGCGATTTTACCTTTTCTGACCTTGTCCAGGACTCACTACTGTATGTTATTGTTGGTCTTATCACTTTTTTCACAATTTCCGTTTTAATCCGTTTTGACACTTCCTCTTTCCCCAGAAACGTAGTTCTCATCATATAAAACATTCTTGCCGCTTTTTTCATTCTTTCATTAATTTCTTGTTCCATTTTTCCGTCCCATTGAATTATTGTTCCTAAATATTTGTAGTTATTCACCTGCTCTATTGTCCTCCCTTCGATTTTGATGTTATGTCTTTTCCTTTCTCCTGCTATTATCATTGATTTGGTCTTCTCGATGTTTATTTTCATGTTTATATTCTTTATTTCCTCATTTAGGATTTCAAGGTTGCTTTGTAGCGCTTCTTCTGATTCAGCCAGAATCGCCATATCATCCCCAAACATCAGTTCACACAAGTTAGTCTCCTTCATTTTCCAGTGACCCATTTTTAGTGGTTTCATTTGCTTTTAGCACTTTTTATGGCCTCATCTAGTACCATAGAAAACAACAACGGACTAAGCACACAGCCCTGCTTTACCCCAATCTTTGTTGTAAACTCCTTAGATTCTTCGTTGTTGGTTCTTACTATATTTGTGTTATACCTATACATCTCTTTTATTAACTCTATTGTTCGTTTGTCTATATTTCTCTTTTCTAGGATATTCCATATGTCTTCCCTTCTTATCCGGTCGAAAGCTTTTTCTATGTCTATAAAACATATATGTATTTCTTTTTTTTCTTGTTAATTATCTATTCACTTGCTTGTCTTATCACAAATATTAAATCTTGTGTACTTCTTTCTTTTCTAAATCTACATTGAGTGTCTTCTACGCTCTCCTCAGTTATTTTTCTTATTCTTTTTCTATAATACTCGCTAATATTCTACCTGGGACGCTTGTTAGTGTAATTCCCCTGTAGTTATTGCAATCCCTCTTGTCCCCCTCTTATAAATGGGCAATATTATTCCCGAGTTCCACTGCTTCGGTATTTACCTTCTTGTATAATCGTATTCATTAGCTTGGTTATTTGTCTTATCCCTTTTTCTCCCATATATTTGATCATTTCTGGTGTTATGTTGTCTCTTCCTGGAGCCTTTCCTATTTTCAGCTTCCTTACACACTCCATTATTTCTTCTTCTTGAATGGGTTCTATATTTTGTATTTCCTCTGTTTTCTCTTCTTTTTCCCTTGTCTCGACATTTATTTCTATCAGCTCTTGGAAGTGTTGCCGCCATCTTTCCATTATTTGATCTTCCTCTGTAATTATACGACCATACTTATCTTTTATGTTTACCATGTTATATTCTCTTTTTAGTCTTAATTGTTTAAGTGTGCCATAGAATAATTTTTGATTTTCTCTATAATTATTAGTCATTTTCTCTCCAAATTTTATCCTAGACCTCTCTTTCGCTTTCTTAATTTCATTTTTGACCTTTCTGCGTTTCTCCTTATATTCTTCCAAATCGTCCAGGTTTCTTGTTTCAAGACATCTTTTCCAACTGGTTTTCTTCTCTTTTACAATATGTCTTACTTCAGTGGTCCACCACTCTGTTCTTTTTCCGGTCTTGTTTGATATTTCTTTAACTCCACAGCTCTCTTTTGCTGCTTCCAATAAGCTGTTTTTGAAATAATTCCACTTTCCTTCAATTCCGCTTCCTTCCGGGTCATCAAATCCTTTAGCTAATATTTGTTGGTATTTTTCATGATATTTTCTTTCTTTCAATTTGTAACTCTTAATTTTTTCTTGTATCCTCGTTCTTCTTTTGTCCTCTCTTTTCTCTTTCCCTCTCATATCCATTTTTACCAAGTAGTGATCACCTCCTATCTCTGCACTGCGTGTTACTTTAATATCTTGTATCATTTCCTCTTTGTGTTTGCTTACTAAGAAATAGTCTATAATTGATTTTTCTCTCCTGCTTTCTTCGACTCGCGTGAACTTGTGAATGTCCTTGTGTCTGAACTTCGAGTTTTCTATGACTAGATTGGTTTCTATACAAATTTCTATTATTCTGCTTCCATTGTTATTTTTTGTTTGTTCTCCCTCTTTTCCCATAATATCCTCGATTCCTTCATTCAGATTTCCTACTCTGCCATTGAGGTCTCCCAATACTATAATATTTTCTCTCCCCTCGTCTATTGTTTTCTGGAGTCCTTCAAAAGACTCGTCTTTTTCTTTTTTACAAACGTCCTCACTTACCCCATATGCCACTATTAGTGTCCAAGTCTCGTCCAATATACTAATTTCTACCTTAAACAATGTCTCATTTATATATTCTTCTTTCACCATGTCTTTCAATCTAGTTGGCGTTATTACCAATCCAACCCCGCCTCTTGCTCTTTCTGTCTCTTTAACTCCAGACCAGAACATCCAGTATCCCTTGTGAATTCTCCTCATGCCACTCCCTTTCTTTTTCGTTTCCGTAATTCCCATTATTTCTATCTTATGCTTCTCCATTTCCATCACCAACTCCTCCTCCTTACCATCCACACTTCTCACATTCCATGCACCCACTCTCAGTGTACTATACTGCTTTCCTTTTTCTTTTATTTTGTTCTTGTTATCGTCTTCATTAAACCTCTTGTTTTCCCCTCCTCTTGTTTTGTTTAAGTTTTGCGTTGTCTTCTTGGGTCGAGTTACCACCGGTGCGAATGTATTTTCGCTTTCCCTTTTCCAGCGCTGCTCCCCAAGATTCTTCCCTTTTTCGAGCCCTTCCCTTCTACCATCCTCACCCCTCTTCCGCTTTGCACCTCCCTCGATCGTATCCTTCTTCTTTGCCATGGTTGTCGTCGTCGTTCCCTTCTTTTCTAATATTATCAGTTTTTTGAATTTCTGTTCGGGGACTCTCTCTCGTATCTTTCCAACCTCGCTCTTTCTCTGACCCATTTATAATCTCTTCCATCAATTATGATCTTTTCATAACCTAGCTGAACTCTTTTCCTTCTTTACGTTCATTCTCTCCTATCTGCTTCAGTTTCTTCTGTATATCTATTTCTTCCAGGGTCATTTCGTTATTTATGTAAACTCTTTCTTTTAGCTGCCTTAACTTATTTTTATTCAGCATCACTACCTCTTTATCTCTTGCCTTCTCTAGAACCACTTTATACACTGACTCTCCCATTTTTATCACCTCCCTCTGTGTCTATTCCCACATCCATGTTACTCTTCATAAAATTCTCCATTCCTATTTTCAAATCGTGTTTGTCATCCGTTGATATTTTCAATCCCGATACTACAACGTTGTTCCTCATGCTCATTTTCTCCATTCTATTCATTCTCCTCTCCATGGATTTCATTTGTCTCTTAATTTCTTCTTTTTCCTCCCTTAATATTTCATTTTCCCTTCTTATCTCGTTCAGTTCTTCTTGGACTCTTTCTGGTTCTGTTTCATCTCCTTTACATCTCTCATTATTTCTCTCATCATAGCGACTAGATTGCCTTCCTCTTCTTTCCCTTTCTGCGGTGTTCTTGTTAGTTTTTTACTACTCTTGAATATTTCACGTGAATCTTCCCTTCCTCTTCCCCTCTTTCTACCAGAATCACTCTGTATATTCTCCCGTCAATGCACTAACTTTTCGCCCGATCCCTGTATATCTTTCCTTATTACCATTTTGTTCTTTTTTTTATTATGACTTTTTATACAGAGTGTATTTGTTCAGTCTTGTATCTATATCAGAAGCACAGCGTCAGGAATGTCGCTCGAATCGACTTCTCGGAAGCTAAATCCCTTCCTGTGTCATCACTGTTTTATTTATTTTTAATGTTTGATGTTTTCAGTAACAGTCAGACGCGTTTATTGTGATAAGGCGTTATATTTTAATATGAACAGGATGAATGTTATGCTATGTATAGGAAAGTAGTTCCTCAACAACTTCCTTAACACTGATCAACGTGTTTTACGTCAAACAGTGATTGATGACGTCACTGCGCATGCGCCAGTTAGTCCTGGTGAATACTGTATACTTTCGATCGCTCATCAGTAACGTGAAGAATCGGTTTATACGTTTGAACGTAAAATACACCAAACTGAGGAATCGGGAGATGACCCGAGCTTCATACGATTGACCGACCACTAATCACAGTACGCTACATCATTAGACATCACAAATAGGTTTAGATATTATACTTTAATACGATATTATAAGGAAATGGAACGTAAGTCAATTAGTTAGTAAATTATTAAAACGTATCACATATGTAGGCTTATGTTTAACTGGAACGCTTATACCAACAATAATCGATCGTAAATCAACAAAGTCAAACATATCAGGCTCGGTCAGGTCGTCAGGTCGTAAACGGATAGAAGTCAGTCTCATTCAGTAAGATATGTAGATTTTCTATAACGATTCTATACAGTCGGTGTCTAATAAAATTATGTAATACAGGACTCCATTGCCTATTGATACCAGCATGTAACGGCACAAACAGGATTCAACGACAGTTCTGCGTTAATATAAAATCAAATTTAATGAAACCCAGTCCATTATTTATTAATCTATTAAGATACATGTAAAATAAACACTTAAAAAGTTTGATTGATCGCATCATATGAAATATCGCATTCTGATTGAATATCGATAAATCATATAAAAGCGAGTTAATTTCCGTGCTCTTCACAATTTACCGACAGCTTTCTAACAGTTGGGTCGTGAATTTGAACATCTTTACCTCCAGTATATCGTTTTAGTGTTTATAGTTAGGCGTTGATTTCCTACTGGTTTAGCATTTTATTATCACTTAGTATACGTCGTGGTTGGACAGGCATATTTTAGGTAAGTTATTTAAATGTCACCGCATACCTTCCCTAATAGATTGCAATATTATAGTTTAAGATGGAGTGTGAGATATGTCACAAAACGTTTGCAAGAAAAGATGGATTGAACAGACATCCCTGCTTAAATAATAAATCTTACACATGCACCATATGTGAGGAAATCTTTACAAGATCGGATAGTCTGTCTCGACATAAGAAAACGCATAATATCGATTCCATAACCAAGAAACGAGATGTTTCAGAGGAGAAGCAGCCACCAAATAAAACGAACCATCCGGCGAATAGCATGTCGGAACAGGATTTTCGATGCCGCGACCAAACCTTACCGACGGCTACATTACACAATGGACACCTTTGTTGCCATGCGCATCTGCACAGCAATTCTCTTAAACTTGAAGAGGATATCTTCATCATAAAAATCACCCGGAACAATAATGTAAAAATAATGATAAAGCAGACACCTCATGATGTAATACGACCTACAACATGAAAAATTACATAACCGGACCGACGCTTTCCAAGAAACAGTGTAGCGAGGGAAATATAATAAAAATAATTTTATACATATTATACTGAATAAAAGACATCATCATAAACTTTACGAATTTTATTTAAAGGGTGGAACAATATTTATAATAAGCATGAAGTATTAGAATAATGCAATATTACTAATAAGTAAGTATAGCAAAACAGCATAAGAATGTTTATCCAACTGCTGTGGAAGTTATAAAATCCCACTGATTCGATCTCATTTTCTAGGTAAAACCCCTTCGAGGGAATATACATTCTCATATTTGAATTTCTGCAATTCCTGTGTATAGGAATACCCCAGAATCGGTTTCTCGTTTATATCTTCAATTAAATATGCATTGGGATTACCCACCTTTCTTAAACATGTAAGAATACGGGATTTAACCTTAATGGATCAATGTTTCGTATGATTGTATTCATCGATTATTTTAGACAAAATATCCATTTACCTATACAAACCTCTTAAACGAAATCAGTGTATAATATGAAGCAAGGAGCCGAGTTGCTGGTGAAATTATACGATACTGAACACATCAAATACATCTCTATAAACGTATACAGACTTGACTTCAATACAGAAACAAAAACCCACGAAGTTGTATGAACCGTGTATTTAATAAGGGGTCGAAAAGGATACATATATCTATATACTGTTGGCATAAGAGGAACAAAAGTCTCATTCTAACAAGATAACGGAAGTATATTGTTCGATGTCGATATCATGGACATACCAAAGGTGAATGTAATGGGAGGTTTAACATGATGTCTACGATGGAAGACGAAGAAAATACAAGATGGAAAATATAAAATTTGCAAGCCATGAAAGAAATAGTCATATATCAACCTAACCAGTTACATAAAGAACAGGCGGTGTATCTAATGATGCATTACAATCTTACTTTACTTTGCACTTGAAGTCACCTAAATATAGAATGATATGTTACCAGTACTATTCGACAATCCTAAACTTGCAAGGAGTCGAATTCCTGACGAAAGTAGAAATATCGATCCCATCGACTTCAACATGCTGACGAAAACACAGGAAGTTGTATGAATCGTGTATTTAACAAGGGTGAAAAAGGACATACATATCAATCCGCTGTTAGTGGAAGAGGGGTAAAACATCACTATGTTCTGATAACGAAACTGTCTCGAGCGATGTTGACATTATAGATATATCGAAGGCGAATGTAAATATTCCAAATGATGAATAAGCGTGTATCCCATGGTAAATTACTGCAGTATTTCGTCCAACATGAAAAAAAATATATATATATATATATAAGACGACCAATTATCCGCACTGACACGCCTAATCTTGAAAGGAGTTAAGTTTATGGTGAAATTAAAAGGTATTGGTCACATCGAGACCCAAAACAACCTATCAATATGTTAATGTATACGAACTTGACTTCATCATAAAGACGAAAATGTAGGAAGTTGTATCGATCGTGTATTAAGGTAAGGGTATACATATCAATCTATTATTAATGATAGAGGATCAATAGATCATTATGTTCTGATATCAGGCTGTTTCGTTCGGTATCAACATCATAGATATATCAAAGGTGAATGTAATAGAATGTTAACCGAGACAAAGAAACAAACAAGGATGTTGGGGTGATATGAAATTTTTAAATCACGAACGAAAAACGGTGCTAAGTATTATGGTCTACACCGATTTTGCGTGTAAACCAATAGAATCATACTAGTCCGAGTCTCAAACAGCAAATACAAGTGGAACGCGTATTATGCATAAACATAACAACGTACACTGGGCCGGACCGCATCAACGTTTTCGTGCAACGATTGACGGAAATACATCAAACTATACAACCGTCACATGGAATTCCCCAAACACATGAACCGCCTCACCGCCAACGGGCGCACAACATAACACTGAAGTCGAAAAATGACGTATATGCGAAAAGGCATTAAACGAACATAAAATAACAGAGCATTTCCATTTGACTTAACCATTCTGGGGTGTAGCGCATTCCAGTTGTAATCTCAACTGCAAAATACCTACACTCGTTCCGATTTTCTTCTATAATTTAAGTGGATATGACAGTCATCTTCAAATACGCTAGCCAGCTTCATCAAGAAGTTTAAATCGGATCAGTATGTCGATAAGGTAGATGTATTTCGAAAAATAAATATTAAAATGCGATTTATGGACTCGTTCAGATTTATGGCGGCATCTATTAAGAAACAGGATGAAATTTTTTCTCAAAATCAATGTTAATACGGGCAGACGTACGACTAACAGTTGAAGTTCATAACAAAGAAACGTACATCCCCGCACTAATATCAACAAGTACGAAAATTAAATGAATGGACTCTACTGCCCAAGAACAGCTTCCACGACACATTGACAGATAAAGGCGTTAGCGATCAAGACTACGAATACACTATAGTAGTCTACAACATGATCACTCGTTCCAACTTACTGTAATATTGGAATATTATCTTAAAACCGATCTAGCGCTGTCCGCAGACGTATTTGAAAAGTTTTTACACAAGTATATCACGATTCACAAACGATTTGAACCCAACCCACTACAACAACAGCTGGTAGTTTCACGAATATGAATATTCAATGTGTTTTATCTCAAGTTAGTTGTCGCCATGCAAGAGTCAAAAATAAATACCTAACCGGCTATGATAGCAGTGTCCCATCAACCTACCTAGTAGTCTGAGGTGCTAATAATTTATGTGGGTAAGTTATGTCTCAATCGCTGTCCTACAACAAAGTCGAGTGGATGAACCCCGATGAAGTCGATCACCTCGACGTTAGCAGCATAGCGGACAACGATGAAACGCTATTGAACGATGTCCGATACGACCATCAGCTCCTTCTCGAAAACATAATTCATACAAAACCTATAACAAACAGCATTGCATTATACATCATCGCAACCTTAAGCAGACCATATTCAACGGTCTAGAACTCCCACTCACCCATCGAGTACTACGATTCAACCAGTTAACATGTCTGAAATATTACATTCATTAGAACACCTTCCTGAGGAACTAGTCCGAGAATAACTTCTACATGAATTTTTTAAATTAATGAACAATTCCGTTTACAGAAAAACGAAGGAGAATATCGATATACAAGTATATGTTTAACTGCTAACGTATTGAAAGGATTTGAGGTGAATGAAGATACTTAAAGTCGTCTACAATTGTCGAAATTGTTTGAAAGAAATTCCCTGTCAAACTTCAATAATTTTGTGCAACAATGGTCGAACGAGATTTTCCATTTTAGCACAATTTCAGTGTAGTAGAGAATGGAGGAATGACCGTGACGGGGTAATTGCGGTCGGCTCAATATATATAAAAATATTTGAAATAAAGGCGTGAAGTACACAGTGCCCAATAGCTTATAACCATTAAACCTCAAAGAAATCCACGCACTTCGCTTTAGTCGAACAGTAAACGGCCACTGAGAGGCCAAGGAGATATTTTGTGGTTCTGCTGGTACAGTATGTAATACCTACGAAATATATTTTTGTGAAGGTACGTACTATCCTTTATATTGTTATGTGTGCAGCTTGTTACATTTTTAAGTGTTTTGTTTTGATATTCTGTTAAAATTATTTATACGGGTCGGTGTAATGGCGACCCGCGATCGCCATTGCCCCGCTTTGACTGTTATTACCCCACTTATCTATTTTTTATTTTTAGATGCCGAGAAATTATAAACGGACAACTGAGAAAGCTAGTTGGACTGCGAAAGATATGTCAAATTCAATTGATGATGTGAGGAATGGGGTAAGTCAAAGGCAAGTTGGAAAAAAGCACCACATTCCGTTCAGTACGTTCCAGAGGTACAAGACTCTAGGAAAGAGTGATCCACGTATGGGAAGAAAACCAGTGTTATCGATATCAGTGTTGTGTATGTTACAAAAGATGATATTATTGGACAACTAAGTCATCACGAAACTCTAAGATATGGAAAAATTAAGTTTAACTAGAGATGCTTTTGTAATATATTTTGTATTATTATTAATACAAATTTCTTCAAAAACTTCTTCATTTTATCAGATCTAACCGTGACCTTCATTACCCGTATACGTGACCTTCGTTACCCGTATACGTGACGTTCGTTACCTGTATACGTAACCTTCGTTACCCGTATACATAACCTTCGTTACCCGTATACGTGACCGTTATTACCCGACACAAGAGGTAATCGCAGTCAATGCTTAAAATTCAGTTTTTTTACCTTTGTTAAGTATTTTGCGTAATCAAAAGCGTGAAGTTTGAAGTCAAAATATACAACATAGATTTAAAGCGACGAGAATTATGAGTCAATTTTCTTACGTGAACGCAATTCCCCGTTTCCTCCCTATTGAAAGAAATCGTAAAAGTAGAAAATATACAAAAAAACTTTTAAAAATGCGTCATATTTAATTTATTGGCAGAAAAATCTCAATTCTGAGCCACCAAAAACACTCTGAAACACTACTTTTATTCCTTTTTTTTTTTTGTTAGAATGAAAATGAGATTCGAAAACAAGTTAAAAAATCAATGAATTTCGGGGCTAATTGGTTAACCAAATTTACAGGTATGTCCCATGGACTTACGCTGGATGTTATTATCTTCCAAGTTCCTCAAATAGATTTTAGAAAAAGTTCAACCTCTGCAGATGAAATATCAGGAGGTATATAAATTACATAAAATGATATTTTTGTATTGGATTTTATAGTACATCCCACTATATCTATCAAGGGTAGTGCGTTCTTTACTAGACTAAGATCTATTGGTTGAAAAAGCAAGTGAGATTTCAAAGCAAGAATAACACCCTCACCTCGCGTTCTATTTACTTCATCAAACCTTCGATCACTGCGCAAAATTGAGTATGTCGGAGGAAACAGTTCACTATTGAAAATATCGTTTGAAAGCCAAGTCTCGGTAACACAGATAACATCGTAATCACCATCGCTAACACCCGACAAAAAATTTAATGTCTTTGTTCTTAATCCACGGACGTTCTGATAATTTATTACAATTTCTCTGTTGTTAACATGTATTTCCCCTGAAGCAACAGACCAGACGCATGCGTGAAACCGCGACTTGCAGCAATCACAAAGGGACGGCAGATTGTTTTAAATAATTTACATATTCTAGATTTTTCTCTCGTCATAACTAGTAACTGAGTTTCACACAATTTATATCCTGTAGACTTCGCCTGTTAAACTAATACCGCGTCATCAAGTTTCGTTGCCATTGATAGTAAGTGAAAATAAGTGAACATGGAATTTAGCGACACAACATATACAGTCGAGTCTCGTTTATCTTGAGGCTCATGTATTTTGAGTTTCATTTATCTTAACTTGGGAGTTTCGTTTATTTTAAGTTCCACGCTTCCCTCCATGTTCCACAATTTCATCGTCACGCTAGACTCTAGAGTGAGCTTGAAAGAAATGGGAGGGGTGGATGTGACGCAATTCCAGTTGGCATGGCAACGCTGGCGGTAGTGGGGACCCTGCCGACTTAGATAAACGAAACTCGTTCGTTTTGGAGGACTGAAGATAAACGAGACTCGGCTGTAATATATCTTGATCGCTTTGCATTCTCTCCTAGTATTCCTGTCTTCAGTTACGCTCTGTATATATACATATGTATATGAATTTACAGATGCCTATTATTGTGTTCTTATTAACAGTTACACCTCCTGCCACAAAGAAATCTGAATTTTGAAAATTTAAATTACGTTCAAATTTTCTTCACCTCAGATTAAGTTTATTATGTAAACACATTAGTATCTTACATATGTGTATTTTTACTAAATAACAAGCTCATCTCTTTCATCTACACATCAATAGTAATATGAAATTATTTCAGACACAGATTTTCAAATGATCAGTCAAAAACTATAAATAGATACGACCTTTCGTGGCGCTTGGTCTCTGTTTACATACTTACACAATTTATCCTGCTTGAGATGTTTAATGTAACCTCTGCTATTGCTTTTTTTATTTACAACGTATAGTGTACAATGGAGCTCTTGGCGAACTATACTTTGTGGTCGATCTTTCAATTGTGCTTTCACGGAGCAATCCTAAGACACCTACGAAGAATATTTTAAAAAGGTAATGCACCTTGTGACAAACCTCGGTCTGATATAAGATAAGGTGGTGTGGAAGATGTCACAACATGCAATAGTCTTACAATTAGACCAGTTCCTATTGATCGTTGTGGTGCCGGTGGCAAGAATTTTTGCTTGGAAATGGGGGTTAAAATCGGAATTTTGTTTCGAAATTCGACAGACACCTTCCATATTAGTAACGAAACAACTTTTCTTAATAAATTTATTTGTTATCTTTGTTTGTTATTTTTTAAAAGTGCGGAAAGGGAGGATTTTAGACTTTGTACATGGGGGTAAAAATCGGAAATTTCGTCCGAAATTCGACAAGCACCTTCCATATTAGTAATGAAACAACTTTTCTTAATAAATTTATTTGCTATCATTGTTTGTTATTTTTTTGGAAGTGTGGAAATTGAGGATTTTACAGTTTGTATATGGATGTAAAAGTCGGTATTTTAGAACATTCTTTATTTCGTAATCGTGAAACGTACAGTTTTTGAATTCAGAATTAAGTTCAATGACATTCTTATTTTTCTTCTACTTATTTTAATCATAGTAACTAACACTGCCTTAATCGAAATATGTGATGATGCTCGTAATGCGGTTTGTATGTTTTATGGCCAGTAGAGATTATGAAGCGCGGGCTGTCAGTCGAAGATGGTGAGAACGTTCACCATTTTTTAATAAATTTTGGCGTTTATTACAAATGTAGATGTTTTATTTCGTGTTTTGTGAAATACTATGTTGTCATGGTTTACTGTGATTGTGTGTTTAGTATAATTAAAACGTAAATATACATTTTATTGCGTAGCCCCAAGTGCACCCCCTAGTGGGTCAACGGTGTCTCGTACGGGGTGGAAACTATGGCCATTGGATTCCGCGTCCGATTTTATCTAAGAAAAGTAGTCTGGTAAATTTTTTTGTGAATATTTCAGGATTTACGGGTTCATGTACAATAGGCGAAATCGTACCCTGATGTTTAATGCCTATGTCTATATATGTATGTAGCGCCATGCTTCTTCCATTCCTTCGGTTCTGCCGATGCCTTCCAAAGTCCATCCGACCAGAAGGCGCGTAATCTAAACTTTACATTCTCAACATGTGTAAACAATAAATGCAAATTGACATTATATGAATGTCACTTAAAATAAAATATTTAACTAAAATATGCCGGTTGTAATACTGTATTATGGTCCGTACATGGCTTTTGGGTTTATTAAACATAGAACTCAACGTTTGCATGGGTTATCAGTAGGTCTTACTCAACGAAGATATGAAGTGGAGATAATACCATCTCAACATCTAAACAGGTTAGCAGTAGAAATGGAAGGCACAACTATATATCAGTGTGACATCCGTAATTTACGTTTTAATATAGATTATGAGGATGATGTGGTTTGTCAACGAGCAATACAAGCCATAGAAGAAGCAGCATCTAGATTATATGCTACACGCAATATTGAGAAATTCATCAATATTAACAACAATAGGAGATATATAGACAAAGCCAAAACACGACCTGCAGATGACTGTTTTTCATCAGGTGTGAAATTGATTTATGAACACCAACAGCATTTACGAGCACAATACGAAAAAGAGGAAGAAAAAATATATTGGAGTCATATGTTAACTTATACCATGAGCCAACGGATATAACACCAGAAGAAATTGAGAGGGATGACGAATATAGTGTATGGGATTTCGCTTATAATATAGTTCGGGATGTTGTAGACAGTATAGACACCCATTCTTCGTCAGAAATTCTGACTGTTGAAGATTACTTCAGTGATTATGAGAAGAGTATATAACTTGTAGTAAACAATAAGTAATAGTAAATAAAAATTCATATTGTAACATGAATCCGCTCTTATTGGAGCATCGGATTGGTGTCTGTTCCTTGTTCCTCTTTGTAGTGTCCCTTACTAACAATACATACACGTAGCAGTTTTTACTATGCTTTATTTCTATATCACATTAGGTATTACATCTCTACTCTAGGGATCAGCCATAACTAACATAAGTTCTACTGCTCAATGCGCACGTCCCCGTTCAATAGAGTTGCGCGGATTATTTAAACTTACACTAAACACTCCACTCTTATTTATTTACTTCACTAGCTTGGGTCCCTTACTAGTTACTCATCCCTACCACGGTATCTCCTGTCTTCAAAACTTGAGAATGGCTGGACCGACTTGGCTAATTTTGATCTTGATATATTTGCGGAAGTTCAGGCAAGGTTTAAACGGTCAGAAACATAAATAATAAGTAACGAAAAAAATTAGAGATTAAATAAATTGACAACGTTTGGTGTGTTAGGTTATGACAGTTGTCATAGTGCGCGCAAAGACAATTAAAGTTATGAAATTTGTGATTTTGCGCGCATGAATAATTGTTATGTCATAATAGAAACAAAGTCAGCAATATCCATCACAGCTTTATTTACAATGCCGCGAGCGGGAAGATCGAATCTTTTACAACGAAGCCGTAATGCGAAATCGTCGAGCAGAACACAGAGATCAACAATGTCGAACCGCAACAAAAAATGTTTCAAGTGTTAATTTGAATCGAGGAGCGTTTCAATATGATTCCATAATTGACTACAGCTCGCACCCATTGAGGTTGTGCGCGTTCGTTGCGGTGCATTGAAGTTCGCTGGAGAAACGCCTGGATTGTGCTGTCTCAGTGGAAATGTTAAATTGCCAATGCTGCCTCTGCCACCTGAACCATTGCATTCATTGCTTTATGGCGTAGCTCAAGAATCACGACATTGTCTTTCGAACGCTTAAAGGTACAACGCATGTTTCCAAATGACTTCATTTGGAGCAAATATTATTGAAGAACACGGATCCAGTCCGACATTCAAAGTAATGTTTGTTAATCAGAGAGTAACCTTTATTTTTGATAATCATAAATCACTAATTATCACTTCCCTTTCGACTATACAGATACAAGGACAAATTCACCATAGAATTGGATCATTGCAGCCGATTGAAGACACAGTATAAAATTGTTACAAATTTACTTCATGGCCAATATGGAGGACCAACTTGATCGGCGTCAAACGATCAATAACTCAATGAAATACTTCATGAACATCATGCACTGATTCGGTTGTTCAAAACTGCGTTGGGTCGCATGCCAAGTGATGACTATAAAGTCGTGATCAGAACAAATAAACGCCCCGCTGGAACACACGAGCGATAATTCAACGCTCCGACAAAAGATAAAGTCGCAAAATATAGTATATCACAAGGTGTTTCAATGAAGATAATCGACACGAGCGCAACCCATTCAGCAAATAGTTTAACAGAAAGTTGTGCTACAACGATACGCGAATCATTTGGTTTACATTCAATAAAGCAAATGTTTTGCTCCGACGTGAATTTAATTCTAAGGCGGTACGAAGTTCGCTGGGTCATCTAGTATATATATATATATATATATATATGACTATGTATATATATATATATATGACTATGTATATACATATAATTGTAAATAAAATTTATTCTTAGCCGTACTATATAATATTTATAGTTTAAATGTATATTCCTGGAATTGCGGCTATCATTTAAAATATTAAAAGCAAACCATTTTTAACGTTCCGACTAGTGATGGGGCGTTATTGAACTATCTGTTATCTTAGAACCGTTCTCGATCCAGAACGGTTGCAACTAGTGATGGGAAAACCCGTTCGTTTAAAAGCACAGTTCCAACCGTTCTCGTTATTTTGAAATAACGGTTCCAGTATAACAGGTCATCGTTGTTTCGTACTCGACAGTCGACTATTTGATAACGCATCATAAAATCAATAAAATATGTCATGCGCACATTGCCTTTGGCGGCCTTTTGCTTGATTTGATATATAGTTTGTTTTTCCACGACGTTATACTTTCCCATCACTAGTTCTAACATCTTGGTGATTCCCAGAGTTATATGATTGTGTATTGATGATGTAATTGTATCCTACGTACTTACATTAAGTTTTTCGTTAGAAGTTCCTATACAGTTTTCTTTTCTCACGATTCAACGCTAGTTTACACATTTGGTGTAAAATAAATATAACAAAAACATTTAAGTCCGTTTTCTTTGTGGACACATCCGTTTGCTACAATCCATAGCTGATCCATCGAACAACAGCTTTAAGCTAGGCGTCCACCTATCCGCATCGTACGTATCGGACGTATCGCATCAAACGGATTATCTTTTGCAATGCGTTCACAGTAAGCTGGCGTCCACCTATCCGCATCGTACGTATCGGACGCATCGCATCAAACGGATCGTAATATTCTTTATATAGGAACCCATACAAACGCGTCCACCTATCCGCATCGTACGGATCGCACGAATCTGCCCGTCGGCAATGCCGACGCCGTTGCTCCGAGAGGCAACTTTTGCGATGCGTGCCGATGACTCACTAGGAAAGTCCGATAGTTGCGTCGGCAAATCCAATCGCTGCCGATACTGTGAATGCATTGGAAAAAATAATCCGTTTGATGCGATGCGTCCGATACGTACGATGCGGATAGGTGGACGCCTACCTCAAATGGATTATTTCTTTCCAATGTGTTCACAGTATCGGCAGCGATTGGATTTGCCGACGCAACTATCGGACTTTCGTAGTGAGTCATCGGCACGCATCGCAAAAGTTGCCTCTCGGAGCAACGGCGTCGGCATTGCCGACGGGTAGATCCGTGCGATCCGTACGATGCGGATAGGTGGACGCACTTCTATGGCTTCCTATGTAAAGAATACTACGATCCGTTTGATGCGATGCGTCCGATACGTACGATGCGGATAGGTGGACGCCTACCTTTATAGTTAGGAAATAGGAACAATCATCAAGTAATCACAATTCATTCATCCGGAAGTTTCCCAGGCAAAATAATCATCATGGAGAAATATTGAATAGGAAAGAAGTCGATGATGTGGAATTTCTTCTTTAACCGCGTACTCTGGAGACCGTCCGAAAAGAACCGTTCTTTGCCCAGCGAGATAACAGTTGCAACCGTTCTGGATCGAGAACGGTTCTAAAATAACAGATAATTTAATAACGACCCATCACTAGTTGCAACTGTTATCTCGCTGGGCAAGAAATGGTTCCTTTCGGACGGTCTCCAGCGTACGTGGTTGAAGAAGAAATTCCACATCATCGACTTCTTTCCTATTAAATATTTCTCCACGATGATTATTTTGCCTTGGAAACTTCCGGAGGAATGAATTGTGTATTTCTAGTAAATTTACATGAATTCTTGTAATGTATAAATGTTGTATGTTATGTGTTTGAATGTTAACAATGTTTTTTAATATATCCATTAATATATGCTTTTCTAAAAATATTTAACAATTTTATTCCTAGTGACATTTAATATACTACAGCGTGTGCAGTAACTATCACTTTACTATGCAACGTAATCGTCTCAATCCATGTTAAGGATGTTGTTGGGTGAATTACGTTCCTATACATGCTGGGGATTTGAATTTCGAGTTGGTAACAAATCAGAACGCAGTATTGTATACGATACGATCAATCAGAACGTTGCACTTTATATGATACCATCAATCAGAACGCTCTTCTCATCTAACATTCATCCTGTTTATGCCATCATGGTGTTATGTAATATATAATTAGGGGGAGCGATATATAATTGTCATCAACATCTTCTGACTAAGAGCGATGTTGTAATATATGCCTGTCTTAATAAATAAATAAATATATAAATAACGTCATAGCACGTTGACTACAGCAGTTCTCGTTCGATCACGGAAGTTAAGCAGCATCGGGAGCGGTCAGTAATTTGATGAGTGCGATTGTCTGGTGAACGTGATCTTATTCGTAATCGCGTTTCATTAGCCTGCATCCAAAATTCTCGTTGAATCCTGTTTGTGACGTCATAGCATTGCGTATTACTTCTTCCCACCAAGGCTTGCTGATCCTCCATCTTCTGGTGACAAGACCAATTTCCTTTGGGTATTTAGGTACCTGTACCACACTTTCCGACCAACAGCGACACCTTCCGATCAAGAGAGACATCTTCTGATCGAGAGAGACATCTTTTGGTTATATGCGTAACATCCTTTAGACCAGCCGCCGCCGTGTCGCGACACATTGTATGTCGCGAATACATGTCAGGTGTGCCGCGAGATTTTTAATGTCTTCTAATCTTCAGCAGATAAAATATCGTTCTAGATTCTAAAATAGGTATGGGCCACCTTTGACATGTTGTGGGCTAAACTTTAGTGTGCAAATACGTTCGCGGGCCGCGTTTAAAAGTAGTACATTTTAAAGTAGTGTTGTAGTGTTCATAATTTTTTGCGATAGATATCAGACATGAAATAATACGACAATGTTATTATAATATCAATTTATGAAAATAACAAAATGAAATAATAACATTATAATTAAATCGTTAAATTTGGAATTGTTACAAACTACGAAAGTTAAATAGCGATACCGAAATCAATGAGACATTTGAGCTTGAACTTGGGAAACTAATCCATCGATGTTTGGATTAATTCCACTGATACAAAGACGTAAAGAATTTTCCAAATTATCGTCAGTCAGCCTTGTACGATATTTCGATTTATTAACTTTCATCAGTGAAAAGAACTGTTCGCATTTATAAGTACTGCCAAACGCACAAATCAATCTTCTTGCGAATTTTCTAAGCTGCGGAAAATAGTCTTCTTCGAGGTATTTTTGTAGAAATCACACAACTCTACGTCTTCAAATTTAGATTTTAGGAGTGAGTTTTCTTGAATCTCGACCAACTCCATTTGCAAGTGTATTGGAGCATTTTATACATTACTTTTTGTTGGAGTAGCAAATAAATTGAAACAATCTTCCATGTTTCTGAAATCGCTAAATCCGTTCGAAAATTGCGCCGACAGTACCTTGAGTTCTTCAGCATATTGAGCATAAGCAATATTCTCATATGCAGAGAGCGTGGTGAAATGGTAACTGTTTCCAGACAGCATCTGTGCCTCCCACAAGCGGATTTTATTCTGAAACGCTTTCAAATGGCTGTACAAATCATTAACCAACTGTCCTTGTTTTTGAAGTTTCAAATTTAAATCATTCAAATAGCCAGTAAGGTCGACCAGAAATGCTAAGTCACATATCCATTTTGGGTCACTCAATTCAGATAGTGGTTTATCTTTTATTTGCATAAAGTCTTTTATCTCATTTATAAGCTCGTAAAACCGTTTCAGCATTTTCCCTTTGCTTAGCCATCTGACTTCAGAATAATATGTTACGTCGTCATACTCGGCTGATATTTCATCCAAAAACGCCTTGAATTGACGATGGTTAAGCTCTCGGGATCGAATAAAATTGATGGTTTTTACTACCACATTCATAACAGTCTGGAGTCGAATGGACTTAGAACACAAGTTCTATTGGTGCAGTGAAGGACTATCAAATCATCTTTTTGCACATTTAATTCAGTTGCTTTTTTGTTCAAAATTCCGATGAAACCTTTACGTAAGCCGACCATAGAAGGTGCACCATCTGTGCATACGCCAACTAATTTTGACCATGGCAAGGCAAAACTTGTAAATACCTTTTGAACTTCATTAAAAATGTCCTCTCCTGTAGTGCTTCCTTTTAGCGGCTGTAAAGCAAGCAATTCCTCAGTAACAGTGAACTCCTTATCAACACCTCGAATAAATATAGCCAGTTGAGCTGTGTCCGACAAATCGGTGCTCTCGTCTAATGCTATGGAAAATGATTCAAAACCAGCCATACGATCAGTCAATGTTGTTTTTATATCATTAGCCATCATTTCTATACGTCGGACAACAGTTCGTCTTGACAAACTAATTTTTTCAAATTCATTTTTCTTTTCAGGACACAAAACACTGCAAACTTCTAACATACACTCCTTGATAAGTTCGCCTTCGGAAAATGGTTTTAATGACTGTGCCAATTTTGAACTAACTATAAAACTAGCTTTCACAACATTATCAAGTAGTGTTCTTTGTTTATGAAACATTTGCTGCCGCTTTTCCAAATTTGCAGTAAACTTCTGGATTTTGTCTTTTCTTATTCGTCCTGTCAGTGAGTGCAGCGTAGGATGCTTAGTTGAGTAATGCCCCTTTATATTGAATTCTTTCATCACTGAAATGTATTCATTACACAGCAAACAAATAGGCTTACCATTGTGCAAGATAAAAAAGAATTCTTCAGTCCATTTTTCTTGAAACTGGCGACCATCTGCATCTACTTTTCGTTTCTTTCCACCAGACATCATTTTCGTATACAAAATATAATTAGAAACCGTGGTTCTAAAACATAAAAAAATTATCGCCAAATCGTTTCTTGGAGTAGCCCAATTTGCAAGAAATCGCCCATCATTATATGTGATTATACGCATTTAAGCATGTATCCTATAATAATCATACATTTTTTGCATTCAACTTTGAAACAAAAGATACCCCATTTGGTGAATAATCGTCACCAGAGAAGTTCCATTTTTTGCGGCGGGCGACGTCTTTTGAACTTTGTCGGGATTGTCAGCTGCGTCAGTAAAATATGTCGGTAGATACTCAAGGTGGATTTCCGGAAATCCTGGAGTATTCCTCATTCAGTTTGTTTCGGCGTATACCGAAATCCGATTATTTTGTACACGTTATGTGTGACATATAATTATACCTAGCTTGTCATCTGACTATTAATTATTGTTCCTTCTGGAAACTCTACTTAACTGGTTTCATTCTATTGTATATAATCACCTTTTAATTAGACTGAAGCTCCATTCACGTCCTTGTATATTTTGGCTGTAAGAAATCATTTAATGTGATCATGTAATTTATGACGGTTACGAAAGTGCATTTCTAGGTCTCATGAATCCATCAACGTAGATTAAGGTACCGATAGAAGCATTTAATTGATGGCTTTAATCATTATTCGGAACTACACTTTCTATCCGACCATATATATATCACCAACATATGCCGACACAGGCAGTTAGAGTTACAGTAGCAGTCGTAGCTTAGCTCATTATCAGTTGGAGTTAGAGTTACAGTGGCAGTCGAAGTTCAGCTCATTGTCAGTTAAGCAGCTAAAAATCAGTTGTATCTCAGTTCAGTCAAGCAGTTTTGTGAACCATCGCAAAGTTGTCGCAATAATCGTCGTGGTAATAAATAAGTGAAGTAATTCAGTGCGCTATTATTATCATCACCACCTCGCATCATTCCTTCAAAGCAGGAGGAATCGTCAGTTCGTTATATACAATAAGAGGGCCGATATCAACTTCTTACTCGTTTTATTTTTTGGTAATCAGTAATCAGTCGTCGCGTTTCTTCTGTTTCGCTGTTTCGTGTCTTTGCTAGTTGCTAGTGCGTTCTTTTGATCATGGACAGATTTGTAAAAAGGGAAAAGGAAGCCTTAGACATTGACAGATCTTCTACATCTGAGGAGAGTGGAGATAAATATACGAATATTCCAAAGAGAAAAACTTACGCTGTATTCATCATCTAGTAATCAGAAAAACGTAAAACCAGGACCAAGCAAAGTCCAACATAACCGCCACTATAAAGAACAATATATAAATTTTGGATTTACGTGGACAGGCGCGGAAGACAAACCTAATCCGAAATGTTTGGTGTGTGGCATAGTGTTGTCAAATAAGTCTATGATACCTGACAAGCTGAAAAGGTATTTGGAACGAAACCACCACAGCCTCTCTCAAAGACCGGGAGAATATTTCCAACGCCTGTATACCTCCATTCAAGCCTCTTCTGTCATGCTGGAAAAACGAATAAAGCTCTCAGATAAAGCCCTTTTGGCATCATTCAAAATTTCTGAAATGATTACCAAGAAACAGAAACCCCATAATATCGGCGAAGAACTTATATTATCGGCATGTAAAGACATTGTTGCTATCATGTTTGGACCGGAAGCAGTTGAACAGATTTCAAAAGTACCTCTGTCTAATGATACAGTTCATCGGCGCATTACGGACATGTCACTTGATATTCAAAGTAATGTCATAGAAAACTTAACAAACACGGAATCTGCTCTACAGTTACATGAAAGCATCGACATTTCAGCAAAAGCTCAATTATTATTATTATTAATAATAATAATAATAGTTCTTTATTTCTGCTATAAAGATACAATATCCCTTAAAAACAGAAAGAAGCGTCATATTAAATGCCATTACTACAATAGCGTAGATATTCACTTGTATTATAAGGTTCAATGTAGCACACGTATTCAAAAACACATCGTTTAAACCTATTGAAATCATCTTCGTTTTTCATATATAGTGGCAGCTTGTTGAAGAACTTGATAATATTGTAAGTAACAATTTTCTCAGATTTGGATAACTTGTGGAGTGGGATATCATAATTAATGAAATGTCGAGTTCTATAGTTGTGTCTCTTTTCATGAGAAGTAAATAGAGACTTATGAGACATATATATAAATCCCATATACGGTCAAAAGTCTATTATTTCTAAAATAGTTCCGTAGTGAAGCATCCGGCCGCAAACCCAGAAGCGCCCGCATCGCCCTTTTTGTAATATGAAAACCTTATTACAGTCACTACAGCTTCCCCAAATTATTATTCCATATCTCAAACTGGACTCAACATAAGCATGATAGTCTACTTTTGTTGTATTGAAATTAGCACTTCTACACAGAATTTTAAGTGCAGAGCAGGCGCCACTGAGCCTATCAGAGACATATTCAACATGGTGCTTCCATCTTAGTTTATCATCTATTATTATACCTAGAACTTTACAATACTGACTTAAACTAAATGTAAAATCGGCAATAGCAAATAGCAAATATTAGCTTTTGTGAGATTTGTTTGCGTATCAGAAATTATTGAGCAATACCTATTTTGTCGAGAACTGGAAACAACAACCACTGGAGCCGATATATTTGCTGCTGTTGATAGTTTCTTTCAAGATAACGGACTCAAGTAGACGGATTGCATTGCTATATGTACTGATGGCGCTGCTGCAATGACAGGAAGTATAAAGGGGTTTCTGACTTTTGTGAGGAATGAAAACCCATCAGTAATAACTACTCATTGCTTTTTACATAGACAGGCCTTAGTGGTGAAGACTACGGACGGAAATCGTTTGGGTGACGTCATTAAAACGATTGTTTCAGCGATCAACTATGTAAAAACGCGTCCTGTAAAATCGCGAGTGTTTGAGAAACTTTGTAAAGAAATGGCCGCAGACCATAAAGGGTTGTTATTCCACGGCAAAATCCGTTGGTTTTCCAAAGGAAAAATGCTTACCAGAGTTCTAGAACTTAAAGACAAACTACTTGCATTTTTTAAAGTAATGATAAGCTTGAATATTGTGAATATTCCTCGCTTGGTGTGCTGAGCTGGCGTACCTTTCCGATATTTTCAACAAGCTTAATGCTTCGAATTCAAGTATATAGAAACGGCATGAAACTATCATATCATCAAGTGATAAAATCAGCGCATTTTCGAAAAAACTTGCCCTTTGGATCACGGCTGTAGGAGAGAACGATCTAACTGCTTTTCCATCTATGGCTACTGCATCAAGTGAGTTGAACACAGAGGAACAAAATCAGATAAGGAACGCTATCTGACTTGCAACTAGAGATATCCAAATACTTTCCCTCGGTCTCCACTACTGGCTGGGAGTGGCTGATTGCACCTGACGAAGAAAATGCATTCAAAGCAGAATTAAACTGCTCTGAAAAAGAGCAACTTATAGAAATATCATCGGATACAGTCCTGAGATCGAAATTGAGAGAAAATGCTTCCCATGTTTTTTGGATCTCAATCAGAAATGAATATCCGGATATCGCGAATAAAGCAATATCTCTTTTACTGCCTTTCTCAACGTCCTACTTGTGCGAGTTTGCATTCTCTATATTGAATATAAAATGTGACTACAGGTCTCGCCTACTTGATGTGGACGGCGAGATGAGAGTGTGTTTGTCAAGAATTCGCCCGCGCATAGATATACTTTGCAGAAATCGCCAGGGACAAGTATCTCACTAGTTTTAAGATTTATATCTTTATATTTCTGATGTTGATGATTATTTTTTTATGTTCCTGCTTAAGAGTCATAACTTTCTTTTAAGTTTATACTTTTCTATTTAAGAATCTTACGCAATAAATTTTAAAATTTGTTTCTCATAGTCGTTCCATAATAAAAAAGAAGTATTGTAGCTACTTTATGTGTTCGCTTTTTTGCATCTAGGTAAAAAGTAACAAGAAGGGGTGTCGCGAAAGTTTGAAAAGTACTTTGGTGTGTTCCAAAGGAAAAAAGGTTGAGAACCGCTGTTTTAGACCTGTTAGCCCTGTTACCACCTACAGCTACCTGTACCACACTTTCCGAGCAACAGCGACACCTTTCGACCAAAAGCAACACTACATACAGAAATCTGTATTATCGGCACTCCCTAAGTATCTACCTTACCGACCAGAGGGCAGGAGTTTTGAATTTCCCGGAGAGGGGGTTGTCGCCCATTTTCTTACCCTCCAAACCGGGGTTGACTATTCTCCAAACACGCGTGTTAAGGTGTTGACTATCTTCCGGTATACACGTTCGGGGTGTTGCCTACAACGCGGTGGGTCGAGAATCAGCAATCCCTCCCTAATCAGGAAGGTAGGTGCTTACAATCGTTTTAAATCTGTGATAAAGGATTAATTATGAAAAACTGTTTCTATAGTATAACTGAATTTTTCTTTTCAAATAAGTTTTAGTGATTTTTCTTATAGATGTACATGTATTACATTTTATTTATTTTATTTTATCTTATTTTATTTTGTTTTATTATTGTTTAGTTATTATTGTTGACCATGTCTTCATACAGGCATTATTATTATTATTATTATTATTAGCGTATGTTAGTCTGCTGCAGTAGTTATCGTTCCCGCAAATTCAGTGTAAGTACACTTACTAAGCAGGGAAGGAATCTAGAGCCACTAGTTATCGCTCTCTTTCCGTAATAGGCTCCATTGACATTTCATCGACTGTAATGGAATTTATTATTATTATCAGTATTATTATTGCTTTGTTTTGTCATGAATTAAGATATAGTTATAGTACGTATCTACTTTGATACTATACTTTTTCTCTGTTAGACAATAAAGGCACTTATTATTATTTTATATATGTACTAGGGGACCCTGTGCCTGGTTTGCCAGGCAAAACAAAATAAGAAATTTTCAAAATAAGAAATGAAACACACTGCTTTTCAACAAAGTTGATTTTTTTGGCTTATATTTATTCTACTTTTATTTCTATTTGTTTATAATAATCTTATATGATAGAGATCTACCACTAATAGGTCAATAAAACAAGGCTGGTTTGAACGATAGTTATATTTTCAGAACGTTTACAAACGTTTTCGGAACACCTTCTTGGCAGTGGTTTCGCTAGATAGTGGGTAGGGACAGTGGGAATCTCGTTAATCCATTCATGCGCGTCACTAATTAGATGACGAGGCATTTGGCTATTAATACTCTTTATTAAGCTCCAACCCTGCTTACATAAATATTCTGCGCGGTGTTGCGGCGCATACGCATTACAAAAAGATATCAAAATACAATAAACAAACATGAACAAAAAGTATACGAGAATATCGCGCGCGACAGATGGTAAAAACGGGAAAGCGATACAGTCTTGACAGCCCAAATAAATTAACATCAGCCTAAAAATCAACAAACTATAACAAAATAAAAGATCATAAACAAAACATATTCAAATTTGGCGCTACAAAGTTCAATTAACTACAGCAAATGTTACTTCAGATTCGATGGTAACCACCCAGGAGGCTCGAATAGAGGAAGGCCAAGAAATACAGCGGTAGCAAGGTAAGTAGGCAGCAAGAAACGGAAGGAAGAAACAGTAGCGAGAGAAGATACAGCAGACCGAAGGTAGTCAGATAGGATTTATCCCACCGGGATCCCCTGTTGACCGCCCCGCAGGGGGAGGAGGCACTTAGATGGTCTCTCCCCCTGCGGAGCAGACAAAGGGGAACCACAGCCAGCAAAGAGAACGAGAAAAAGCGGAGATCGAGAAAGCGACAGAAGGAGTACGAGAGAAGAACAGAGGAGGAGACCCCAAATCCGAAAATAACTGATGGCAGGTAAGTTATACATAATAAAAATTTAAGGTGAGTATCTTAAAACGAACATGAATATGTAAGCACCACAATGATTGAAATATTCAGACACATTCTCTTTAACAGTATATCCAAAGAAGCGATTAAATTTTGAATTTTTAACAAATTAATTTCTTTACAGGTGAATTAAACCGAAACAGCCACCGAGCAGATGTTAAATCAGCCCAACACTACGTTCGCGCCCACACCAACCGCATGAAGTCCCTGTGGATGGAACAGCCGCCCCGCAGAACCGATAGCACTATGGCGCGCACGATGGAAAAGCCGCATCCGATCGTCGAACACACAGAGCGGTTCAACTCGCACCACGTACCCCGAGCACCCACGATCACAGGCTGGACGGAGACGACACGATCACTCCCGAACTTTCTCTTGAGCGCATCTATGAACTCCGGAGACGAATAAGCAGCTACCTTGGAAGCGTAAGCGGCACGCAAAGAACTGGGACCCCCCAATGAACACCGACGTCGACGACGGTCATCCGGCCGGGAGCCAGGAGCACCAGATCGGGCTTTTTAAGCCGGCCGCGGATCTAATGTGGGGCTCCTTTTCGACGGTGAATCCCTTAGCGACAGCAGCACGACGGATTATCCCGACGACATTGTCATGTCGCCGGATTCGCTGCCAGTGGGTGGCAGGGCATTTTTGGAGAACATGACTAAGGGACTCGACCCGATCACATCCCGCCCTGCACCTTCTAGCCTCGGGGGATTGGACGGAATACCCACGGTGGGAAGGGCATTTCCCCGGAGGAGCACCGCGCCGACGTAGTCCCGGCCGGACCAGTAGGATGGAGGATTGTCGACCCAGAATCCGGCATTGAAATCAGGAGGGCCCTGCCGCAATCCATTCCCGCTGTAGGAGTCCTGCAGGCGGTCAGACCAGGTACGTGCTATGTTAGTTTTAGTCGCTCCGAATTTTGTCGTGTATAACTCTAGCCTCTGTTTCAGCCTCACGCACGTCGGGGATGTCACCACCCCCAAGACAGACCCATCACCGGAGAGGGACAGCGAATCCAATCGCCGACGCAGTATGGCGGGGATCGTCGCCCTCAAACAGGGAATCCCGAGACCCCCATCCCTGGTGTTGGCATAAAGGTAAGCATCTGGGCAGGTACGGTGTAGATGTAGGGTTGTTTTGACGAATTTCCTAACCTGCGTATCTGCATTAGAAAGTGCCTTGATTGTTACCTTAGGATTCTGGAAACAATGTAGGTATCTGGGGATGAGGTATCTTTTCAGTAGATGGATCCGCTGAGGAGGCTTCAGGGGAGCTCGTCGAAGCCGCTCAAGGTGGGTAGCCAGCTCGCGCATAGAGAGAGACCAGGACAGGCCCATCATCCCATAACGAAAGCCCAGATATTTGAAGCTATCAGCCGGGCCAATGACAGGTATTCTTTTATTCATTATGCACAGCGCCGAGGTACTTGCTATGTATAATTTCTTTTTGCAGGCACAGTGGAAGCGGTCATTACAGTGCATTTCTGCACGTTCACCTCCAGCGATCGCTCACTAAAGAAACGACCAGCGATGTTCAGCAGTGTCTGCGCATCCCGAGGGTTCCCAGCAAGTAGCACCAGGTCGTCAGCATATCCCAAACAGGTAAGTCGATCACCGTCGCCCATCCGCAGCCCCCTATTTGTTGCCTCTAATTGACAGATCAGCTCGTCGATGACCAAATTGAAGATAAAGGGCGACAGGGAATCTTCCTGTCTCACCCCACGGCCAATGGAGATGTCACCGGTGCGTACTCCCATACAAGAGATGGTGGTCGAGGCATTATGGTAAGTACTCAACACATATCTGACGAGCTCCTCCTCTACGCCCACCCTCCGCAAGGCCCGACACATCGTATGATGTGAAACGAGGTCGAAGGCCTTGCGGAGGTCTAGGGTCACGATGGTATGGGGCTTGGAACCGCGACGGCAGCTCTTGATCACATGCTCCAGCGCGAGGTTGTTAAGTAGACATCCGTCCATGCGCCGGAAACCGCGCTGGTGAGGATGTATGGGCAGGTTGGAAAGGCGCCAGCCTAGGACCCGGTGTAAAATGCGTAACAGGATGGATGTTACCGTAATGGGGCTCCAACTGTCGATATCAGGCGACACCGCACCCTTTGGTATCAACGTTGTGCGGGCGCGCGATAAGGAGGCGGGAACGACCTGGAAAGCCAGCATGATGTTGAAGACCAAAACGAGTTTTCTGATCGGCATGGCTTTCACGGACCTCAGGGTGAAACCGTCAGGGCCAGCGGCGCCGGAAGATGATGCCAGAATGGAGGCCGAAATCTCCTCCGGAAGAACCGGACGTAGAACCGGGACGGCGGTCACGGCGGGATCCCCGATTGGATGTTCATCGAGGGGAGGGGGAGGGGAGCGCCAAATAACTCGTGATAACGCTCTTCAATCGCCCCAGCAGAGGGCACGCCGGCATGCGCCGCACCGGGGCACCGACCCCGTCAAAAATATCGGCCGCCAGTTGCGCAGTGTTTTTCCGATAGCGTTCCTGCGCAAGCCGGAATTCGTCGGCCCGCGCCGCATGCGCACCATAAGGACGGCACTCGCGCACACGACCTCGCGCACCATCAGGTCTCATTTTCGTGTCCGCCCCACGCAACGACGCAGCGACACCGACGCGGCGACGCCCCGCACTCGCCGCAGAATCCCGAAGCCAAACCCCGAGCGCTTGTTTGACTAAGTCGGGATCGGTTGCGCAATAGGTGACAGTAAAAAGTTCGCGATCGCTGTCATCCCATTCATTAAGATTGTCATTGTAAAATTTACTCACGAATTGTTTTAGGGATGCAGACACTCCTAGAGGACCGGCCAAGGCTCCCGGCACCGCGTTGGCGGCCACCGCCGCAGCAGGATGGAAGGATGGCGGACGGCGGGACGGCAACACTCCCGAGACGACGTCGGCGCCCAGGACACCAAGGCTCGGGGCAACGGGATCCACAAGGCGGGCACGAGCAGATGGAGAAGCAGAAGGCGGCGGACCAGGCAGCGTCGCGACGACAGGCGATCCGGAGGGACCAACGACAGGCGGCGAAACCCCGGGCAGCAAAGCGGCGGGGCAGGTCTCATAGACGACAGGCTGGAAAGGCGGTCGACCGAGGGGCGGCGACGCGATAGGCGCAGCATCGGCGACAGGCGAAGGCACGCAAGAAGCAGCAATGGAGGCGAAGGACGAGCTGCGGAGAGCCGAAGGCGACGAGGAGGAAGGTCCCGGAACGATGACTCGGATGTTAGGTAAGTTATTTTCTTCTTCCAGTAATATTTGTGTTTCTTCCTCTAGGTCGGATTCCGGAGATGGAGATCGAGGATTAGGGTCGAACGGCAGGCCCTTAAGACTGTCAACCAGGTCCTAATAATAATCTCTGTTATTTTTTCTGAACTTGGTTATCTCCTCGAGCGTAAATTCGTCGGTTTTCGAGGCCAAGTACAGGTTTGCCGTTCGACCAGTATACGCCGCCTCCAATTTGGCGAGTTCAATGGCGGCGTCCTCGTCAAAATCCGCCTTTCTCAACCTCCTTTTCCGAGCCACAGATTCACCCTCCAGATCCATATTATACTCAGCGGGATGCTTCTGTTTAAAGTGTTGACGCATCCCGCTGTAATTTCGATATTTAATGCCACATACAAGGCAAACCTCGCTATTTTCGCCATGTCGACAATAATATCTTTTGTGCTGTTTCAGAGCCGCTTCAGTCCTATACGACTTCCCGCAGGCGCACGGCAACCCTTCGTCGGGGGGAGGGGTGGCATCACTGAAAAGTCTAGCGATCGAAAAAAGTTATAGGTAAGTACCCCCTCTATCACTCCGCGAATGCGGTAGAACCGCCCCCGTAACCGTCGCACTACGGAGGGACGCGGAAATCGCAAAAGAAGTTGTGAACTCCGTCGGAGCGCGCGAGAGAGAAAAGAAATGACAAAGATATCGAAATTTTTAGCAGTGTAGGTTGGAGTACGGGAAAAACGCGCACAAAGATCGAGCGAGCGATCGAAAACCGTCGACGCAAAAACAAATCACAGACCGAAAACACGAACGGTATAGATGCCTCGAACAACGGAGAGGTCGAAATCAATGAATAAAATGGATTAAAATAAATGTAAAATTACTAAAATAATAATCACCATATGGCCAAAGCTAGGCGATTAGAAACATAACGAAAATAACGATAATACACACATATTAAAAGCATTTTCGAACCTCTCGTGTCGAGGCGAATAAAATCGTCAATCTTTGCACGTTATAATTAAAATAAACAAAAGTACCTTTTCAAACTATTAAAAACGTAAAACGGAGAGCACAAACAACAAAAAATAAAACACCCGTGCACCACTAAAAGTCCACAACAACCAATAAAACGCCTAACGAATAAATTTTGATTTTTCAGATCAGCGATCGCCGTACACGTCCGCTCACGTCGCCGGCCGACGAGAGAGTCATAGTTACTCCCGCCGTTTACCCGCGCTTGCTTGAATTTCTTCACGTTGACATTCAGAGCACTGGGCAGAAATCACATTGCGTCAACACCCGCATTTGTAAACGTTCTGAAAATATAACTATCGTTCAAACCAGCCTTGTTTTATTGACCTATTAGTGGTAGATCTCTATCATATAAGATAAGTATAAAAGGTCACGAAATATATATATATATATACATTTTGTTTATAATATAAATCCTATGTTTTAACTTAAACTATCGCAGAGCTCTTTCGTAAAAAACATGATACATATAATTCACCGTGGGAGGAGCACGGACATTCCAAATCAATTTCACAGAATGCCAGTGATTGCTCTTGCGCTTTATTTATTGTCATAGCAAGCGCAAGACGTATCGGAAATTGGAGTCTTTTGAAATCAAATGTGGAATCATTGGAAAACGCGGAATGAATACATTTTCCCTTTTAAATTTTCCCTTTAAAATGGTGGCTTTAATGAGATTATGCATAACCCTTTTCACTGCTAATATGGTCCCATTCCACAATCGAGGCTGATTTAAATTCCGGAGCATAATAATGGGCGATTGTGATTTCGATAATTTTGCGCAATCTTTGGAAAAATACTTGAAACCAATTCTTGTTTTGTTGGTGCGAAATTGCAAAAGTTATCGGGCAAATTTATTAAGCCAGTAGCACCACCAATAGCAATTTGTTCATTTCCTATCGCCGGTAGATGCGTAAAAAATGCATCGGCCGATGGATCATTTTGTATTTGTACTCGCACATTTGTAGTTAAAGTGAGTGTTTGTACCTGTCTCCACAAATGAGATGATTTTAAACATGCCTTTATTTCATCTGCTGGTGTTGAACGGGGAATCACAGGCAATGTTTGACAGAAACCACCAGCCAATAATATCAAAGCGTCTATTGCGTAAATCTTGCAAAGTCCTGTCCATTGCTTCTACTGATTTCTTATGTGCCATTATGCACTCATCCCAGACAATTAATTGGCATTGTTGCAAAACTTTTCCCATTCCAGAATTTTTGAAAATGTTACACGTGGGATTTTCATTGACATTCATATTGAGCGGTAACTTCAGTGCAGAGTGAGCTGTGCGATCACCATCTAATAATGTGGCGGCTATTCCAGACGATGCAAGTGCTAATGCAATATTACTCTGTGATCTTATAATCGCCAATAGCAAGGAAATCAAAATTGTTTTCCCAGTGCCTCCTGGGACGACCAAAAATACGTTCCTCCACTTTGATTTCGTACAGCTTCCCTAATGGTATCATACGCATGTCTTTGTTCTGGATTCAATTTCGGCAAATTCGAATTTATTCGCACACATGCGATTTCTGATTTCAACCAAACTTAACATAAACCATATAGGTACCACCTACCTTGTGTATAAGTTTGGTTGAAATCGGTCGACGCGTTTGAGCGTGATGCGGCGACATACGTAAGCCCAAAAACGCCTCCTTCTTTTATATACATATACACTATGTATATACAAATTAATAGCAACGTTATATTTTCATATTATATACTAATGTTAAATGCTATTCTATACCATTATATACTCACCATAAATCTGGCAAATCGTTTTTTCCATGATCGAATACCCGACTGCCAAACTAAATTTAAAACCTCTCTATCAAAATTTACATCCCAGCCTTCATGTGTAATTTGAAAAGAAAATGCTACAGCTTGATGAGCTTCTGCCATCTTAGACCGACTTTTGCTAACCTGTAATGGAAAAAATATTTAGCTTAGTGTATTTTGTCTTCATGATTGGAAGGGGTGGTGTTGTACCCCTAATTTTGCCAGTGCGACCTGTGGTGGGGCACAAGTCCATTGCAAAATATGTCGTTTTGAATGAGTATTCAGTAGTATGTCGTCAAAGTTAAATGATCGATAGATATCTAAACATTCCCAAGTATATTACATACATAGTTTTAATGATGACGCAAATTATTTTCGGAAAAAGTTAATAACGCGGGACCGGATACCCGATAACCCCCACTTTTAATTTTTTTTTTTATTCTTATTTTTCACAAATGCTTGAAACTAGGTAATACTTTCTGAAAAATAAAAATACGGTGTTTTTTTTCCGAAAATAATTCGCGTTATTCTTAGGACTATCTAATATACTTCAAAATAGTATTCTACAAAAAGAAGAAATCTGTTATAGTTCTCGAGATATTTACAAAAAATTAAAAATCAATCAAATCTTTGGAGGAGGCTGTACACTGAAATCGGGGGATTCGGCAGAAGAGGAAAATGATGTTGTTCTAATACTAAGGTACTCTTACTGTCTGTATACTTTCATTGAAATCAGAAGTGTGGGTTGCCGGTGTTCCCTTGTGAGCAGCGCCAAAAATTAATGCGTGTAAAACTACGTCCAAAGCTATTATTCTCTACCGAACTTGAAAACTCTACTACTTACGTAGATAGCGATAAGTATATATTTTAAAAATCAAAATTTTGTACAAATGTTTACTGTGTTGAAAATAATGAATGATTAAATCTTCATTGTAAAATTCGTACCACCCATAAAGAAAATTTAATAATGACTTGCTGTTCCGTGTAAACGAATACATTCTGTTACTACCTTAGGCATGCTTCTAAGATCATCTAGACTCCTGTGGAAGCATATTCCAAGCAATTTGGACAGTATCATGTAGCTGTTGTTTGGTTAATGTACATTTGACCATTTAAATGGTCTCGTATGACTACGAAAGGCGCCCTACTTCCTATGTTAATTCTACCCCAAACTATCAATTCTTTAGTAACTGCAGTCTCACATTCTACAGAAAAATACAAAAACAGCCTTTCTCTTTTCGACGTTGAACTCGTGTACGACCATCGTGGACACGCAAACAGAAGCGAGATTCGTAAAAAGAAAAACGATATTGTGTCATTTCTTATTCTAATTTGCCCGTACATTACCCCATTTTAATCTCAGAGCAGGATTCCGATTACTGAGAGGCAGTATTAGTTTTGAACTATAGAAAATCAATCCAAACGAACGAATCCGGCGATATATGGAACGCATTGTTATTCTATGTCCTATGACTGACAAAAACACATTTTCCGCAGGTACTATGCCGGTCCATAAGAGCGTCCATAGCCTCTCTACGATGTTGTCCACCTTCTTAAAACCAATATTTAAGACAACGTATAACTGTAGCAACAGTTCTTTGCATCCGTCTACCAACTTCACGAATATATGCACAATAGGGTGGTGCTTATTTTGTCCAATTAATATTTTGAAACAAAGGTCTGCCAATTGTCTTCCTCTTTGGACTAAACTAAAATCCATAAAACTTCAAGGTCTTACCACAATTGGAACACGAGCCGTTCCGCATTGGCATTGAAAAAGTTTTTTTCGATAATATATTTATTAGCATTTTCTTAACTGAAATATATTCTTATAATTTCTTTAAAATCATTTTCTCTAGCACTTTCAAGTCAATCAAAAACAAATCGGCTATATTTTCAAAACGTTAAAATAACTTTCTCGGATAACCTTCGTCAATCATTTATTTTTATTTTAACACTATCCACAAAATAACTAACAACTAGGATTTCGGGATATATAGAATCTAGTAATTTATTTTTTGATCCATAAGAAAGGGTAGCATTGATGAGGCATTGGATTCCTTTAAAAGTTACCGTAATAGATTAAAATTTACATATGAGGAGGAATCTGAAAACACTAAATTTGCTGAACGTGACACCTATGCACAATAACGGCATTGTACAAACAAATTAGCATATACATATAAGGTATACCAATACAGGTAGACATCTAAATTATTTTTTCAGAAACATATAAATTACATCAAATTAATGTAAGTACTTACTAACTTAGTTAATCAACCGATTCGATTAGCTAATCCAAATATTAGCGAAATGAATTTTAAAAATAAAATTTAAGTTAGAGATAGTTTAAATAGAAATAATATAATAATAATAATATAATATAAATAAAATAGAATAAATTATATAATAGAAGTTTTGAAGATAATGATAATTCTTTAAATATCCTCTCTACCAGTCTCAGGTCAGACAAACTACTCCTCTTACTATTACTTCCAGAACGTCGTCAAGGCGTATGCAAGGTAGTAGAATATTTAGATATAGCTCTTTTCATTTCAGAATTTCATAAGGGATTATGTCACGTGTAGGTTTTTCTCCAATTTATACATACCTATATGCTTATATATATGTATAATATATGTTTCGTATGTACCTATCTTTGAAATATCCTCTCTACCACTTTCAGCCCATCAAACAATAGTTAGGGAGATAAATACTGTTTTGTCTGATCGATGTAACATCCATCACAATCTTTACAGTTTATTTTATAAATTACATTGCATTGATTTTGTGTATTTATTTTAGATTAAGTGTTAGTAAAAAGAGATTTTTCAATATAATTTGGAATGAAAGTTTAATTTACATTGTTTTTATTAAATCTTTTTTCATTTAATCGCTTACACCTTTTTGTTTATAAAAAATAGCACTACAACTTTTATCAATACCTTTAATTATAATAGTAGTGGGAGATGGCGGCTTCTCGATCTGCCTCCCAGTCTCCCGGAAGGTAGGAAACACCTCGAGTGTGTATACTGGAACGTAGACAACACCCCGAGCACGCGTGTTTGAAGGATGGCCACAACCCCGGTTTGGAGGGTTAAAAATGAGCGAAAACCCCCTTCCCGGAAAACTCCCACCCCTCTGGTCGGTAAGGTAGGGGAGACCGGGGCAAATCGTGACATTTTGAGTTTGCGAATTTTTCCTGATTAGACTGTTATAGATAAAAAACAATTACTATTGCTTTTCAATGGGTCAACCCTCTACTGTACACGAATAATTTTTGTGTTTCTTTCCTTTGATATTTATCTTAGATAGAACATAAAATAACAGACCGTGTCTCATGTCACGAATTACCCCGATACCGGGGCAAATCGTGACAGAGCCGTGGGCAATTCGTGACACAGTATTTAATAATTGTTATCAATTGTTATACCCAAATCTAGCATGTTTCAATGCCTTTATAGATTTTATTAAAATTTTGCAACAGTAATGTACTGGAAAAACATATTTATTGACCAAATTTTACATAAATCAAAATGAAAAGAAAAAGAAAGATTTTGAAGTAGGTACTTCAGTCATCATGAGAACTGTTACAAACGATTTTCTTTAACGAGAAATGTTTTAGTCATCATCGGAACTGTCGTGGAAAACTTTTCTTGGGCGTCCACGTTGTTTGCGAACTGGCTGATTTGCGGAAGGTTCCTTCCTCACATTCTTCTTGGGTTTTTTGAACTTTTGTGCTTCCTCTTCCACCAGTGCATTCATTTCGGTGAAGTCAGTCAGACTTGCAGTCTTTCTGCGTTTTCGACCTTCTTTGTGACCTTTCTTTCACCCGCTTTTGGAAACGATCGAATGGTTTGGAGAACTTGGGCGAGAGGAATGTCATCGTCGATCAGGTTCGATTTTCAGGATCAGCAGCTTCACAGTAACCAACGCCAAACTCTTTCGCGGCGTTTCTTACAGAGACCCCATCATTCACTACTGCGCGAATGGCATTTTTTAATTTGTGTGCATCCACAGCAGCGGTCTTCTGTACATAATTTCGCACCTTTTGAATCTAGAAATGATTAATTTTGGATTTGTATTAGAATTGACGAAAGGCAACTTGTCACGAAATACCCCAGCGTCATATGTCATGTTTACATTCGCAAAACATACTCATAATGATAGCAGTGCATAAAATTTGTCTATTGAATATGTGCGTAGCAATGTAGAAAACAAGTAAAACTTACCGAATGGTGTATACAACCGACAAATTTGTTGTGAAAACAAAAATCAGAAATTTTAAAATTATACTTTTGACACACGAACATATTTCCTATGCCACCAACAACGTACAATACAGGGTGATTGATGTCTTACGGCCAAGGTCATTATCTCTACTAGTTCAAAACCCCACCTGCTGGAGGGCGCTTATGTCACAGGAAATTTAAGTTGGGTTATGTTTATTATATTTGAATGATAGAATGTCAGTAAATCTGAGTCACTTAGTGTCATGCATTGTCACAATTATCACTTATTGTTAGATTCGCAAATTTAGCTTTCAATTAAGAAAAATTGTGTTATTTCTTTAAAATGGTAAAGGTGTGTAGCGTTTCTACTAATAAACACGTAAAAATAGTATTACGCATCGTTTTCCTTACCGTGAGCAAAAGGTGCGTATGTTGTAATAGTAAATGTATGAACTTTTGTATGTACATGTTACTTTTTGAAAGGTATACAATATAGTGAGGTAACACCATTAAAAAGATAAATTTCTGGTTTTATTGCAAAAATAATGTAGCTTTAACTCATACATGTAAAACTTGTAAATCTCAGTTAGTGAGTGGAGATAGTAATAGTAAAGAATGTGAATTAATTAATATTCGAGCATACTCGTGAAAATCTTTACTCGCTCCAATTGCAACGAAAGTGTTTGATGCAAACGATTTCAAAATATTTACATGTAAGGAACATGATATTTTTAATACTTTTACATCATATTTAATTAAATTCTATTTATATAATTTCACGAAAAATATAAACCATTCTTTGAAGGGTTTGGACAAGCACAAGCCAACAAGAGGATTTAGCTCGTTGAGGCTAATGGCTCGTGCGAAATAGAATAGCCAACAATAGAACGACCGGTTTTGCACAATGATCGGTTCAATTTTTGTATTTTTATGTGTACATAAATTGTTATTCTTCTTAAAATGTTTTATTTACTTTGTATTTAAACGTAATGACTTCTTTATTACGTTTTTTTACGCATTATATAGCAAAATATTAAGGAGAAAATGAATTACATTTTCCGCCTAATTCTAAATCTTGATTAGTTCTTTACCCCACCTGCTTACGGCGCTACTAGAGCAAATGAAATCTAATATTACAGAACACCATCTCTATAGTGTTTTATCTAGGGTACAATGGAAGATGCGCGTGTCAAACTTCGTTCCAGCCTAGGAGGCTACTAGAACCGCCTACAGGAATTTTTTCAGATTTTTAGTTTCACATGGGTTTCTGTGGCGACTTTTTCGAATTTTTCGCGTTGTCGCGAATTGCCCCGGTAGCCCCTAGATACCCAGGTAGTGCCGGTAGTATATATTTCTGTATGTAGTGTTGCTTTTGGTCGAATGGTGTCGTTGCTCGGAAAGTGTGGTACAGGTAGCTGTAGGTGGTAACAGAACTCTGTACGTAAGGCCTAATTAGGAAATTAGGCTTGTCACCAGAAGATGGAGGATCAGGAGGCGTTGGTCGGAACGTTTTGTTCAGAAGATAAGTAAAAGGATGGCGGTTACGTAATACTATGACGTAACAAACAGGTTTCAACGAGAATTTTGGATGCAGGCTAATGAAACGCGATTACAAATAAAATCACGTTCACCACACAATCGCACTCATCCAAGTATTGACCGCGCCCGATGCTGTTTAACTTCTGTGATCGAACAAGAACGGCTGTAGTCAACGTGCTATGACCGGTGCATTTTTAAATAGACGGGCGGTAGTAAACCATCCAAGTGCTGCCGCGCCCGACGCTGTTTACCTTCGGATAAGAACGGCTATAGTCAACGTGCTATGGTCGATTATTATAGAGCGACTCATATATTACGCAATACTATTACGTCACAAACAGGTTTAGATGAGAATCTTGGATGCGAGCTAATGAAACCTTAACATGGATTGAGGCGATGACATTGCATAGTAAGTGATAGTCACTGCACACGCGCAGGTTAGTCCTGACGAACACTATATACTATCGATCGCTCGTTAGTAAGGTGAAGAACCGGTTTTTACGTTTGAACGTAAAATACACCAAACTGAGTAATTGCGAGATGACCCGAGCTTCATACGATTGATCGAACACCGATCACAGTACGATACATCATTAGACATCACAAATAGGTTTCGATATTACATTTCAATACGATATTATAAGCAAATGCCACGTAAGTCAATTATTTAGTGATTTATGAAAACGTATCACCTAGGTTATGTTTAACTGGAACGCTTGTACCAACGATAATCGATGGTGAATCAAAGAAGTCAAACATACAACGTTCGGTCTGGTTGTAGACGGTCAGTACCATTCAGTAAGATATGTGGATGTTCTATAGCGATTCCGTACAGTAGGCGTTTTATAAGATTGCGTAATACAGGGTTTCTTTGTCTATTGATACGAGCATGTAACGTTACAAACAGGATTCAACTAGAGTTCTGTGTTAAAGGTGTAACCTAATATAGAATCAAATTTAATGAATCTCAAGTCCATTATTTATTAATTTATTAAGATACATGTAGAAAAACATTCAGAAAAGTTTAATTGATCGCATCGTATGAAATATCGCATTCCAATTGAATATCGATAAATCATATAAAAGGGAGTTCGTTTCCATACTTTTCACAATCCACCAACAGCTTTCTATCAGTTAGGTCGTGAACTTCAACATCTTTGTGTCCAGTATATCGTTTTAGCGTTTATAGCTACGCGTTGATTTCCTACTAGTTTATCGTTTTATTATTATTTAGTATTCATCGTTGTTGGACAGGCATATTTTAGGTAAGTTACCTAAATTTGACTGCATGTCTTCCCTAATTTCCCTATTATAGTTGACGGTAGAGTGCGAGATATGTCACAAAACGTTTGCAAGAAAAGATGGCTTGAGCCGACATCCCTGCTTAACCTTTCTATACTCACGCATGCGGTCTGTGAGACCGACTTATATAGTATAGTATACGTGTTTCATATTTTGGCGTGAGTATAGGAAGGTTAAATAAGAAATCTTACATATGCTCCATATGTGAAGAAATTTTTACGAGATCGGACAGTCTGTCTCGATATAAGAAAACGTATAGTATCAAACCCATTACCAAGAAACGAGAGGAAGATGGCGCGGCCAAACCTTACCGACGGCTACATTACACAACATCATGGACATCTTTGCTTCCATGCGCATCTGAATAGCAATTCTCTTAAACTTGAAGAGGATATGTTCATCATAAAAATCACCCGGAACAATAATGTAAAAATAATGATAAACCAGGCACCCCATGGCGTATTACAACCTACAACATGGAAAATAACATAAATATAGGATGATATTCTACCAGTACTATTCGACGTGAAGATCATATCGATGGACCGACACTCTCCAAGAAAAAGTGTTGCCAGTGAGATATAATAACGGAATCAAATAATTTTATACATGCAGTACTAGAATAATGCGATATTACTAATAAGTAAGTACAACAAAACAGCGTAAGAATGTTTATCCAACTGCTGTGGAAGTTATAAAATCCCACTGATTCGATCTCAGTTTCTACGTAAAACCCCTTCGACGGCGTATACGTTTCTATATTTGACTTTCTACAATTCGTGTTTATAGGAACTCCCCAGAATCGGTTTCTCGTTTACATCTTTAATTAAATATGCGTTGGGATTACCCGTTTTGCTTAAGCATGTAAGAATACGGAATTTCATCTGAATGGATCGATGCTTCATGTGTACTCATTAATTATTTTGGACAAAATATTCATCCACCTATACAAACCTCTTAAACTGAATAAATGTGTAATGTTAAGCCACCAGCATTATTCGACAGTTCTAACCTCGCCAGGAGCCGAGTTGCTGGTGTAATTATACGATACTGAACACATCAAATACATCTCTATACAAACGTATACAGACTTGACTTCACAACAGAAACAAAAACGTACGAAGTTGTATGAACCGTGTATTTAATAAGGGGTGGCAAAGGATACATATATCTATATACTGTTAGTAGAAGAGGAACAAGTCTCATTATAACATGATAACGGAAGTATCTCGTTCGATATCGACATCATGGACATACAAAAATGAATGTAAGGGGATGTTTAACGTGGTGTCTATGACGGAGACGAAAAAAGACAAGATGATACCGAAAGATATGAAATTTGCAGGCCATGAAAGAAAATAGTCATATATCAATCTAACCAGTTAAATAAAGAACAGGGTGTGCATCTAATGATGCATTACAACCTTTCTTTACATTGCACTTGAAGTCACGTAAATATAGGGTGATATGTTAAGGGTACTATTCGACAAACCTAAACTTGCAAGGAGTAGAGTTCCTAATGAAAGTAAAAATATCGATCCCATCGACTTCAATACGGAGACGAAAACGCACGAATTTGTATCAATCGTGTATTTAACAAGGGCGAAGAAGGACATACATATCAGTCTGCTATTAGTGAGAGAGGGGCAACATATCATTATGTTCTCATAACGAAACTGTTTCGTCCGATATCGACATGATAGATATATCGAATGTGAATGTGAATATTCCAAATGATGAGTAAGCGTGCATCCCATGGTGAATTACTGCAGTCTTTCGTTCAGCATGAAAAAATTATCCGCACTGACACTCCTAATCTTGCAAGGAGTTGAGTTTCTGATGAAATTAAAAGGTATTGGTCACATCGAGACCCAAAACAACCTAGCAATATGTAAATGTATACGGACTTGACTTCATCATAAAGATGAAAATATAAGAAGTTGTATGGATCGTCTATTTAACAAGAGCGAAGAACGACGTACATATCAATCTACTATTGATGGAAGAGGATCAAAGCATCATTATGTTGTGATATCAGGTTATTTCGATCGGTATCAACATCATAGACTTATCAAAGGTGAATGTTAACTGTATTAACCATAACCGAGACGAAGAAAAAAAAAACCAAGTTGTTGGGATGATATCATGAAATTTGTAAGTCACGAATGAAGAACGGTGCTACGTTTTATGATCTGCGCCGACTTTACGTGTAAACCAATTGAATCGTACTAGTCCGAGTCGTTCAGCGCCCTTGTCTGCCCTTAAAATCAAAATGTGGGGATTTGATTTCAGAAAAACTCTGCATCTATTCATGACACCATCAAAAGGACCAACCATGCTTGTGTTTTGAACAAAATAGTTAGTTAATACGGTTATGGTTCTTTTTTAACATTGTACAATTTATTAGCAATAGCCACTTCACCTTCAATAAAAAAATTATAAACAAATATCCGGCATGCCCATGGGGTCACCGCTTAGTCCGATTCTAGCTTGTATAACCATGAATTTTGTCTTAGACAATATCGTTCGAGTACTACCTTTTCAATTCCTTTTTATTAAGAAGTATGTGGATGACATTATTTGCGCGGTGCCTGATTCAGAAACAGGCAACATATTTGCATCTGCAATTTATTTCACCCCAACAGTTTACTTAGTTTACTTAGAGAAAGAAACGAATAGAAGTGTTCCTTTCCTCAATACCAGACTTATTAGGGATGAACATAACAACATTATCATTGATTGGTATAGAAAACCCAGTAATTCTGGTAGGTTTATCAATTATCATTCAAACCATCCCCTATAAACAAAAACTAAATACTATTCTCGCCATGAAGAATAGAGTGTAAAAATTAGTCACACGAGGTTTTCCAAAAATAATTGAAATTTATTGTCTAAAACTTTCGTGAATAATGGCTATCCCAAATTTCTTATCAATAAACTTTTATTTAATACCCCAATTTGCAATAGAACTGCCACCAATGATCGTGGTGTAGATGCAGATGTCAAGTACATCAGGTTACCCTTCATTCCGGGTGTTTCGACTGCCTTATGTAGGGTTCTTGCTACCTACAATATCAACTTCGCTTACTACAAATACATCCCTTTATCTCAGTATTTTACCAAAACCAAAGATAAAACCGATATCATCACTCAATTGAACGTCAAATACACTATTCCTTGCAATCAGTGCAATGAAGTTTACATCGGGCAAACATTAATCTGGCTTAAAACCAGAATCACTTTACACAGAAGTGACTTAAATACCAACAAACGGCAACGTGCCTTGGTGTTGCACATGACTAACAATCATCACACACCTAATTTGGGGAACACCGGGATTTTGCGGACTGTGAGAAAAAAACCAGGGAGTTCTTGGAGATGATAGAAATAAATAAATGCCACAACACCAGCGTTGATAGTTTGACTTCAATTTATGCATACTTATTACACATTTCATTTAAGACTGTTGATACATACAATAGCAGAACAAATTATAAATTTAAAAACAGAAAAAGCACACTCCGTCAGTTTTTGAGACTTTTATCCTTTCTGCGTTTGGGTTTGTATCTCTTTCAGGCGGTCAAATTTCATTCCTCAACCTATTTTGACAACAATTGGACCGGAAACTCCTCATTCGTGGTCGTGATCGCGCGGTGAAAAGGTGTTCTGTCCGGGGTTTACGGTTGCCTCGTTTATATTTTTGACACCTTTAATTCACTAAAAAAATTTTTATCCTTTGACATTCGTTACGTATGTTGCCGCATCATGAGATTTATGATCTACTTTTTAATGTAATCATTCACTCCAAATGTTTGACAAAATGCCGAATCGACAGCTCCGGCACCGGTATTTGTGCATTTACTTGTTTGTGTGTACATATTTATTGCTTGTTTATCGTTTCTCTATTTATTTGATTGTTCGTTATGTTATTTATCTGTATGTTCTAACCATTCCGTATTTGTTTTAATTTGATTTACCTGTATCTGTATTACTTGTGCTAACCTTGCGTATAATAAACCTGTTGCTTTACAACCACGCTTATCATTAGGGAGCGGTTCAGCCAGAGCGGTCGAAGGACCAGAGGTTGCATCCACCACCCGTGCATCGTTGCGTTTGTTGCTCTGCGGGCAACGCTGAGCTAAGCCTTCGGGATCAAACCCATTCCCCTCCGTCACCAACGTTAAAAACCACCCCCCACAAACCACAGCTCGTAGTCCAGCGTAACAAATATATATATATATATATATCTGATTACTTTTAAAAATTACTCCTTTCATTTGTTATTTCCGTTGTATATTTTTAATATGGTTTTAATGCATTATCTACTTGGTTTCTACTTGATTTATATTGGTGTCTAGTTGAGTTTCCTTTCTTACCTGTTCCAGATTTTCTGGCTTAATACTGATGTAATTTATAAAGTTTACTTGAGCTTCTGTATTTGTTTCTATTAATTTGATATCTATGTCCTCATAACTAGCGCGTGATAGTGCATCAGCTATGTGTAGCGACGAACCTCGCTTGTATTTTAACGTGAAGTTGTAATTTTGCAGGGTAATTCTTAATCTCTGAATTCTTAACGAACATTTGTTTAACGGTTTTTTTAAAATTGTTTCTAATGGTATATGGTAGGTTTCTACTAGGAAATGTTTGCCATGAAGGTAGTGATGCAATTTTTTACATCGGAAGACTATTGCAAGTGTTTCCTTTCCTATTTGGGCATAGTTTTCTTGAGTTCTCGTCAGTGTTTTTGATGCATACGCCACAGATCTCATTTTGTAGCAATAGAGTTCCCAATCCGCTTTTGCTACTGATCTACTGATCATGTTAATGGAGCATTTTGATCGTAAAATTGTAATATGGGACTGTTACTTAACATTCTTTTTAGTTGTTAAAATTGACCCTCGTGCTCTTTAGACCATTCCAAAACTATATTTTTCTTTGTGAACTCTCTTAATTTTGATGTATGATCAGATAGATTTGGTAGAAATTTAACTACATATGTAAACATTCCCAAAAATCGTGACACTTCTTTAGCATTTTTCTGAGTTGCTATTTGTTTCATCGCCTCTATTTTATTACTACCTACTTGAATCCCTTCATTTGAAACAATGTAACCAACATACCTAACTTTTTTACCTTAAGTTTACTTTTTCTTTGTTAAATATTACGCCTACTTCTTTTGCAGCGCTTTCATACCCTCCCCAAAATAACATCATTTCTTCCTGAGATTTAGCATAAATGATAATATCATTCATGTATATATTTATACCATCAATGGAGTACGGCTCTGGCAAACACTTATGAAGTCAAGTTGATTTCTGCTCCGTAATAAACGCCAAATATATTGGAAATTACGAGTATTAAAATGAACTACGTTGTAACAGAGAATAAGTGCAATTATAACTGAAAGTGTGTAAAATTTGCAGTGTGATCAAGGGTAAGATTATTTAGTTATTTCATTTCTTAGTTAAACTATTAAAAATCTGAGACACTGATAAAGACCAGAGGTCCGATGGGTCGACCGGCTTGTGGCTTTTGCGCTGCGCGATAGGGCTAGAAAAACAGTAAATAGATTTTATTTTGATTCAAAAAGGAATATACAGAGACGGCTGAAAACTAATTGGTTAGGAAATAATAAATTATCAACAACCGAATATATAGAAGAGTCAGCAATGAGCGCAAGCATAGAGAAGGTAATACAATATGACACTGACACCTCTGCAAAGGGGTAGAAAAAGCGTAGGCCCTTTAGCGACCAGCAAAACAATCATCACATCCCCGGATATAAAAGTAGCCAGTCAGGAAGAGAAAATGAATGACTTGATGAGAATGATGGAAAGGATGGTGGCGGAAATTGCAGAGCTGAAAGAAAGGCAAAAAGAGTATGTGCGGGAAACCAGGGAATTGAAGAAGGAGAATGGGGAGCTAAAGGAAAAGGTCACAGAAGAAAAGGAATAACGTAATTATTAGAGGGATGACAGGCAATAGAGACAATCTAAGGACCGAAATACAACAGGTAATCGAAAAAATAGGAAGAACAAATAAAGGGATACGGGACATCCAGGTAGTGAATCCGAGAGGAGGCAAACCATGCATAATTGCCGAAATGGAAAATTGGAAAGAAAAGAAGGAGGTTATGAGGATGAAGCGTAAATTGAAAGGATCAAATGTATATATAGATAGTGATTACACTCAGGAGGAAATAAAGGTGCACAAAAGAATAAAGGGAAGAGCGGATGAGGAAAGGAAAAGAGATAAGCGGACCCGAATAGGATACCGGAAGCTATGGGTTAACGGGGAGCTCTGGGGATGGAACGAACGACTTGATACACTGGAGCAGCAACAGGAAGATTCAAAACATCCTGGGAAACCAAAAACTAGGGATTAGAGATGACCGGACAGTTTACCCAAAGATGATGACAATGGCAACGAACAAACAACAGCAACGGATAATGGAAGAAGAACTAAATAGCAAAATAGAAAATGATTACAACAACCAAGGCTTACGAAAAAGGAATAGAGTAATGAATTCCGGACAATGCATGAAGTGGAGAATGGGAACGTGGAACATAAGAATGAGAAATGAGATTGGGAATGGAAGAAGAATTTGAGAAAGCAAACTTAGAAGTACTGGCAATAACAGAAACTAAGAAGAAGGGAGCAGGGATATATGAAACTGACAATGGGCACATAATTGTATATAGTGGCGTGGAGAACGACCAAAGAGTAGCAGCGGGAGGAGCATGTTTAATAAAGAAAGGGAAAGAAGAAAATATAGAAACATGGAAGACAATAAGTGAAACCGGAAAGCACTGTTCGTTTAAATTTAAAAAGATTGATCTTTCTTCAGTCAATTTCGATGCGAACCAAGCGTATTTAATCATTGCCGAAAAAGCACATGCACTGAATTGATGTAAAATCAAAGAATGTATTTTTATACAATCTTCCCTTGAAGTGATTTCCTTCTTAGCCTTGAGCAAGTCTGGAGCATTTTGAATTTTCTTCGTGAAAGTTTTAACCTGCCGGTAAAAATACACATCGCAGGGTTGGCAGAGTGGAGTACACTTGGGTGGAATAATTTTTAGTGTGCAGGTGCATGCTTTTGTTTCATCTACAAAGATGTGATCGTAAATTGTTTGATCAGTCTGCCCTTCCCACGAATCGATGATGTAAAGAATTTCTTTTTGCCCCACGTACGGAAGAAGACTTTCAAAAGTCTTTATACAGCATTTTTGTGAACTTCCCTGATTTCGTGCAGGACATAGTTACATTTTTGAATGTACGAGTCAACTCGTCAACTCTTTTTTGAATTATTGGACCAAATTTCCGTGAATGTTCTTGCATACATAAAAACGTAAGGTACTATCTTTCCTGAAGTAGTTATTGTATACTGTGCCGTGAAGGAATGACTAATCTTGTTCAGATCTTTTTTGTACAAAGACGGTTTTCGCTCCTTGTTCCGCAAGATATCTATTGTAAGTTGATTGGTACTGGCAGCTGGTTTGATCTGTATTGATTACATAATCGAGGTCAAAATTAGAGATGAGTATTTTCGTCTGTATCTGGAATTCTTCCGCAGCTGCTAATACTTCGTCCATCGTTGCAATCTCTTTTGAACTGATAAATGTTGTGATCTTCCTCTGTCTAATCCTATGATTTTTTTAAATCGTCCGACCCAAGCCGAGCTGGCCACGAAATTGAAACTGTCGGATAAAAATGGGAAAGCAGCGTTCATTGCCCATTGTTGCACAGTTCGCGTTGTTACCTGATCAAGGGAAACACTGGTACTATTTCCATAAGCTATTATTTTTTGCACAGTATGTATGACCTATATTTTATATGATTTACCTGCTCCAAATTCTGCCTAGCTCCGGCGAATCGTTCGTATGTCTCACGATCAATAGTTTTCCACTTATCGAAACGGGTCCCCCCTCGCTTTAAATCCTGTTTCCATCGATAAAGAGTTCCTTTATGTTTCAATCTAGAAGCTCCGTGCGACTGCAAACTCCATTTTCGATGAACTGTTGCGAGAGCGACTGTTTTTATACGATAAAGGCACGTAATCCGCCGGTTCTGGTGTAAGAAGAGAATATCCAGACAAAAGTAATACCTATCGCCTGATATTCCTCCAGTTCGTCTATTTCATCGACGTCTATTAACCCATCAACAGTGATGATTCGTCTTTCGGCACACAGATCTTGTATTGCCCTGAATATCGCATCTCCAATTGCAATTGAATTAGCAGAAATCGTGCTTGGAGGTGTATTTGTAAGAAAATTCAAAGAGCGAAGTAAACTTTCGCTATATCTCGTGGCGTTCTTCCTTCCGTTGTTCATCACACTCCTCTACTTCTGGCTGCCCTTCTGTAAAAACGCTTTCCTCCATTTCACTGCACTCTTTCAACACATACAGGTAACTAACGATGTCCAAATATTTGACATTTCAATTTTATTGGTTTATAAATTAAATTACTACGACGAAAATGACTATTTTTGAATAATTTTGCAAAACCTATACTATTTGTTGATATTCTGTAAAATAAAATTAAAACAAAAGAAAAAGTATACGGGCAGATTTGAACACGCACCACCAGAACAAGAGCCGTGAACCTTAGATGCTGCGCTACACTCAGTTTCTTGAAATGTTAGGAAAAATACGTGTATAGGAGGTATGCTTAAAATTTTAACATTGATTTTCTCAGAAACTAGAGGCCGTCGCATAAAAAGCCAGTAGCCAGATACTAAGGACAAGTCCCTCTACAACATATCTGAAACCCATCGTGATTAACAGTTCTGATGGTCCCTTTGTAAAACAAGGCGGAGCGCTAAGCCCAACGCTGTTTATTACGTACATGGACGAGATAATCAGGAAAAGTGAACGAGCAGGGAATAAGATATTGGTGGGGTATAGAAATATGAGAAAAATCGGAGTCTCGACTGGAGCTTTTGCCGCCGACGCACAGTGGGCCAGAACATTCGAAAAGCGGCCAAAAATCGATATTTATAGAAGTAATAGCATCGTTAACAGAATTTGCAGGTACTTAGAAACATAGATAATGCATGTTTTCCCGGAATTGCGAGCAGGTAGAAAGTATTTTCGATTAGCTACGTGTTCCCAAACACAGACTTCCTTGTAGCGTCCGTAGAAGTACAAGCGTTCGTTCGTTATACTGCCAACTTTCAACTAGTGATTGTGTGTTATAAAGCGTTTCAATCAAAAGTTTAATTCTACAGAAAACTTCCTCAAGGTATGTACTTTCATGTGTTATATATGTACGAAACAAAATTAAATGAGTCTATACATACAGATAAAATAAGAATGTACTTGATTTTATTGAAGATTTCATGTTATAATTTAAGTTTATGTTGAGTTATAAAAATTTCCAGGCTAGATCCGGTTTGAACTAAATAACTAAAAGATACCTTGAACATTCCCTAATAACATACTAAAATTTGATCGGCGCGTTCAAGTGCCTTTTTAAGATATTTCGATTTCGATTAGGTCTTGTTTATGAATATGCACCAACCATAATGAACGCATGCACTCTGAAACCGCAACTACAAATTTCATTTTATAATTTAAGATGTAAAATCTATTGATTTTTACCAATTCTTTTAGAATGAAAATGGTGACCAGAAGAAAACTTTTTACGTCTTGTACGAAAAGGATGGTTTAAGTCGCTCAAATCGTACGGAGTATTTATTCAATTATTTGGCGAGACAGTATGAAATCGAGAATGATGAAAACGAGATGTTAAAATTGAAGAAAATAAATTCAAAGTTTTGCAGCGCCGTTTATTCTAAGCATGATCAATGCGCAAGGAAAACGGATAGATTTTTGGTGAACAATAAGGAGTGGTTAAGTGTTCAATTTTTATTTGAACAAGCTCAAGAAGATATTGATCTGGATTCCGAGCCGTAACCAGGGCCTTCATCTGGAGGTGAAAGGAGACGTGGTCGTCCAGCTTTAGAATTTTCTGCGAGCAGTCAAAGAACAAAACGTCGAAAGTGTGCAAAATTGGCATCAACGTTCGAAATCGAGGAGCTAAGTTCGGCCGTAAGCAAAAACTCAAGAACGAAGGAAAAGAAGCTGCTGCAAAACTTGTCTCAGAAGCAATTTTGAGCACTCCGACTCGAGCCAATAAAATCAGGGAAGCTTGGCAAAAGAGTCAGAAGTCAAAAGTAATAATTCCACTTACCCCAGACGAAGCTCTGTCAGTAATGATTGAAGCGAAAGATAGCAAACACTCCTATCTTGTGCATAGACGGACAGCAAAAGAACATCTTGGCGATATCTATCCCTCCTATCACAAACTCCGAGAAGCAAAATTACGTTGCTATCCTCGAAAAAAGGGCAAATTGTAACCGAATCGTCTGCAGAAATTTTATTGCAAGACCTCTTGGATCATACAGTAAAACGGATACTAGAATTGCAGAAACCGGTTTTTCTTTCATTATCAACTGATCTTCTGATGAATTTGAAATTGTTGATAACATGGGGAAGTGATGGAAGCACAGGTCACTCACAGTACAAACAAATGTTCGCCGAGGTTGTTATTGGTGATGGCAATTTGTTTATAACGTCCATAGTGCCATTACAACTGAATGCGGAGCAACCTGGTAAAGATAAAATTATTGTGTGGCAAACCCCCGTCCATCGTCAACTCGATTTTGTAGACCTGTACGCTTCCAATTTAAAAAAGAAACGAAAGAATTGGCGGTACAGGAAACAGCATATATAGAAAATCAAATTTCGAAACTTCGACCGACTACTGCTATGTTAGGTAATGAAGAAATTGCAGTTTCTCATGTTTGTGCGATGACGATGATAGACGGCAAAGTGTGTAATGCAATTACGGAAACAGCTTCTTCACAAACATACTATATCTGTAAAGCAACTCCCAAAAATATGAATGCCATCGGAAAAGTATTAAAGAGAACAGTTGTCCAGGAAAATTTGAAATTTGGATTGTCAAGTCTACATAGCTGGATCAGGTTTTTGAATGTTTGCTACACATTTCGTACAGATTAGAACTTAAAGTTTGGCAAATTCGAGGAACCGAAAATAAAGCAGTTTTCGATAACAAGAAACGTACCATACAGCAGAACTTCAGAGATAGAATGGGATTGCTCGTGGACATGCCTAAGAGTGGAGGTACCGGAACCACTAATGACGGCAACACGGCTCGACGATTTTTTGCTAACCCTTCACTTTCCAGTGAAATTACGGGCGTAGATGAGGAAATTATTACGCGATTTGGTATAATATTACGCACGTTATCTTGTGGATATGCAATCGATGTGAAAGCGTTTGAGGAATATGCTTTGAAAACCGCAGAATTGTATGTCGCTAAATATCCGTGGTATTATATGCCCGCTAGCGTACATAAAATATTACTTCATGGAGCTATAATAATCAAAGAAGCTGTTCTACGTATCGGTCAATTGTCAGAAGAGGTCTAAGAATCAAAAAATAAGGATCTCAAAAGTTTTAGAGAGAAACACACTCGAAAAATATCCCGTGCAACATTAAATCAAGATTTGCTGAACAGACTCCTTATAACTTCCGACCCACTAATTTCATCTTTGCGGCAGTGCCCACCACGAAAATATTCGAATGTACCTCTTGAAGTTATTTCGTTATTAGAGGTGCCTTCGCTAGAATCAACGGAATCAGAATCACCTAAAGTTCCACAACCTGAGACGCAAAGTAGCGCAATTTCTTCATCCGACGAGGAAGACGAGGACATTAGTGACATAGATTTTTAGTATTAATTTTAATCTGAATTATTTTTGTTAGTAATTTCTTTGTTTATAAATAGTTTATTGCACAATGACCAGAAAGTAGTAAATTTATTTAACTTATACCCCCGCTAAAGGTTACTCCCGAGTGATTTTTTTAAATCATTTTTGCATCTAGAGCGTACAATTCTAAAGCTCTTTAGCCCATTTTCACATTTTTGGCCGCTTTTCGAATTTTCTGGCCCACTGTGCGACGTGGTGATTATAGCAGAAACTGTAATAATAAATAATCTACAAAAGAATGTCGAAGTATGGAACGCAGAACTAATAAGAGCCGGAATGGAAATGAACAAGGATAAAACCAAGGTGATGGTAGTCCGATAACAAAAGTCACTGAAGATTAGAATTGATAATGAAGGAATAAAGTAAGTGACCAGAGTGCAGTGCTTAGGGGTAGAAATAAACAGCAACGGAAAAATGGAAACAAAAATAAACAAAAGAATAGAGAACACGGCAAAATTATATCAGTCACTTAAAAACATCATCATAAACAATAAAATATGATCCAAATCAACCAAGCTACGTATTCAAAACGATATATCGCCCAGTTCTAACTTTTGGATGCGAAACATGGATACTAACACAACAGAATAAAAGTAAACTACAAGCGACGGAGATGAAATTTCTAAGAGTAAGAGGGGTAACCAAACTGGACAGAATAAGGAACGAGAAGATACGAGAAGAACTGGAAATACAGCCGATGTCGAAATATATAGAACCCGGAATCCCCCACACTGTGGAAGCAGTGGAGGGGGCTAAGATATGTGTAAACATATATGTATATACAGGATGACATAGAATAAACTGCAATGCATAGCATCACGCGATAGAGGACCAAATAATAATAAAAAAACTTCTAAACACTAATGGCCGATCGCTTTTTGTTTTCAAGCTACAGGCTGTTAAGTTTTTTTATTAATTTAAAAAGACTTTTATTTAATAAAACAACATTAAAAATGTAAGGTATTTAGCTCTACATAAGGTGTTCAATTTGATGACCTTGTTCTTGAATACACATTTCCAATCTTCGTATTAACCTTCCTATACTCACGCATACGGTCTGTGAAACCGGTTTATATAGTATAGTATACTTCCTTCATTTTGACGTGAGTATAGGAAGGTTAATGATTGATGACATATTTAAAATGTTATTATTACGAAATGTATCAGCAGACTCTACAATTCTGTTCCATAATTGCCCCTTCAGTATTTATCTCTACGGCATACACTTCATTTTTCATAAACCCCCAAAATGAAAAATCGAGAGGATTAAGATCGGGACTACGAGTTGGGCATAGTATAGGTCCCCCACAACCAATCCACCTATTTCCAAATCTTCTTTGAAGAAATTCGCTTGTTCTTCGAGAATAGTGAGCTGGCGCACCGTCACGCATGTACTACTTTCTTCTTATAATATCCAATGGGACATCTTATAATAAAGTGTTCAATTCATTTTCCAAAAGATTTTGGTAGAATTCGTCTGTCAATCGTCTGGGCAATCGAACTGGACCAATTAGATAACTATCGATTATACCTGCCCACACATCAATGGAAAACTCATACTGGTGGTATGTATTACGGTATGATGAGGGTTTTCATCGGTCCAATAATGCATATTATGCATGTTCAAAACATCATAGCGACTAACACCAGCTTAAGCTTAAAAAACCTCAACAGCCTGTAACGTGAAAACAAAAAGCGATCGGACATTAGTGTATAGGAATTTTCTTATTATTTTTTGGTCCTTTATCGCGTGCTGCTATGCATTGCAGTTTATTCTATGTCACTCGGTACACATTAAACGAAGGTTATTGGGGAGCTCAGCAATCATACATTCAATAGTATTATGTTCAAATTGATTTTTATACCGATATTTCGCATGTCATAGTATGCTTCATCAGGGTTAAATGAAGAGAATAAAAGTACATTAGTTGTTAATTCTTTACAATAGAAAAAGAAAAATACTTACAAAAAGTGAACAATTCTAAAGATTCATGCAAAACATTTGGAATAAATAATTACATTAAAAAGCAATTCTTAAATCTCATGATGCAGCACGTACGAGACGGATGTCAAAAGATAAAATTATTTAAAAATTAAAGATGTCAAAAATATAAACGAGGCAACAAGTAAACCCGGACAGAACACCTTTTCATCGTGCGGTCACGACCACGAATGAAGAGTTTTCGGAGCAATTGGTGTCAAAATGAAAAAATTGACGGATGAACTTTGACCGCCCGAAAGAGATACCAACCCAAACGCAGGAGGGACAAAAGTCTCAAAAACTGACGAAGTGTGCAATATATTTAGTTACTAAATTTTTCTAAATTAAAAAAGCAAGAGTGCAAAATTTACATTGTAAAGTTAAGTAAAAAATAAAGAATTTTTCTCGGTTACTTAACTTTACAATTTAAATTTTACACTCTTGCTCTTTTAATTTAGAAAAATTTAGTAACCAAATATATTGCACACTCCGTCAGTTGTGTAATGTAATTATACATTCCAAATGTTTTGCATGGATCTTTCGAATTGTTCACTTTTTGTAAGTACTTTTTCTTTTTCTATTGTAAAGAATTAACAACTAATGTACTTTTATTCTCTTCAGTTAACCCTGATGAAGCATACTATTAGATGCGAAATATCGGTATAAACATAAATTTGAACATACTACTATTGAATGTATGATTGCTGAACTCTCCAATAATCTTCGTTTCACCTTTGTTCTCAACGCCAAAGACTCCTGGTTTGCATTTGTATGTATTATGTATGTATTATTATCAATTATATCAATTATATGTTCGTGTGTGTCCGCGGATAGGGGTAGCTATTAGGGAAAAAATCTTTATTATTCATTTTACGACTAAAAGTCATTTTTTATAAAAAGTTCTGCTTGTTGAGAAAATGAATTGACGATAAGAAAAGTTTAGATCACATCTACAGGCTGTTAATAAAGTAGGAAAGTATGAAAATGCTTCAAAGGATAAGTACCATTATTTATTATTTTTTACAATAATGTTATAAAACAAAGTTGTTTATAAACTAACATAAAGTTCAAATACACATTTTGAAATATTTTTTTTTTGAAATTATTGTACATAGCTACCTCTCAACTCGACACACTTTTCCACTAACTTAATAAATCTATCGTACGCTTTGCGAATGGTTCGCGGCACATTCAGATCATGGATTGCTTCTTCTATGCGTTGTTTTAATGTTTCCCTATCATGTGGAAGATCATCTGAATAAACCTTTTGTTTTAAGGCACCCCACAAACAGAAATCTAATAATGAAAAGTCAGGCGACCTAGCTGGCTAATGGTTTGGGCCAAACCTCCCCATCCATCTTGCGCCAAAACGAACATGTACCCGTTGTCTGACCAAGGCTGTGCAATGATCAGGGCAGCCGTCTTGTTGCCAAAACAAATTATTACGTACTTCTGGCTCTAACGCATTAAGAAATGGTAAGACAAAATGTTCCAAAATGTTCAAATACACGTGTTGGTTTAAATTTCCCTCTATAAAATATGGGCCAATTATCCGGTCATAAAAATTCCACACCATACATTAACTTTTGGTAACGTTGACTTCGTTTGTTTATTATGTAATTAGGATTCTCGTAAGCCCAGTGACGATTATTTTGCGGACAAAAAGACCGCACACTGGAAAGGATCTCCAGGTCTGACAAGCCGGTGCTCCAACACATTGCCGATCTAGACCAGGACAGACACCCACTCCCTAGTCTCAAGTGCGGCGGGTGCAGGACCTTCTCGACCCTTGAGTGGACCAACACAACGTCAATCCAACGTCCACGATACATTTAACAACCAATATTTTCAGTGACCGGATCCCCAGGATCAATATCTAATCTCCAACGGTGAGACCGTGACCGTTAAATAGAAGACAAAGGGGCCAGTGTGGCTTTTGCCTCGGCCTCAGTCCAGATGACAGCTCTCCGCAGTGTTCTGTGAGCTGTCACTAGCACACTGGGTTTTATTGGTATTGCCAACCTAGCAATCCTAGAGTAGGGAAGACCGGGGCAGATTGTCACAAGTCTCGCTTGTTAGTTAGGTATGGACGCGTCTTAGGGACCCTAAGACCCATATTGTTATTATGATTATGATTATTATTATTACTATTGTTATTCCTCAATCTCGCTGTTTTAATCTATGCTAATCTATGCTGGCTTAAACGGTTTAATTCTGTTTTCCTTAAAAATTGTGTGTAATACACTTTTGCTTAAATCCAGTGTTCTTGCACGCTTCCTTAAAGATAATTTCGGGTTATCTAAAACTGACCCTATTGCTAGCAATGTAGCTGCATCATTTTGATCGTATTTTTCTTTGATTTCTGTACATTCATCACCGACCCAGTTTCATTGAATTTTTAATAATCTTCGCAATGCTTTTTTGACTTCGGCGTATTATTATCAATAGCGTATTGATAACACACATATCCAATACCATAACATTGTATTGGTTGACATTTTCGAAAATGCCTTCACGAAAACAGAATACTGACACGTATGGAGCGCTGTCCTGGTCGACAGCAGCAAAAACACACATTAAAAAAGGTGCATAGCGCAGAACAAGATGCTGCGACAATAGCGGGGGCGCCGTGGTTCGTCAGAAACCGACAAATTCATGACGATTTGAAAGTCCGTCCTCTCGACGAGCACATCGTCGAACTCGCGAGAGGCACACTGGAAAGGATCTCCAGGTCTGACAAGCCGGTGCTCCAACACATTGCCGATCTAGACCAGGACAGACACCCACTCCCTAGTCTCAAGTGCGGCGGGTGCAGGACCTTCTCGACCCTTGAGTGGACCAACACAACGTCAATCCAACGTCCACGATACATTTAACAACCAATATTTTCAGTGACCGGATCCCCAGGATCAATATCTAATCTCCAACGGTGAGACCGTGACCGTTAAATAGAAGACAAAGGGGCCAGTGTGGCTTTTGCCTCGGCCTCAGTCCAGATGACAGCTCTCCGCAGTGTTCTGTGAGCTGTCACTAGCACACTGGGTTTTATTGGTATTGCCAACCTAGCAATCCTAGAGTAGGGAAGACCGGGGCAGATTGTCACAAGTCTCGCTTGTTAGTTAGGTATGGACGCGTCTTAGGGACCCTAAGACCCATATTGTTATTATGATTATGATTATTATTATTACTATTGTTATTCCTCAATCTCGCTGTTTTAATCTATGCTACTGCGATTTTCCCGAATTCCTCCAGATCTCACGCCCGAGTTCGCAAACAGTATGCGATATGTAATATTCGTCCAACATTCAAGTCATCGTTGTTTATACTCTTTATTAAAATAAAATAAGTGTTGAATGGATATTTATTAGTTAAAAAAGAATACCTATAAATCTATCTGTTATAGGCATAAGCCAAATACAATCAACCATGAAATTCGATCCAGACCTTTTCTTTCAATAGTAATTTAATATTTCTTATCTGTTACAAGTATTATAACAGATAAGGGGCAAGGAACAGCCGAAAGCGTACCGCTGCACATCGGGCCGGTTCGCCCTCTTCGGCTGGTTCGCCCACTATGACGAATATTTCGCCAGGCAAGTCGTTTCTAATATTCGACCTCTCGTTAGGGTGTACGCAGTTTGCAGTTCCTGGCGATAGTTTTCTGGATTTCATTGGTGCTTTGTGGTTTTTGCATCTGTAAGTATTCATTTGTTGATATTATATCGTGGAACGTAAACGCATACAGACGTGTCTGCTTGTTCTCTCTGTATTTTTGTAATGTTGTTTGTTGTAATGTTTTCCGGTGTTTAATTTACCTAAATTTGATATCAATTAGTGTAGAAAGTACTAACCATTCATACTGTAAATTTTGTAACTTTACAATTTGTACTTCATCTTGCATTTTAAGTGAAATATCGTCGTGTCTGTACCGTGAGTACCTTTCGCTGTAGCTTTTCGTCTCTTTGTTTTTCTATACTTGAACTTTTTGTTCATTTGTTGATATCATTGCGAACGTTTCTGTTTGGAATTTTTGTTTTTTTTTCTGTTAACCTTTATTTTTCTATTGTTAACCTTCCGTTGCCTAGTTTTACCTGTCTTTGTTAAATCAGTTAGGCACCACGACGTGCACCGCGGTGTGAAGCATTTTGTATCCCTGTTCTCCAATCCTTCATTTTTCTGTACCTGTTTCAATAATAGCATTATGCAAATGTTGTAATAAATCAATTGGTAACAATGAATTTATTTCCTGTAGTTTGTCTAGTGGTACATTTAGAACAAAGTGTATTGATTTGCCAAATGCGGAGACTAGAATTCTTAGGTCAAAATCAAACATCAGATGGAATTGTGATGCAGGTAGCAAGTTTGGAAGTGATATCGTTTCTACTATAGCGACGTTGTTGGATGAGTTTAAAAAGCTAAAAGCTAAGATTTTGAATGTTCTCACTACGACCAACATTTGTTGTGAGGACACCGAGTCTATTATTCAAGATATCGAGGAACGCCAAAAGTGTTCGCGAAATTTTCTTATATATAATGTACTTGAAACGGCTGCAAATGACTGGGATGACACAGATGCCTCTAATTCTGATAGCAAATTTATGGAGAAACTAATAGGTGAAGTTTGTGGAAATGCGTCCATCGCTTGTCGAGTGTTTAGGATCGGTCGTAGAACTACAGACATTCATAGTCCAGTTAAGGTGATCTTACACGACGCCGAACAATGATCTGGAGTAGTCTTTCTAGGCCTACCTCTGTGTTCAATATTTTTGTGTGGTTTTAATGCATTAGTAATCATATTTTCTGAACGTTGTATAAGTCTTGAAATTTCTTTGTACGTCTTCCCTTCTTTCCGTAATTGTCTTATTAAGTTTCCCTCATTTTCGGTACAATATCTTTTTCTACCCATTTTATATGTTAATATTAATTTTATAATTTGTTTTTTTCCTTATACGTAAAATCAAAATTATTATTACCTCGTAGATTATTGGTTACAAAGTTTTAATATTGGTTAATAATAACACTTTTTCTTCGTGAAACTGACACACCTATTTCTATGACCGGCTGTAAAACAATTGAAGACCACGTAAAAGCCTTTTCCTCACATTACTCGGGGAATTCTCTTATATTCGCTATGACGTGATAATGTGCAGCAGTCGTATTTATTAAAAATATGAATATATGTCGCTTTCATTAAACGAGGATACACAATTTATAATATAATGGACTGAAAATTAGTTCACACATATCTTTTTGTCCACCACTGTATATATCAGACACGACTTCACGCTCCAGCAACGGGAATATGCCGGGCTGGTGAAGAAAAAACTCGAGGATCGCCAAAACGCTGGAGAAATTGGTTTGTCTCTTACATATTCTAGAGGAATCTCGCGTACCACTAGCACAAAGAGGCATGCATCCTCCCAGCCGAAAGTAGATCCAAAGATCTTCCATATACAATTGTACTACCAGAACACCAGAGGCTTACGTACGAAAATCTCCGATTTTTACAACGAAGTTTCTTCTGGTGGTTAGACGTCATAGTTGTTTCCGAAATATGGCTGGATGATGGTATACGTAACAGTGAATTATTTCCTAGCCATTTTATGGTGTATAGGAAAGATATAACGTTTTCTAAAGAGGGCGGCGTCGCTATTGCGGTCAACGACCAGCTTTGCTCGGGGAGGATGAATGTCATTGCGGCACTACTGGAGGCCGAGGTCTTGATTGTTACCATCGCTATAAATTTCAGATATTTTAATATTGTATCTCTGTATGTGTCGCCGGCTCTGGGCTTCGGTAAATACATGACGTTATTTGATTTTTTTGATACGTTATTGTATGCAAATGAAAATGTGATTCTGATTGATGATTTCAACATTTCCGCATATCATGAGTACATGGTTACTGGATCAGGTGATAACTTTAAGCATTTAATTTTACGGGTTTTCTAAATTACCACCGGCTAAAACAACATAATGGTATTGTCGACCGCTGGATCTCGTTGCTACGTCGCAGATTTTCATGTGTGATGTCCATCACAATTTGGACCAGATCGTTAACGAAGATGTACACCATCATGCGCTATTTTGTGATGTAAAGTGAGCGACTTAATTTTAGAAAGGTCAATTTTGCAACATTGTATCAGGCCGACGATATTTGTGGCATCTTTTAGAGAGTATTAATGTCGGTGATAGCTACGCATGTGCCTAGAATGAAATCCGGGAGAAGGACGAAATTTCCCATATGGTATATCGCAACAATAATTCGCAATATAAAGAGAAAATATTATTACTTAAAGCTGTATAGAAGATTCGGAGCTACTTTTTACCAATATCGCATGCAGATGATTCGATCTTCGTTGGAAACTGCAATAAAACTATCTACTCCATTTATATCCGTGGGGTTGAGAGTGGATTGTCTGACGATCTCAGGGGTTTCTGGTCTTTTGTTAATGCTAAGCGAAAGCGTTCGCGAATCCCTGGTCAAATGGTTTACAATAACAATACATTATCTAATGCGAGTGATATTTTCAACGGGTTTGCCGATTACTTTAGTTCAACATTTACGGCAAAGGGTAACCATGATGCTGATCACAAATCTGATATTTTGAGAGCCAGTAGGAAACTTAAAGGGAATCTAACAGCGGGTTCTGGCCGTATTCCATCATTCTTGGTGAAGGCTATTTCCTGTGGCAATAATATCAAATTTCGCTAAATTGTTTGAGATAATTATATGTAATGTAGTCTCGCAGCACGTCAAACCATTGATTTTCCTTTGTCAGCATGGTTTCATTAAAGGACGATCAACAGCGACCAACTTACTCCACTTTACGCTGTAGATATCTGAGGCAATGGATGCCCGAAAATAAGTTGAACTATATATACGGACCTAAGCAAGGCTTTTGACCGATTATAGCATAATGTATTGCTGCAGAAGTTGCATGGATATAGGCTGCAGCCCGATTTGATATCTATGTTACGAAGCTATTTATCGCAAAGGTAGAATGTTGAGTACGAAGGTTTCCAGTCTGCAACTTTTATTGCTGGCAGTGGTGTGGTACACGCATCAAGCTTGGGCCATTGTTATTTATACTTTTTATTAATGATATATATAAAGTTTTTTCATCTCAGTGTCTACTATATGCGGATGATCTTAAGATATTTTAAACAATAGAAGCGGTAAGTGTCTGTGATGTCTTGCAAGCGGATATTAAGAGGGCGACTGTATGGTGTAAGGATAAAGGTTTGGCGCTGAATATCCAAAAGTGCAAGATAATAATCTATTCGAGAAAAAAGGACACCGTATACTGCAATTACGTAATCAATACTACAGTTTTGGAACGATGTACTGTAAGGATTTGGGTGTAATTTTTGATGCAAAAAAACTTGCAAAGATTTTCGAAGTATAGAGAGTATAGTATCTTTGTTCAATGTACTGGTGCGTGGTAAAATCAACTACTGCTGCGTAGTATGGTCACCATCGTACTATGTATACATTCATTTATTGGAGTCCCTTCATAAGCTATCCCGAAAACAATGTATCATATCAATTTTTGCTGGACACTCTTAATTTCAAACCTTTTGCTTTTGATAAAAAAGTATTTGTTCTTAGTTTTTTATTTAAATTAGTGCACAGTGAAATAGATGACCCTTTTGCTGGAGAAGTTTAAGATTTACACACCTAGGTTTAATTCCAGAGGCCCAGTTACAGACATACGTTGAATTCGCCTATGTTTAGTATGTGCAGGCTCCATAATTCGTTTATAACTACATACTTGATGTATTTCATAGAAATTACAAACGATTTATGGAGCAAGCTGGAAAGCGTATACTTTGAGTTTTAGTTTTCTATGTATGGTGAATCTCAATTATTGTATGAGATAGTTGCTACCACATTGAGGTTAGGTTCAAGGTCTGTTTGTCTAGCTCGATTTTTGTCTGAAATGTCTGTTCGGGTTTGGTTGTCACAGAAATTCTGGGGACGATTGTAACATGTGGCAACCTAATCCGGATGGTTCTTTTAATCGTTTCTTTCGCTTGCTTCAGGTAAGGATGGTAAGAAATCATAAAAAAGTGACAAACCGAGAAGAAGTTTCTTTCTTCATGCTTGTAGCAGTGAGAAAGGTAAAAAAGGAGGGATTACCAATTCGTAGAGCAGCAGTTTTTTCTGATGACGACGAGAAGGAATTACAGCAATATATTCTTCAAGCAGCCGATGTTTACTATGGTTTAACGCCAAAATAAATAATAAGTTTGGCTTATGATCTTTGCGTGGCAAATTCTATTAAATGTCCTAAATCTTGGCAGGATAATGGATGTGCCTAAGATGACTGGTTTGCTGATTTCTTGAAGACACCCAACTCTTTCATTACGAAAACCAGAGGCGACCAGCTTAGCATGAGCTTCTAGCTTCGACCTAACAAATCAGGAATCCTTTCTCAATAATTTGACAACGGTTCTCGGAAGACATAATTTTCAACCTCACGAAATTTGAAACATGGACGAAACGGGTGTTACTACAGTGCAGAGGCCAGATAGAATTGTTGCTCGTAAAGGAGCTAAACAAATCGGTGCACTAGTTTCTGTTGAAAGGGTTACTCTAGTAACTTTGGCTTGTGCTGTCTCTGCTATTGGAAACCATATCCCACATTTCTTTGTGTTTCCAAGGGTCAAATACCACAAGCGCTCTATAGATACAGCGCCTGCAGGTTCTAGTGGAACTGCTAATAAATTATGGTGGATGCAAAAAGCTGATTTCATCTTATGTTTAAAACATTTCCATAAGTACACAAACAGCACACTTAAGAATCCATGTATGCTTCTTCTTGTTAATCATGGCTCCCATCTTAGCATAGGACTCCATTTCGCTAGAACCAATAGAATGGTCATGTTATCATTCCTCTCACATTGTTCATATAAGCTACAACTCAGCTCCTGACGACTGGATGATTAACAACCCAGGGTGAACGATAACGATTTACGATATACAACTCGTCTCGCGTGCATATCCTCCTGCAATAACTCCATCTAATATTTCTTCAGGATTTCGGTGCATAGGAATCTATCTATTAAATTCTGACATATTCACAGATGCGGATTTTGCACCAAGCTATATGACCAAATAAACAGCTTCCAGAAGTCTCAAGATAACTCATATGAACCTCAACCCGGGCCCTGCAATGTGGGCAAGTTGCCTCTTGTAGTAAAACCTTTACCAAAGGCTGGCGCTAGGAAAAATATAAATAGAAATAACTCCCGAAAAAGAGATACAGCAATTTTAACAGATTTCCCAATTAAAAGTAAGCTTCAAAAAGTAGTTGAAAAAACAACTAAAAAAAAATCAATGAAAAGTTTATTTAGAAAATAAAAAATAATTAAATGATTTCTTTTTTCCATCCAGATCACCCCTGATAGCCAACCCCAATGTCTGTGCCAACCAATCCGAAGTAGGGACAGATTGTCACAAAAATTTACTCCGACAGAACTTTCTTTTCCTGAAAAGCCAAATGCTGCTATGGACTCAAATTTGTAGGAAAATATAGCCAAGGATACATATTACTAGATACACTAATGATAGAAAGGGTAACTGTAAACACTGCCTCTTCAAAAATTAAAAATCAGAAATTGTGACAACATGCCCTGGTCTCCCCTACTCATGACAAACCGGTATGATTTTTTCATATCTGTTTACCCAAGAACAGTAAACATAATTAACAATCAATACAGAGAGTTTCCTTGTGAGATTTCATGTATATTCAACATAACATTAACTATATTCATGCATATTATCTATAGCAACAATAAACAATTGTAGTATCTTTTTGTTAAAAAAAAATGCAGTGTAATTTTATGGTAAAATAAATGTAAGCGTTCAATGCTCAACAATGACCGCAATAGTATTACACTACGGCCCGTATGAAGCTTATGGTATTATTAAGCATAGAACACAACGTCTGCATGGTTTACTGACTGCCCTTACTGCAAGAAAATATGAGGTGGAAATTACACCGTCTCAGCATATAAACAGACTAACGGTGGAAATGGAAAATAGCATTATATTTCAATGTGACATTCACAATCTGCTTTTCAACATGGAATACGAAGATGACATAGTTTGTCAACGAATGATAGCTGTCATAGATGAAGCAGCAACTAGAATCTATTCTGATGAAAATGTTCCAGCATTCGTAGCTTTCACAGAAGGCAACCGTTACTTGGAAAAGTGTAAAAACTTAACCACTAAGGATTACTTTTCCTCAAATATAGATCTTCTATATGAACACCAGCTACATTTTAGAAAGGATAAAGTAAAAGCAGCAGATTCTTTCACCAAAGAAGAACACCAGCATTGGTCTTTTCATGATGTACAAGGCGATTATGGCGAATTCGAATGTTTGTACATGTATGATGAATACGCTGACTGGGATTTTGCATCTAGTATCATAAAGGGTATTTTGGAATCCTTTTCTGATGAAAAAGATTTTGTTAAGATTAACGAAGCATTTGCTACCATCGAACAAGATAATGGATTTTTTAATTTTTGTAAAATTGTATAATTTTTTTGGTATTTCATTTATCCAACAGTACTACAATTAATATTTCCCCAAAATAATTTCGGTATTTTCATGCAAAACAATCTACATTTATTCATATATTACTGTAAAATTTTAATTTAATTATGTTAAATCTTAGAGCTAAACACACTTTTTAACTGATGGTTCCTTTTGAGATAGAACCCTTTATTACGAGCGCCCTACAAAATAAAGCTAAGGCTTATTTTCCGATAATACATATACCTATAATTTACCGACAAGCCCGGTAATTTAAATTATAAACACATTTTTCGCAAGAATAATTTATAGAAAACTATTATTCCAACCGAAAAACATTACTTTTGTTTACCGTAAATCGCCGTACCTGATTCCCTCACTAACTGCATATTTAATCTAAATAATGCGTCGTGCTTGTAATAATTTAGAACTTCGACTTTGAATTCAGTGGTCACGGTAGACGCACAACTATTTGAATCATCAAATATACTCCGCCTACATATTAAAATGCAATACAGGTATTATGGGTATAACTGATTGCAGGGTTGGCAAATGATCTCATCATGTTTGCTGTGTTTAATAGCACTTGCGTTGAAACTACTTCCGCTCTCTTGCAGGTTGGAGGTTGGGGCGTTTATGCCTGTATACTTCTTGCAATTGAAATTCTTGTCATCAAATTTTTAGTTATGGCATGCCATCATAGACCTTATAGTACATGGACTGCTTCTCCTCCTATGCTTCCCAGCCAAAGCGAGTGGAACCAATATAGGAGCGGTGAGAGAGACCAGTATGACGTAGTCACATCTGCTCGTATCAATGCGCCGAGTGTCCCGACTGCCCCGGCACACAAACCGCGAATCATGAGATATATGGTCTCGAAAAAAATTGGAAAACCGTAATTTTTAGATAGTTAAGTTTAGTCAATAGTTTTTAGTTAGTTAAGTTAATTATTAGTTGAGTTAAGTCTAGTGTTAGTTATCATTTCACTTACTTTAGTTGAATTTCGATTATTATATTTCAGTTTATAGCTTAGTTTGGTTCAGGTAAATGTAAGGTGCTGTTGGAAAAATTAAATCGAAAAATGTCAGTATTTAATTTTAATGTATAATTATGCATACATGAAAAAGTACAGTGGAGTTATTGGTGCTTAAATAGAACAATTTTGGTGTGACAGTGTCTTACATGTTTGTCAATTTTACTTTTTTTTTCCTTCGAGGTGCATGCGAACCGTAATATATGATTTTGCGACGAACTTTATACGAGAGGGGTAATGTATTTTGATTTTCGTGAAAATGGTCGACTACCGTAACGAAAGGATTAAGGTTATATAATTTAACACCTGTGGTAAGATAGTCCTTGCAATTTACTGTCCGCTATATGCCCACAAATTAGTCAATAGCATGAATAGTCAGCCATATTTCTCACATCTTAGAACAGCATTAATCACATCAACATTCAACAATGGAACAGTTCCGATTGCGACGTGATAAGATCGTCATAAATTGGCTAGCGCGTAATCGGACGCGACTACGTCATACTGGTGTCTCATGTTGGTGCCGCTTTTTCGCTTGAAGTAGCAGTCCATATACTATAAGGTCTATGCATGCCATGCATACAATTTGAGTAAATTGAATTTGGATAAAATCGGTTCAAACAGTTCAACTATAACTTTTAAACTTTTCCTTTGTACATGATTTACTGCGGGTTAATGTGTGTCGATTCATTTAGTATTTAGTATTCTATAAATATTTCTGAGTAATTTAGCTTCTCTGTTGCGAGGTTTAACACCGACACTTTTATTTTTGCGACTAGAATAAATTGATAGCATTGCTTTGTTTGTACAAACTGTCATTTGTATTTGTTATTTATTGTTTATTCAACTTTTATTGATCTATTTTAATATCCTTATTTCTTTAAGATAATATGCACCTGCAACAGTTTCACCTGTTTTCCCATCCAAATCTATTATTAATGGCTACCTGAATAATCTACCGTTGAAGTTGGTAGATATGATTGTGTACGATTGTGGTACGATTCATAATATATCCCGATAATTATCGTAGTCTTCAAGAACTTGCCTCATGTTGACAGACAGGGAGCGTATGATCTTTTTAATGAGGTAAAGAAAGATAACTATAGCGGCAACTTTTCGTATTTACTTGGAGTTCTGTCGTAACGTGATTAATTCCAACGTTATTTTTTCGACACTCAATAAATAGGAAACCGCTGCGAAATTCTGTAGGGCATCTATGGCCATATGACTTACCTTAAGTCAAATTGAGAGTCCCAAAACTGTAGGTTAAGCAACGTAAAAATAAGTAACGGCTAATAAGTAAAGAAAAAGGCGCGGCTGACCGCGGTATATAGTTTTTCATAGGAGGAACCAAATGCTGTAGGCATTATACAGCGCCTAGCCGCCAGTTTCGGCGGTTCACAAATTTGAGGCGGCCCGCCTGGCGGTTAGCCCTTCGCCGATTCACACGCATTAGGCGATTTAGTATTCTGAACGGCGAACCGTTGCGCCGATACAACCGCCGCACTGCGGTTAACCTAGCGACATGAAGTTGCCAGCATAGTATCTTTAGTAGTCAGCCAAACAACGCGACTAGTGCATCAGAATATCGCAGCTAACGAAAACAGAGTACCGCGCGATCATTAAATTTTTAACAAACGGTGAGCATATGCCTAATACCATTAAACAATGTTTAGATGGCGTTTATGGTCATTTATCTTCATCACATTCCACTGTAAGCAAGTGGGCAAAATGTTTCCGTTTGTGACAACACTCCCTTGAAGATGATGAGCGCTGCGTCGGACAAACTGAAGTGATAACGCCTCAAAAATTACAATATCTGAAGAAATGGTCTTAGATCGCCGTTTGAAAGTGAATGAATTAGCAGTAATGTCTAATATTTCTGAAAAATGTATTCGCCGAATTGTCGATGACCATTTAGGTATTAATACGATTAGTGTAGGATGGGTACCGCGTCCTTTTTCAGCACTTCAAAACGGGGTCGAATGTGCGCGTTTGCTTTTAAATATGTGTGGAGACATCCCCAAACCGATTTTGGAGTTCCCTGTCACAGGGGATGAAACAATGGTAGTTTTATAGAAAAGGGCTTGGGAGAAATCGTTTTAGGGACGATTGTGAGTTGCAAGCAGCTGTAATAGAACATTTTGAAGTAAAAAATTAAGTTATTTTTACAAGGGTATAGAATTATTAATTAATCGTTGTAGGAGATGTATTGAAGCTAGGGAAGATTATTTTACCAAGTTTATTTTTTCTATATCAGGCCGTGAATTTATGGCGCCCACCTCGTACATGTGAAACGTATGCGTATTTTTAGTACCAAATAGCAGTTTGATAATAAGCCGCGGACAGCAACTCGTTTTGTAATGCAAAACATTTAATAACATACAGTATTTGAAGGAACAGATTAACCAGAAAACATGCTGCTGAAAGGTACCGATTTTGTCAAATTCAATTTTCGACAAGAAAAAGGGCAATCATTTGATAATAAATAATGTTTAAAATACCTTATCAAAAATTCCATACGTATTTCACTTCCAAATGTAATTTTAAAGATATGATCAAAAACTCGAATAAATAGGATAAAAATTGTTGAAATGTCTTATACACATGAAAAAGTGAAAATTCGATTGTTTACATTTCTTTATCACTAATCTGGTATCACAGGACCATACAACTGCCAATACATGTTCAAATATTCTTCCTCATTCTTTTTCCTCGAAGATTGTATGCTGAAGCGTGTCTCTTTTGCCATATTTGTCAAAAACAGCTCGGCGTGCTAAGCATAGATTTCAAGATAAAAATTGTATGATTGGACGCCAGTATCTATCTTCATTCCTTTTATGATTCGTAGAATATTTGTCGGTCAATCATTAAAATTGCTCACAGCAATATCAGTTGCCATATTTAAGATTTTTTGCCACTTGGGTAAGCTTTTGGAGCCAAATTCCAAACAATAGCATTCAATCTTATGTTGCTATTTTGCGTGTAGCTTCTCCAGCAACGATCTCAACAACTCGTCTCGACTCAGCTCCTCATAAATGGACACACTGACTCCTTTCGAATCGCTCTCAGTCTCAAATGTATTCAACGGTCGGTCATCGCAATGAGGCATTGCTACGACGTCGCGTTACAAACGATTTTTGACGTACCTTTCCGGCCTGGGTACATTTTTGCGTTACTCATTACTTGTAAGTATTTGAGATTACAAATTAACTGTTAAAAAAGAGCACTACACACAATACACATACCGTGATTTCAAGCGAGGAACTTATGTCCTTTTTGTACATGTACTGACGCTACACTAACGTACTTTTTTATTTCTAAACTAAAAACGGGAATGGTTCTAATTGAACATAAACACCTTCTAACTATATCTGTCAGTGTACTAGACGAGTTATAAATGAAAAGGTAATACATTTGGCTATACCCTCCCAGTAGGTATTTATTTGACGCAAGTAGTCGTTTCGGATATGTTCGACACGAGAGCTCGAAATTTCAAGAAAAAAAAATTGCTGCTTTAGCTGCTGGTAGGTAATAAACTTCAAATCATCTATTAAGCCAATAAAAAGATTGATTTTCTGAAAAATCTACAGTGGTGTTATCCCCTTAAATAAATACTAATAGTAAACAATTACATTATTTGCGAGTTATAAACTACTGTCATCTATAGCAGATACGAAAATCAAATGAGCAAATTACATTCTGCGTATGCCCAAGGGGGCGGCTTGAGAGTGCGTAGTCAACAGATGGCACCACTATTGAAAAACGGCACTAATTTGTAGGATACAAAACTGGAAAATGAAACATCTTTTTAATAAAATCACTAACAAACCGAAAGTGCAAGGAATGAACTAAGGTATAGTTATTTTATCAATCTGAAATATGTCGTATATTCTAAGAAAACAAGTTCCAAATATTGGAAATTAAAAAAAAAATTGGTAAGATCAAACAAAATATATTGCATAACCTTGCTGCGATATTCTACATGTGAAATTTGTAAGAATATGAACAATTCGGTATGTATAAAGAATAATTTGTATCCGCAAAGTGAACGTATGAGAGACAGTTGAATTACTCAAAATCCTGGTAAAAGTGTAGCCATTGTCCAATAAATCTTAACTAAAAAACTTCAACTTTTAATGCAGGAGAATTTCCTCATATAAATATAAAGAGCTGTAATGCGTCTCGTGGCACATTCTTTTAACCAACATAATGAAACAGAAAGCATATCTCTGTTTCGCTTGTTAAGCGTACAGAGAAGTGCGTTTGCGTTATAAAAACCAATAATAATAATAATAATAATAATAAAATTTATTGCAAATAAACAACAGAGTGTTTAGCAGCAACAGGTCAAGTGAAAACTTATAAATAATAATAATAATAGTAACAACAATTGTAATAATAATAAAAATATTAGTTAATAATAAGATATTTAAATAATCTTCTAGAGAGTAGCAATTAAGAGAGAGAAGTAAATTTTTAATATTAGATTTACATTTAATGAAAACATTTTCATTTCTGATTTCTAACGGTAATTTATTAAAGAGTTTACAACCCAAATAAATTAAAAAATAAAAAAATAAAATAAATAAAGGCTTTTTCTAAATAAATCAGTTTTATGAGGAGGCGCAAGAAGGCAATTAGCGTTCCTTGTATAATAAGTAGAACTGGATTCAGTATGAAACTCAGGCCTATATTTAACCTTCCTATACTCACGCATACGGTCTGTGAGACCGACTTATATAGTATAGTATACTTCTTTCATGTTGACGTGAGTATAGGAAGGTTAAAAACAAAACAAAGTACTTCCAGCATATACACGTCGTAAAAAGTTTAAAATTTAAAATTTTTAAACGCTTCCTTACAACTATCGCGCCGATTCATATCTAGCATGATTCGAAGTGCTCTTTTCTGTAATAAAAATACACGTTGCACCGAGATACATCTACCCCAGCGAATAATGCCATATCTTAAAATTGAATAAAAATTTGAATAATAATAAGTTTTTACAGTATTAAAATTGCAACTACGTTTTAAATTGTATAAAGCAAAACAGCTGCTTGAAAACTGTTTACATATGCTATCGATGTAGAAGGACCATTTTAAATCCTCATCAATTATTAGACCTAACAATTTGCAAGAGCTATTAAAATTTACAAAAGTATCATTTAAGAGAATCTTTGAAATATTATAATTACGATCATTCCTAAAAAGTACACAATTAGTCTTATCAAAGTTGATTAATAGACGATTTGTATTCACCCATCTGCCAATAATGCTAAAAACATAATTGGTTTTGACAATTAAGTTATGTAATGTAGGATTCTCAATAACTATATTTATATCATCAGCGTATAAAGCCACTGAAGCTAACGAATTAATACTGCAAGGTAAATCATTTACATAAATTAAAAATAAAGTGGGTCCATGCATCGAACCTTGCGGAACACCAATATTAATAATTTTAGACTCAGATTTTACATTATTACAAACCACCCTCTGTGTCCTATCACACAAATAAGATTTAAACCAATCATTGATATTACTCCTAACGCCATATAGTTCTAATTTGTATATCAAAATCGAGTGATTTACGCAATCGAAGGCGCGAGAGAGATCGATGCACATACTAATGCACGGAGTTTGACTATCAATATTTTTGTAAATATTTCTTAAAAATTGAAATAGAGCGGTATCCGTGGAACGCTTGGAGCGAAACTCATGTTGATGATCCGACAAGATATGAAAATGGTGTACATAATTTATTAATTTTTTATTGATAATTGTTTCAAATATCTTGGAGAAAACCGGAAGCAGATTAATCGGACGATAGTTTTTTATATCATTCGCGTTCCCTTTTTTAAAAAGGGGTTTGACAATAGCACGCTTTAATATGGAAGGAAATATGCCTGTGTTTATAGAGAAATTAAAAAGATGTAATAGAGGTTCCAGAATTAGTTGATAACATTATTTGACAATAAAGGAACACATATTATCATTATCATATGAGAAAGAAGTGTTAAGCTTAGACACAGATTCAATAACATCGCTATCTAGTATAGATGAAACAAAAGAATTTTTGACTGATTTTACATAATTATTAATATCTTTGAAATTAATATCGGTGGATGCAAAAGAAGACTCTAATAGATTCCTAGCTAAGGATGAAAAGTAATTATTAAAAACATTAGTAATATCGTCGTTGAATAACTGTCTGGTAACGCACTCTCTCTAGAATAGTTACTTCTGTTATGTTTGATAACAGACCAAACAGCTTTAGATTTATTTCCGGTATACAATATAAAGTGGTCATTAGCTTCCATTTTCTTAGAATGAATATATTTTTTGTAGTGGGATTGATAATTTAGATAATCTGTTTTGAAAATTGGATATCTTATACTAAGATCTTTTAAAAGAAGTAGTTTATTTTTAGCATCAATAACTTCTGGAGTAATCCAATTAATATTGTTACATTTTACATAGCTTTTGACATAAGGAAAACAAATATCCAAATAGTATACAAAAACTTCAATAAATTGAGAAAATGCACTATCAGCGCAACTGCATTCGTAAACAGACAACCATGTCTCTGATTTCAAGTAATTATTGAATAAGTTTAAAGAATTGATACAGAAATTTCGTTTATAAATTATAGGTTTTCAGTCTTCGTAATGAAACGTGAACTTCAAAATTTGGGTCAAATGATCCGCAAGATCATGATCTTACATGAGGCAATATAGGATTCATTAATTAAGTTAACTAAGAAATTATCTAAGCAAGTAGATGAATTACCTGTAAACCTTGTGGGAACGTTAATAGTTGTGCGTAAATTAAAGGAATGTAATAAGTCTAAGAAATTCAAGAAAGTCGTTGAAGTTGTTAACAAATCGATATTGAAATCACCACCTATGATAATGTATTTATCTTCTTTCTGAAGAAATGTTAACAGAGAAAATATATAAGAAATTCTTAAGCATCTGAGCCAGACGGTCTATATACAACTATGAATAAAAAATACAATTGGAATTTAATTTACATTCGATGCCACAACATTCAAATATATTTAAGATAGAAAATTTATTAACATCATTTCTAATTTTGGCATTCAGAAAACTTTTTAACAAATAGCCCGGAATTCAGACCTTTGGCATTTAGCGGGTACCTAGCAGTTGTTATTGTGTCCATGTATTCTACCGACAATCGACTCAATGCTAAAAAGTTATCCGATGAGGTAGATAGATATATATCTATTTCACACAGCAAGATTTGAAAGTGACAAAGAGGGCGCTAGATATAAACTAGCCGCGAAATTATTGGCGGGAATTTTAAATTAATATTAAATGTGCTTATCGTCAGTTTGAAGGTGAGACTCACTAAGTTACATTTTACTCCGAAATAAATTATTAACACGTAAATACTTGCTAGCATGTATTTCGCAAGTATTTACATAGTAATAATTTACTTCGGATTAAAATGTAACTTACAAGGAAAGATCCCGAACCCGGAAATTCAAAAAAATTTGAAACTTTGGGAATATATACAACATATATAGGTGTGCTATACGCAATTTTTTTTTTTTGTGCTGACATTCACTTTGAAGGGGTGAAACACCCCATCGAAAATTGACGGATTTTCAATTTTCTCCACACAACTCCAGTAAAAAGAAAGATAGAAGATAGGTGTAAATGCAATAGTTGCAGCATACAACAAGATCTTTCAAAATATGTGACTATCATAGATACAGAGTGTTCCGTTAAGCCTTGCGCTTATACTGCAGATGTTTTTGTAACAATACAAAGAAAAGTTTGAGATATAATTTGTGTGACTTTTAATTCTGCTTAAAACTATGTAGGGTGTTCTAATGTACAGAGTGTTCCAGAAGTAAATATCACCCTATCCTTGGTTATATTTAACAGAACTTCATATATTATATTATAATATATATGTATATATATTATTAAATACTTATTGCAAGGAATGATCTCAATCCCGCAAATTTAAAATATGAAATTTGAGAATATGTAAACCACATATAGAGGTGCGATACGAATTTTTGCTGCAAAGTTAATGAAATTTACTGTATATCTTTGCGGTACTATATTTATTAGATAAGACATTGTTTTGTGTGATAATAATATTCGAAGTTTTTATCTAATGGTGTAAACATGTTTTTATAAAAACGCAATAATCAACCAAATGCAATGATAAATGATAACGTTGCTTATATAAATTCCCCACCTGACATTAATAGTATTTGTTGTTTGACTGTGTAACAAACCTGTGGTGCTGAAAATGGTTGTCGTAAATACTTTAAATGTAATTCGCTTGCTCATGGTAACATTGGACGTTGCCAATAACAATAATCCAACACCTGTGAATAACCACGAAGTGGAATTACACGACATAATAAAGGATATGCTTCTTGACGTTCAAAAGATACTTCATTTTCGCTGGAAATTGACACAACACTAGAATTTTTGAATCCAGTTAGACCACATTCCGTAGACTTCGTAGATGATGTATACGCACCTACACGCGAAGAAATTTTAGAAGAGATGGAAGCTGAAGACGAACAGTGTGTTCCAGAAGAAGGCGGTATTGTCACTTTGGAATATAAAACCAAAGCTGTTGAATACTGGAAAAGTGGGAAAACGAAGCGACTTACGTTAGCAACCGTCCAAAAGAAATTTCGAAAAGTTTCAACTCTCCAACAATTGTACAGGTAAACAGTGAACTCCATTTAATATAACAACGATTTGTCTTTATTTTCTTTTATTTGTTCTAGATGGGAAGAAACAGTAAACCGGGGAGGCACACGACGGGAAAAATTGCTACAAACTTCGGAATCCGTTTATAATAAGTTTGTAGAGAGTATTGATTCGGGTGATATTATTCATGATTTAGACATTCAAAGATGGGCTTTGCAAGCTAATCAAGGAATAGATTTAGAAAACTTTAAAGCATCCCGGCATTGGGTCTGGAATTTTAAGAAAGCGTATAGAATAGTTTCAAGAAAAATAAATAAATTTATTACGCGATCATATGGTACAGATTCCGAAAAGCTGAATGAAATCGCTTCAACATTTGTTAGCCATGTAAAAGATCACATAAAACAAGTCGGAGAAGATAATACATTCAATGTCGATGAAAGTGGCTTTAATCTAGAGCTTCATTCTGGTCGCACGTTAGCTGTGCAAGGTTCAAAAAGGGTTACAGCAGTTGTGCAGTCAATATCCGCAACAACACATAGTTATACCATACTTCCCACAATATCAGCTTCTGGAAAACTTCTTTCCCCTCTATTTATTGTCATGAAAGAACAAAGTGGTAGTTTCGGTTCGCGTGTAACACAGTCTTTGTTTGAACCGTGGAATGTTTATGTAAGGGCTTCAGCGTCGGGAAAATTAACAAAAGAACTGTTTAATGAATGGCTCACCCGTGTGTATGTGCCAAATGTGGGAGCTCACAGCGTGTTATTCTTGGACTCTTGGACTGGTCATTGTCCTGCTACATTGCAAAAGAGTATACCATCAAATAAGCATGTTGAAATATTGACGATACCGAAAAAAACTACGGCAATGATACAACCACTATGTATATGGTTTCCGCATATGGAAAAATTTTGTAAGAAAATTTTCCGATCTTGTGCTACTGTTTGGTTATGATATTGTATTGCATGAACGCAATAATGTTATCAAATTACAGTCCCTTATTCACAACCAACTTTCGGCACCAAAGTATCACGATGTATTTGCTTATGCTTGGTATAAAAGTGGATACATTGATCAAAAACCAAATAAGTTTGAAAATCCGGTAGCTTTTGCTTTTAGACAACAGGATTTTATACATCCTGCTAGCTGTTCCATATGCGGTGCCCAGGCCATCATACGATGTGCGTGATGCAACGAATTCCTATGTTTTAAACATTTCTTTGAAGAATTTCATCACCAAACAGAATAATTATTCATTTGCCAGTATTTCACTACATAATAAATATGACCAAGATGATAAGATGCAAAGTGTTATCTACAAAAATTTCCTATATATCTTATACTTTATGACTAATCAGCTAATCACATATAAATTATATTGATGTACTTATCAATATTTGTATTGCCTAAAATGTTAAAAATATTGATATATTTGTTATCGCTTAATAAAATCGATTAATTGTAAGATATAACTTTGATCTAAAAAACTAATCTTTTCCTCTTACAACAGCGAGTGATTAAATCAAATTAATAAATTGCGCATTACATATGTCTTCTACATATTTCCAAAACCAATACTTTGGATGTTATTATCAAACAAAACAATGTCTTATCTAATAAATATAGTACCGCAAAGATATACAGTAAATTTCATTAACTTTGCAGCAAAAATTCGTATCGCACCTCTATATGTGGTTTACATATTCTCAAATTTCATATTTTAAATTTGCGGGATTGAGATCATTCCTTGCAATAAGTATTTAATAATATATATACATATATATTATAATATAATATATGAAGTTCTGTTAAATATAACCAAGGATAGGGTGATATTTACTTCTGGAACACTCTGTACATTAGAACACCCTACATAGTTTTAAGCAGAATTAAAAGTCACACAAATTATATCTCAAACTTTTCTTTGTATTGTTACAAAAACATCTGCAGTATAAGCGCAAGGCTTAACGGAACACTCTGTATATATGATAGTCACATATTTTGAAAGATCTTGATGTATACTGCAACTATTGCATTTACACCTATCTTCTATCTTTCTTTTTACTGGAGTTGTGTGGAGAAAATTGAAAATCCGTCAATTTTCGATGGGGTGTTTCACCCCTTCAAAGTGAATGTCAGCACAAAAAAAATTGCGTATAGCACACCTATATATGTTGTATATATTCCCAAAGTTTCAAATTTTTTGAATTTCCGGGTTCGGGATCTTCCCTTGTTAGTCAGTCGTACCTTCAAACCGACGATATCTGTAGGTATAATAGGTACAAGATGAAAACAAAAATTTGAAAAGAAAATATATATTATAAAGGAAAAGAAAAATTATTTTACAGTTAAATTTTACATTAAATAATGCATGGATATTAAAACAAATATCTAACACGTAGAAGAATCAAATAATTAAACGCTAAAAACAATATGAAAGAAAAAGAAAAATTAATTACAGTCGCGTTTAGTGAATATTAATTAAATCAAATATATAATAAGAAATAATAAATGATAAAAAGATCGAAACAATACAATAAAAATATAAACAATACAATTGATTCAAACGAAAGAAATTGGATCCAGAACCAGGCCGAGAGAAAAATGAAAATTTTGTAATATGACGTAAACATTTTGCTGATGTATTTTCAATTTCCTCTTCTTGCCACGAGAATTTTTGATTGAGTCTGGTATAACACCAAGGAATACCGATACGACAGATTCCCTTAACAATACTATCTATAACAAAATGAAAGTGTGTTGAACAAGTAATCCAAGAAAAATCGATTTTTTCTTCTTCTGAATGTTTTGCAAATTTTGTGATTCCTGTTCCAACAACGTAATTCCATTACCAACAGACACAACTAACTTCTCCGAAGGATATGTTAATATATTCTGCTGCTCAAAAACTCTTTGAAAGAAAGAAATTGATAGCATAATAGTGAACAATCGGAAGTTAAAACACTTAAACATTTATCACCATTAATATCAACAAGAATCCGTTTAGCAATAAAACCGCTAACATAAGCCACTGATAAAATTTTTATATTGCCAGAAGAAACAGCTTCATGTATTTCCTCTTCCAATTACCTCAGCCTCATTGAGAAAAATTTGTAAATTACTTGAAAGACTTTCATCATCTTGCTCACAATTGGTGTTTTGCAACCTTAGATTTGTGAGAACATTAATAACTTTGGTCTTTAAAGAACTAGTAAATTGTGGAACTATTGGGTTACCAATTCAGCCACAACCGAGACGATTTGTACCAAATAAATTTTCAGGCGTATCCTGGTTAAAACTTGGAGGTCGGATAATAGTTATTCGGCGCTTCCATATGTTTTGCCATATTAAAGTAATAGCTTTAATGGAGTGCATCCATCCAATTTGAGATGGTAGTTTCCAGCCGGTCTGCCTTTTGCCGCACACATAATTCCACATCTCGATTTTGGAAATGGCTGTGTTCTAAAAGTCTGCATGTTTGTAACTTCGGGTGATGCAGCAGCAGAGTAGCTTCCCGTCTGGTGGTACTCGGACACTTCTATTAAAGCTATCAAACTGCTCGTCGATAGCAGGGATGAAAGCAGCAGTCCCCAGTGCCTGTTGTGGTAACAGTCGTAAAATTTTAAAATTTAAAGAATTATAGATAGTAGCATTATTCATAGCCTTACACCGAAAGGTAGATAGGTATATGATTAAGAAGAAGAAGAAGCATTATTCATAGGTAGCCATTTTGACAATTTTATTTATCGAAGTGTAAAAAATAGGAGTATAGGAGAAAATATATGTAGCACTGAAAGTACTGCTAATAATAATAAGTGATCCAGTAATCTCTGGATCCAAAGTCTTCCTTTCTTCTTGAACAGGTTTAGGTACCTACTACAGTACAATAGAACTTCTTGCTCGAATCGTATATGGAGGAATCAAAATAGTCCCTGCGCGATCTTAAATTCTGCGTTATTTTGGATTCCAAAATGCAATGCATCCAACCATATTTGTGCCCTAAAAGCATATTTCACTATCATTACATAAAACTCCAAAATTGGCAATTAAATGGATGAGTGATAAGACCAACAAATTAATTTGTAGATAGTTCGCTGATTCAATTATATTCATCAATATATTTATTTTCATTAACTGTAACCTCCATTGTATTGTTGTTTTGTAAACTTTCACTTTTACAATCTAGAATTTTGATTATCTATAAATTGTATTAAAGATACATAATTTTAGAACTATTTCTTTCATTTACGGTTATGTATTCTAATCAATACGTACCTCGAAAAAATCCTCGAAAAGTAGAACATCTTTACAACCTCCCTAGAGTTCTTCCCCCACAAAACACAATTCACTCCATGACAATTTCTCCATGATTTCGAGGATGAAACCGGTGCAAGACGGTGAAAAACGGTGGAAAATAACGAATTAAAAGATAAGAAAACAACGTACACTGACGCTGATCCAGCGCCAACGTATTAATAGCAGTAATTACGATTGTCTACGATTGTGGTCCGATTCGTAACTAATCCCGGCAATTATCGCGCCACCTGCCAAACCTTGGATTCATACTGACAAAGAAGGAGCATATGATCTTTATACTTAGGTAAACAACGATAACAAAGATAGCGGATAACTTTTCGTATTTACTTGGAGATCTGTAGTAATCTATGATTCTTATGTATTCTAGGCAATTATAGGTTAATATAGGTCTCATGTTTACCGAAACATATATTCGCGATATTGTTTTATATGCAGCAGTAAACAACCATGTAGTGGAAAAGCAGACTGTAGTTTTCCCCAGTGAGTTTTTGGGTTTGCTGGCTCTAAAGAAAATATGATAGTAACGACAGATCTTACACATTTCCAAATGCGCAGAGAGGAAAACTGATAAACCTGAGTACAGTAGTTAGTACAGTACAGTAGTTATTAGAATTTGCACAATTATAGAGAAAGTGTTAAGGGAAAATATTGCAGCATTGTTTATCACTTTTAGCATTGTAAACGTTGGCATTTGGCATAAATATATTAAATTTTATTTAATAATAATTATAATCAATAAGTGTATATGTTACTATACTTGTTTAAAAAACAGAGACGAATTTTTGAACACACCATTTTTATAGTCTGATTGGTCGCAAGCAGCACCAAATGACACGTATACGTAATTCTATTAAATTTATTGACATTTGTTTATTATCGCTAGTTATTGTAGAGTTTATTATATTTTTGTTTTCTCTGCCTCTTTCGAAGTATAAACATATACCACTTCTTTTGAGGACTTATTTATAAAGTGTTATAAAGTGTAATTTGGACTTGGGGTTCGTTCAGAAATTCGTCTATCTACTTTAGAAACAAGGTCTAGTTTATGTTAAATATTGTCTTGTCTGGTAACTCGTCCCTCACCAGATCGCTAGTTTAGGTTTTAGTTTGATTTTCGAGATTTTGAGTAAGTTTACATATACATTTAATATATTATTTCTAAAATTAGACTTTAGGTTTTTATTATCTAGTTATGAATCCTATTCCGCTTAGAGAGAAAATAATTTCTTAATTGTTAAACATTTTTATATAACTCTATTATATTTAGAAAGCAGCTTATGTACGTTTTTCTGTTCATAGTTATAACACCTAGCAACAATCTTAAATTGTCAATCTAACTGTTGGAAATGGAAATAAATACAAAACAAATTTAACATTATTCACCGTTAACATTTCGATCCAAAAAGGCCAGTTGATGAGAAAAGATCGATACAAAATGCCTTCAAAGTGTAAAAATTGAGGTTACATTATTCAATTCCGCCTTTCGGGGTCGATGAGGTCGATAACTCGCATGCATGCGTGTCTGGAAGGTATACAACCCCCTTGAAATTCAAAATTCGCGCCACCCTCCCCGGAAATTCAAAATTCGCGCCATCCCTTTACCCCCTCTCGACTGCATATTGTGGCAAGTATGCTACTCAACAACGTGTTGACGTTTGACGTTCGATAGTAAGTGCTGACGTCACATATTTTGAGAGAGTTTTCGATAAATTCATTGAACTTAATAACATATAAACGTTAATATTTTCATAAAGATCTATATGTCTTAAAAGCTCACCTTGCTCCAGTACGAGGGATGTTCTATGTGCATGTAGATATTTACGTTGTCTGTGTTGTTTAACCCATTAGTAACCGTTCTCATTTTAGTACGGTAAACTCTACCCAAATGAGTACAGCGGGTACTAATGGGTTAAGCTGGTGAAGACAAATCTGGTTGTGAGAAAATTCGTGAAACAACAGGTTTCGGTTTGCTTCTGGATGCTAATCGCATTTTTACCTTAAACTTCTACTTTTTCAATCTTGATGGCGTCATTGTCGCCTAGACGTAGATATGTATATCATTAGCCTATTAGTATGGATGTATCTCTTATCGTTCAAGCATGATAGTGCCAGTTTCCTGTATTCCACTTTAGATAGATATCGTAGAGAGCTGATCTGAATATCTGCTGCGTTCTATACAACAAACTGTCGTTGGTCAGATCTCTTCGCACGTTTAATTTCTCGGTTATCTACTTGAAGTCTGACCATCTTTGATTGAAAATCGACAAATTCTTCGATTTAAACATCCCCTGCACGACCTTATTTCGTCTGAATTATATCGTATTCATAATCAGATGTGTTGAATTTATACGAATTTCGATTAATATCGCCATACATGTTCTTAGTTTCAATGTATACTATGAAGCTATCTGTATTCGTATGGCATAATTGTATTTCATTCTAGTACAATCGTTTCAGATAGTAAAAGTAAAATAAATCCGACATATGCGGATTTATTCTACACGGCTTTAAGTATCTTCATTTGAATTACTGTAAAATTATCGCTAAATACATTGATATTTTTAAACTTCTGTTTTGCAATCGAAGATCCAGCGTCTCGTCTTGGCCTCAAACTCATTCAATATGTTAGCAGCTTAACATATACTTGCTTATCAATGTTCTCCTTCGTTTCTCCATAAACGGAATTGTTAGTTAATTTTAAAAAATCCCTCTAGAATTCATTCTCGGATTGCTGCCTCAAAGAGGTGTCCTAATCAATGTAATATTTCAGACATGTGAACTGGTTGAATAGTAGTACTCGATAGATGAGTTGGAGTTCTAGACAGTTGAATATGGTCTGCTTAAGATTGCGATGATTTATAATGTAATACTGTTTGTTATAGATTTTGTAGGAATTATTTTTTCGAGAAGGAACTGATCGTCGTTGCGGGCATCGTTCAATAGCGTTTCATCGTTGTCCGCTATGCTGCCAATGTCGAGGTGATCGACTTCATCGGGATCCATCCACTCGAATTTGTCGTAGGACAGCGATTGAGACATAACTCATCCACATAAATTATTAGCACCTTAGACTACCAGGTACGTTGATGGGGTGCTGCTGTCATAGACGGTTATGTATTTATTGTTAACTCTTGCATGGTGAAAACTAACTTGAGATAAAACACACTGAATGCTCATATTCATGAAATTGCCGATTGTTGTTATACTGGGTTAGGTTCAAATCGTGTGTGTATCGTGATATACTTGTGTAAAATTTCCAAATACCTCTGCGAACAGCAGAAGATTTGTTTAAACGTAAATATTCCAATATTCCAGTAAGTTGAAACAAGTGATCGTGTTCTACACCATTATAGCGTATTCCCAGCCTTGATCGCTAGCGAGTTTACCTGTCAATGTGTCGTAGAAGTTGTTATTGGGCAGCAGAGTCGATTCATTTAACCTTCCTATACTCACGTCAAAATGAAAGACGTATACTATACTATATAAATCGGTCTCACAGACCGTATGCGTGAGTATAGGAAGGTTAATTTCCGTACTTGTTGATATTAGTACGGGGGCACACGTTCCTTTGTTATGAACTTCAACTGTTAGTCGTTCAAGTACGCATGAACATATTTACATTGATTTTGAGAAAGATGTTCATCCTGCTTGTTAATAGATACCGTCATAAACCTGAACGAGTCCACGAATCCTATTTTAGTATTTATTTTTCGAAATACACCTACCTTATCGACATAGTGATTCGATTTAAACTTCTTGATGAAGCTGATGTGTTTTTCTTTGTTAAGCGGGTAACTTTGATATCATCCCTATCGTGGCCTAGCTGGCGTATTTGAAGATGGCTGTCATATCCACTTAAATCATGAAAGAAAATCGGAGCAAATGTAGATATTTTGCAGTTGAGGTTATAACAGGAATGTGCTGCACACCTGAATAGTTAAGTCAAATGGAAATGTTCTGTTACTTCATGTCCGTTTAATGCCTTTTCGCATATATGCCTATTTTCGACTTCAGTGTTATGCTCTGCGCCCTGTTGTCGGTGAGGCGGTTCATGCATTTGGGGAATTCCATATGATGGTTGTGGATTGTTGTGTGTTGGTTGTTTGATGTCTTTCCGTCAATCGTTGCACGAAAACGTTGATGCGGTCCAGTCCAGTGTACGTTGTTATGCTTATGCATAATACTATACATAATACTATGTTGTAAGTGAAACTGTGTGCTTGATGGATACGCGTTTCACTTGTATTTGCTGTTCGAGACTCGGACTAGTACGATTCTATTAGTTAACACGTAAAGTCGGCGTAGACTATAAGACGTAGCACCGTTCTTTATTCGTAATTTACAAATTTCATGATATCATCCCAACAACCTTGTTTGTTTTCTTCGTCTCGGTTATCGTCAATACGGTTAAAACTCTATTACATTCACTTTTGATATGACTATGATGTTGATACCGATCGAAACAACCTGATATCAGAACATAATGATGCTTTGATCCTCTTCCATCAATAGTAGATTCATATGTATGTCCTTTTTCGCCCTTGTTAAATACACGATCCATAGATCTTCCTATATTTTCGTCTTTATGATGAAGATCTGATAACAAGAAGGATTGCTCAATCCGATTGAGAAAGGAGAAACACCACTCCAGGTTTATCATGTTGATTATTTAGGACCACTACTGCAAACTTGTAAAGGCTATAAACATTTGTTAGTGGTAGTCGATGCATTTACCAAGTTACATGGATATATCCTACAAAAACAACTTCCACCAACGAAGTTTTAGAAAGCTCGACTTCACCTCCAACGATTTTAGAAAATATTGCGAGGACCAGAACATCAAACATGTGCAAATAACAACCGGCGTGCCAAGAGGAAATGGGCAAGTAGAGCGCGTTAACCGCACTCTTATCCTCGTCCTTGCTAAGCTTTATTTTGAGAAACTTGAAACTTGGTACAAAAATGTACGAAAAGTACAAGAATCACTAAATAGTACCTATCAACGTAGTATTGATATGACGCCTTTCAAATTGTTATATGGCGTGGAAATGAACACAGCAGAAAACGTTAAAATAAAAGAACTCATCGAAGCGGAACATGCCAAAATATTTTCAGAAGAGAGAAATCACCTAAGAAACCACGCAAAATACCAAATAAAGTTTGTTCAAGAAGAAAACTGCAAAACCTTTAACAAGCGACGGGAAGCAGCCAAGTTATATGAAGTTGGTGATTTAGTTGCCATCAGAAAAACGCAGTTCCAAAACATGTTGAAGTTATTGCCTAAATTCCTGGGCCCGTATCGAGTTGTAAAGACCACAGGACCAGACCGCTACGATGTAGAAAAGGTTGCACGTCATGAAGGTCCAAACCGTACTACTCTACCAGCGCCGACCATCTCAAGCTCTGGATCCAGGAAAACGAGCAGTTCGAGACAAACCACCTACAGGCTGGCCGAGATGTTGGGAGTGACGGGGACGAGGGATCTAATTGATTCTGACATGCGCAGTCAGTCACAACAAATAGATACTTCGTGTTCTATCTAGTAGTTCAGATATAACAATGCCACTTTTGGGCATGAAACTGTATTAATTGTCAATTGAAGTAAAATTAACTTATTTGTTTTTACTAAAAAAATTCAACATGTATGTAATCGTAATCTGTTTTATAGTTGAACATTTTACAAACATTATGGAAGTTACACCGAAGGCTGCATGAAAATAATTCTAAACGAAAACCGGATACTGATACAGCAGCATTATTCCTCGAATCTGACTCACAGATAGACATCGATATGGTTAGTACCTAGTTCAGCAACGTTATTGTGTTTTATGGTTTATAATTGTCTTGTTATTGGATATATGTCTCATAATAAAAATATATTTTTAGTATTTCACTTGTAAATATTGTATCAAATATTTCCAATACTACAAATGCTATTGTCACTCGTGTTTTAATTAACCGCTCAGTTTTGTATGCGCTTGGGCTGAAGCGCCATTGCAACCGAGACAAATATCAACTAGTGATGGGTCATTATTGAACCATCATTTTATAACCGTTATGGATCCAGTAACCGTGGCACTGTTATCTCGCTGGAAAAGTAACGGTTCCTTTCTGACTGTCTCTAGTATACGCAGTTGAACCGTTTCGATCATAGACCTTACAGTACATGGACTGCTACTCCTCCTATGCTTCCCAGCGAAAGCGAGTGGAACCAACATAGGAGCGGTGAGAGATCAGTAGCACGTAATCACGTCTGTCCGTATCAATGCGCCGAGCGCGCCGGCACACAAACCGCGTATCATGAAATATATGGTCCCGTAGAATAAAAATTGGAAAACCGTAATTTTTAGATAGTTAAAGCCCAGTGCGCACTAGAGCGACGCGCAGAGCAGCGACCAGAATCAAATCCATGTATTCAAATGGGCTAACGCGCACTTGAGAGTAGCGCAGCGCGGAGCAGCGATTTCTCGGCAGGGAATTCTGGTCGCGGCGCTGCTCTACTCTGCCCGTCGCCGCGCGTTAAGTAGCGGCAGCGAGCAACGATTCTTCGTTTTTTTAATAATCGTCTCGATCAGTTCACATACGAATATTCTGAGCGGCTCTATCAAGCAATTAATCCGTCGCAAAATCGTGCAGAACGTACATTGATGGTTACTGCGGAGCACCATAATACAACGATGTACAGTTTTTAATAACCTAAACCTACATACTTTTTTTTCATTTTTGTAATATCGAGTGCCATTTTAATCCGCATGATTCGATTGAATTAAGGTATTATATTTTTATGCGTGTTTTGTTTCGTGAAAGTAGTTAAAAACCTTTATAAAATTGAGTTACCAAATTTTAGCGGTTATTATAATTACCGATTTCCGGTTTAAGACTGACGTCAAATGTTCCCTACACGACGCAAACGGTCGCTACAGTGCGCGTTAACTTGGTCGCTGCGCTGCTCTGCGCGTTGCTCTAGTGCGCTCAAACCTTAAGTTTAATCAATAGTTTTTAGTTAGTTAAGTTAATTATTAGTTGGGTCAAGTCCAGTGTAGTATCATTTCACTTACTTTGGTTGAGTTTAGATTATTTTATTTCAGTTTAGTATAGCTTAGTTTGGTTCAGGTAAATGTGAGGTGCTGTTGGGAAAATGTCAGTATTTAATTTTAATGTATAGTTATACATACATGAAAAAGTACAGTGGAGTTATTGGTGCTTAAATAGAACAATTTTGGTGTGACAGTGTCTTACATGTTTGTCAATTTTACTTTTTTGTTTTCTTCGTGGTGCTTGCGATCCGTAATATATGATTTTGAGACGAACTTTACAATAGAGCGGTAATGTTCTTGATTTTCGTGAAAATGGTCGACGACGACTACCGCATCGAAAGGATCAAGGTTATATGATTTAATACCTGTGGTAAGATATGCCTTGCACTTTACTATCCGTTATATGCCCACAAATTAGGAAATAGGGTGAATACTAAGTCATATTTCTCACTTCTTGGAACACAGCACTAATCACATCAACATTTAATAATGGGACAGTCCGACGTTCCGAGACGTAAAGATCGTCATAAATCGGCTAGCGCGTAATCGGACTACGTCATACTGGTGTCTCATGTTGGTGTCGCTTGAAGTAGCAGTACATGTTATACAAGGTCTACAACTGATGGTGTTCTGTGACAACTGTCTGGTGGAAGTCGCCGTTTATCATCGATAACCGTTACAACTCCACTAGAAAAATAAATTATTACGTACCTACATATTCTCTCGAAAGGTAATAACGGCGGTAGTCAAAATTGAGTCGGACTTTTATTGTAAAAATATAGTCTAAATAATTGTATGCATTGAAATGATCAAATGTAAAATAAAAAAACGATGTTATATAAAAAATATGTATATATTCGAATATAAATAACTAAAAATAAAACTCCTGCTAAATATATATATATATATTAAAAACGACAATGTTGCTATTACGAATTCTGATTTATATTTATAAATAGGATCTCTTTCACTTTTTCGGATGATACACGGTTTCGACGGTCGGAAATCAATAATCCCGTTTTCGAAAACACCCTATTAGCGTACTGCAAGATCAGCAATTGCACAGTGACGTATTTTATTGATAATATTTGCTATGTGCCATGTGGAATCATGATGCGTTATCAGTAAGAACTGTCGATTACGAAATAACGATAAACTAATTAAGCATAACGATAACCTGTTATATTGGAACCGTTATTTCAAAATAACGACAACGGTTGGAACTGTTATTTTAAAAGAACGGGTTTTCCCATCACTAATATCAACGGTGCCAACAGTTTATGAAACTACAGTATGTAATATATTGTGACATAAGTCTACCGGGCTATTCTAGAACGAATTATTTTCGCGTACGGACAATTAGAGTGGTATGCACTCGTGCACGAACCGACATTCTTGAACCGCGATCGAATTTACTTTATAAAATCCGACTGGTAAACGTACCGGCGGACATAGGAGTATTTGAGGTTAAAACCAGGAAAAAATTATTTAATGTACTAGTTTTCTTTTCTTTTATGAAATAAAAGGCAAAATTTATCAAAATAAGGTTTAATAATTCATAATTAGAAGAAAAAAATAACCGTCTACGTTTCAAACATAATAATTATTACTGTAAAGATAGTATTTATTAGTCAGTTGCAATCGTCACTTTCGTGTCCACTGATGGTGTGATCCTCATCGTCTTCTTTGGTGTACTCATAGTTCGGTGTTACTGGCACTAAAATACTCATAGCTTCCTTGGAAAAAGGCTTGTTTTTATTTTTAGTTTTACTCTATGGCAGCTGATAAAGGGATCGGATGTAAGCAATAACCTATTTAAAATGTCTCTGTTGCAATCTATTCTAGAGAATCTTCTCGCAAAGTCTACGCGGTATTTGCGAAAATGTTTATTCCGAGCCTCAGCGGCCTCCTCCGATAGCTGTCCGATGGAAAGTATAGCTTCTGATATTACTTGAGCACCATGCATCAGTATCTTATGAACTGTTGGTGACATGGGATGCCAACCATATAGTTCAACATATAGTTGGGCAGTTGTGGTGCTTGTCTGATAACATGTATTTATATATTGAAAAGATTCGTTCTACGTCTACGCTTGTTATAGGAGCATATTTCAAATTAGAAATATCCTCTATTGTCAACTCAATATTTTCTGCTGACTCACCCTACAAGATTTTAGCAATATCCTTTAGCTTTTGAAAACCCTCATTTTTTTCTATTACACTTAAAAATGTTTCATACACGGATTTACCCACCCTTCCTTTAACATCAAAATATAACTTTTCAAATTTGTTTATTATTTCAACGATCTCACTTAGCGACATAAATTGTTTTTCCAACTGCAATATGGAAGTGGAAGTAAAACTGTAGTTGGCTTTAATAAACGCCAACTGTTGAGGTATTTCTTTACTCGAATACACCAAGATCCATAATAATTGTCTTTATTTCTTCATAATGATTTGCATGAAAAATATCAGCTTCCAACCACGTTTCCCATCGAATGATTACTGGTTGACGAAGAAGCGGAATACTGGGTAGATGTTGTTTGTAAAACTGAACTCTCAATGGAGCCGTTAAAAACACTTTCTTAACACTAGTAATTAAAGTATTTACCAAGGGAAAATGGTTTCTTACTTCTTCTGCAACACGATTTAGTCCGTGCGCCAAGCAAGTTATGTGAATTAAATTTGGGTAAAAGATTTTCAAGATGCAAGCTGCCTTCACCATGTATGGTGCGGCATCCGTTAAAAACAATAGAGTCTTTTCTGTTGGAATCGATTCCGGTAAGAAAAAGGTTGCCAGTTCTTCCTGTAACCCTGTTATTGTTAAATTATTTGCCTTTTGCAACTGTTTGGATGAAATTAAATAAGATTTTGCTGGAACCGATACGTTAAGCATACCTATCATTAAATGAACTATGTATCGGCCCACACTATCAATAGTTTCATTTGCGCATATGTAAAGGTAATTGTTTGACACAGCCTTCTTAATGCTACTCAATGTTTCTGCATAGATACGGTGAATATATCTTTTTCTTAAGGTGCTCTCGTCGGGAATATTATATTTGCTGGTGTACTTTTGCAAAAATAACTTGACATTTAAATTGTTTATTTTATGTAGTGGAATATCTGCCGACACAAACATTAGGCACAAATCTTCATTAAATTGTTCTTATTCCGATTTTTTGGAAGGTGATGGCAAACATTGCGTTAATGTTTGCTGACCCTTCTTCGCCAATTTCATCTTTGATAGTTTGCAGCATGAGATGGAGTCTTAATATGCTGGTCGACTTGAAATTTTCTCTCACTTGTAACCTGCATAAAAAATATCACATCATCAGTTGTTTTCTTATAAAATAAGTGTAATAAAAAACTAATGTGTAAAGAGTTTGCGAAGCAATCGGAATAAACGACATTTAATAAAATAACCAACACAACGCTTCGACAAATAATTTTATTTTAAAATGATTTTTATTTAAAAATCATCAGCAGAATACGGAAAATCAGATATTCCGTATTGTGCTGAAAAATACGCATGAAATATACATCTCATTTTACTCATTTTAAAATAAAATTATTTGTCGAAGCGTTGTATTGGTGATTTTGTTAAACATCGTTTAAAAACTATAGATCAATAAGAAGAAATAAACTTAAATTTTACTTACAATCTTGCTGCATGCTACGCAAAATACTTTTTCTCCATCCATACGCAATTCTGAATAAGGTGCAATCCATCCAGGCACAGTCGCTATTTTCGGCATTTTTGCTATTATAATTAATAACAACCCACAAGTTTACACTTCGAAAAACCAATGTAAAATGACGTTTAAAATAAATAAGATTGCTTTCGAATATGGGAATAAATTTCTCCGAATAACAAACAAACACCTGTGCTCCTAATTTTCTGGTAAAATGTATTTTTGTATTTATTTAGAAGTTTCAGGGAATTAGCTCTTCCTTGAATTCTGTCCCAGTCTAGATGTATGGGAACAGCATTAATAAATTTTTGGAAGCGCTTATCGGAAAAGTATCGAGAAGAGGGTTCATAGACTGCTGTCTTTAATTTAAAGAGGGCTGTTTAACTCTTTGTTTGTTACAACCACGACATACTTTTAGTAATGCCTATCCTATAATAAATTACATCCAATAAATAAATAAAACTCGGATACTTCAAATATGCTGAATTACTACAAAATATGCAAATAATGTACAAAATGCATATATTATGCAAATATGCAAATTTATGCAAACTGCATATTATCCGGCCTTTAGTTATCAGTATAGTTATCGACGACGGGCCCTATCCAACATGAGTCACACTAGATCGCTGAGCTACAGTCGTTCAGCTTTAGCATGCGTATGCGTTGGTGGTGGGAGTACGCGTATCAGCCAGTATTACTTGCATGGTCGTTTATTTAATCTTCAACGTAAATCAAACGCAAACAAAATTCCGATTTTTCAGTGGCGTAGATGTGTATTAGGTGATAAAAATTTGAAAATAGTAAGAAGGTGTGAATAAAATATTAAGAAATAAATTTGAATATGTTTTGAGCTAATTTCCACTCCTTATATTCATATTTTTAAATAGGTTACATTTACAAAGCATTATATATGTCATGTTAAATACGATTTATTGACTGATTATTAAGATATAATTTAAATTTTCTGCTGTTGGATACGTACGCGTGCTGGTTACTATATTTTTAAATATAAAGAAACAAAGCGTATTGAACATGAGATTTGTGAATATGGTATTTAAAATTACATTCATTATCTTCACTATATGTAGAGATTTCTTAATATCCCAAAATCAGGATTGCGAGCAAACACCGCATCAAATTTTTATACGTAGAGAAACCAAAATTACCAGAAACATTCTTCAATTTATTTCAAATGTTGTTTAATGTTGTCATTGCTTCTTCCAATTTCAACGTTTGCGTTTCAAAATATTTTATATTCTTGGCCATATCGCCAAAATATTTTTTAAAAATTCAAAATTCAAATTATGTTGCAAAGATGAGTTTTGTAAGACAGTTTTACATTTAACTACACTTTTGCATGCTCGTTTAAACTATTTACAACATTTGCACCTTTCTCTACATTCTCGGAGTAAAAACAGCACGCATCTAACTACGTCCCCCATCCATTTACAATAGGTAACGGCGGTAATGGAAGTAACGGATATTTTTCTTTGTAGATAGTAACTTTTGCTGGCGCTTTCAAAAAGCTTTTCTTAGTGCCGCTAATTAATTTATTCACGCTTGGAAATTGCTCATTCACTAATTCTGCAATTCTATGCAAAGCATGGACGATGCATGTAATATAAAGCATATTTTCAAATTTACTTTTTAGTAGTTTACCAGCTTTTATCATATAAGCGACAGCATCGCTAACAAAAAGTAAACCTTTTATTCACAGCACCTTCGAATATATCATCAATGCTGCTATTAATGGCATCAGCATAGTATTTGCATTCAGCATTTCAATTATTTTGGCCGCTACCATGTACGGCTTAGTTGGCTGATCAGAATGCAAGACACCTATCATAACATGAACCATGCTCCTGCCCAATAAATTTATGGTCTCATCTGTGCTAATCCAAAAATAGAGTTATCCCACATGTTCCCGAATTTTATACTTTACATTGGTATATATTTTTGGAAGATAATTTTTGCGTAAAGTTGATTCATCTGAAATATGTTTACCTGTATATTTTGCAAGAAATTGTCTATAAACTGGATTATTACGCTTCTGAAATGGAAAATTCGCAGCCACATGCACTTCGCGAAGATCGCTAAAAATCTTGTTCTCCTTTTTACACATTTCGAAGTAACCGAACACAGATTACAGTAAATATCCGTATTATTAACAATTGTGAAGCAGGCATTCTTAATCCAAGTAGTCATGATTTCTTGACGCGGACGTTTGTGAGAGGCTAATATGTATTGCTATTTTTAACAAATAAAATTAAAACAATCCTCTTAATATGACAGAAAGAAAGAGATCTAGTGACGTCTACTCCAAATAATAATAAAATAATAGAAGAAAACGGTATCTTGCTAATCCTAAACCACATAGATAAGTATATTTATTAAAAGTTGTATTAACAAAAGATCTGAAAGATGTAAAAATGATATCCCAAAAATCAAAGCAGGACTACTCTATCTTATTCTTAAGAACGCACTGTTCGTCGACCGAATAATCGTCACTGCAGGTGTTCGGCACGACTCACAATAAGTTCGTGCGTCGCTGTGATGCAATAGGGAGTCGTCGATCCGGTCTATAGTTATCAGTGTGTTATCCAATCAACAAGTTTCGTTAATTTGACTCTATCAAACATGTAAATGCATTGCGTCCGCCATATAATTTTAAAATTTGGCGCCTTGGCATTTATTTTGCCCCTCCCTTGCCAGGAAGCTCTGTGATTTTCGTTGCCAAGGTTTAACATGGGGGCTTTTATTTCTTATTGTTAGTGTTCCGTGTGGTGTAGATAATTCTACACCGTAACTCCGGTCCGCCCGAACGCGGTCACCTACGTAACAGGCAATGGATATTTTCGAAAATTCTCTTAATTGCCACCCCATAAATACGTAGTAATACATAGTAAACATTTAATGTGAACTTTATATTCATACAATTCAAACCTACATGTGCCAGTGTCAAGATCTCAAGTTAGTGTAAGCGCGAAGATGGCTTTGTGTTTTGTTAAGTCAGTGCGGTAAACCTTTAATTGTGTACGAAAAAGTTTTATCAATATAAACTATTGAAAACTACTGGTGAAATATGTTAGTGTTGCATGGTAAAAAATTGCAAAGCTGAATTATATACTATAGGCCATATCAGAGAGACCTTAGAAGTTGATTCATCGTAAATTGCAGCCACAAAAGAAGCTGTGGAAACGCTTACTGTAAAGGATATGAAATACATACGAAACAGCATTAGCAGGAATAAACCAAAAATAAATCCGAAATTGCCGCAATCTGCTGAAGAAGTGCATAATTTCATAGAAACTAGTGATATAGAAACTATTAAAAACGAAAATTTCCTATGCGTTAACGACAACGTAAACAAAATTATAATTTTTACGTATCCATATAATTTGCACTTTTGGTCTAAACCACAAACATTTTATGTCGACGGCACTTTCGATTATTGTACGAAACATTTTTTGCAACTTTTCACTATCCATGCGTGCTGCAACGATACATAAGTTCTACCTGTGTACTGTTTATTAAAAGACAAATTTAAAAACACATACAAATCTTTGTTTAAACACATTGTCGACAAATGTATGGAATTAGGATGAACATCGGAGCCCAAAATATGGTCGCCGATTTCGGAAAATCTAACCGTGCTGCTATAGAGCAAATGTTCCCAGAGACAAACATTATTGGATGCCGATTTCTTTTAGCACAGGCATGGTAATAAATAGGAACTTATTTAACTAATAGACGTGTACTTACTTTATCAATATTTAATCTAATATATTTAAACGAGCAATTCTTGTATATACAGTATGTCCTAGGACTGACGTTACAAGAGGTGTGATGGACTGAAAATTTTTGGATTTTATTTTAAGATTGTAGAATTAAGCCCTGCTTAGCGTGAATAGAATTTTAAGAATATTTTCAGTTTTTGAAAAACAAGTTGGCCTTGATGGTGAAGCGAAAACTATTTTCTTTTCGGGTAACCTACCCTTTTTGTTCATGATACGTCAAAATGTTACTAAAAGATGTTGTTCAGAATGAAAAATTATGGCTCTATGCAAAATTTCAGAAATATTTACGTATTTTTTAGATTGATCAAAATAAATTGTTTTTTTAAAGCCTGGGATGTCTGAATTCGCGTGAAATAAAACAATGGGAGGCCATGAAAACAAAATTGTTCACTAATCTTAAGTACTGTCAGATTACAATAATTTGTAGTATCCCTTAGTTTAAATTTCAATTAATGCTAGATCATGTTAACGTTACAGCAGAGAATTTACGTTGTTCAGTGTTATGGGCTCGGACAAATTGCACTAAGAGAAGTGGTGCAGCAGTTTAATGAGAGATTTCCCAATACCAACCTTACACGTATGACTACCATGCGAATAGTTAAGAAATTTCTTGCAACTGGCAGCGTTCTTAATGTAAAGAAAGAAAAGAAGAAACATGATGAAAACGATGCCGTAACTATTATTGCTCTTGATTCGGTGGAAGAACATCCTAGACTATCATTGAAGGAACGTTCACGTAATCTTAATGTTAGTAAATCGGAATTACAAAGAATTTATAAAGCAAACAAGGTAAAGGCATTCAAACCAAAATTTGTGCACACTATCGAAGAAGGTGATGAAGGCCGAAGATTATTTTGTCTTATCATCGGGGAGAAATGTATTGAAGAACGAAATTTTTATAAAAACATTGTTTTTCTGACGAAGCAAATTTTACTACAAATGGCGTTGTGTCCTCTCAAAATTGTCGCTATTGGGCTACACAAAATCCAAACTTTCGGGTCAATTGTAGACGACAGTATTACCAAAAAGTGAATGTATGGTGTGCCGTTTCATATCGTTTTGGCATTATTGGACCTTTCTCCATAGAGGGGCGCTTAAATCAGAATGTTTATGTACAGCTACTTGAAAGACTCAGGGAAGAGTACTTACATGACTTGCCGCTGACAGAAAGACAAGCAACGTATTTCCAACAAGACGCATGTCCTGCACATTCGACAACACGCGTAGCTGAATCGATAAATTTGGTGTTTGGAGAAAAGTGGATAGCTGGAAATGGTCCGATTGCGTGGCCTCCACCGCCGCCCGACCTCACAATATTAGATTTTTTATGGGGTCGCCTCAAACAACTGGTTTATTTTCAACCAATACCCAACAATAGAGAAGTACTAAAGGAAGGATAGGAAACGGCGTGCAGCAAATACACATCGAGGAAGTTCGTAACAGTTTCAGAGACTTCAGACATCGCATAGAAAAGTGTGTACAAAATGGCGGTAGTTACATTGAATAAATAATTTATTATTACATTATGTAGAACAACGTTATTACGTTTTGAAAATTTAATTTTTGAGTAAATACTACATGCAATTTATTTTGTTCAATCTAAAAAATGACGGTTTAGTCAAAGTACGTAAATATTTCTGAAACCTTGCATAGAGCCATAATTTTTCATTCTGAACAACTTTTTTAGTAACATTTTGACGTATCATGAACAAAAAGGGTAGGTTACCTGAAAAGAAAATAGTCTTCGCTTCACTGTCAAGGCCGACTTGTCTTTCAAAAACTGAAAATATTCTTAAAATTCTATTCGTGCCAAGCAGGGCTTAATTCTACAATCTTAAAATAAAATTCAAAAATTTTCAGTCCATCACACCTCTTGTAACGTCAATCCTGGGACACACTGTATATAGAATTGGGTTCTCGAAAACGGCTCTAACGATTTTGATGAAATTTAGTACCTGGGGGTTTTCGGGGACGAAAAATCGATCTAGCATGGTCTTAGTCCCGGGAAAATCCATTTTGACCCGGTTTACACACATTTTTGGTAGTGCGGTATATGAAATTGGTTATCGAAAATGACTTAAGCAATTTTTATGCAATTTAGTATCTGAGGATTTTCGAGAACACAAAAATGATCTAGCATGGTCCCGGTCTCAGGAAATTTTTTTGTTCCGCTTCTAGATTTTGATGAAATTTAGTACCTAGGGGTTTTCGGGGATGAGAAATCGATCTAGCATGGTCCCGGTTCCGGGAAAATCATTTTGACCCGGTTTACACACATTTCTGGTATTGCGGTATATGAAACTGGTTATCGAAAATGACTAGCAATTTTTATGCAATTTAGTATCTGGGGATTTTCGAGAACACAAAATTGATCTAGCATGGTTCCGCTCCCAAGAAATTTTTTTGTCCCACTTTTACCTATTTCTGCGGTACATAAAATGTGTTATCGAAAGTTACTTTCAAGATTTTGTTACAATTTAGTATCTGCGAGTTTTTGGGGACGAAAAACCGATTTAGCATGGTCCCGGTCTCGATTCAACCCATTTAGTCGAGGTTTTCACCAATTTCGGCCTAAACGTGGGTTAGCAACTTTTTAACATCATGCAGCCAAGCGAAATTATAAGTAATTGAAACTTTACTACTAAACCATAAATGGCGCTGAAAGTAGTATGTTAATAAAAAAAAATATCTACGAAAACTTACATGTAAATTCACATACTTTGTTTACAGTTACAAAAGTAATCGGAGCTTAGCTTTTTAATCAAAATACACAATTAGTTGGCGTTGCAAAGAAAAGGTATATAAATGTTTACTTAAAATGTGTATTTCTTAAGAAAGATTTTGAGCTTGAATTTATTTATTTTTAAGTATTTAAATATAACTGCAAATATTAATTTTAATACTACTTTTATAAACTTTTAATATATATATGTGCTACTATATATACTTGAAATATACAATATTAATTAAATATCAAAACTAAAATAACGAGCGTTATTATTTGGCTCAAAATTATTCAAAAAATTTTGGGAACTCCGAGCAAGGCTCGGTCCACCAGGTACTTTTTATTTATGTAGGTGGCAAAAATCAGCATGTGGATCTCGCCGGGGAATATAAGAACCAACAATCTGATATTGGAAGATGGTTGCATCATATTTTTAGTCTAACCTTGTTGCAACCTAGAAAAGTTGTAGAAGTGTTCGCAGAATTTGCCGCGGACCTACCTGATGATGATCGTATTATGATGATCGTATTACAAAATTCGCAGCCTATTTGGTGGATACATTGGTATATCGAAGATTTTTGTACTTTCGCCCTACACATCTGGGCATCAAATACCGCTCCATTAACGCGTACAACAAATATGTGTGAATCTTTTAACGCAAACTTTAACAATTATTGCTCATCGTCCCATCCAAATATTAATATTTTTTAGAAGCAATTAAAGATATGGAACTTGATACTTACGTAAGAATAAACAGTGAAACTTGTAATGAAAGAAGAATGATGAGAAAATAGATTTTATATTCTTACTAGCTGACCCGGCAAACGTTGTTTTGCCATATAAATTATTAGTAGTGAATATTTTGGTAGTCAAATAAAAAATAACTAAGTTATTGTAAGTGTGTGGGGATGTGGTATATGACTGAAAGAAGAATGGAGCGCCGTGAACGATGACGGCCTATAAAAATAACAAAACACCAAGCATTCGTTTTTTGAATTCATTGTACTTTTATTATCTTAACTAATAAATTTCAAATTACATCTCTATCACAAATTATGACAAAAAAATATTATTAGTCTCTTAGTGCAATGGAGTGTACGATATTTTTAGTGAGTCCATCTTCAGCCAACACAAACAAACTGGATGATTTACTCACGCAAGAACATGCCACGTATAATTGTCCATGTGAAAAACACAGCGTGCTCAAATCTAAGCCACAAACAGACATCGTTTGGCATTGAGACTTATTGATTGTCATTGCGAATGCCAATCTAATTGGAAATTGAACCTGTTTGAATTCAATTGGCACATCTGTGGGAATAATAGGGGTTCGTGGTAGTAATACATCTTCTCCTCGGAACTTGCCATTCAAAATGGTGGCTTCGACAACGTTTTTCATCAATTTTTATGACTAATCGCGTGCCATTCAAATTGGGTTCAAATTACGACCCAAAATAACCGGAGATCTAACCTTTAGTTGTAAATGGTGCGGTGGCATGCCTGGCAAATCCAATGAGTTCAGAAACTCTGCTGGATAATTTACAGCTTCGTTGGTATCGCAAACTGTATCGATAGATTTGTATGACACCAAGTCCCCTGGCAACAACTGTTGTATCTTGAAATTCAAATCGTTGACGTCCACATTTTGTGCTGCCAAAATTGGTCTTTCTGCCAGCCACTCATTATTCAAGTATTGTGTGTGTATTTAGGGAAATATCTGGTCAATGAGAGCATTTTGCAAGTTAATGATTGTGCAGAAATCGGTCGGGAATTTTATGCGTCCAGTATTTTCATGTACAGCAACTTTTCCATCGGCGATGTCTAACAGTTGTTTTGAGAATGTTTCAGCGGATGGATCTTGAAGCATTTGTATGCGCATATTTACTTTCAGCTGTACTTTTTCAACATTACGCCACAGTGGCGATGATTTCAAGCAAGCGTTGATCTCGTCAGTGTACGTTGAACGTGGTAAGACGGGAAGTGTTTATCCGAAATCACCTGAAAGGAGTAACAGAGTGCCGCCAGATAGTTTGTCGTTGTTTCTGTCTTTCAATGTCCTGTTCAACGCCTCAAGCGAATGTTTTTGTGCCATAGTACATTCATCCCAGATAATAATTTTACACTGTTCCAGCACTGTGGCCATAGACGATTGTTTTTTAATGTTGCACACTGCGTCTGGAATATTTTGAATATTTAGTGGCAACTTCAATGATGAATGAGCTGTTCTGCCTCCATCCGATAAAGTTGCTGCAATGTTAGATGATGCAACGGTCAATGCGATGCCATTATTTGATCGTATTTCGGCGAGAATTAGCGAAATGAGGAATGTTTTACCAGTTCCACCTGGTGCATCCAAAAAAAAAGAATCCACCTGTTCTGCCGAAACTGCGAGCATAATGCGGTCGTAAACGGTTCTTTGTTCCTTAGTCAGTAGTGGGGCATTGCGACTAACAATCGCTGCCATTTCTACAGAATTGTACTGCAGTTCACGATTCATTTCAGTATTCATTAAATCAGATGCACTTCGATTTGGCGAATGCATACCGAAATGACTGAGTGGTAAATTGGCAATGACAATGCAAAGATCGTAGATAGCGATCAATGCTTCATTCTACATAGCGTCGCTGAATGTTATCGTTGGATCGTTGCAACGTGTACGATTTCGATGCAATATATCATCAGACATTGAATCTTTGCGATTATCCCACAACGTCTCTGCTGGGGCTGGGAAACATGTAGTCAACAATATAGCGAATAGTTGACGAATTTTTATTGCTGTACAGTTAATTGCATTAACCAACAACAGTCGCAAATAAAAACACTCAGTCTGCCTTGGATTGACTGTAAATACTCGCCCTAAGGTATTTGATCTGAATAAACCGGGGCATGCATCAATCGGTGTGCCTTGCTTGCGGAACATCCATTTTCTTGTTTGAACCCATGTGAAACAGCGTGGTACTTCTGAATAGAGTAGTGTTCGTGTAAAGGCACTAAAAGCATCCGCACGTTTACACAATTCCAAAAATTCGGTGAGTGTAGTTTTTGGTGGATTTATAGCACGATCAATCACTGTCTCGTTCGTGAAAAATACGCGCTGGCCGTTTTCAAGATGGACGGCTAAATGAATAACTGCTGGATCCCGTTCATGAATTTGGAAACCAAAAATACGCCAAACAGCTTCATTGGAGCTGATGTACCGGCCAATTTGGTAGAGCGTTATTTCATCACTGTTATTCACCGGAGGAGCATTTCCATTGGTATTTTCAATACGAAATACAGCCATATCAATTCCTTTATTCACATACTTGCAAATGTATTTGATGCTCTTCACCGAATTGCAGAACTCAACATTAATATGGGCATTGAATGTTTTACTCAGCAGAGGCGAATATGGCACCACCCGACGATTATCAATATCAATCTCTGCGTTGTTGACATTTTTTGGAAATGATTGTCCGCCATTATCGGTATTTCTTCCACGAGATATTGGATATCCCTCCACATTTGCGATTGTATCGTTAGTGAAATTTTTAGGAAAACTCTTTATACATTTTCTATCTGCCATGCAAGGCGATGAACGATTCAGATTACCGCATGGGCCATGAATCATGTTTGTTGTAACAATATCAAACAGTAATTGATCAGCAGACGAATCTTGAATTTCCGCAGAAATTATACTATCGATTTCTTCAGGACGTATTTTGTCGATTAACCAAACCAAAATGTGTGCATGAGGTAATCCTCGTTTTTGCCATTCAACCGAATACATGTAATTTTGTAATGAAACTCATTAAAGACTTTAATTTTTGTTTGAACACACATGCTGTAATGTCATGACGATGTATTGCATTTTGTCCTGGCAATAGCAAAGATGTAATCTCCGGCCATTTTGGATTACATGTAAACGGAATAAATAAACACGGTCGTCCGTATTCGAGCACGAAAGTCATAGCATCCTGGATGTATTCTTGCATGTGACGTGAACTGCCTATGTACGATGATGGTAGAATGATAGAGTTACCAATTGCGGCGGTGTCGACGTTGCTCACAATAGCGTCTCGCAAGTCAATGTATTCTTCAGCACGCAGCTTCTGTTGATTATATCGTAATTATCGTAGTCGTTCGCTCTCTATCTTCACGTACATGTCGACCATGAATTGTTGGCAAAGCTGACGACACCGTAGGATGACGTTGTCCTGACCGCGTCTAATCATCAGACGATACGCATAATAATCCTTCGAGCTAATGTTCTTGTTTGTTTTGGCTCCTGTAATAATATATTGATAAATATTAATTCAAATTAAGTAATGATGTTCATAATGAACTAAGTTTCATAATGAATCAAGTACCTGTTACGGGATCCCGTTGTTTAATATTTATGCACTATCTGTCTTGTCCCTTCCAGAACATTAGCGGATATTGGAGAGCGTCGTATGAACGGTGTGTATCAGCAATGAACTCAAGATGATTATTTCTTCTTCGAATCACGATTTGTCGCGTAGCTGTACGGTCGCCAACCATGATTCCAGCAACGTGCTCAACAACAGGTGCATTGAATCTACGAATGTGCTCTCCAGCTGGTGTTTTATCAGGATTGATGACAATAGCGTGATTGTCACTTTGTAATTTGTGCATGTGTGATATGAATAATTTCAACAATTCATTGTGCTCATTCAATAAAGCGTCCAGCTCGCCGACGTTGCGTCTGGCAAAAGGTGAATTAAGGTTATTGTAGCTACAACCTGCATCCACGCGATTGGCGAGTGCGCTTTTGGAGTCCTTACCGCCCATAAAGTAAATTTGTAAAGATATGTGGTTGGTTTGGCATTGGCAGCAATGAGCCCACTTTGTGATAAACTTGGCCTTTGATTTTGAATGTTGAATTAAATTGTTGACCATTTGCAGCATTATTTTTAACTATTTCTGTTGCTCCGAACGAGGTCATTTGGAAACATGAATTGAATGTTCGAATTGACTTCAGGAACAGGTTAGAATCTGGATCCGTATCGATAAGTAAACCGTTCAGTGGTTCAGGTGGTGTTTCACTTTCCGGTAGTTGCACTTTTCCTGACGCGCAACACATCCCGGCTGGCTCATTTTTGAATTTAAGCGCCTTACAATGTGGACATTCCTTGTCCATAGCACGCATCCCCACTTTCGAATCAGGGTAATATGTAATATCGGGCTCATACTCGAATGCTAGACGGCGGAATGAATCGGATGTAAATGCTCGATGTACTTGTTGGTCATTTGCTCTGCGTGTGTTAACTACGAATTGACGCGCTTGTCTTTCTTCTAATCGTCTTTGTTGATTTTGTTCAGCTCGTGCCTCTTGTGATTGAGATTCACGTAATTGCGCCATGTTCACACGCATATTTTCATTATCCTGTTAGATTTGTTCGTCTGTTCTTTGGGCTCTTGTATTTCGCATGTCTGCAGATCTAATCGCAAAAATCAGATCCTCAGCGTCTTGCTGGCTTGCTCACTGTATGCTCACTGTACAAAACAAACAAATAGATCAAATTGAAGTACTTAATGCTAGAAAACAGTATACTGATAATGTATTTGTTCTTTTATTATTTTACCTACCTTTCACAATTATAAAATACGTATATATTTCTCTTTTAATTGAAAAAGATTCCCAAAAATTTTGCAAGCACTGACATGACACTGACAGGAGACTTCGTTCATGCTTCGTTCTCATCCCTACTCTGCGCTGTTTACGGGGTGAGACATGACACCGGTAGACGCCTGGCGGGTATAGGGTGAAAATTTAGGGTTGTATGTATTTTTTAATGCCGAATCATAAAAAAATTTAAATAAAAAATGTTGCCCAAAAAATAAAAAGAAATTGGGGTGGACCACCCTTATCACTTAGTGGTATTAAAAATAGGTTACGTCAGATTCTCATACCTACTGAATATATACACAAAATTTCATAAGAATCGGTCAAGCCGTTTCGGAGGATTTTTGTTACAAACACTGTGACACGAGAAGTTTATATTAGACAAGAAGATAATGTTATTAATAATAAAATTTTACAGTTGCAAAATAACATACGTATCTAGGTAGGATTTTGTAAAGTGCGTATCATATAAATATGCAGAAATTGCTCTTTAAGTAATTTGTATCAAGACGTTTTGCGTTAGAACACATGCGACACCATCTCTTTCTACTCTAATAGAGAATTACTTAAAAGATCTGTTACCAAAAATATACTACTCTGCCGCAGTATTTTGAATAATCGTTTGACGATCTTTTTAAGTGTAGAATTTATGTTTCACAAAGCGAAAATTAGAAAAATATCGAAAATATTTTGTATATACAAACATATTGAAGGTTGCGACATCTCCAGAGTGTGTCTCCAATTGAAATCAATTGCACTGGCTATTACAAACTTTGTAATTATCAAACTTATTTAAGAAGTCTCTTGTTTTTTTGTTTACAAGTAATACAAGCATACTACATTTGATATTATATAAGAACCTTGTGATCCCGTGAATTTATATATTATATATTAAAAGAACAGTGAGCTTCGTGACAACGCCTGTTTAATTTATTAGTACAAAAATTACTCCAAAATAAGTTATTAACAGAAAGTCTAGTTACATTGCTTAATAAAAATCAATTAACGCCAATTCACAATATTTGAAAAATAAATTTAGGCGTGTTATTTTTAAAACTCCAAAGTCCAACTACAGTTCAAAGTTTTCTATTGCGAGAAAACACTTGAATAAGTAGGTCAACAACACTTATCAAGCGATTTTTATAAATATTTATCTATTTTACATACACATTCCGATTTATTAACCTGTATGTATTCCACTACTACATAATGCAATGGCCATAACAACTTATTTCCAGCCCTAAGCCACTTGCGTATATCCAAGAAGAGAAATAATGTTAATATGTGTAACCTACATGTATTGAATGTTCAGCAATTACACTAACATTTGATACACTGATTTGAGAACTTACTTGCTTAAATAGTTGAAACACGTAAAATTATAGTTCACTTAACTTTAGCTAAAAGAACAATATTCTTGTTTGCAAAAAAACCTTAATATGTACACGTGACACCGTAAAAATTTATACATTAAATAATAATAAGTATAACTCTCGCAATAATTTTAATCCACGATACCAAGGACACTAAATCTACTAAATTCTTCTGCTTTGAAGTTAGTTGTTTTCTATCGTGTTGATCGCATGGCAGCCAACTATCGACAATAGAAGTCACCAGCCGTTATTATCACACACACATATATATATAAATAAATCGATGTTATACTGTCATTGATGATAATAGAGCAGTTTAATGACTAAGGATTGTTAATATGTGTTCACGTGTAGACTTACAAGGTATTTATTTTTTTTTATTTTAACACAGCGTTTACATTTTTAATGTTCTAACGTTCGTTTTAACATTAAGTTCGCTCGATAGGAATTGACAACTGTCAACGTAACAATTTTATTTATCGTATCTTTATGTACTGGATTGGTTCCAGAGATATTTACCATTGTGCTGATTACCTGTATGTAATTATAAACTGTTTGCTACCACGCGTGGAAATGGCAGGAGCAAATGAACGTCATCAGTATAATAACGACACAAGTAGTGACACAGAAGATTACAACGATGATCGGAGAAGGCGTGTTTTCAAGAATCGTTTGAGGTATGTATTTATGCTTTTATAACTCGGCCGCAACATAACTCTACAACTCCAAGTACCGGATTTATTTTCATTAATATTCGGTTTGAAATAGTCAACTATTATCTCAAAATGTATATCACCAAAACAACTTTTAATATTAAAAAAGATAAGTATTTAATGTTCATGCATATTAGTTGATTTATACGTTATCAATACTCACTTACTTATAGATAATGTCTATTAAATCAAAGAGACTAAGATTAGGTAGACTAGCATGATTTCCATAAAATTCATTTCAATAGTTATGGATCATGTTCGAAGCCAAAACCGTGCCTTGTACAACGATCTTCATCCCTTTCGGAAACACGTTGCCATTCAGTTCCAACCTCAAAACTGTGTCATAATTCACCTCGTAATAGGCAAGCTAGGTTTGGTCTTTGTTTGTTCTTCGGTTACTATATTTTTTTGCAGGTCTCGGCCAGTTTTGCAGGCTATTGGACCACCAAAAATCAGACAATTAGTTCTACTAAGACTGGTACTCCAACCAGTGAAGACAGGGTTACATTAGTTGTTGACAATACGAGATTTGTTGTTGATCCAGCCATTTTTATTGCATACCCCAATACTATGTTAGGCAGGATGTTTAGTTCTGGACTTGATTTTACCCACACAAATGATCGTGGAGAATACGAAGTTGCAGATGGTATTTCTGCAATGGCTTTCAGAGCAATTCTTGAATATTATAAAGGTGGTTTAATTAAATGCCCCCTACAGTATCAGTGCAAGAGTTAAGGGAAGCTTGTGATTATTTATTGGTACCGTTTGATGCTCAAACTGTACGTTGCCAAAATTTACGTAAGATTTTATTTGAGGTAAATTGTATTCATTTTAATTTATAAATGTTATTCTAGGTGGTTTACTTCATGAATTATCAAATGAAGGGGCTAGATGTCAGTTTGAAGTGTTTTTAGAAGAATTGATTTTGCCTCTCATGGTTAATTCAGCCCAAAGAGGAGATAGAGAATGTCATGTTGTGGTATTATTAGATGATGATATTGTTGATTGGGATGAAGAATATCCTCCACAAATGGGTGAAGAATATAGCCAAACGGTTAATAGCACTGCCATGTACCGCTTTTTAAGTATATAGAAAATAGAGATGTGGCAAAGCAAGTACTAAAGGACCGTGGTTTAAAAAAAATTCGTTTAGGCATTGAAGGTGCATATTAGTACATACAGCGCAATCAGTTATATTCGTACACCACATGACACCATCTGAAAGTAAACAATGTACTTTAAGCCTAAGAATTGGTAATGCTGCGTTTTATGTTTGCTTATATCAGTAGCTAGTGATGGGTCTCAGTACGCTTCAAACCACTTCAAATATTTTAAAAAGAAAATTCGAATCACTTTGAATATTATGATGGGTTGACAGGTCTAGAATGGATGTGAAAGTCTTGAAAAGTCTTTAAAGGCATCAAGTTCAACGACATTTTGGATTCTGTAACACTTTGTTCATTTGTTCGCCATTTTGTGTGAATAGGGAAAAAGCTATTGAATAATTTAATGCAGCAAGATGGAGAGGGTGTGTATTATTGCTTGTCTAAAAACAAAATTTTGTTGATGGTACTACCTTTCAGTCTGTTTCTTCTCTTTCCAAGAATGGTTCTTGTCGTCGAGAATACTCATTCCAAGGGAACTGAAGTTGCTGGTACACCCAAAGCCACTTTAGCTAATTTTGAGTGGAACGTATATTTAGTGCTATTAGCTTTCCAATATTCTAAAGGATCGTTGTCTCGTTTAAAATACGCGTCCGAAATGAACAATTCCACTTCGCTCTTGAATTCTTTGTATTTGATAAGTTTTCAATAAATATATCATTGTTAAAAGAAGACCAAAATGGCGAACTGCATGCGATTCATTATTGGCCGTGGCTGATGTGTTCGTATGCGTCTCAATTAAATTGGTTACCTTATCTGTTAATAACCTCTTTGCATTGGCAGCATTTTCGTTGGTGCAAATCCTAACGTTTTGAATTGAGGATTAATAACCGTTGCCAAAGCGTAAGTAGGATTAGTTTCGATCGAATGGACATTTGTGCATCATCGTTCTTAGTTCTATAGTCAGGATGGTATCATCGCTGGAGTTAAAAATATAATTGTTATTATATATTAACTGAAACAATTACTTTTGAAATCGTGACGCTCAAATCCACAAAAAGGGGTAAAACAATGGCATAGTTCGTTATTCTGGTTTTCTTTTGACAATTATATATTTATTGAAAACTTATGGAACACAAACAATCCAAGATCTATGAAAAGAGACAATGATCCTTTAGAATATTGGAAAGCTAATAGCACCGTTCTTCTCAGAATTAGCTAAAGGGGTCATTCCATGTGAAATCAATCAAAAAGAGGCAAAAATTTTCTTGACCCCTCTTCGATTTCGATGAAATCATAATTCGCGTTTAGTTTATGCCGTTGTGAGTAGTAATACTAACACATGTAAGTTGATACGGAGATTTTTCCACCAGCGCTGTACATGCGCTATCACAGTGTTTTCAACTTATAGTTTCAATAGAAATTTCGCCGTTAACGGGTTAAACAAACGGTATGCGCTAAATGGATTCATAGATATCAGAAGTGATCTAAATCTACTAGCAACCAGTTCTTATGTACAAATAGGTGCTCCGAAATTCGACTGTACCTCTCTGCAAATCAAAGGGATTGGGGAAAATCAAGTGAAGACGATAGGCAAGTTTACTACAGATATCACCATTGACCAATATAGCTTTACTACCGACATCCATATAGTATCGGACGATGCCATGCCTATGAAATTAATTATAGGGAAACCTATATTAGAAAACGTGACATTAGCCATAGATTCCAAGGGAATCAAAGTGATTAAGCTTAATGAGATAAAGAAACCGCAAAGCATACAGCAAGAAATAAGTGTGCCTGATGTATTTTTAATCAATACAGAAAAATGTCTGGATGTGGGTAACGCAGAACAATTAGGCAGAATAGAAGATATCTGTGTAGACTATAGTTAATTTCCTATAGAAAATTAATCAAAGGTCCATATCCGTTGCCTGTAAGCGAAGATCAAATTGACAAGTTATCAAAAGCCAAGAATTTTCCCACTCTAGATTTAAAAAATGGATTTTTTCACGTGCCTGTAGCTGAAGAAAGTATAAAATATACCTCATTTGTGACGCCTGCTGGACAATTCGAATTCACGAAAACTCCATTTGGACTCTCTATTTCACCGTTGGTGTTCCAAAGATACATAAACGAAATCTTCAGGATGCTCATGAAAGAAGGAACAGTGCTCTCTTACATAGATGATGTAGAGGAAGCTTACCAAAGGCTCGAAAAGGTGTTGCAAACCGCAGCAGAAAATGGCTTACAAATAAAGTGGGAGAAATGTCAATTTATGAAGACCAAAGTAGAATACCTTGGACATGACTGTAAGGCCTACAAGTAGGAAGGTCGCTGCAGTTACCAATTTCCCAAACCTAATACGCTGAAAAAGGTGCGGAATTTCCTAGGTTTAATCGGATATTTCAGAAAATACGTGAAACATTATGCGTTAATAGCCAAACCCTTAACAAACTTGAAAATTTCAATTTGGTGAAGGAAAAACTAACGACCAAGGCTGTACTCAAAATTTTTGACTATGACAGCGAAATCGAACTTCATGTTGATGCTTCGCAAAAAGGTTTTGGAGGAGTCCTGCTGCAAAAGGTTGCGAAGATGGCAAACTCCATTCTGTTTACTACTGGAGTAGAAAAACTACAGACGTGCAAAAAAGTACCACAGCTATGAGCCAGAGGTGTTGGTAGTAATCGAAGCTGTCAAAAAATTCAGAGTCTATCTCGTGGGAATAAAGTTTAAGATTTTGACGAACTGTGCAGCTTTCGCGGTCACCATGAACAAAAAAGATTTACAAGAATTCGATTATTCCATCGAACATATCCTGCGCGATGTCGTTTGAAACACTGCGATGCGTTTAACAGAAATCCAATAACAATGACTGTACGAAGCGAATTTCTCGAAAGAATAGTGAAGGCACAAAAGGACGACGAACACTTAAAAACTGTTACGAAGGTACTGGAAAGTCAACCATACGAAGACTACGAGGTGGATAGGAACCTCTTATATAAACACCACGACGGACAGAAGCTATTGGTTGTGCCAACGAACATGTAGAGGCAGATCATTAAAGATGCTCACGAACGTGGACATTTCGCGGCTAAAAAGACGAAAGAACTCATTACCAGAGACTATTATATTATATATATAAATTAAATTATATAAATTGGAACTGTGATTACAAATTGTGTTCCGTGTATTTTAGGCAAACAAGGAGGATTGCTCAATCCTATTGAGAAAGGAGAAACACCACTCCAGGTTTACCATGTTGACCATCTAGGACCACTACTGCAAACTGGTAAAGGCTATAAACGATAGTTCGTGGTAGTCGATGCATTTACCAAGTTACATGGATATATCCTACAAAAACAACTTCCACCAACGGAGTTTTAGAAAAGCTCGAGTTACAACAAGCAACATTTGGCAACGCCAACGGTAATCATTTCGAATTGAGGAACAGCCTTCACTTCCAACGATTTTAGAAAATATTGCGAGGAACAGAACATCAAACATGTGCAAATAACAACCGGCGTGCCAAGAGGAAATGGGCAAGTAGAGCGCGTTAACCGCACTCATCCTCGTCCTCGCTAAGCTTTCTTTTGAGAAACCTGAAACTTGGTACAAAAATGTACGAAAAGTACAAGAATCACTAAATAGTACCTATCAACGCAGTATTGATATGACGCCTTTCAAATTGTTATATGGCGTGGAAATGAACACAGGAGAAAACGTTAAAATAAAAGAACTCATCGAAGCGGTACATGCCAAAATATTTTCAGAAGAGAGAGATCAACTAAGAAACCACGCAAAATACCAAATAAAGTTTGTTCAAGAAGAAAACTGTAAAAACTTTAACAAGCGACGGAAAGCAGCCAAGTTATATGAAGTTGGTGATTTAGTTGCTATCAGAAAAACGCAGTTCCAGAACATGTCGAAGTTATTGCCTAAATTCCTGGGCTCGTATCGAGTTGTAAAGACTACAGGAGCAGACCGCTACGATGTAGAAAAGGTTGGACATCATGAAGGCCCAAATCGTACTACTCTGCCAGCGCCGACCATCTCAAGCTCTGGATCCAGGAAAACGAGCAGTTCTAGACAAACCACCTACAGATGGCCGAGATGTAGGGAGTGACGGGGACTAGGGATCTAATTGATTCTGACATGGGCAATCAGTCACAACAAGTAGATGCTTCGTGTTCTATCTAGTAGTTCAGATATAACGATGTCACTTTTGGGCATGAAACTGTATTAATTGTCAATTGAAGTAAACTTAACCTATTTGTTTTTACTAAAAAAATTCAACTGTAGTGTTGTGATATGTGTTTCAGAGTAAGCGCCTTATTTTTTTGTAGCCACTCTATGGGTACTACTTTCAAAATGTTTGGCAGTAATATATCTCAGGACATTCTCTACGCGATGGTGATATCAGATTTTCAATTGAGTGAATTATTTCAAAATGGCGACTTTCAACTTTTTTTTTTTTTAAATGGAATGCCATATTATTTTTTTATTACTGAGATCCTAAAAACATTCTTTTTACGATAGTATTTCGTTTTTCTTAAAAATTCATTTCTTTCACTGTCAAAAAGCAAACTAACGTTTTAATCTAGTAGGGCATGAATGTTTTACACTAGATGTTACTTTTGTCCAAATATCAAGTAGCGGTAGGCACAAAAGAAGCAATTAAACTTTATTTTGTATATATCTATATCTACTTTTTGAAACTCAAAATTAAAAATTTACATGAAATAAAAATTAGGTATTTACAAAACATGCTCGAAATATTTTCCTTCTTTTTCAATACATAAATTGAAACGTCGGCCAATGGAGCCAATAGATCGAAGGATAATTTCCGGAGAAATTTCGTTTATGCAAGTACGAATTCTCTCTTGCATATTTTGAATAGTTGTTGGTTTAACGATGTACATCTGGGATTTTACATATCCCCAGAGAAAAAGTCCAGTTGTCTCATGTCAGGGATCTAGGTGGCCAACCAACTAGTCATCCACGACCAGTCCAACGGTTCTCGTATCTATTATTTGATTACTTGATATTTGGACAAAAATAACATCGAGTGTAAAACATGCGCTACTAGATTAAAACGTTAGTTTACTTTTTGATAGGGACAGAAATAGATTTTTAAGAAAAACTAAATACTATCGTAAAAAGAATGTTTTTAGGATCTCAATAATAATTAAAAAATTATGGCATTCCATTTAAGAAAAAAGTTGAAAGTCGCCATTTTGCAATAATTCGCCCAATTGAAAATCTGATATCACCATCGTGTAGAGAATGTCCTGAAACATATTACTGCCAAATATTTTGAAAGTAGTACCCATAGTGTGGCTAAAAAAATAAGGCGCTTACTCTGAAACAGGCTATATATATATATATATATATATATATATAGAGATGCCACATCTGTTTGGCAGATGTGGAATTTAGGTTTTTAGTAATAACATATTAAAAATTAGGCAACACAAATAATATTAATACGCAGTGGGTCGTCTTCTGGTACATATTTTAGGGTGTTCCCTCCATGTACCGCGATGGTACATATATCGTTGTTTTCGTATTCTTATGCAGATTTGTCGAATGTATGTTTCATTGCGAACGCAGTGGAACGCAGATGAGAGTCTGTAACATATTGCATATATTACATATTGTAAATGTCAGAATGACACACGCAACGTGATATATGTCAACCACGTCAAGTAATGACATATTATAGTAAATACGTTCGAGAAACGGACAAAAGTTGTGTGGCATAATATTGATTGCACAAAAGCAGGTTAAGTGGATTAAGTTGGAGTCTCAATGCATTGCGAGTGAGTAAGATAATTGTATGTTGAGCTCATCCGTTCGTGCCAAGCATTTACATTTGTGTATTCGTCGCTAACCAGCGGAACACCAGAATTTTCATGAGTCTTATATATCTAGGTATGAGCTTTTGTCCTAACGTGCTTTATTTTTTGAGAAAATCGTTGAAAAAGGAATTGAAGTTTCCTATTTGTCCCTTATATCGTTAATTTTAAGTGTTGTTTAAGGAAGTGATCGTAGTGCAGTGGATAAGATCTACGGTTTACACCCGTGGGGGATGTGTGTTCAAGTTCTCCTCATGTCCTTTATTTTCCAATCTCTTCGTGCACAAAGGACTTGAACACACTTTCCCAGGCGTGTAAAACCTAAATAAATGTGGTCGAATTTCGACGATCGGCCGATCCTAGTTTATATAAATTTATAAATAACAAGCACGTTGCGAGCGATCCCAGTGTTATCCCAAGATAAAAATTTCAGGATATGCTCTTTAGGACTTACTCTTTGAGAATCCCAAGTTTCAAAAAATCGGGGACACATTCACCCCTTGCCACGATCTTTAAATTATGGAGGTACCCCTCATTTTTTTTTCAAAATTTTTTTTTGGTTATAGTAGTCTTGTAGAGCATATTAAGAGCTTTAAAACAGAAAAAGAAATGGGCTATGTAGCTACAATGGAACTGAAGATATTGAATTTTGAAGGTGCAAGAGTGTCGCGACTTGGAGATTTTGGGGGAAATTGTTACCCTCCGTATTTTCGGCCCTTGTCGACTATTTGGCAATTTTTCATTTAGTATAACAACTAAACCAAATTTCATCAAAATCGGAGGGGGTCAAGAACATTTATGATTGATTTCACACGGAATGACCCAAAGATATTTTGTGTGTACCAGCTGTTGCGGTTTGTGCTCCTAGACGGTTCCAAAATGATTTATTGGTGGCACGTCTTGTTTTCTTTGACTTCGAAGGACCAGTACACTGAGTGTGTACAATTAAAACAATAAGTTCGCGGCACACTTATTCTTTATTGACTATATACACTATGTTACAACCGAGTACAACTTGTGAACGTGATTTATAATTACAGCCCTTTAGTTAACTGATATATAAATGCTACCGCACACTTATTGATTTGTTTAACTGTTATTGATTGAATGTTACTGATTAAATGTTATTGCTTGACTGTTTTGATTCAATGCCTTTGAATGAATGAATTGTAATTGTTATTTTACTTTTCTGGTAACTTATTTGTTAAGCGGTTATTGGTCAACACTACTCAAAATAGGGGCGTTAGAATTTCACTTTCAACGAATCATTGTTGGAGTCCTTAAACTTCCACTATTTTACCGTTCTTAGAATTTTACATTTACAAACAGAGGGATGAATTACCTTTTCGTGCTTCTTAAGTCCGGCATTTATGATTCGGCTCGTATCCTAATAAATCGGGAGGCGCAATAAACGGAGGAAATATTTTGACCAAATGTTTCATGAAGTGTGAATGCAAGCCAAAGCACTTGTTTTACAACTTATTGTTAGTTAAACAGATTTACACAGAAATTCTAAAATCTATTCGTAATTTCTAGAATGTGTTCGAAATATGAAATAAAACCTAACACCAGCAACTTCAGTTCCGCCGGAAAGAGTATCCTCTATGGTAGAGACTGTTCTGGGCAAGAGAAGAAATGAGATTGATAGATAGCACCATCGACAAAATTTTGTTTTCGCACAAGCAATACATGCTCTCCTTTATCATACTGCGTTAAATTATTCAATAGGCTATTCTTTAGTTACAGAGAATGGCGAACAGATGAACAAAGTGTTACAGAATCCAAGCAGTTGATGAACTTGATGTCTTTAAATATTTTTCAAGACTTTCAGAATCATTTGAGACCTATAAAGACTTTCAAGACTTATCAAGACCTTCAAGGTTGTACGAATTCGAATGATGTCCGCTGGTTCGAACTTCATAGTTACTGAATTGATTGAATATTCGCAAGAGCCAGGATTGAATGCCCATCACTACCAGTAGCGTCCTAACGATATAGGTTATTGCTTTGATGAATGAATAGGGTATACGGATGATTTATTCATAATTTCGTTAGATACTTCAATATTGCAATTACTCATAACATTATTAATTCTATCCAAAATACATTATTTCTGGTATAAAACAGTTATTGAAAAATGTTATTTTGGAATTCCCGGTAAAACGATTGTGACGTGTGACTATTTGTTACTATTCGATTTTTGTTTGTTTCCGTGTTTACTTAGAATAGTCTGACAGTTAATAAAGATTTTTTGCCATATAGCACTAACATATAATATAGGAATTAAATGAAATAACAGTATTTCTATTAAATTCTTGCATATTTAACTAATTTTACTCACGATTTAGCTTTAACTCCTCTAACTTCGCGGCGTTGGAACAATCGTTTAAGCGAATGAATTCCATCAACATAAATAGGTCACTATTCAGTAAGTTATTACTTTGTTCATTTACAAATGCGTTTTCGACAATTTTAGCCATCCTAAAGTTATAAATGACAACTTAAACACGTGTTAAACCATTCTAAATCAATATTTTTTACGGAGGCTTGTGTTTGCAATAAAACTACATACAACTGATAATGCACTAATGCTTGCAAAGAAATCTAGTGACGTCACTGGATTCATCCGACTCATAAGGGCTCGGGTATTGGTCGGAGAAATTCGTATACTTTGAATCTTAATTAAGATTTGTAACATATTGCGTGCTCAAATAAATATTAGTATATAATTGTTTCAATAAACATATATTTCGGTGTAAAGCTCAAGTTTGCGTATACCCTATTATTTGATTTAATTTGAGTGAAAATGTTAAATAATAAAGCGTTAATTGTATCAAATACAATAGTTTTCATTTTGACTTGGTTCAACAATTTTTGTTTAAATAAAGAGAATTATTTTCTTACCTTTTTATACGCCTAAATGTCAATGTTTCTGCTACGCCCATATCTGCAGCAATTTTGTGAAAATGTTATGACTGTGTATTTCAAGCAAATTTGGTTGCTTAAATTCGTGGTTATGTGGTGAACGGCTATAAGTGATATATCTGTATTTGTAATTACAGTATTATTATCACCGAACACATGTATTTTTATGCTGCCCCATTTTATTTCTAATTGTGTACCTTATTAGTCAGAACTCATACATCAACGTAAATCTTATTGTTACACTACCCGACATAGAAATTGCACTACATAAAAGGAGTTGGAAGAAATTATATATATTGCAAAGTAATAAATGAACATATGGTGACGTTTGATGAATTAGCCTTAGTCTAAGACTCTGTGCAAATTATTGTCTAGTGGGCAATTGGTTTGCACAAAGGCAGTTTTTCATTCAGAGAAATCGCAAATAGTAATCATACTACAATAATTGAAGTTTATTGAGAATGGTTTGAGGAAGGATAAGCACGTGGCCGACGTGCTACTATGACCGAACACCAGAATGGTCGTGTAGAACTGCTTGCTGAGAAACCTCTTTTTCGACAACCAGGTCTATTGCTGACAAATTCCAAGGTGCAGGCTGTCCAGTATGTTTTCGTACTGTTTATTGCCCAATTCGATCTTTTGGTTTGCATTCGTACCGACCAAATTTAGAGCTTCCCCTTACGACTTACCTACCAGCTAGAACTTTTAGTCTAATTCAAAGAAAGACCGCGGTAGAGTATGGAGTAACATCATGTCTTTAATAATGAATTAAGATTATGTTTGAGAATGAGATGTATGAAGGTTAAATTAAGACATGAAGAAAGAGTATAAATTTTTCAGTCGAAAGACATGTATCACAATGCGACCTTATAATTTGGTGCTATATTACTTATAGCAGTAGATCACCATTATTTTTCATATATGACCATCCAACGACACATTCAGGAAGTTGTGCGACCAATGTTTTTCCATTTATTCAAATGTTGGAAAACCCTCTATTTCAACACGACAATGCTCATCCTCACATTGCAAAGATTATATTGAACTGGTTTCAAGAGAACCAAGTCATCTTTTTGCCTTGGCCACCAACATCTCCGGATCTTTCCCCCACAGAACAGATGTGGAACATTATGGGCAGCAATCTAGGGAATATACTAAACCCTTCATTGACTTTGGAGCTCTGTGTTATTAAATATAGATTGGTTGGAATACAATGGACATTTAAATTTTTAGATTTCATGTCACATCTTACTGAATGCGTAAATAACCGAGGTCGCACAACACAGTATTAGTAAAATACAAAAAAACTACTTCATATTCTTTCAATTAATCATTGATTACTTTTCAACAGCTAAAAATTTTTGGCACATTTAATTTTACAAAATCCAACACTGTTTAGGTTGTGATATTTCTATATCAAATAGTAGATTTGTACTTTTTACTATTAAATGCTTGTTTAGTAAACTGCTGGAAACCTTCCAAAAATTTAGTACAGAGTAAAGTAATAAAAATATAACCAACATGAAGTTAACAAACAAAAAATAGATGATGGCAATGATAGAGTTTGGCATGTATAAATCAAAGATATCAACGAAAGAGGAAAAACTAGAACGGAAAAATAACGGCAAATAGTGTATACTCTTTATAGTTATCTTAAGCGACATGTTTGTTTCTTTCTTAGATCAAATACACAGTCTTAAAGTACAGATATACATATTTAAAAGCGCTAAACTTCTTCAATAAAATAGTCAGCGCTCGCTTCCGGCACAAGTTGGGTTCTTGAAATGTATCTTAACACATCTCCATCGCTAGTTTTTTTAAAGTAAGTGTTCTTCGGGAAACGAGAATTCTCGTTTTGCGACATGTGCGATTTCCTGATAAATTCTTAGAAAACGGATTATATATTTCCAGTGGCACAATCTTACATTTGTTACTGCATATATTTACATTATATATGTTTTCCAGACAATCAGTTATATTGCAGTGGAGAATTTTGAGCTTAATTTGCGTTTTGTTTCTTACCATAATGTTTACGAGGAATTTGAAATTTTGAAATTTATGAGTAATCAGACTTTCCAAGTGATTTTGGAAGCATAGAAGACGGATGTGAAGTAAGCGACGATGATTACAGTGATATTTCAATAAAAAAAGTGCAAACATATTCTATATATAGGTATAATCAAAACCTTTTTGCACCCCTTGAGTGTAAGGGAGGTAGTTTCTGTCTACTTGTATACAAACTGTGTCCATTCTTGTTTCTCCCCAGATTTTTTTGTTTGATATCTCATTTAGCATTTGTCTACCATTTACTCCGATATTCTTTATCAACTCTGGTGTTATTTTGTCATACCCAGGAGATTTTTCAGCTTTAATTGTCCCTATGACTTCTGTTGCTTCGTCCATTTGTATTTTGTCTTGTTGTTTTGTGTCATTGTCGTTTTCTCCTTCATCTCCTGTCCTCGTGCCTGTCGTATTATCTTTGATGTTTAGTATATTATTGAAGTATTCCGCCCATCTTTCCATTTTCCTTTCTTCACCATCGTGTCGGTCGTATCATCCTTGATGTTTAGCATCTCGCTGAAGTATTCTGCCCATCTTTCCTGATTAGTTTCTCTATTTTCTCTCCAAATTCTTCCCTTGTCTTAATCTTGGCTTGTTTTACCATATCTTTGACATGTCCTCTTTGTTGTTTGTATATTTTATAATTTTCTTCTGTTCTACTTTTAAGGTAGGTCTTCCATTTCGCGTTTTTTGAATTTGCTCTGTGATAACCTGTGTCAACAATTTTGTTTGTTTTCTTTTTCTATCTATCAATATCGTTCCCCATGGTTTCTGGCTGTGTCTACAGTTTGTTCCTTGAATTTCTGCCACATTTGTTCCAATCCGTTTTGTTTCCATTTTTTCATGTTTTCTGAGATTTTTTTCTAATTTTTCTTTAAATTTTTCAGCTATTTTTTTTTCTGACAGTCTGTATGTCTTTATTATTTCTTTTGTTTTCTTTGGTGGTTGTCCTCTGTATTTTTATTTTTAGAATTCTTTCTGTGATATATTCCCAATATGTTAGGTGTTCATGTCATTCCGTCCATTTCTAATTGCCCCTGTCCCTTTTTCTTTGTGTCACTTATAATTAAAATATCTATGTTAGCCGTCTCAATTTCTGCTATAAGTTTGTTCTTTTCCTGACAAACTTCTAATATTTCGTGTTGCTAATTTCCATGTTTGGTCCTTGTTTTTGTTTTTACTAGAAATAAATTTTCTTTTTATTGGATGTGTTCTGGTTTCTTGTTTTTTTTTTCTTTTCTTTGAAATTATTACTTATATTTCTGTGTCCATTTTAACTGCGTTCATTACTACTTTATTGATTTTCCTTTCTTTTCCTTGATTTCCAGTCTTTTATTTCTTTTTCGTTATTGCATTTTCCTGTTTAATCGCTTTATTCTCTTTTTTCAGGTTTTAATTTTCAATTTTTAATTTCAATATTTCTTCGCTAAATATGTACTTTCTATTGTTCTTTAATTTTTTAAGTTTCCTTATTGATTTCTTTTTGTCCATTGTTCAAATCCTTTTGATTCTTCTTTATTCCTTTAATGAGTTCCAATATTTTGTCCAATTTGTCTTCATCTCTTTTACATTGTTTTTTAGGTGTTCTTAATGATTTTTTACTACTTTCCCAACTTCCTTCTATTTCCCCTTGTGCCGCTCTTTTGCGTTATTGGTCTTCCATGGAATAGTCGTCGCCGTTCTGCATAATTTGTTTTTATTTATAATTCCTCGCCTACATTTCCTTAGTTCGGCAACGGTAATATTTTCCTAGTGCGGTACTGCACTGTTCTTTTATCTAGTCTTATCGCACCACGCAAAAAGTCACAAGTTTAACTTTCAAATGAAATAAATAAGTCGTCTTACTCTTGATCAAACTGCAAATTTCACACACTTTCAGTTACAACTTCACTTATTCTCTGTTACAACTTGTACTTTTTTGTAGGTAGGTAAGTAGTTGCATGTAGGTACATATATGCAAATTCTGTGAAGTATCGTTCCAGAAAGGAAGCTATTTCACTGATTATCATAGTCAAAAACAATTCTTATACTACTTATTTACGTACAACTCCTGAAAATTTCAATAACATATATTAATTAACACTTTGCCGGTCGTACATTTATCGAATCGCCGTAACGCTGCCGCCGCGCCGGTAAGATTCACACAGGTTCTACTGCTCGCCGACGGTGATATTTGCGCAGTCGTTCCGTAACAAGTAGTTGCAACATAATTTTTATTAAAGAAGGCATTAAGATAACAGTTACACCATTTTTATTACATAATCTTATATTTTAAAATGATTACTTATAACATTTTATTTAAAAAAGATAACCTTTAGGATTTATATTTCATTTTTATGTGATAAATTTCAAACATTTTCCGGCATGCAGAGGAACGTTACAGGAAGAACTTCCTTTTTGCAGCACCAGTGCAATCATATGTAAAAGAACTCTCATCGTCACCGTCCGAGTTACTAATTATCGCTCTTCCCATATTTTTGAATCGTCTCACAACGATATCGTCCCCACTGTCCAAATCATGATCATTTTTGCTATCAGAACTATTATCCACGTCTGATAAGCATATACTTTCTCATTGTCGAGCATTTTTAAGGATATTTTATAACTTGTAAGAGATCTAACGTAAACTCTGCAGCAATATGTCTATCTATACAAACATCGAAATGAAGCATCACCGCTAGCGAAATGGTCATGCCTATGTGACAGCGGCCGATAACGTTTGGCGATGAGAAGTCACGCGTACGTGACAGCTGCCGACAGTCTTAATACTAGAGATGGGACGAATCCAAATTTTCTCGAATCCGAATCCGAATCCGAATCCTAAAGGATTCTCGAATCTCTCGAATCCTTCGAATCTCGAATCTCTCGAATCCATCATATAATTACAATAATAAGAAAGGACAGAGAGGAAAAACAATTTTACAGGAAAATTTTAAAGCTACTTTAATTAAAAACGATACAGTTTTTAAAAATATTTATTAAAAAGATTTTTTTTTAACATATTTATATTACAAATGAAATTAAAAAAACAAATTACACAATATTAAAAGATAAATTATGTTAAAATCTTGATGATTATGCAACAAGTTTTTATTTATATTTAATTTCCTTAGCATATGGAAATTAATATATCAATAACAGTACCGATATCTTTTCAGAAACTTTTGTGAATGAGAATAAGGGAGAGCTAACATAGATAAACAGCAAATATTGCACATGAAAATCTAAACACATATTTTAGTATATAAAAGAAAGCACTCAACCTAAAAGAAATAAGTGAGAATTTTAATTCAGATTTTTATTTAAGAAAACCAGCTTTCGAACTCGCTCTGGATCCAACCGACTACGTTTTTTATCCACTATGATGCCTGATGTGCTGAATAGTCTTTCTGAAATCACTGTTGATGGTGGTGTAATTAAGAATTTTTTGCTAGTTTCATCAAATTTTGGTATTTTGTGTTGCCCTTCCAGTATTTAAAGATGTCTGCAGTTGGTGGGAGCAGTGGTTCTGCAGAAATAGGCATTTATTTCTTCTTCAGGAGATGAACTGTAATCCACATCACTGCAGGTAGCTGGGGTCATCAACTGAGAATAGTAACTCCACATACTATGACCTTGTTCAGTTAAAGATATATCTGTGGCATTTGCTTGAGTTTTCTCTGATGACTGCAGATCACCATTTGTTTGCATATAGATGGATGAAATTTCATTAGCCAGTGTCAATTTAGCTTGCTCAACGTTTTCTTTATTCAAAAATACATTCCCTTTGAATCAGGGATCCAGTAAAGTACCAATAGTATACAATTTCTCTGTCTCAACAGAATGGTAGCGCCTTTTTAGTGACGCAAGCAAATCATTTCGGAAACCCTGTACTGAACCTAATTTTGGTTTGAAATTTTCTAGAGCACGAATGGTGCTATTCACTAAAGGAATTATTTCTGAAATTGTCACTTTACTTGAGCTGGCCACAAATGTAGCTTTATCAAACACTTCTAATATTCGTATAATATCTTCAATAAGTTTCCACTGTCGAGGACAAAGGTCTATCTGAATATTCAAGTCAGAAGCAGACAATAAAATGGCTTGCTTTTGTTCCACAAGTCGATTGAGCATGTGAAGCTGAGAGTTCTATCTAGTCGGCTCGTCTTGTATTAAACGACGACCTTTAAGACTTAACTTAGCTTGAGCAGTTTTTAACATTTTTGTCGCTTTAGAAGAGTGTTTGTAATGTCCCACAATATTCCGACAGGATATCATTATTTCCTTAATTTCATTCTTATTCAGTAAACCATCTTTTATAACTAACTGAAACGTATGGGCTAGGCAAGGCAAGTGGGTGAAGATGCTACGCTCTAAAGCTGCAACCATATTAGGACCATTGTCTCTCATGAAGCATACAACTTTTTCTGTAAGATGCCATTCTTTTATGTTGCTAATGAAAGTTTCTATAGCAGATGCTGTATGTGAAACCTCTAAAAGGAATACATTCTAAGCACAAATGATGGTACTCAAAGTTTTCATCTACAAAGTGCACTGTCAGGCTTAGGTAGTCATCAGATGATGTTGATGTCCACATATCTGTTGTGACTCCAATGTATTCAGTATTTTTAAAAGTTCCTCGACTTTCATTTTTTCTTCTTCATACATATCTGGAATTACCTTTTCAGAAAAATGTTTCCTACATGGGATGACATATCTTGGTTCAAGATGGTTAATCAATTTTTAAACCCCTTATCTTCCACTATGGACAGTGGTTGATTATCTGTACATATCATTTCAGCAACCAATCTGGTAATTGTTTTGCCTCTTGTGTCCCCAGGCTTAAAACTTTGCATTTTATCAAAAAATTTTTTCAGAGTAGGTTGGTTGAAAGGTTCTGCTTTGCGTTTCACTGCGCATTGTTTCAAAGACCTTTGTTCGCCATAAGAACAAATTTTTGAACCTGGACTAGGAGTTGAACTAATTGACACAGGATATGATATAGTCTTAGCTAGTTATTAGAACTAAATGTACATAAGTTAATAAGTTTTCATAATTTTTGTAATTAGATTAGTTATATTATTTGCTGTCTGTATTTGACATGTTCCATACCTTTTCTGGTCTCAGGAATAAAGATATTTATTTATTAAAATACCACAAACATTAGGAAAGCATGCCAGCTTATAAATACTTTGTGGCTGAAAGAACGAGAACCGAAGAGAATCGTCGAGATCTTTCTAGTCAGTGATTCATGTGTCGTGATTACATGAGTCATCATTATTATTATTATTTTTTTTGGATTCGAAAGATTCGAATTACGAAAATCGTGCGAAGATTCGAGTTTTCGAATCTCGAATATTTTTCAGGATTCGATGGATTCGAGGATTCGCGGATTCGAATGTCCCATCTCTACTTAATACACATATGTTAAAATATCTTGATACCAGTAAAATACTCCGATTTATATGAAAGTTTTAGGAAAAATAGCTTGATGCGAATGTGTTAAGCGGATGGAATAATGCGTATAAATCGTATGTTGACTCATACGTAGTTATAATACATAGTTTTGTGATACAAATGTAGTGGATAACAACTTCTTTAAAAAAATAGATAATTTATTACCATTGATAAACTTTTTATGTCTTAAAGTTCTTATTAGTACACCTTTTGTTTTCTAATAGAGTGTTACCTACCGTAATGTTCCATTTCGAAGATTGTGACATGCGACTGACTTTCGTTCAATCTCAGGATCGAGGTCTTCTAAAGAACTTGCCAAGTCTTGAACTTTGTTAACAATGCCTGCAAAACTCTTGAGAATTAGATGTTTTTAGGGAGAACGGTTTTTATTATTGTTTTCAGTGGATTTATTTTTATAATTGAATTAAATACTCTAAAGAGAACTACTCACTGTGCGATCACCAATTATCTCTGGTATGCCTTTAGCGTCTTGATTAAAAACAAACTGAGGGCAGAGGTTCGTCCAACATCAATTCAGCTCTACCGAGCTCGCATTAATATTATCAGTTCTTTTTTTTTTTCGATGGCGCTATAACTCAAATCGAGTCTTGACTTTAATTTTCGTCCCCAGTCACCCTTCTCCAGTACCTGATATTTAGTTGGCTTTGTTCATCCTGTGTCTCCCCTCCTAGTGCTTAACAGAGGTCGACCTACAATACTCCCTTTGTAGCGGTTATTAAAAAAGTACGCGGATACCATATGAAGACCACAATTTTTAAAAATTATATAATGGGCGCCAGCCGAACTTCAAATACAGTAAAGAAAAAGGAGTGATGGAATCTTGCTCCGGCTGCTCAAAAATAAAAGTGAACAATGACTCGTACTTTGCCTCTAGTAGCTAACTACTCATCTCAGGACGATTCAGGTTCGTTGAAACAAAATTTTAACAAAGCACCTTTCTGACGTGATTGAGAACTACGAGCAAACTATAATTTTAATGTAATATTAATGGAATCCTGGATCGTTCTTAGTGTCGATAAAAGAAATACTTATTTATAGAAATAATTTTAATTTACTCAATAATTACGAAAATTTAATTTACAGGAAATGACAAAGAAACAAAACATAATGATAAATTCTACCCATATAACAGGTTTTAACTTAACAATTAAGAAAATTTAATCTTTATGAAGTGACAAAGAAAAAAACACAATAATACATTCTACCCGTATAACGGGTTATAATTTCAATGTCGGGCCCGTTTGTAACTATATTGTGAATACGATCGTATTTACTACTACTTATCTTGATTTGGTGTGGTGGTGTTTCTTTGCGAAATGCTCGTAGACGCACGGTCTGCTGACTGGGGTTGCACTTCTTCGGTTCTTGTTTCGCGGCCCATTCGCAATTCTTCAGGACGCGACACTCGGATATGCCGGCGTTTTTAACAAGGAAATTTCGTTTGACCACGGCGATTGTTACTTGACGACTTTTATTTTTTACTCTTTTACGGCGCACTTTCGCACGTCGATCTTTTTCCCACGTTTACAACCTTCGTGTTTCGTGGCAGCGGAGGGCGCTTGAGAAAGTTTTCAACATGTTTCATCCTTTGAAAAACTACTTTCTGAGCATCAATAAATGCCCAAATATTTGAAAATCATTTTAAGATCCCAGCTCCGAATTATGGTTAAATTTTATGCATGCACAGGCGTGGCTTTTCATCAAGCCGCACAGTGGTCAAAAATCACAAAAAGCTGGCCATAATGCAGATATATATTTTTTTGGTATTTGCAGATTCAAATGATTGTAGTAGTACCCCTAGCATCATTTAAGACTGGTAGTTAAGATCGGATGGCGATCTAAACCAGCTTTTATCTTTTTTGTTTATAGACGTCAAACGCATTGAAACGTGTGTACATTGTGATAAAGAATACAAGTTTTTGAAAAGCGCATAGTGTTTTAAAGGAGTGATCAATTTTAATGGAACAACATGGATTTTTCTCGTGACTGTATGTATTTTAATAAATAACTAATCACAAATATATATGATAACAATGATAATTATCAATTGAGAAACATTCGACTGCGGTTTTTAAATAGTTATATTATATCACACTGATAAAAATTAAGTTTAGAAAAAGTCTTGCTAGATCCGGTCGTGTTTTAATATTTTAATGGTAAAATACTTATTTATGTAAAACATATCTGAAAATTAGCTGCCGGAAGTTGCCGGTTTGATCTTGATACATCATTTTGAATGGAATGTACAAATGCGCTACCATAACCTCAATTACTCCGATTAAGTCGGACAATATTTTTACCACAACTTCAATTAAATAGGACAATCATTTCCTTCCAGATACTAAGCATGGGAATACAAAACAGCAAATATCTTTAACCCGGAACGCCGTATTTCAAATTATAAAATAAGAAATTGCTAAAGGTTCTGGCAGCTCCTACAACGGTATCGGATGTTCGTTCTCCGAGAAATTCGGCATTCCATACACCTTATCCACAGAGTGTAAAAGTAAACTCAAAAAATCAATTTCCGTTTTAAAAAACAGATGGAACGATGCTCATCAGACGGAAAAAGAATTTTTGAAAAAAAAAAATTGTAGGCGGGGGCCGGACTCGTATCACTCTCTTTCTTAATAATACACGTTTTCCTTTTTAAACTAATTTTTTATTTAACGTTCTACATCACTACTTCCATACCATTCTCACTCTCTTCTCCCCTCTCTCCAATCCCCATCGGTTGGCCAACCTAAAGCGCGCTTTTTGAAAAAATTGACCACAGTCTGCCAGACCTGACGGTGATCGTCCCGAGCACCATCATATGCGTTAACAGCTAACATAAACAATGGATATACATATTCACAACTACAAAAGAACTACTTATCTAATTATATATAGACCTTTCACATCAATAGGATCAACATTAAAACGTGGAGGTCGACTGGTCCTGGCTGGCCCACAGTCTCATCTGATCTGGTGAGCAAACTGTACGAAAAGGAATTTGAGTGAGTTGGAACCCGTCAACATCAGCTATCACATATCTGTCATTATCGAGTACCGCTTTTACTTCATAAGGCCCTCTAAACTTAGGGATAAGTTTCTTGTTATAACCAGGTGTCGTGTCGAAGTTCTTTATAACCACATAATCACCAATATGGTAGACACGTGCAGGTTTACGTCTCTTATCATACTGTAATTTGTTCGCCTGCTGGGATTTCCCTATATTTTTAGCAGCTTCTTCTCATATACTATTTAAATCGCATGTTTCTTCATCCAGAGCTTCCAGCGCTATTTTTAAATGATCGTTTACCCTACCTAATTGAGCTGTTTCAAAGGGAAGTCTACTCAGCGTATCACCAATAGACCTATGGATAGTGTTGTTCATAGTGAACTCCACTTCATGGAGAACTCGATCCCATTTATTCGGAGATTCACAAACTTTCGCTAGCATAGGGGTTATAACTCTATTACAACGTTCAATTTGTCCGTTAGCACGTGGTGTATGAGTTGCTATTAATACATGCTCAACTGAATATTCCTCCATAAATTCCTTAAATAAATTACTAGAGGAATTCGTACCTCTATCAGATATCACTCTTCGCGGAATACTATAGCTCTGAAAGTAATTCCTTAAGTGTTTCATAACATCAGCAGTCTGCGTACTCTTACAAGGATAAAGTCGAATGAATTTAGAGAATGCGTCCGTGACTTCAAATATGTATTTGTAACCTTTTGATGTTTTCTCTAATGGACCGTAGAAATCTATGTGAATGGTTTGAAATGGAATTTTCCCTTTCTCAATGGGATGTAAATATCTCTCCTCCTTACCGCTACTTGGTGCAAACATCAAACACTTAAGACAATTATCAATATAAGATCTAATCTTGGAGCGAAGGGAAGGGAACCAATATGTCCGTGTAATATACTCCAAAGTTTTCTCTAAACCTACATGACCAAGGTCATCATGACTAGTTCTCAATATATTGGCTTCCATTGATTTTTGGACATAGAACAAAAGCTTTCCCGATCTTTTGTCTTTCCGATATACCAGACCATTACGTAGCTCAAAGAATTTATCCTCCTCATTTTCTAAACGATTTGCTAATTGTTTAATGGTACTGTCCATATTTTGTTTGTACGAAAGTGTCTGTTCAAGAGTATTCGATTCCAAGATTAGAATGTTATGCGCACAACTAAGGGCGTCAACATGAGCAATACGCGTTCCCGCTCTATGTACAGCGGTATAGTCATAGTCTTGCAACATCATTGCCCATCTCGCAATTCGTGGATTAATCTCCTTTTTAGCTAATGTTAGTCTGAAACTATCGCAGTCTGTCATGATTCGAAACGGTTTTCCGAATAAATAAACGTGGAAACGTTTGATGGCATGAACGACGGCTAAACACTCCAATTCAAAACTGTGATATTTGCCTTCACAGGGAGTCGTTCTCTTGCTAAAATAGAAAACTGGCCTAAGCTTGCCGCATTCTTGTTTTTGTAATAAAATGGCACCGAAGCCCACTGCACTTGCGTCACAGTGCAACTCTGTTTCTAAATCAGGGGAGTAAATGGCTAGAACTGGTGATGTGACTAGTTTGGACTTCAATTCTTCAAAATTGTTTACTTCTGTTTCGGAAAATTTAAACTCAACGTTCTTTTTGATTAAATCGTACAGAGGTTTTGCTATTATCGAAAAATTTGGAATGAAGCGTCTAAAGAAACTAGCTAACCCTAAGAACCGATGCACATCATTGCTCGTCCGAGGAGTCGCATAATTTACAATAGCTGAAACGTTGGTAGGGCACGATCGTAGGCTACTCGCATCTATTAAGTAACCGAGATAAGTCATTTCCGGCTGTAAAAATGAACATTTGTCGAGTCTAAACTCGAGGTTATAATCGGCAGCTACTTTCAATACTTTTTCCAAAATCCTTAAATGGTCTTCGACAGTCTCTGTCGCAATTAGTATGTTGTCGATATAGACGAGTATTTCACCTGAATAAATCATACCGTTAAAAATGGATTGTATGTAGCCTTGGAAAACGCGAGAAGCATTCGTCAAACCAAAGGGCACTCTTACATACTCAAACTGCCCCAAAGGAGTTGTAAATGCTGTATACTTTTTCGAATCGGTGTGCATTTTAAATGATGAAATCCGTTTTTCAAATCTAACGATGTAAAATACTTTTTGCATCGTAACCTGTCTAAATTATCGTCGATTAGCGGTGTAGGAAAATTGTCCTTTATGGTAATTTCATTTAAGCGCGATAATCGACGCAAAGCCTAATCTCATTGTTCTTCTTTCGGACAAGAACTACATTACTAGCGTATGGGGAGTTACTACGGCGAATAACATTTCTTTCTTGCAAATCTGCTAAAATCTGAGATAATTTCTGTCTATCAGAGAAAGAAATTCGTCGTGGTCTAAATGTGATAGGCTGATCGTGTTTTAACTTGATTGACATGGAAAAGCCGTGCGAGGGTTTATCAACTTTTTCCAACTCATCCAAATACCCTTTCTACATACCTATTACTTGGTCTTTACCTTGTAATGGCAATCTGTCGTTCAGGTTCAGTCGATCCTTTATACTATAGATGGGCAACCTCCGGCCCGCGGGCCACATACGGCCTCGAGTAAGATTTGCCCGGCCCGCTACTGAATTCTTTAGTTGCATATTAGCACGGCCCGTCTAAACTTAATTCATAATGAATCATAAGGATACCACAAAAATGTATATTTTTCAAGATTACTCGCAGCATAAAACTTCTACAAAAAGGTTGCCCATGCCTGCTTTACACCATTAGTTGTTGTTTCATATTCCACACCCAGGATTTCACCTAATACATTAAGATTAGTGTTAGAACAATCTTTTTCTTTTGACACGATTACAGTATTTGAACTAAGATCAATATTAACGTTACTTTTGCGAATAAAATCTCTACCAAAAATACGAGCAAATGACATAGTATGTTCTGGTACAATATGAAATACTACTGTAAACTTGACATTATCAATTGAAATGGATCTAGTACAGACTCCGAGAATATTCAATTTTGAACCATTTATACCTGTATATTCGCTTTGAGTCGAGATTCTGTCTATCTGTGGTAAATTAATGTAGTTAGCTTTAAGTAAATTGATGTCATTGATGACAGCCAGTATCAATCAGCCCTTCAATCATATGGTTACAAGTGCAGTTATTCTGATCGTTACCGAATAAAATAAATTTCAAAGTGATAGGTTCACTTAACTTATTGCAATCAACCAGGTTCCCAGTAGAATTGACAGGGTCGTTTGGGACATCTGCTTGTCGGGATTGAGGACAGTACTTGAAGGTGTGTCCTACTTCTGCACATCTATAACATGTCACTTCTCTCTTGGGCCGGCTACAATTCCTAGCTATATGACCTTTACCATGGCAGTTGTAACACGTGGGGACTTCTCTAACTTCTTGTTTCGGTCCTTCATTCTCTTGTTCAGTTACGGGCTCAGTCTTGGTATTTTTCTTGAAATGTCCGGATTTTTGTCGATCTGCTGGATTTCCGTCTGATATCCGTCCTCTTCTTGCGGTATTAACACGCTCATATACTAAAATATCCTGGTACAGTGCATCAATGCCACTATGTGGACGGGAAAGGAGATAATTTGCAAGATCCCTTGACCACAGTCCGATGATAATTTGCTCTTTTATTTCGTCGAACGGTAGTGCTAACTGTCGACACAATTTTACCTTCTCATGGTAGTACAGGCTGACATTTTCCTTATTTTGCTGAAATCTACCATTCATCTCTTTCCACAAATCAGTGGTACTCTTTTCGAAGAGAAATGTTTTCTTAAACGCCGTCTGAAATGTTGACCAATCTTTAATATCCGGGTGACCTGTGACCTCGCTGTTTCGTATATAAACGCTGGGGCCCAATGATGGAGATTTGCTGTTGTTTGTAGCTGGGTCAACCATTCAGATGCCTCAACTGGTCCTCGTTCGCCATCAAAGTAATCAATATTCTTACTCAGATCGGGCATGACGCTGTAATTCTGTACCTCTTCAATCAAATTATTTCTATTTGCCGCATTTAAATGTAATTGTTGCATCATCTGAATCAACTCAGAGTTTTGTTTCAATACACCAGAAATAGTATTAAGTATCTGTGTATTACTAATTTGAGCTGTTGCCTCATCGTTCTGTTCTGCTCGCAAATTGTTTTGAAATCCTTGAAAATCGTCTTCCATTTTTTCTGCTCAGAATTCCCGCCTTTCTCTTTTTTTTAGGTTACAACTATGTCGTACTATTACAAAGCTTTACTTCTCACCACGTTCATCTATCAGTTGCTCGTATCCTTTGTATCCCACTTCTGATCTGTAGTCGGGGGCCGAACTCGTATCACTCTCTTTCTTAATAATACACGTTTTTCTTTTTAAACTAATTTTTTTATTTAACGTTCTACATCACTACTTCCATACCATTCTCACTCTCTTCTCCCCTCTCTACACTCCCCATCGGTTGGCCAACCTGAAGCGCGCTTTTTGAAGAAATTGACCACAAAATGATCAATGGCTTAAATGTGAGGTTCTCTTCAGCAATGAAAATGACGATAACGAAAGTGACGGGCGTGATCAAGAATTCGAGTCAAGATCTTCGACAGAAAGCGCTGGTCAGCCCTTTTCGAGATCTTCTTTCCAAGAATTGAGTGACCGAAAAAGCGGAGAAGAACTGAACATATGCGCCAACAGTATGGCCCCGAAGAGTTAGAGAAATGTAAATACAGTCAAATTTATGAAAGATGTCACAATAGCAGGGAGTCCATTAAAAGTATTAAAGTACAAGAAATATCTTGAACGGAACCCTGAAGAAGCTGTTGCGCTTATAATCGAAAATAATTTATCTAAAGCTCACTATATTGGCATAAGATCTGTGAGTCTTGGAAAAATTGCATTTTGTATCCTCCCCTCAGGTTCTGGAGGCTAAAGAAAGGTATTATCCTTCATCATCGGAAATTATTGTTACTGAATCGAGCGCAGAAATTAAATTACAGTTATTGCTAGATCACATAGTCAAACGTTTATTATTAGTGCAAGCGGATGTTATGGAAAGTCTCCCATCAGATAAAAATGTGATTTCCAGTTAATCTGTAAATGGGGATGTGATAGCACTTCAGGGCAGAATACTTTCAAACAAAAGTTTCACGATGATGATGGAACTACAACTGATGCTAACATGTTCGTCACTTCCGTGGTACCTTTGCAGCTGGTTTTTGCAAATGAAAGTGATAACAATAGTAGGGGAGAGTGGGGTCACTTCGGACACATTTTGTTTTAACTAAAATATACCGGATTCTATAGGAATGGGAGTAATGAGTCTATGCCCATCTTTAAACTACATGTTTTTGGTAACTATAAATGACGGTGTAATTTTATTAGAAGTCATTAGCTTGTTTGTATTCACAACATTAAGCTGTTAAGATTATTCAAGTGTATTTTAAAAAGATTAATTATACAAACAATATTTAGTCAAGTTAACAAAACTGTATATTTCAACGTATAATACTGTACTAAAACTAAAAAGAATATGAAATAATTAGGAACTAAATACACGATTTTAATAAAATGAATGGAAATTACTTTTTATGCGCTAAAATCAACAATTGTCAGCGACAATCACAAAGGTACTGCTAACAAGTTCGGTTTTAGCAGACGTAATACAGGTTACTAAGAGCCATCTATGACATTTATCAAAACAAAAAATCGTTATGTATTAAAGCGAATATTTGAAATGTCCGAATTGGCACCGCGTACGAATTGACCCCACCTTCCCCTACAGTTTTATGGAAAAATCCACGCCCCTCATCTCCAAGATTTGCAGGCCGATAAAATTACAATTTTACATGAAACTGCCGAAACAACAAGAGCAGAAGTTGACCATATCAGAGATCAAGAAAAAATTTACAGCACTTCAAAACGATTTTTAACAGTAAACAAATCAACGTTTCTTACAAGATCGTACTTACAATGATTGACAGAAAAGTTTGTAATTTGTTATCACACACAACTTCTGCTCAACGCTGTTTTCTCTGCAAATGTACTTCCAAACAGTTCAATGATATCGATCAAATGTTGAAAAAAAAAGTAGTGAAAGAAAATTTAGAATTTGGCATTTCGTCGTTACATGCATGGATTCGAGTCTTTGAGTGCCTATTGCATCTTTCATACAAATTAGATGTGAAGAATTGACAATGTCGTAAAGATGACAAAATGAAAGTGGAAGCTCGAAAAAGAATGTTCAAACTGGTTTCCGACAGCAATTAGAACTTTTAGTAGATGCCCCAAAAGAGAGGCAATACGGCACGCCGCACAGTGGTTCAGAATCGCGTTTTTGCGGAAAAATATCTAACTTTTTTATTCGTGAAAATTTCCAAAAATACTGATTGTGAATATTCCTGACGGAAGTCTGCAGAAAATTAACCTGTGCAATAGCTATGTGTGCCATCGGAAATCAATTTCTCTTAAAACAATCCCAAGAGATGAACGACATTAAAAATAGGGCGCTGCAAACATTAAATATGAATATATACAAAATATACGTTAGGCGTAATGAGTAATACTTTATGCAGGTGGTTATCAATTATTTTGTGGCATTTCTAAAGTTATATATATATAATCAAAAACCCTTTTATACCCATTGGGTGTAAGGGAGGTAACTTTCATGTATTTATACACTAAATCTGCCCATTCCCTCTTATTCCTTCCCAGTTTTCTTGCCGTAGTCCAGTCGGATCCCTTCTTCCTCAGTATCTCAGCTACTTGGTCATTCCAGGTTCTTTTTGGCCGGCCTCTTTTCCTATTGCTGTTCACTTTTGCTTCCCATATGTTTCTCACTGGTCTCATCTGGTTCATTCGTACCAGGTGCCCGAACCACCTTAACTGTTGTTTTTCGATCCTTGTATGCACTGATTCGACGTCCAACTCCTGTCTGACGTCTTCGTTCCTTATTCTCTCTCTCCTTGTCACGCCTTTAACTTTTCTGAGGTATTTCATTTTCACTGTCTGGATTCTACTTTTCTGTGCTTTTGTTAACACCCAGCTTTCACTTCCAAAAGTTAGTATAGGTACATATATTGATTTATAAACTGCTATCTTGGTTCTCCTGCTCAGCTCTCTCTTTCCAGTGAAGCTGTCTTTCAATGTATGTTACATTTGTGTGGCGGTACTTATTCTATCGTTTATTTCATGAGTTATGTCTTCTCTACTTTGTACTTTCACCCCCAGATATTTAAATACATCTACTTGTTCCAATTTCTTATTGTTTATTTTGATGTTTATTTCCTTTTCTGTATGCCTATCAGCATGACTTTAGTTTTATTTGTATTTATTTTCATTCCTCTTTTGTTGAGTTGTTTTTCCCACTCCTTGAGGTTGTCTTTTAATTGGTTTTCGTGTGCTGCACATATCACCACATTGTCGACGAAGTCACATTCCGATATCCCAACTTGTTCAAGATTCCGGAAACTAGCATGCAATTGCTTAGTTCTCTTATCTACTTCTTTAATTATGTCGTCCAAGATTATTATGAAGAGTGTTGGGCTTAGGACTCCACCTTGACGCAACCCTTCCTTTACTAAAAAATCCTCAAATTCTCTGTTTTCATATCTAACATGTGTTAGTATATAGACTCCTAATTCCTTTTCTTAGTCGGTACTGTACTCCTCTTCTTCTTACACTTTTCAAGGTCTATGAACGCCATGTAGATTTCTTTATTTTTGTCCCCATTTTTCTCAATTAGCTATTTGATCGTGAAGATGTGATCCTGTATCGATCTGCCCTTCCTGAATCCACTCTGACTTTCTACGATTTCACTGAGTCTTTTATTTAATATCATTTCATATAGTTTAGAAACTATGCTAAGGAGAGTAATTCCTCTGTCATTTTCGCATTTTCTATTGTCACCCTTTTTGAATACGGGCACAATCACTCCCATCCTCCAATCTTCCGGTATATCACCATCCTTCCACGCTTTGTTTAATATCTCCTTTAGCATTTGTCTACCATTCACTTCGATATTCTCTATCATCTCTGGCGTTATGTTATCATGTCCAAGCGATTTTCCAGCTTTAATTGTCCTTATAGCTTCTGTTACTTCTTCCATTTGTAGTTCGTCTTGGTCTTCTGCGTCCCTCTCGTTTGCCTCCTCATCTCCCTCCTTCGTGTCGGTCGTATCATCCTTGATGTTTAGCATCTCGTTGAAGTATTCTGCCCATCTTTCCATTTTCCCTTCCTCATCATTTATAATTTCCCCATCCTTATTTTTTTATTTGATTTAGTTTGTACCCTCCCCTTTCCGCAAACTTTTTACCGCCTTGTAGAACAGCTTCTGGTTCGTTTTAGCGTTGTTCTCCATTCTTTCTCCGAACTCTTCCCATGACTTAATCTTGGCTTGTTTTACCAGTTCTTTGACATGCCCTCTTTGTTGTTTGTATATTTTATAATTTTCTCTACTTTTTCTCTACTTTTAAGGTATGTCTTCTATTTCTCTTTTTTGTTTTAATTTGCTCTCTGATATCCTGTGTCCGCCATTTTGTTTGTTTTCTTTTTCTGTCTATCAATATCGTTCCGCACACTTCCTTGGCTGTATCCAAAACTTTGTCCTTGAATTCTTGCCACATTTGTTCCAATCCGTTTTGTTTCCATTTTTCCATGTTTTCTGAGATTTTTATTTCTAGTTTTGCTTTAAATTTTCCATCTATGTTTTTCTCTGTTAGTCTGTATGTCTTTATTAATTGTTTTCTTTTCTTTGGTATTTGTCCTGCCTTGATGATTGTGGGAACTCCTTTTGCTCTCCATGTAGCCATGACTAAGTAGTGGTCGCTATAGATTTCTGGCCCTCTTTTGGCTCTCACGTCCAATATTTGTCTTCTGTGATCCTTTCCTATTATTATATAATCTATTATAGATTTCTCGTTTCTACTCTGTACTTATCTTGTATATGTATGTATTTCCTTGTCTTGAAAATAGGTGTTCATGATGTTTAGATTGTTTTCTACGCAGTAATTTATGAGCCTGTTTCCATTGTTATTGCGGTGTGATTCTCCATATTTCCCCATTATGCTAACATCTTTGTTATTTTTACTTCCTATTCTGCTATTGAAATCTACCATTATAATTATTCTCCCTGTTATTTTTCTGTTACTTCTGTAAGTTGGTCCCAAAACCTATCTTTTTGATCTACTTTTTCATCTTCGCTTGGCCCGTACACTGCAATGATATTTGTTTTTTTCCTCTGCTCGTATTTCTATTCTTAGGATTCTTTCTGTGATATATCCCCAATTTGTTATGTATTCTAGGTGCCTCTTATTGATTATTACTCCCGCTTCCTCTCTTGCTCTTCTGTCATTATTCACACCACTATATATCAGTAGGTATCCTAGGTCCATCTCTAATTTTCCCTGTCCCTTTTTCTTAGTTTCACTTATAGCTAAAATATCCATGTTAGCATCCTCAAATTCTGCTACAAGTTCATGTTCTTTTCTTGACAAACTTCTAATGTTTCATGTTGCTAATTTCGATATTTGGTCTTTATTTTGGTTTATTCCTAGCGATAAATTTTCTTTTTTATTGGGTGTATTCTGATTTCCTGTTCTTTTTCCTTTTCTCTGAAGTTATTACTTATAGTTCTTTTGTTGTCGTCGTGTTGTATACTTTGCTTACACATGTCAATCGTATCCAGTCCATAGCGCCGGTACGTCTTAAAGTATCCCTGTTCTCCGTTTTTTGTTAGTTTTTTGCTGCGACTTTCTCCAATTTTTCCGTATCGTTATTCCATCTCCATTCTTCCCCATTTATCGCCACCTTATTATAGCCAATTTTAACATGTTTTCCTTTTTCTCTTTCTTCTTTCGCCATTATCCTTATTTGTTTCTGTTTCTGGAGTCCCATGTTGGTCATATCATCGTTTATGAAGATCCGTTCGTTAATGCCCTTCAGTTTTGCCTTAGTTTTCATCAATTGTTGCTTGTCCGTCTCATTTTCTAATGCTATAAGCTATACAGGTCTTTCCACCTATTTTTGTGACAGTTTTAGGTTTAATGTCTATTCTTAGGTATTGTTTTAAAAGTCCACTTATTTCATCATTTAGTATTAATATGTCTGTTGTGTGCATTTTAAGTCCGTGCATCACTACTTTATTTCTTTTCTTTTCTTTTTCCACGATGTACAAGAATTTTTTCATTTCCTTTATTTCTTTTTCATTGTTAGGTTTTCTTCTCTAATGGCTTTATTCTCTTCTTTCAGGTTTTAGTTTTTACTTTGCAATTTCAATATTTCCTCGCTAAATACTTTCTGTTGTTCTTTGATTTCCTAACTTTCTTTCTTGATTTCCTTTTGTCCATAGTGCTTTTGGTCCATCTTTATTTCTTGAATAAGTTCCAATATTTTGTCCCTTTTGCTCCTTTCCCAATTTCCTTCCATTTCCCTTTTTGCCCTTATTTTCCTTTGTTGATTATCCGTGGAATAGTTGTCGCTGTCCTGCATAATCTATTTTTGTCTATAATGACTCACCTAGATTTTCTTCGTTTGACAGCAGAGTATTTGCCCAATACGGTCCTGTTCCTTTCGCAGATATTCGTAGTTTTTCTGTTTTGTGACCGGTTCTTCTTATATTATCGCGAAAGAAGGTCGCCCCGATCGACTCGTCGAAGGCTAGCTTCTATCGGTAATATTTTTGTTTTCGCTTGGTTGTTAATATCTATTCTATATTTTAGATCCTTGCTTACCTTGTCTGTGTCCTTACACAACACTTTACACGCTTTATATATACTTCTGGCTCGAAATGCCTTTAAAAATTTTGGTTGATTTCGGAGCGATTTATCACGCTTATCTATGCCAGATCGGGCTCCTATCCTATATAAAGTTATATGTATTTATATTGTACGGTTCGTAGCGTGAGGTCGTAAAACGTAATCGATGACGTGTAAAGAAACTTAGGCTGCCACCTCTATAGATCTTTTGAACATTTACCTTCAGTTACCTCAATCTCACAATCAGTATTGCCGAATAAACGGCAGCAATTGGACAGTATCGGTGAAGTCGACTTACCAAAGTTAACGAAAACCTCTTGAAATATGTTGGCTTGTCTTTTAATTGACTATTGTTGTAACTCCCATTGTTCTCAGGTTTTTTAGCAGTTCTCGCCGAAAGAGTGATAAATGTCTCTAGATACATTTCTTCGCCTACCACAAGCAAAGATAATTTAATTAATTCATCATCGGTAAATTTTTTATTTGTCGTGCTCACTCACTTATGCTACCGCGCCATTATGATCTTTTATTTTACGAATACATTGCGGTGGTGAAGCATGCTGTTCAAAACTTTCCAATTTCAACAATCGTTAATTTTTTGTGAGTTTTAAGTATTATGTTGCGTGTTTAGTTTGGTAATGACTACGTCTACGGTACTCTTTTTTTTACAGCTCTTATTAGTTAGTATTAGCTATAGCTGATACTAACCCGAGTGACCGAGTGAAACTACAAGACATTTTACTATAATCGTATTGTCCAAATTCCGTAAGGAAAGAGATATATTTGTCGAGAGTCATTCATCTTGGTTTATTTGATGAAATGCATTTGTCAAGTGGATTCAATTAAACTCCTGCTTGTTCTTCACATATTGATGATATTGATCTTTGATAACACGGAGCAACAAACAGTCTTTAATTGTTGCGGGTTTAATTGTGCTACGTAAAATCTACACGCATACAATATTCGTCCCTTCCCTTCTTCTTTACCAATACTATTCGCGAGGCATATAGAGAATTGCTATGTGTAATTAGACCTTTTCATTCTAAGTACTCTACTATCTTGCGCGTGATCTTTATTTCTGCATATGACATCCTTTTTGGTTTAAAATAAAATGAGTTCTGGTTTTTGTCAACTCTTATTTTCATTTCATACCGGATTGTTGGTTCGGAAGGTCTAGGACAATTTAGATATCTATCAAGTTCTTCAACTTTAAAGACAATTGACGAAGATACATTTGAACCTGCTTTAAGACCTACGTCAACACTAATTAAAACTAGCTCCTGACAAAAAGCGTTCACAAGGTTTTCGGTAATAATAATTAATGCCATTAAATGTTACTGTTCTACTTTGGTCACGTGAAATTCCTATCTATCAAACAATCACTTTTCATTGTAGTTGTTGGTATCACATAAGGCAATATTATAATCTCTATCAAACACCAATAATAATGTTTGATATTTACCCAACCTGTCTAATTTAAAACCATGAATACCCCCAAATACTTTTTCATTTGGAGCTAACTGTTTAAATTTGTCAATAATTTTTACCCTAATTAGTGAAATTGTGCTTCCGCTGTCTACAATATCTTCGGCACAACTATTACTAAAACTCACATCTACAAAACATGCCTGCCTAGTGTCCAGTAAATATGAGTTTTGGTCTCTTTGGTTACCTATCATTAATTTTCTCTGCGGGCAATTGATTCTTTGATACTCATTTAATCCACATATAACAAGAACGCTCGGTCTCTTTTTCTCTCATTTCTTAAATACCTACTGTCTTGGGCCTTTCATCGTTGTTTTGCATTGCTTCTACTAGTCATGTCTTAAATCTCAATCTCGCCAGCGACTCATTCAAAGTTTAATATTTAATGACATAATTCGTCTACATCTGCATGCTTTCCACTAAGAATTAGGCTACCTAATTCCTTTGATTTTAAGCCTATAGCTACTTGCTCTTTTATTTTACTGAATGGCATTCCAGGATTTTTACATACCTTATCTTTCCCGTGAAAATAATTACTCACGTATGTGCGTTCTGAGCTCTATTCTGCAATGCCTTCCACTTTTCAAACGAACTAGAAGATCTTAGATGATCTTATGGTTAGAAACTTTTTATACCGGTTCTGCTCTCGAGTCAGTGTTTTGCTGCTTTTTTAAGATGTGTTTTAGCCTTTCTCTATGATAAAGGAACCCGGGCAACCATTTGTATTTTCTAATGCCTGCAAGCAGGTTTCGGTTTCCATAACTCCTTTTCACCATAGAAACCGCTGATAGTTTTATTCAAAGGCATAACATTGTCATTTGTAGTTTGATTTTGCATAATTTCATCCACATTCGTATTATGACTTTCAACAGAAGTATGTACTTTTCGTCGTTGCACTCAAAGACACGCCACTGTCTATTTCTTCACTTCTTGGTAGTTCTGAATTGGCTCCCCATTTATTCCTGCTTTGGTAAACATTTGAAAACGTCTACTGTTACAGTTGCTTCCTTTTCGTTACTTATCTTGGAACAGTAACTCTAATCTCACACTTTTCTTTCGTGTAATAATGTATCTTTCGTAAACATCGTAATTTAGAGTGCATCCTAACATATTTTGGTCTGCACCTGCACCGGCTCACACTAACTTATCACGCACTCGTTTGTCAAACCTTAATGATAAGTGCTTGTCCCATTAAAATTCGAAGAAGTGACAGCGTCAGTCCGGTTTACACAACTTTGTTTGTCGAACCTTAGTAATAACATACACGGTAAGTTTTTTATTATATAATTGTATTAAATTTTAATATAATCTCCTTAGGTACATATATACGGTATGTTACAAAAACGAATTTGATGAACACAGAAAAGGCAACCATGCATCCATGGTTTGATATTATTTTTATTTATTGAAAGAAATGGTCAACTAGCGAAGTGCAAACAGTGTTCAAAAGAAATAAGATGTGGTGAATGACCTAACAATAGACTACATACTAATTTGAAGACAATGTATGGGATAAATGTAAGAAAACGGGGTGAGGTAATTTTGAATACAAATAATGATTAAGATCAACCAAGTTAATCTAAAAGGCTAAATTTAATTACATCTTCTTTCAAAAGATAAAAATGTATATCTATCTAAAGTATAGCTCATATTACTGATCCAGAGGGGCTATTTAATATTTTTAATACATCTATTGATATTACAGAAAGGCCAATTGCCCGTGGTTTTAAAGAAATGCCGAAATCGGCAACTACCATAAGAAATTTTATTATATAATATAGTAAAACCGTTTGAGTTACCATAAAGGATGAAGGAGCGCAGTAGTGACTGGACATTGATCGGCAATCGACGATATTTAAAAATTAATATATATATATATATATAGTACTGGAGGATTTTGATGGAATATTGGACTAGTACGAGTATTCGGAAGTATACCAGGAGAAAAGTGTTAGTGCTTGTAACGAATACATTAAAAGAATTTGGTCTATGTATTTCTAAGTACAAAGAATTCAGTAAAGAACGAAGCCCACATGACCATTGCAATATTAGATTCCTATCTTAAAAATTGCAGAATTGGCATTTCTCACGAATTTTTTTACAAACATAAATAATTGTCTGAGTGAAATTGACAAATTAATTTTCTTCTATTCTCATTATTTTCGTATTCATCGCATTTCAGTACAAGTTGTTTTAAGAAATAACGAGCCAATCGAATCAAATAGCTGCAAAAATGCGCAATTAGTACATTATGGCCGAATTTCCTAATTGAACTCTCATATGTACGAACATCTAACGAGCCAATATTAAATTTCGTATATTATAAGTCATTGCTAACAAACGTTAATATCAAAAACACAAAATGGACTTTTATGTTGTAGGATCTTTAATAATAATGTTTACATCAGATCAAGATGCGTTTATTTTAATGACACACTATCGAAGTCAATATCATGAAGGGAATTGGATTTATTTGGTTCAAAGGTATGGAACACTCCTTATTTTAATCGTAATTATAATGCCTTCAGATGGCCGCAACCGAGTTGTCTCCCGATAATCACTTTCTAATTCCGATTTGAAAAAGGTCATAGATAAATTCCCTCCCAAGTTGTAATTATATGTTTATTATTATATGTTTATATTCTAAACTTTGGTATAAGATACAATTGTTACAAATTAAAGCTTAAAGGTATACTAATTTTTATTTACTCTAAACCTATGAGGCACATTTTTAACAAATTCAAACATAGTCAACTCTTCTGAATACAGTTTTTAAATTTGAATATCTAAAAACTGCTTTCTCTGTAATATTTTTTTATCGTAAATACATTTTTCCATACTGCAACTTATCTGCCTGATATAAGAATCGATTTGAAAATTCAATAAAACATCTATAAAAGTAAAAATATTTGGATGAGGCGAGTAAAAAGAAGCATTCAATTTCGAATGGAACGATTCACAAGCATTAGTAGTTCTTTGAAGCGATGACGAGTTTTCTGCCCAAATATGTGGTGGAAACAATGAATCGTTATCAATGTATGTGGAAACAATGTAGTCCGCAAATTTTGTAACAGCATTTGATGTTGGCTGGATGGAACCTAATTCAATGGCAAAAGGTCACCTACATCTTGCGGGTGTAAAAATGGCAAGCCAAAAATGTAATTCAAATATTTTGCTACTTCAGATTCTTGTTTGTTGTATTCAGAGCTTAGACCCACCTCTTGAATTTTTCTATACCACGAGTGTGTCAAGTGAAAACGACATCCTCTAATAAGCGTGCCGGGAAAAACAGCACGAATTGTCTTATGGATGGATATTTCGAAGTCTGCTGTAATTCTAAAAGGCTTAAAGTCACCGGTTACTTTGAGTACTTAATCTTCCATATATGTAAGAGCCGTCTTGTAAGTATTAACTTGCTTATTAGGTAACAGGAAGAATATAACGGGAACATAATGACCATTTTTCATAGAAAATATAGAAATTAATGAAAAAAAAATTAGGACAATATTCAAAAGTTCCATCCAAATAAAATTCAGCAGCCGTAGTCAAAAATTCGATATTACTTTTACATGTAAACATAACGATATTGTTGGCTCTGTCATTTTTATTACAAAATCTTCATTTTTGTTGGTTTTTATTCGCCGTTCGTCTAAATATGTATGAACTTCTCCAATATTTTTCGGTAATGGTGGCATCAGTGATCGACGAGCATTGTAGATATTTTTCTAACTAGATTTATATCACTTACGGTTAGAGCATCAATATCACATGATTTGAGTTCTTTATGGATAATTTTCCAGATCGATTTGTGATAATTATCTATTGCAAATTCGTATGTCATTAAAGATAATTAGATTCAGTCATCCGAGACAACTTAGTTGACCGGGATTAAAGGGATTAAAAGATTATGTACCTGTTAGTTATCGGACACAATTTACATATCATTGGAAGAGAATTTACCTATGCAAAATCCGGTCTTTTAGAAGATGGGCGACAACTAGTCTCCGCCGCTTCAGATATGGAGGACATACTATTATTAATCGATTTGAAGAAAGAAATTTTATTTGTAAACAAAAATCTAAGGGTGAACCTAATTGTAAGTCAACTGAGGATGTAGTCGATGATATGGAAGTTACTTGCAATACTACTTTTACAGCTATCTGCGGGAACTAGTAAAAAGCATCTTTATAAAGTAAGCGTTGTTTAACAATTAAATCCACTTGATTTTACATTTATCTGGCTTATATCAATTCCCAAGATTATAGAACATCGATTACGGAAAATCCATTCCATTCATTGAATCACAGCTATATCCTGTAAAAATTTGAGTTTGGGTACCAACCTTTTTTGATAACACTATAGCTGCTGAGCGATATTGCCAAATGTTAGATGTGTTTATAGAACAAGTAGATGATAATGAATTGCAGCATGCTTTCTTTCAACAGTACAATACCATATCTCACACTGCTACAGTAACTCAGAAACATTTAGAACAATTTTTGATAATATAGATTAATTACCACAAATTTATGGTTGATCTCGATTATTATTTATTTGGTCTTATATGATAGATCTCTACCACTAATAGGTCAATAAAACAAGGCTGGTTTGAACGATAGTTATATTTTCAGAACGTTTAAAAACGTTTTCGGAATACCTTCGTCAGTGAAAATATAACTAGATAAATATATAAACAAACATTTGTTTTTTTATTTGGGAACTATCAACAAAATGACTAATGACTAGGATTTCTTGATATAGAGGATGTGTAACAAACTTTTATATATATATATATAAATTATAAAAACTAAATTAATGTGTAAACATACATGCAAATTAAGTAAAACCCTATATCAAAAAATCTTTGTCGAAACCTTAACAATTCTGTTCAAGGACTAGGGAAAACCCAAATTTAAAAACCTAGCCAAAGGTTTCCTTCTTAAGAAATGCAAATGTCATTTTAACAAATTGCTATATACATTACTTAAATTTTGAATATCGGTTCTGAAATTAATAGTTTTAGTGTCTTTTTGTATATTTATCATTTCATATATTAGTCTTTTTATAATTATTCTCTGTTTTTAATATAATTGTGTTTTCAAAATCAAAGTAATGCCCAAGATCTTTGTAATGCTTTGTTAAGAAGGAAACCTTTGGCTAGGTTTTTAAATTTGGGTTTTCCCTAGTCCTTGAACAGAATTGTTAAGGTTTCGACAAAGATTTTTTGATATAGGGTTTTACTTAATTTGCATGTATGTTTACACATTAATTTAGTTTTTATAATTTATATATATATATATAAAAGTTTGTTACACATCCTCTATATCAAGAAATCCTAGTCATTAGTCATTTTGTTGATAGTTCCCAAATAAAAAACAAATGTTTGTTTATATATTTATCTAGTTATATTTTCACTGACGAAGGTATTCCGAAAACGTTTTTAAACGTTCTGAAAATATAACTATCGTTCAAACCAGCCTTGTTTTATTGACCTATTAGTGGTAGAGATCTATCATATAAGATAAGTATAAAAGGTCACGAAATATATATATATATACATTTAATTATTTATTTGGGAATTTAAAAAAATAAAATACAAGCAGCAATTCAGCATGAATTCTAGGGTGTTAAACTGCTACATTCCGCTGCGACCGAGTTTCGAACCGTGAGCCTCCTCCTTGTGAATCGCGTGTTTCACCACTTAGCCACTAAGCGCGTTATGACTAAAGTTATAAAAATAAAATATGCTAGATTTATTTTAGAGGAACTTACTTAAAATATTTTGTGTAGCTATAGAAGGTACAAGTTTTCAAATAAATAATAGATGTTACTAATTTTAATGCTTAATATTACCAATTTGTAACATTGGTTGCATAGAGGGGGTCATGTGGGTTTTGTTTCTAAATGAAGATCCAGTATATAGTATGTGGGGCATCGGTTATAGTCAAATTAGATAAACTTATTGATGCTGACCAACAGATTTGCTTGGCGGATGGCATCGATTTAGCTATAACCGGTATTCTTAGATATGACTTAGGCCTGATTTTGTTTCCAATCTTAATTAAAGTAACTGTGACAAGAATTATAGTTCGTTTGATTAAAAGACTCAAAAATGCATTAGAACATGCTACATCAGATGAAAACGAATACTACGGCAGGCAACCTTTGGTCATGACAAATTGAAGCTGCAACTACAGCCAGCAATTGAAGAGAAGGCATAAAATTAAAACCAATTCAAAACGAGATTGTAATTTTTGAGAGAACAGTAGTAAGAGGAAAAACATTTGCATTAAGGATATGTTACTGTAAATACAATTGCACCAACAAGTGTGGAATTGGAAAGGGCATTGTCCGCACCAAACGTATATACGAAGATTCAGTCCAGGCTGAACCACGAAAGCGTCGATTGTATTTTCTTACAGAAACACTTTAATAAGGTGTTGCTCGTGAAGAGTTAATTAAATACTATGTAGTTATGATTTGTTAAATATTTAGTTTGAAGTGTTTTATTTTTTGTGCAGTTGATTAATTAGAAATATATTTTTGTTTTCTCTTTTACTTTCTTTGTAATATACCCGTGCCTAATCACAGAAATCTAATTGGAATATTTTTTCTAGGAATACCGGTGTTAGTACTGGTATCCCGGTTTTTTGAAAATAAAATATACCGGTATACTCATTGATTTTTGGTCCGGTATTGTGAGTTCTAGTTACCACAGGATTACTCGGGTTTCTAGAGGTCATCACGGAGAGGTGAGAGTCGGAATTAGGTAAGAGAGACAATGCGAGTTGACTACGGCACCGTGCGGTACGTGTGCACCAGCTCGTTGACCTCTAAAAGGACTATATTATTATTATATTGTCAGTTGTCATATCAATATTATAATTCCTCCAGAAGTTAGCGACATATTCATACCACTAGATTACATAACCATTATCTGTCGCCTTTATTGCTTTGTCATAGTTTTCTGGAAGTCATATTTTTTTAAAGTCGTTATTACGGTTTATTCTATGGGTTGGATTAGCGATATTGCGTTAGCTGGATAAACACGACTTTATATATCTAATGTTATAGAGTTGCCCGGAAAATTGTACAAAAGTAATAATGTCTTAAAATCCATATTTCTTCTTAGAAAATAATCTCTAACCCATGAAACAAATGAACTTTGTTGCCATTCAAAACATGTAGATGCGACTATGTTGGCACATGACTGGTAAGAAATTCTTTTCAATTCCTCTCAGAGCTCTTGCTATATTGCAGTGGTAGTAGTAGTGATTTCGTTTTAAAGTCTCGAACTGTTTCCACCTAACAGTGTAACTTTAGTAAGCCTAAGTGGTATGAAAAAGTACGTACGTAAAATCGAATAGCACTTTATGTGGACGCTGACTGCGATTTGTACACATAAACAGTTATTTAGCTTATGATAGCTAACGACGTAACGACTAAAAATAAAGATATCTGCATTTACAGTGTGTCAAATATTTTTTAGTTGATTAGTATCAAGCAAGAAAATTACACAATTAATGTATGTATAAAACCATTTAGTAACATCCGCGTTTTATAAGGAGACTCTTGATTAAATATTCATTGTTTTTCCTAATCCTAACAAAATGGTTAGTTATAATAATGCAATTATTATTACTGTTATTATTGTTGTAGGTTACCCTACTTACAAGGAAAAAGTGAAAAAACGCCCGGGCGGAAGGGCAGAAGTAATCTACAATTATGTACAAAGGCCGTTTATTCATATGTCCTGGGAAAAGGAAGAAGCGAAGAGTCGCCATGTAGACTTTCAATGTGTTAAATCCAAAAGTGTTACCAATTTGGCAGAAGCAACCGCCGATCCTGCTTTAGAATTAGATTCACGAGGTAATCCAATTGTTCAGATTAATTCTGAACCGCCGCCTATCTTACCATTGGACATAGCACCTTTGGTTGATAATGAAGAAGGAGCTGTAGGGGGAGGATTGGACCTTGATATAGCGAGCATACCCCCGGACGAGAATAATTAATTGACATTGACCTTAACACATTTAGTATCACAAATTTGATGACATGTTTTCTAAATTCACAAAACTAATGTTTTTGTAAAGAATAAGCACATTAAAATCATTAATTTTATATCAAAATGCTATACCAACATATGTATACATAAACTACGTTTGTTATTATTATACCGGCTATTATTTCCATAGTCTTTAGGTAATGATTATAGATCGGACTGACGACTTCCCCTGTTGCGTCACAGTGACACACAAACAGAGTAGTGCCGAACACCTGCACTGGCGATTATTCGGTCGACGAACAGTACGTTCTTAAGAATAAGATAGAGTAGTCGTGCTTTGATTTTTGGGTTATTATTTTTACATCTTTCAGATCTTTTGTTAATACAACTTTTAATAAATATACTTAATCTATGTGGTTTAGGATTAGCAAGATTTCGTTTTTTTTTCTATTATTTTATTTTATTATTATTTTTTCGAGTTTCGATCGGCAAAGAGAGCGGTTGTCCGGCGTGTGCGGCGATTAGTAACTTCGTAAATCGAGCCTTATCACAATAAACGCGTCTGACAGGTACTGTAAACATCAAACATTAAAGATACATAAAACAGTGGTGACACAGGGAGGGATTTAGCTTCCGAGAAGTCGATTCGAGCGACGTCCCTGACGCTGTGCTTCTGATATAGATACAAGACTGGAACAAATACACTAAGAATAAAAAGTTACAATAAAAAGAACAAAATAGTAGTAAGGAGAGAAGAAGACTCAAGTGAAATATTCAAGAGTAGTAAAAAACTAATAAGAACACCGCAGCAAGGGAATGCAGAGGAAGGCAATCTAGTCGCTATGATGAGAGATGTAAAGGAGATGAAACGGAACCAGAAAGAATAACAAGAAGAACTGAAGGAGATAAGAAGGGAAAATGAAATATTAAGGGAGGAAAAAGAAGAAATTAAGAGACAAATGAAATCCATGGAGAGGAGAATGAATAGAATGAAAAAATGAGCATGAGGAACAACGTTGTAGTATCGGGAGTGAAAATATCAACGGATGACAAACACGATTTGAAAATAGGAATGGAGAATTTTATGAAGAGTAACATGGATGTGGGAATAGAGATAAGGGAGGTGATAAAAATGGGAGAGTCAGTGTATAAAGTGGTTCTAGAGAAGGCAAGAGATAAAGTGGTAGTGATGCTGAATAAAAATAAGTTAAGGCAGCTAAAAGAAAGAGTTTACATAAATAACGAAATGATCCGGGAAGAAATAGATATACAGAAGAAACTGAAGCAGATAGGAGAGAATGAACGTAAAGAAGGAAAAAGAGTTAAGCTAGTTTATCAAAAGATCATAATTGATGGAAGAGATTATAAATGGGACAGGGAAAGAGCGTGGTTGGAAAGATACGAGAGAGAGTCCCCGAACAGAAATTCAAAAAACTGATAATATTAGAAAAGAAGGGAACGACGACGACAACCATGGCAAAGAGGAAGGATACGATCGAGGGAGGTGCAAAGCGGAGGAGGGGTGAGGATGGTAGAAGGGAAGGGCTCGAAAGGGGGAAGAATCTTGGGGAGCAGCGCTGGAAAAGGGAAAGCGAAAATACATTCGCACCGGTGGTAACTCGACCCAAGAAGGCAACTCAAAACTTAAACAAAACAAGAGGAGGGGAAAACAAGGGGTTTAATGAAGACGGCAAGAAGAACAAGATAAAAGAAGAAGGAAAGCAGTATAGTACACTGAGAGTGGGTACGTGGAATGTGAGAAGTGTGAATGGGAAGGAGAAGGAGTTGGTGATGGAAATGGAGAAGCATAAGATAGAAATAATGGGAATTACGGAAACGAAAAAGAAAGGGAGTGGCATGACTGGCATTCACAAGGGATACTGAATGTTTTGGTCTGGAGTTAAAGAGACAGAAAGAGCAAGAGGCGGGGTTGGATTGGTCATAACGCCAACTAGATTGAAAGACATGATGAAAGAAGAATATATAAATGAGAGATTGTTAAAGGTAGAAATTAGTATATTGGACGAGACTTGGAGACTAATAGTGGCATATGGGGTAAGTGAGGACGTTTGTAAAAAAGAAAAAGACGAGTTTTTTTGAAAGACTCCAGAAAACAATAGACGAGGGGAGAGAAAATGTTATAGTATTGGGAGACCTCAATGGCAGAGTAGGAAAAGATGAATGAAGGAATCGAGGATATTATGGGAAAAGAGGGAGAACAAACATAAAATAACAATGGAAGCAGAATAATAGAAATTTGTATAGAAAACAATCTAGTCATATAAAACTCGAAGTTCAGACACAAGGACATTCACAAGTTCACGCGAGTCGAAGAAAGCAGGAGAGAAAAATCAATTATAGACTATTTCTTAGTAAGCAAACACAAAGAGGAAATGATACAAGATATTAAAGTAACACGCAGTGCAGAGATAGGAACTGACCACTACTTGGTAAAAATGGATATCAGAGGGAAAGAGAAAAGAGAAGAGATAAGAGAGGACAAAAAAAGAACGAGGATACAAGAAAAAATTAAGAGTTACAAATTGAAAGAAAGAAAATATCATGAAAAATACCAACAAATATTAGCTAAAAGATTTGATAGCCCGGAAGGAAGCGGAATTGAAGGAAAATGGAATCATTTCAAAAACAGCTTATTGGAAGCAGCAAAAGAGAGCTGTGGAGTTAAAAAAATATCAAACAAGACCGGAAAAAGAACAGAGTGGTGGACCACTGAAATAAAACATATTGTAAAAAAGAAGAAAACCAGTTGGAAAAGTTATCTTGAAACAAGAAACCTGGACGATTTGGAAGAATATAAGGAGAAACGCAGAAAGGTCAAAAATGAAATTAAGAAAGCGAAAGAGAGGTCTAGGATAAAATTTGCAGAGAAAATGACTAATAATTATAGAGAAAATCAAAAATTATTCTATGGCACACTCAAATAATTAAGACAAAAAAGAGAATATAACATGGTAAACATAAAAGATAAGTATGGTCGTATAATTACAGAGGAAAATCAAATAATGGAAAGATGGCGGCAACACTTCCAAGAGCTGACAGAAACAAATGTCGAGACAAGGGAAAAAGAAGAGGAGACGGAGAAAATACAAAATATAGAACCAATCCAAGAAGAAGAAATAATGGAGTTCGTAAGGAAGCTGAAAATAGAAAAGGCTCCAGGAAGAGACAACATAACACCAGAAATGATCAAATATATGGGAGAAAAAGGGATAAGACAAATAACCAAGCTAATGAATACAATTATACAAGAAGGTAAAATACCGAATGAGTGCAACTCGGGAATAATATTGCCCATTTATAAGAAGGGGAACAAGAGGGATTGCAATAACTACAGGGGAATTACACTAATAAGCGTCCCAGGTAGAATATTAGCGAGTATTATACAAAAAGAATGAGAAAAATAAATGAGGAGAGCATAGAAGACACTCAACGTGGATTTAGAAAAGAAAGAAGTACACAAGATTTAATATTTGTGATAAGACAAGCAAGTGAAAAGATAATTAACAAGAAAAAGAAATACATATATGTTTTATAGACTTATAAAAGAGAAATATAGACAAACGAACAATAGAGTTAATAAAATAGATGTATAGGTATAACACAAATATAGTAAGAACCAACAACGAAGAATCTAAAGAGTTTACAACAAAGATTGGGGTAAAGCTTAGTCCATTGCTGTTTTCTATGGTACTAGATGAGGCCATAAAAAGTGCTAAAAAAACAAATGAAACCACTAAAAATTTTTTGAGATTTACTGTAATCTGTGTTCGGTTACTTCGAAATGTGTAAAAAAAGGAGATTTTTAGCAATCTTTGCGAAGTACATGTGGTTGCGAATGTTCCATTTCAGAAGCTTAATAATCCAGTTTGTAGACAATTTCTTGCAAAATATGCAGGTAAACATATTCCAGATGAATCAACTTTACGCAAAAATTATTTTCCAAAAATATGTATATGCCAATGTAAAGTATAAAATTCGGGAACATGTGGGAGATAACTATTTTTGGATTAGCGCAGATGAGACCATGAATATATTAGGCAGGAGCATGGTTCATGTTATGATAGGTGTCTTGCATTCTGATCAGGCAACTAAGCCGTACATGATAGCGACCAAAATAATTGAACTGCTGAATGCAAATACCATGCTGATGCCATTGATAACGGCGTTGATGATATATTCGAAGGTGCTGTGAACAAAAGATTTACTTTTGTTAGTGATGCTGCCGCGTATATGATAAAAGCTGGTAAACTACTAAAAAATAGATTTGAAAATATGCTTATATATTACATGCATCGTCCATGCTTTGCATAGAATTGCAGAATTAGTGAATGAGCAATTTCCAAGCGTGAATAAATTAATTAGCGGCACTAAGAAAAGCTTTTGAAAGCGCCAGCAAAAGTTACTATCTACAAAGAAAAATATCCGTTACTTCCATTACCGCCGTTACCTATTGTAAATGGATGGGGGACGTAGTTAGATGCGTGCTGTTTTTACTCCGAGAATGTAGAGAAAGGTGCAAATGTTGTAAATAGTTTAAACGAGCATGCAAAAGTGTAGTTAAATGTAAAACTGTCTTACAAAACTCATCTTTGCAAAATAATTTGGGATTTATTAAAAAATATTTTGGCGATATGCCCAAGAATATAAAATATTTTGAAACGCAAACGTTGAAATTGGAAGAAGCAATGACAACATTAAACAATATTTGAAATAAATTGAAAAATGTTTCTGGTAATTTTGGTGCAGAAAATTTAAATTATATCTTAATAATCAGTATTTAAATGTAACCTATTTAAAAATATGAATATAAAGAGCGAAAATTAGATCAAAACATATTTAAATCTATTCCTTAATATTTTATTCTACGCCACTGAAAAATCGAAATTTTGTTTGCGTTCGATTTCCGTTAAAGGTTAAATAAACGACCACGCAAGTAATACTGGCTGACAAGCGTACCCCCACCACCAACGCATACGCATGCTAAAGCTGTACGACTGTAGCTCGATGATGCGTGGGTGATAGGGACCGTCGTCGGTCCGGTCTATAGTAATAATAGTAAAGATTAAACATTAATCTTTCTGGAGTTCGCTGTATATTAAATAAATAGGAAACAGCTAATAAAACTAATTCTAGTAAATCACCAAAATAGTTGCTCCATATGACATGGATGTACCAAAAATTAGAATTTTCTAAAATGTAAAAATACAACTTTCAACATTTTCTTGTTAGAGTAAGATCCCAGGGCCGCCAGACGTTACTTATTTTCTGATTAACAAAATGTATTAGACAGGGTAGTCTTAGTATGTAATTTGAAGATATGCGTACCTGTTAGCTTGAACCGGCGGCCAATTTGCAGGTACCAGGTGCTAAAGGTACATAAAAACAGCGGTAACTTTTCTTAGTCTTATTGTTGATTTTTACATATGTTTTACACAACATCATTAAAAAATAAAAATCAATGTTGTCAGACAGTTTGGGTTGGCCATAATTTCCGCTAGACACTTTAAAAACCTACAAAAAATAATGTCAGTTTACTTATCTTGATTTGCGCATGACGTCACCCAAACTGTGCTCCTATTGGCTAATCGAATTGCGAAATGTATGGTGATGGGTCAATACATTGTGGTTGTAAGTTGGCTATTGATGAACACACTGACGATAAATTGCCTGTACTTGCAGATTTCGGTAGATAATATTTTTCATAAGTTCTGTGAATGACTTGTGACACCCTCTGTGATAACTACCATCAAATGCATCAATTGGCAAAACAATTTCCTTAAATTTAAGATTATGTTCTTTTCTATGTTTCAAAATTATTTGACACTTTTCTAAAGTGTCTTCTGTAAATAATATTAAATTCACACAGAATTACCACAAAACACACTATTTAATAGATCTGCCATGATATGTTTTAAAACACTGCAAATAAATTTAATTTTCTTATTCTCTTTGTAATCAAAATGACAGCTGCATTTACTTTGCACTTCTAATCAAAACGATTAGCCAATAGAAGCACAGTTTGCGCGACGTTATGCGCAAATCAAGATAAGTAAACTGATATTTTTTGTAGGTTTTTAAAGTGTTTGGCGGAAATTATGGTCAACCCAAACTGTCTGGCAACATTGATTTTTAATTTTTAATGATGTTGTGTAAAACATATGTAAAAATCAACAGTCAGACTATAAGAAAAGTTATCGCTGTTTTTATGTACCTTTAGCACCTGGTACCTGCAAATTGGCCACCGGTTCAAGGTAACAGGTACGCATATCTTCAAAGTACATACTAACACTACCCTGTCCAATACATTTTGTTAATCAGAAAATAAGTAACGTCTGGCGGCCCTGGGATCTTGGACTATGTGGAAACAAACATAATAGAAAGACACATCGAAGAAAAATGACATATGATTTACATATGTCATAACACTGAAAATTAGGCTTATTATTTGGTAGAGTGCTCTATTTATTTTATTATGGACGATTATGTCATTGTTTTTATTCGTGAGAATCAAATCGTGAATTTTTAATGCTTTGAAAGTAATAATATATGCATTCTGCAAGGCACAAACGGTCAAATACCTCAACCTCAAAACAACCTCAAAATGATGCCAACGTGGTATCCGAAATGCTCTAAGTCTTTTTGTTTCGGTTATGGTAGATTGTATTGTATTACGCAAGTATAGTTATGGGGTGTTAAAAACACGTCTATAGTTGATCCTTACTGGCCCAGAATATGGAAGAGCACTGTTTCTGTATACATATATTCTTGGTTACGCAATGGGGTTTGATACAGAGATTTTAAACGATTTCCTTGATCGCAAACTGATTTCCGCAGTCCTCATATCGATATCTTTACTTTCATTTAAACGCAACGTTATATGAGAATTGTGAATAATAATGGTGAATACTGCAGTTTGGTGAATTTTTAACGTAACAAAAACGGCCAATCTGGGCCAATATGTAACACGGAAGTTGCTAGCTGCTTAAGTTCATTCTTTTTCATCTTCAAAATTTGTATAACAGTTGCAGGATGCTTCCTTAATTTTGTTGAGGTCTTCTCATAATTAGTCTATGTTATTGGATTTTCTGTTGCAGGAAGTCCAAAAATAGATATCATTCAAATGAAATTCTTTCTTAATAAGATATTTAATTGATTCGACAGTACTCCTACCAAATACTACAGGCACATCTCTCCCTTTCTCTAACTACTATCCGTTTAAGTAATTTATACATATTTTTCAGACTCAGTCAAGTCTTTTTTACACTCCGACGATGATGTGGTGTCATAATCTTGAAGAAAAAAAGTCTAATGGCGTTAAATCACACTATCTCGGTGGCCAGTTGATGTCGCCAAAACGCGAGATAACCATGTCGTCGAATTTGTCATGCAAGATCCATTGTTGCATAGGCTATCTGGCACATAGCGCCCTCTTTTTTGAACCAAATGTCGTTGAGATCTATATCTTCCAATTTGCGCTACAAAAGTTGCTTATCAACGACCTGTACCTCCCGTTGATGATAGTGATGACAGTGCCCCAGCTTCATTTTGGAAGAAGTACGGGCCAACGACCTCACTGGACTCAAATCCACACCAAACAGTGACTTCTCCTGGATGCATTTGCAAGTGATGTTATCTCCCAAATGCAACAATTTTGTTTGTTTACATACCCATTCATCCAAAATGATTTTCCGTGCGAAATCGGGGTCCACTTCCAACTACTCCAGCTCAGAGATTGTTCGGCGCTGCCTATGGTCGTTTACCTTCAGTTCCTGGGTCAATTAAATTTTGTACGGCAGCAGGCCCAAGTCCCGACGCAAAATTCGCCAAGTTAAGGTCTACGAAAGGCCAAGTTCTTAGGCGCGACGAGGAATTAACTGCCTTAGATTATCCCGCACATTCGTTCACTGCAGCAACGTTTTCTGTAGTCCTCACGTTTCGACGACGTAGGAGTATTGTTTGATCGTTTACTGAACCAAGTGATTCGAATTTGTCCACCAAACGACGAATTGTCAACTCAACAGGACGATTGTGTATACCGTAAAAATTATGTAGGGCACGGAACGTAGCTTGAACTGAGCACTTATTTAGATAGTAAAGTTTAATGATTTGTAGTCGGAGTAAGTTAGGGACGACGCGCATTCGATTTGCGCGAAAATAATTATATTACCGTAAACGTGACCTACACTCTAACTTTCCACGACGATTTGCATTAGTTACTGTAACCCCCAAATTCGACAACTGTACTTTCATCAACATCCAGCGGGTTTACGAAGGCTCGCAGCGTAGACACCTCGAAAGTATACTTACGTCACTCGAGTTCATAAAACTTAGGTCTTTAGTAACACATCAGTTTAAAGTTGGCACAGTTGACACCAACCTTCTCAAATGCATTTGAATATTAATAGAACGTAAATGGGTAAATTGCTTAGAAAATGTTTCATAATGATCGAGAAATGTTGGCAAAATTAAATCGTACAATGGTATTTAAAATACATATTTGTAAAAATTGAAAAATTGTGTCTCAACCCGTAACTCCCTCTATACGCTTCAGCGGAATTAGGAGCGCTCCACACGATTTGAAACCGCCATGTATTATCGAAGTGAGCGATTACGAACGCAATCAGATGATGCGTAAACGATACGTCCTCGCAGCGAAACTGTTGATACCTCGCGAGATATCGAGTAATATATTTTTCTCTAGGTGATGTAAACTTTTCTCTTTTTTGGGTTTGTAGTTATCATAAATTCGAAATATACTCGGTTTCAAAACATGACCGAGAGACGGTTCGGTACTAAAAGTATTGAAGTCACTATGACAACGACTGGTAAACATTGTAAAACTAAATTTATGTGAATATGTACTTCTTTAAATGAATCAGTTAACCTTTAATATATAATACTATAAACATACTGTAATTAAAATTTTGTCGTAGGAGTAAAGATAATCTATTAATTTGACTATCTTTCTCAAGTACTGTCAGTGAAAAGCGAAGCACGATTTGCCCTTGTATCATAAACAAAGATCTATGGACAAAAATATCTGTATATTTGTAGACTAATTATTTATCAACTTCCTCCTGATTAATTTCTCTGAAATGAAATATTTTCAATAATGTGATATATGTATATTTAATTGGATATTGAAATCATTAATGAATAAATACAATACATATAATGATAAAATAATGAAATAAAATGCAAGCATCGGAAATATCTACATATATTGTAGGTGTCTAGGTTGGTACCACGGTGAAGAGGGAGAGAGTAGTGGAGTTGTGCGAGAGAATATCTAATGAGATTGTAAAGAGTATTTTTGTAAAGAGAGAAGCGACAAATAAAGAACTTGCGAAGAGACCATTGTGATCCTTTAAACATACCACCGGTCGTCCCCACAATAGTAAGAATATAAGATACAATTACTATCCGTTAATGCTACCGGAATCTCGATTTATTTAACACTTCGTCTGTAAACGTTTTTCCGCACCTTCCGTCTGTAAACGAGGGTCTTTCGCGTGCTGCCGTCTTTTCACCCCTTTAATGCACTCAAAAAATTCTGAAAAAATTTATGCTACTGTGTTGCACCTTTTTTGTTTTCTTTTATTTCCCTAAATTTGTATCCTATGATAATTGTATATTGTGTTTAGTTATAAAGCGGATACCCTACTCTATGTTATTATCATTCGATAAGTGCAGCTCTCCCACAGAGGGCGCTACATTAAAATTACCGATTTACCTATTATGTTTTCTATATGTGCTACCGTATTAAATGTGCTATATTGAGCGCTTGAAAATATGTAATTGTAATAGATGTAATGTCGTCACTTTGTTTTGTTTATCTTGTAATGTTGTGAGTTGTAGACGTTATGAGTGAAGTTGTAAACAAGTGGCCCGACGCTGCCCGCGGGAGGTGGATCATATAAAAGAAGAAAAGTGTGACGTGCGCAGGGGAGACTAGTAGAGACTCGACTCGACTCGGTATCTGGAAGCGGTGAACGAGCATCTGAACATCAACGTAGCAGTGATCACGGATACGTTCGAGAAAATTCCAGGAATTATCTCTTATAGTAGAGGATCATCGAAGTATCTCGCGTGTCATCCCCCGTAGCTGATCCCGTGTGGGAATTCGGATGTTGTATCCACGAAAAGGGGAGAGACAAAACGGATGATTCCGGATATATCATCACGCTACGGAAACGAGCCCGAACACCTGGCTGCCGCACTAGCTCCGACCGAGGACATCGAGAGAGATCTCCAACACAGATAAATACATTTTATTTCTCCATCTTACAATAGAGCCTTCAGCTCGGAATTCCTTACCTATCCGCCCTCAGCGGTGATATTAATAAGCGTACACCGCGGCGAAATAATTCGTAGATTGTAATTTAGTCGTAATCGTTTCTTATACTTTCTTGTCTATGTGAGTAACTTGCCGCCCATAGTCCTCCTTTTCCATGGGTATCCTGTCGGATTTCAATATTTCTCCGACAGCAGTAACAACCCAAGGCCGGCTGTTTATGCATGAAATATTGTGGCAAATCCCTGAGAAAAAGCCGAGCGTCGGCTGAGGCACGGAGCGGTCCTTGCGAATCACATCACATACCGGGTGATCAGCAATGTACTCACACAGGCATCGTTGTGCACTTAATTGTATATTTGATTCGTTTTGTTTGGTATTGTTTGACTTGCTTTGTTGCTGGGTACATACGGATACACCTAGATCAATGACTCCCCCTTTCTTTTTGTACCCCTATCTCTTATCTAGCGCTCCGGCGTTATAACAACTGTTTGAAACATTCATTTTGAAGTACCAATCGTAAAATTCTTGTAAATTAAATTGTTTCATATATTTTTTGTTAAATAAATGAACAAATTGGGAAAAAAATATTAACTTACGAAAAAATCTAACTCAGAGTAAACTAAAGATAGCATAATTGAAAAAATCGCAAATTAAAGCTGAATGGTGCAGCTTTAAGAAAAAAATTATTCCGTTTCGTTTGTTTAAAGCTAAATACTTAAGTTTTGGACATGAAAACAGGCAATAAACTATCTACGATGCAGAGGGACAGGAGGAAGCGCCCGCCCTTCTCCACTTTAACAGGTACAAACCGAAATTGATTTTGCTCGGACACAAACGACCCCGGTTTACAGACGAAGTGTTAACTATATAGAGTTAGTGAAGGAATAACTCGACAATTATTTGAAGATTTAGATCCACATTTAAGAAATTTCACAAGGAGAGATATAGATATTGAAAAGAAAATATTAACGACGATATTAAGGTATTATGGCAGTGGATCACCAATATACGAAGGCTGTTTTTAACTTATGATAGGCTATGAAGGAAAGGCGGGTGAATATAAAAAATTATTTTATCAAAACTAATGTACAATAAAGGTTACTTCTCTAGATAATCCCATTGGCGATTGAGTTATTTGTGATATCTGTGAGCAAGCTTTGCAATACCTCCTTCCTGGTTAGTTTTGAAGCCGTTCATTCTTTTATCCTTCCAATTGTAAGGAGCTTAACATAAATTAGTTGTTATATTAGTTATTTTCCCCTTTATCTTTATTTAGCATAAGTTATAAATTTATTGTACAAATTTCGGTCGTCGTTGACGTCATCGTGCAATTCGCGAATTTTATTTACCATTACCGCTGTATAGCTTTATGTTTAATGAGTTTTGCTTAATTTCTTTTTCTTTGAAAATTTTAAGTTCTTTTTTGTTTTTGTCGGCTCCTCCCCGTGAACCTTCCCACCTCCTTCTGCGTTAGGGAGATAACGGGCGATGTAGCCGAAACGCAGTGGCGCTCTTTACCACTTTAAGCGAATTTGGGACCCACTCCTGTCTTCGTTGAGCTGGTCCGACAGCCCGTGATCCATAAGGGAAATGGAGGAGCAACGCAAGATTTGTCTGTGTTCTTGTGTCTGTTCGGCCGCGTTAATCTTTATTTATGCGCGTTGCGCCACGCGCGTAGTAAAGTTCAAACTTTCAACAAACCAACTATTAATGTTGGTGAACTATTTTCCAGAGCCAAAATTTTAATAAAATTAAATGTAAAGGACTCTCTATAAACGATCTAATAAATTAGGTTCGTTAATGGGCAAAAGCTTAGAAAGTAAGCACAATTTGCATATGCCAATAATCCTGTAGGAAATTTTGACTGTCAATCGCAAAACGCAACTGCAGGCTAATTAGTTTCGTCCTTATTAGGACTCGTCAGCACAATATATCGTACTGCGAGTGGGAGTAAAAATTTCCAGGTGATACGTCGATATCTCGTTGAGATGTCAAATCACCAAAACCTATTCGCCAATTTCACCGTGCCCCGGTATGCCCGAGCCACCAGAGCAACCACACGTTGAAGAACATGGTTACAAGGCGCGTTTTACTATCAAAAATATTTTAAGAATTTAAGAACGTGGTTTTAAAATTCGATCCAAAGGAAGCTGCGGCTATCAAGGACAGCCAGTCGAAATTTCAAGATACTCAGGTTAAAACAGATTTAAAAACTTTAGAACAATACTTCAGACTAGTGGAGGCAATATAAATATTACAAAATCCTTCGGTATCGTTTAGAGAAAGATTCTGATTTTGGCACATTCAAACAAATTTGTGAAGGTGCGTTAACAGAACCGTTAAGTTGTTCCAAAGATTATTTTAATTACGCTAATATAACATCACTAGATGTGGAACGTTCGCTTTCTGCATATAAACAGATTTTTTCCCCACGCCGCACTGAGTTTGCTGAAGTAAATGTGGAAACATATCTAATGTTGCAGATATTTTACATACATATGTTATTCACTGTGTGATTTCACAGATGGCTCTTAAGACAGTAAGTGTTTGAGCATTTATTACAATTTCTGACCATTTATTTTATGTGTAAACTGTTATGCTTCTGCAAATGCGCAACTCTAGTGATAAGGCAAGCATTTTAACAAAAGTTTGGTTTTTCTGGTGTAGTTGGAGTAATTGATTGTATGCATTGAAACTAGTGATATACAGCCGTTTCCACCGCTTATAGTTAACTTTTGCCTTAATTACATTTAACTATGAGTTAAATATACATAGCGTTGCACAGTGCAATCTGACGGTTGTAGTTAACTAACTAATAATTAACAGATGTTGGTCATACTGGATTAGTAGAAATTTTATTTTTTGTGGCTTTTATATTGACCATACTGAGAAATTGCAACATTTCCGCAGGTAAATCACAGATGGCGCAATTTTGTTGCATGTTTCCTAATTCGCGAATTAAGTAAACAAAAAAAAGAATATATTTAATCATTAAATAATTATAAATTTATCATAAAGTAAGTATGTAAAATAATAGATACATATGTACATTTAAATCGAATGTAAGAACAACCGTTGCAAGTTATTTTTGCAGGTATGACTGATAAAGAGTACGTTCCACAAATTTCTCCTGTGAAGAAAAAGTATATTGTTTAAATTTAATTAAAAAATATAAACATATACTTGAATTTAAACCAATAGGTGTAATGTGGATGCAGAAGGAAAATGTTTGGAAAATAATACAAAAGGAATTTAATGCACAATTTGCCGTGTTTCGAAGTGTAGATGTATTAAAAAGATTCTATAACAATAATTCTTCGATCACAAATATATTATTGATATTCATAATTTATAAGTAAACTAAGAACTGTAAATTGAGATTTCTTCGATAAAAGGCGTAATCTAACCTATCTATTATTTCGTATTTACATCTACAAATTTTAACCATTAGAACAGCGCATGTCTGTAATACAATATTTTATTTCCAAGAAGTATTTCTTCCCAAGTCGGCAACACAAATGATACATTTTGTAGTAAGGTAATTTTAAATTAATATTTTTGCGCCTTGATATTAAATAAAATCAAAAACGTCTTTCGCGTATAAAGCTAAATTTTTAAATACAGTTTTGACCTGAAGTTTACTCATTTATCCAGTCTTTTTCTGCAGGTATTTATCTATTATTAATTATTATAGATACATATTACTCGTCATTTCCATATGTATAGTCAGACGTGAGTAGAAATACTATTTTTGACATAAAATAGGAAATAAAATATTTCATTTCCAAGTAGTATTTTTGTAGCATTTTGTAGTAATGTAATCTTAAACTAACGTTTTTAGGCCTTGATATTATATAAAACCAAAACGCCTTTTGCGTACAAAGTTAAATTTTAACAAAAATTCAACAAACAACAAAATTTAACTAAAGGTCCGTTCATATCTGAGGCGTGCCGCCGTTAAATAATCCTATCGATAACACAAACATATTAAGATTTACGGTTCCACACGAATCACCCACATAGAAAAGATGTTATAAGTAGTGTTGAATGTGTCGCACTTAAATACATGGAATATATCTATTCATCCTTTTTCAAGCGATTGTCTGTTTCTGTCAGACACACTGCTATTATGGCCGGAATTTATTATGTTTACGCAACTGTTTCTTGTAACTAGGTTCAACGCTTTAATTACATATATTTCATTGTAAGTAAAAAAAAAAAAAACTAATGGCACTGCTTCATGGAATAATTATCGAATAACAACTTAACAAAAATGAAAGATTACGCATCACTACGTATACGGTTTGTTGGATGGGCTGCATGTCTCCAACGCCGCCTCGATTCGCATTTAATTATTAACTTATTGTACATCTGTAGGTATACCTAGTAAATTGGTATGTTATTTTTTTTTTTAATGGAGTTATTTTATAGCATGTTTAATATATATGGGTGAATTCTGCATAACTTTGTGTATTTTTCCAGCAAATGAAATTTTTTAGATTAAAAAAATACGGGGTGGGGGTTGTTTCTGGAAAACAAGAACTATGATAGGCAAACTATTATCGCTATCCTTTAGTACTCATGAAACAGCTATATATTTGTCTTAACTTTTTTTGATATGCCTTAAGTTTTGGAGATATTAAAGCAAATAGCAAAGGGCAGCGTTGACTCTAGGCCGCCCCACCCCGAAAACGGGCGATTTAGCATCTATAAAAGCTACCGTTGTTCTTACACTGCATCAGTCTACAAACCCAACAAGTTTCATTTAAATCGGTGTGTTCCCTTGTTAGTAATTATGTAGATCTGATTGAACTGTGTAAAAGGCCGGTGTCTATGTCTGCCAGTAACGCCTTGGAAGGAATGAAAAGCTATCCCAAAAATGAGGCCGTCTTTTGACAATTATTCTAGAATTGTTTCAAGAATTATTCCAACATATAAGCGCATAGTGCATCAAAAGGACTATTGAAAAATGTCTAAATCGGTAATTCTTATTCTGAAAAATATTACCCCTTCCCAACCGCACCAATTTGCACAAACACCGTTGTCGATGAAACTTGGCGATCATGTACGGTTGATTGGACCATGTAAGGGGCCGGTTCATGTTTCTGCCAGCAACTCCTTTGAAGGGATGAAAAGTGCCCCCAAGGATGGGACCATCTTTTACCAATTACTCTGCAATTGTTGCAAGAAGGAAATATTCAAACATATAAGCATATGGCGCTTCAAGAAGACTACTGAAATATGTCTGAATCGGTAACCACTATACCTAAAAATATTACCCCCACAACCCCCTCAACTCTGAAACAAACGATCCCCATTTGGTGAATAATCTTCACCAGAAAAGTTCCATTTTTTGCGGCTGGTGGCGTCCTTTGAACTTTGTCGACATTGTCGGCTGCATCAGTAAAATCAGCCGGTGGATACTCAAAGTGGATTTCTGGAAATTCTGGAGTATTCCTCGTTCAGTTTGTTTCGGCGTATACCGAAATCCGATTATTTTGTACACATTATGTGTGACATATAATTATACCTACTTTGTCATCTGACTATTAATCATTGTTCCTTCTGGAAAGTCTACTTAGCTACTTTCATTCTATTGTATATAATTACTTTTTAATTAGACTTAAGCTCCATTCAAGTCATTGTAGACTTTGGATCTAAGAAATCATTTACATGTAATATATGAGGGCTAAGAAGGTGCATTTCTAGGTCTCATGAATCCATCAGACGTAGTTTAAGGTACCGGTAGAAGCATTTAATAATTATTTGGAACTACACTTTCTATCCGACCATATATGTATATATCACCAACATATGCCGACACAGGCAGTTAGAGTTACAGTAGCAGTCGTAGCTTAGCTCATTATCAATTGGAGTTAGAGTTACAGTGGCAGTCGTAGCTCAGCTCATCGTCAGTTAAGCAGTTAAAAATCAGTTTTATCTCAGTTCAGTCAAGCAGTTTTGTGAATCATCGCGAAGTTGTCGCAATAATCGTCGTGGTAATAAATAAGTGAAGTAATTCAGTGCGTTATTATTTTCAACACCACCTCGCATCATTCCTTCAAAGCAGGAGGAATCGTCAGTTATATATACAATAAGAGGGCCGATATCAACTTCTTAGTCGAAAAGGAAGCCTTTGACATCGTCAGCTCTTCTGCATTTGAGGAAAATGGAGATAAATATACGAATATTCCAAAGAGAAGGAAGCTTACGCTGTATTTATCATCTAGTAATCAGAAAAACGCAAAACCAGGGCCAAGCAAAGTCCAACATAACGGTCACTATAAAGAAGAATATATAAATTTTGGATTTACGTGGACAGGCGCAGGGGACAAACCTAGTCCGAAATGTTTGGTGTGTGGCATAGTGTTGTCAAATGAGTCTATGGTACCTAACAAGCTGAAAAGGCATTTGGAACGAAACCACCACAGCGTCTCTCTTCCATTCAAGCCTCCTCCCCTGTCATGATGGAAAAACGAATAGAGCTCTCAGATAAAGCCCTTTTGGCATCATTCAAAATTTCTGAAATGATTACCAAGAAACAGAAATCCCATCGGCGAAGAGCTTATATTACCGGCATGTAAAGAAATGGTTGCTATTATGTTGGGACCGGAAGCAGTTGAATAGATTTTAGAAGTACCTCTGTCCAATGATACGATGCCGTATGCGTTTACGCGGGCCGGCGACTCTCCCTTCAGGGGAGCATTCCATTGCGTGTCCAATGATACAGTTCATCGGCGCATTAAGGACATATCACTTGATGTTATGGTCTTCTCTTTTGTAGAAAGCACCATGCGGTTACCCGCTTGCGTGTGGATATAGAAATTAAAACAGGCTTTTCTGTTTTATGCCGGTTTTATTTGATAGATAGGATTAGTAGTACATTTAATACACAATAAAAGAACATTTCATCAGACAGCTATAATTGTCACACTTACTATATAACATTTCTACACACAGATATGATTGACACTCACAATAAAAGAAACGATCGTAAATCATCATCTCAAGGTCAAATTTTTAGATAAAAAAATGTATCGCAACTTATGCTTATAATGTGTATCACGTCTAGCGTGTACTGTGTTTTAGCCCATTTGCCTTAACGCTTATATCTTGCATTGAAGTCGGGCGGTGAACGACGGTCTGTTACTTGAATCCGAAGAATCGGATGGTTCTCGCTTCGGTGAAAATTAAAATGTATTTGTGGCTAAAGCTTTAGAATACCTTTTGTTCAAAACAATTCAAATATTTCGTCTTTGCGTTTGTCCTAAACGTTCTAAAGACGCCAGCCACAAATGTTTGCGCCTAAGCGCGGTAAAAACGGCGAAGGCGTAACATAATGTCTCTTAGGACGGAGACGTTAACGTATGTTTGTCTTAAACGTTTAAATTTACTGAAGACCGAAGTCTATACAAAATTTTATGCGGCGGGCGGTCGCCGTGGTCTGTTAGACGCTAAAATGAAAGAACGTAAGTTCGCATGGTTTCAATGCACGTTTGCCCCTAAACGTGTATGCAGCGTTGAGCCGGAGGGCGGTCGTCCTGTACGTATGCGGTAGTACGAAGAAAGAGGGACGGATCTTCTTCGGTCTCGCTAGGAGACTTGTACGCATAAGTTGGTTTTACGTACTTAAGCACGATGGATGCAGCGGAACGCCGAGGGAAGGCGGTTCAGTTCAAGTCGGCGTTCGAGTGGTCTTATACTCAGCTCGCCTGCATCATCTCTGTGTGCTTGCCTTCCTATAATACTGACAAAGCCACAGAATGTTTATTTGGACGATTCCTTCGAACAGAGGCCTAACGCAATGGGTTATAATGATTCACTCGGCGCTCGATCTTTTCAGACGGGGACTGCAGACGATTGACTTGTATTCACCAATGGTGACATTCGATACTTTCCATCTTCGCGCGGTTAACTGACCGACGTATGGTCGTACGTCTGAACGTAAGTTAGAAAATACGCACGCATTGTCACTAGCGTTTGACACAATATAGGCACTTACAACAGTCAAAACAGGAGATAATTTTTAAATGTGGTACATATACGATACATATAACATATACAACACACAAATTGAATATAGTTTTTAAAATATAATAGTAAAAAATTAAAGGAACAGTTACTGAAGTTAAAAAAATAAAAATCTCGATATATAGCAAAGTATTGATACAATATTACATATAAAAATATATACATATATACCTTAAGTCTAAAACAAATGTCTTTAAGTCCTTAACATAGCCTCCCACTTGAAGTCACTGACTTCAACACAACCCTGGTAATATACGACTAGCGCACTAAGAACGAATAGACAGGAATAGCCGCACTCCGCGCACTTGCGTCTCCAATACTCCGACGTACTTGTATGAAAACTGCGTCGTTGTCCGTAGTCGATCGCGCATGAAGGATGATGCACCTACGGCTGTGATGCTCCATAGTAGTTGTATGGGAACTGCGCTGTCTTGGCCGATGCGTGCATCACCGCACCTTTGACTTAGATGCTCTGGCGTAGTTAGGACTGGAAACTACGCTGGCGTATCTAGTCGATTTGGATTCGATATCGAAAGATATCTGGCCGAGTTATTTTGGGCACAGATGGTATGCATGTATGCATTTTGAGTGTGTTGTATCAAAGATTCAGTTGGCTGGCTTGAAACTATTGGTGGCGGCAATATATAGAAGTGACAGGAGAAACTTTTCAATTTTTTTAAAATAAACTTAATGAAACATTAGATATGCTACAAAAATACCGAGAATATTCCATTGTTCTTTGTGGTGATTTCAATATAAACTTTTTATCTGTCTCGAAAGATTTAGAGATTTTTATCCTCATATAACTTCACTATCACTGTAAAAGAACCAACAAGAAAAATAATTGTCTAGACAATATCTGTGTAAATTCAAAGAACTCAAGATTTAAATCATTTGTTATTCAAAATGGTTTATCAGACCACTCGGCCCAGTTACTTGAGTTTTCAGTAATACGCAACAAGATTCCTAAAAGTAAAAATATAACGTACAGGCAATTAAAGAATGAAACAAATATTAAACTATTCAGACAATTACTAAGGGAAGAAAACTGGAGTAGCATCACTACTCATTTAGATATTGACCAACAATACAATAGCTTTATTGAAAAAGTTGGATCTTGTTTTGAAATTGCGTTCCCGATTATTTATAAGAAGGTTAAAAATACAAGTAAGGCATGGATAACGGATGAAATAAGAGCCTCCTCAGTTAAGATAAAGGAAATATATAAAAGCACCTTGACTGGCAATACTGGAAGTATTGAACAGTACAAATTATATAGAAGCATATACAGGAGGGAAGTTGCAAACGCCAAATTAATGGAAAATAATCGACTCATGTTTCAATCAACAAATAAAACGAAAACTGCATGGTCGATTATAAACGGTCCTAGTAAATCGATACGGGATTCTAGGGAGGTTGTTGCATTGACTGTGTGGAGGGGGGTGAAAGTGTTACGGATCCTATAGAAATTGCTGAACATTTCAATTGTTACTTTAATGAAATTGCGGATCGATTACTGTCATTAAGCAATCAAACGAAAAATTAAAAGTTTCAAAAATCATACCCATTTTGAAACATAGTACTGAACAATCTGTTGCGGGCTATCGGCCGATATCTCTGTTGAATTCATTTTCAAAAGTATTCGAAAAAACAATGGCAAATAGAATATTAAAATTCCTAGAAAAAAATAACTTACTTAATGATCGCCAGTTTGGTTTTCGCCAAGGTCTCGGCACTTCGGCTGCAATAGTATCTTTCTCGATTTGCTATACAAGGAAATGGATTCGGGAAACTCTTGTATTGGCATATTTCTAGATCTTAGTAAAGCGTTTGATCTAGTAAATCACGAAATATTAATTAAGAAATTGTATTCTTACGGTATACGAGGGAACACACTGGAGTGGTTTAAAACTTATCTAAATGATCGTAAACATTATGTGCATGTGAACGGTGTGTCTTCCCAAAAATTAATTCAGCATAGAGGGGTGCCTCAGGGAAGTGTTCTTGGGCCTTTGTTATACGTGATATACGTGAATGACATTAAATTGGACAAATGTGTCTTGTTTGCTGACGATACATCGGTATTGGTAAGTGTCGAAACAAAATCTGACTTACAATTAGTGGAAATTGCTAAATTTACACCGAATGCTATTAATTATGCACAGAGAAATGATTTAATAATAAATTCCAAAAAAACAGCATATGTATAATTCAGAACTACTACATGTGAAAGAGACATGTCAGTTTTAATAAAATATAATGGCGGTAGTATAGCACAGGTTGATAATAGTAGATTCTTGGGGCTTACAGTTGACTACAAGTGTAAATGGAAAGAGCATATTGACGGCCTATGCAGTAAATTGTCCTCCTTGTGCTATATGCTCAGAAGACTCAGGGCAGATGTTAGTTCTGACGTACTTTTGACTCTCTATTTTGGTCGCTTTCACTCGACAATGTCATATGCAACTATAACCTGGGGCTCGTCATCCGACTTTGATAGAGTATTTAAAATGCAGAAACGTGCGATTCGTGCTATGAGCGGTCTTGGTTATAGGGAAAGGTTGCAGGGAACATTTTATTTCTATGAATATATTGCCGTTACCATGTGTTTACATAATGCAATTGATATTATATGCTAGGGAAAATATTAATGCGTGGAACAAATTAAGTAGTTATCATGCATATGGCACGCGAAATAGATCTGTATTGGAGATTCCTAAGCATAGTGTAGTATGAATTTTAGTTAATTTTATAGAAAGCAAAATTTATTACAAATAATAATTTATAAAATTTTAGTATTATATTAAGAAAATAATGAACAATACAATCAAAATATATTACCTAGTGTGTATAAGTGTAATTTGTTTTCTAATCCTTAACTTCTCCCTCCCTCTTGAATTCTTTCTTCACTTCTTTTCTTTGGTCTTTTCCTTTTATTGTACTTCTTTTTCTTTGGTCTGTTCGTCGTTTGTAAACCACAACTTCTTTTTGATGTGGTCTGCTTCTTTTCAACCCTGGGATTTTGTGTAACTTTTTATCTGACTTTTTTCGTCGACCATCCCATACCGTCGCTTATCAACAAACTTCATTTCTTTTTTTTTTGCACGTCGTTATAGCAATTTCGAATTCTAGATTTTGAAATGTTTCAAGTGTATGTGTGCGGTATATGTTTACAACGCTTTTCTATTTCTTAAAGAATGCTTTCTATAAAATTTACATCTTTTTATTGATAATTTTACTAGTGGAATATTACCATACTACAATAGACTATCTTTTTATGAAAACAACCCTCGTTATCTTGCTGTAAAGGCCTACAATAGACTTCCTGGGCATCTTAGAACTATGTTAGGAGATGTTTTTAAATATGGCATTAAGCGCTTATTGTTGCGGCGATGCTACTACTCACTCTCTGAGTTTTTAAATGATAACATGAGCTGATGGTCTCTTCTGAATGATATTATGTGTTATATTGTATTAAGTTCTAGTGTTATGTTGTGTTGTTATTACAGTATTATTTACTATTTAGTACCTAGCCCCTTTTGGCTAATACAATGTACAACTTAAAATGTGATACACCTAAGACTTATCCTATACTATTTATGTAGTCCACAGGACTAATAAATTATACTATGCTATACTATACTATACTACTATACTATGCGTTTCGCCGAGGTAAGCATATGCTTGAGTGGCGACAGTCCTACGCTCCGGCTAAGTTATAATCGGCAGCATCGCCGATACGGCTGTTGGTCGATTTCTCTGCTCTGGCGACGTTGGCTACGCCGAAGCTCTCGGCTTTGGATGTTTGTACACGGAGAAAAAGATACCGCAACGCTTGCGGTTCTCACCGCACTAGTTACGGTTCTTACCACAACAGAAACTCAAAAACAGAAACTGCGCAAAACAGTAGTGAGTGCGGTGACTGCAATGGTTACCGTTTTCACAGCACCTACTGCGGTTTGGCACCGCGATAGATTTCTCGATAACCATTGTGGTGCTGACCGCGATCTTCACGGTACAGGAGCGTGGCTAACGCTGTGCACGCAGCGATGAGAGCTATACGAAGAGAGTGACGCCAAAAACTACATATAACTTTTGGCGGCTGTCTCAAAGTATACTTCGTGAAAGATTTTGGGAGATATGCGCGCACAATAGCAGGCGCACACTATTTTTCCGTTCCATCTTTAAAAGATTTATTAGCTCTGAATCTCTTATGTTGAGACATGCTAATAATGACTTCAACGTTACAATGTCATATGCAATAATATGAGTACAATAAATTAACACTGATTTTCTACGTAATATTTTATTAATAATTCATCATTATACCACTACAAATGTGGAAAGAAAATTAATTTTTAGATTGTAATAAATTTTATTTTAATTATGACTTTGTTCTACGTTCTACGTTCTACGTTCATTAACTTTATTTACATAAATTACTAATATTAATAATATATTTATCTAGTTATATTTTCACTGAAGAAGGTATTCCGAAAACGTTTGTAAACGTTCTGAAAATATAACTATCGTTCAAACCAGCCTTGTTTTATTGACCTATTAGTGGTAGAGATCTATATAAGATAAATATTAATAATAGTAATCAAATAGCTGCAAAAATGCGCAAATAGTACATTATGACCGAATTTCGTAATTGAACTCTCATATGTACGAACATCTAACACCCGGGCTTATATAGAGCTTCTATAGAAATGAAAACTACTTCACACAGTCGGACTGATGAGCAGTAAGACCGCGAAACGCGCGTCTGCGAATAGTGAAAGTGGTTTTCTAATTAAGCACAATTACTAATATTACTTAAAATTTCATATTCTTGATGTATTGTAGTCATATTATTGCATATACTAATGAGTAGTAAACTTACTGTTCAAATGATAAGTTATTTAATGTCATAAATCAATCACTTGTTTTAATAATAGTATTAAACAAATATAAGTGTTAAATTATTGCAATAATTTTAAGTCTATCGAAATGATATTTTAAAATTATTTCGAAACACCATTATACTTCACGACAAATAATTTCCCAATCTGCATGCATTCAATAGTTGTGAAATGATATTAAAGATTAAACAACTGATGACTTTCCAAAATATTTGATTTTTGACAAAAAAAGGGGAAGTACCGGCAAAATGAAGAATGGCTCGACTTAATGCTTTCAATGCAACTGCGCTGAGGTAGCGCTGACGTAAAGAGAGCTGTGCGCGCTGCGTTTGTCGCGGTCTTGAACCGCAGCGATCGCTGTTGGGATCGTAATAGTTATAGTTAGTATATATATATATAGTAGAATCGGTGATAACCGTAACCATTGCGGTCATCACCGCACTCACTACTGTTCTGCGCAGTTTTTGTTTTTCATTATAACAATCGCGGTGCGCACCGTAACCATTACGGTTTTTTCCTCCGTATAGTCGGATGAGGCGAAGTAAGGACCGTAGTCGATCCTGGCGGAATGCTCTGCTCCGATGAAGTTGTGTCTTCCGACGAAGATGTCGGTACAGTGTCGATCGGTAACGGACACAATTTAGTAGTGAGCCGTTGCATTGCGCCGTGTACGGTTTTTACAGTTGCAGATTCCATCTTGTCCAGGAAAGACTTCAACGATACGTCCCATCAACCAGTGATAAGGAGAAGTGTTTTCTTCTCGGATGATAACCATGGTACCAGGAATTAAAATATTTCCACCATTAATTTGCCATTTATTACGGCATTGAAATTGATTTAAATATTCTTTTTGCCATCGGCTCCAAAAATGCTGTTTCATATATTGAATATGTTGCCATCTTGAGAAAGTGTTTGTCCTTAATTCAATTAAATTTGGTTCGGGAATGCTCGTGGTAGCAATTCCCATTAAAAAATGCGAAGGTGTGAGAAACGACAGATCATTTGGATCATTCGATATTGGTGTAATAGGCCTTGAGTTAAGCACTGCTTCGATTTGAACTAATAACGTATGTAATTCTTCGTAGGTTAATGTAGCTTTTCCAATTATTCTAGCTAAATGTAATTTGACAGATTTCACTGCAGCCTCCCATAGGCCTCCAAAATACGGTGATCTAGGAGATATAAAATGCCATTTTATATCATTAACTGACATGTAAGCGTCGATTCGGTCTGATTTTGTTTGTAATACGATTTGTTTCAACATTTCTTTTAATTCTCTATTGGCGCTAACAAACTGCGTACCATTATCTGAATAGATATTTGTTACTTGACCTCTTCTAGCAACAAATCTCTTTAATGACGCTAAGAAGGCGTCGGATGATAAATTGCCAACCAGTTCTAAATGTACTGCTCTTATTGCAAGGCATACGAACACTGCACCGTAGGCTTTTATTAAATTAAATTTGCGTTTCATTCACTCCCGAATATAAAGAGGACCAAAATAGCCGATTCCTACGTATTCAAATGGTCTGGCAGGTGTCACTCTTGCTTGTGGGAGATCACCCATTAAATAATCTGCGGTAACTGGTTTAGCTTCAAAACAAATTACACATGATCTTATAACCGCCTTGACGGAGTTTCTCAATGCTAGAGGCCAGTATTTAGCACGTACGGCTGCTATGGTCTGTTGAACGCCTGAGTGCAGTTGTTTAACATGTTCAAATTGAATTATTAATTTGGTAAGCGAATGTTTGGCCGGAAGTCAAATTTGATGCTTTTGTGCATATGGAATGTTGGAGTTTCTTAAACGACCACCGACTCTTATTATTTCATCGTCGTCCATGAATGGAGTTAAACAAAGCAAATTACTTTTACGATCTAATTGACGTTTGTTTAATAGCTGTTTATGTTCATTTGTGAAACCCTGCCTTTGTGCTAATTTTAGTAATGCTGTCATCGCTTCATTTAATTTCCCGGCATTCAATGTTCCATGACGACTTGTTCCTGATTTGTCTATTTGTACCTTTACATTATTGTTGAATCTTAAACAGTAGGCTATAACTCGTTTCAGTTTGTGGAGATCTGAGAATTTTTCGAAAATGTTGTATTCATTGTTGGTATAACGCGTTACAGCAACCAGCGTTTTAACTTCGGGTAGATCTATTATCTTTAAAGGATCAGACATAGGCCATTCATCAACAGGACATTGTAAAAACTGAGGACCATGCCACCATAAATCACTTGATTTTAAAATTTCGGGGTGCATCCCCTTGATACTAAATCGGCTGGATTTTCCTTTGTATTTACGTGATGCCAGTCTGAAGTCTTTGATAAACTTTGTATTTCCCCAATTCTATTTCCCACGAATGTTTTAAACGATTTCTCTGAATTGAGCCATGACAATACAATTGATGGGTCTGTCCAATAATATATCTTGTCGTGGTTTATGTTTAACGTTTGAAGCAGTCGGTGAGTTAGTTGACTTAATAGCACTACACCGCATAGTTCTAATCGTGGTAAGGTTATTGTTTTAATCGGAGTGATTCTCGATTTGGAGCAAAGTAAATTGCATGATATTTCACTAAAATCATTAATTGCTCTTATGTATATGCACGCTCCATATGCTTTCTCACTGGCATCGCAGAAGCCGTGTAATTCCAAATAAATTGGATTGTTAACAGATACCACACATCGAGGAATTGTGATGCTACGCAATTCACCGATTTCGCTTCGGTATGAAAGCCATAGGGACTCTATGTTAAAGGGTAATGATTCATCCCAATCTAGTATTAATCTCCAGATATCTTGGAGTAAGATTTTTGCTCTGACAGTAAACGGGCTAACTAATTCCAGAGGATCAAATATTTTGGATATGTGTGATAATATACATCTTTTGGTAATTTTCTTATCTGTTGGAAGCTCAGATAATGAATATTGTAAAGAATTGACCTTAAAATTCCATTCGAGGCCGAGTGTGTTAATACTATCGCTTTTATCTAAATCAAGTACTGTATCATCATTATATAATCCTGGAATATTGTTTAATATTTCTTTACTGTTTGATGCCCATTTTTGGAGCTCGAATTTTCCTTTCGTTTAAATGGCTATAACTTCTGAAGCAATTCGTACTGCCTCTGATATACTGTCAGTACCAGTCAGCAAGTCATCAACATAGTAAGTATTGTTTCGGAGCCTAATTTGTGTGTATCCCTTTCTGCGATTGCAGTTTGTTGAAGAGCTTTAATAGCCAAATACAAGGCGGGTGCAGTGCAACAGGTGACTGTAGTTAATTCATAATGTTGGATTCCATCGTTGTCTGATTCCCTCCATAAGATCCTTTGAAAGGACATGCACTCTTCATTCATTCGCACTTGCCTGTACATCTTTGCCACATCGGCGGTAAATACGTATTTGTGCAGTCTAAATCGGCATACGATATCGAACAAATCTTGTTGTAATTTAGGACCGACCATTAATGTGTCCTTTAACGATAATCCACTGGTTGTGTTTGCTGAGTCATCAAATACGACTCTTAATTTCGTCGTTGTGCTGCTCTGTTTGATCACAGCACGATGCGGAAGATAAAAACGAGGCAATGTTAATTTGGAGACACTTATTGGTCTCATATGTCCCAACTCTATATATTCTTTCATAAATTTTGAGTATTCTTGTTTGAGAGTGGGATTTTTGTTTAATTTCCTTTCTAAGGATGTAAATCTCTTCATAACTTGGTCATATGAATTGCCAAGTGGAGATATATTTTCTTTGAAGGGTAACGCTACTATAAAACGACCTTCATTATCACGTTTTACTGTATTCGTGAAATATTCTTCGCAACATTTCTCTTCTCGAGAATGAGCGAATTAGTCTGGTATATTTTCTATTTCCCAGAATTTGGTTATGTTTTTATTTAGATCTTGTAACGTAGTTACGTTGCAAGATACTATGTTTATATTGTTGCTTGGTGGCGTGGCAATTCTTCCAGCCGCAATCCAAGCCAATAGCGTTTTATGCAACCAGGGCTCATTCGTATCTAACTCTATTCTTCCTCTACATAGTAATGTATAGTATAATTCTACGCCAATCAACATATCTATGCCTTCCGAGACGTAAAATTCTGGGTCCGCTAATTCGATATTCATTGGAATTTTGATTGCATCTTGTGCTATCGAGACTAATGGTAATGGTTCTGAAATTTTATCTAAAATCAGACAGTTTATTTCGGTTTTAAATCCGTAATGTCTCGATACTAGGGATACGTTTACTGTATGATCAATGACCGTCTTCGCCTTGGTTACGCCCGTTAACGTGACATGAGTTCGATTTTGCTTTACTTCTAGAGCCTTCGCCATTTTCTTTGTTATCAGATTTGATTGCGAACCAGAATCTAGCAATACTCTGCAAAGATACTTGCGTCCTTTTCTATCAGATTGACCACAGCAGTAGATAACATTATTTGACTGACAAGATTACAATTATGATGTGATACAGAAGCATTTCCTGCATTGCTAGTAGATGCGACAGGGCTATGATCTCGTCTGAAATGCAACAGTGAATTATGTTTCTTCTTGCAAAATTTGCAAGGTCTCGCTGTGCAGTTGTTAGTTGTATGATTTGCCCTTAGACAATTTAGACAAAGTCGCCCTTTCCTGGCTGCTTCGGATCTCTGTGCAATCTAAAAACCTTTTACATAGATAGATTAAGTGATCACCTCTACAATAGGCACATATCATACTACTCGGTTTGTTATTTGTGCTTATGTTCATGGTCGCTTTCTGATGGCTTGTAAGTGGTGGTAACTTTGATATTGCTTCTAGGGCTTGGCATTTACGTGTAAGGAAGTTAGTTAACTCCTTGAAAGTAGGCATTTCGACGGATTGTATTTTATTCTCGCATTCTCTGAGATTACTATTATCTAATTTTTTAGATATGATGAATACAAGCAAATCGTCCCAATGCTCAATAGGCCATTTTAAGGCTGTTAGAGCTCTTATGCGTTTGAAGACTCCATCTAGTATTTGTCGTAGAGTGTTAACATTTTCCTTCGTTGCATTAGGCAACTCAAATATTGCAATTATGTGCTTTTGGATATTAACTCTCTAGTTACTATATCTATCCTTAAGCATCTGCCAGGCGTTATCGTAGTTGTCGGCAGATATTTCTAGGGAGTGCAATACATTTGCTGCTTCTCCTTTTAAACATGACTTTAAATAGTAGAATTTTTGTACCACTGGTATTGCCTCATTAATATGTATCAGTGAATTAAATGTATCGTAAAAAGATAACCAGTCTTCATAATTACCATTAAATTTCGGTAAATCTATCCTTGGCAATTTAATCAATTCGGGTGCGCAGCCCGTTATATTTCTGTTATCGTCACTCGGTATAGTTAACATTTTCTAGAAACGAACTTCAAAGTCGAAGAATCTTTCTTCGTACTCTTCACGCTCATTTGTTTCTAATTCCGATTCATCTAATTGCTCGATTTTAGACTGCACCCTGTCGAATTCGTCAATTAAATATACGAATCTTCTGTGGCGGGCATCCCCTTGTTCGATTTCTGGAGCCGCTTCAATTTTATCGAGAAATTTACCTACTGTGGTTAGAGAGGATTTCAATTGTCGTCTGTGTAATTTGAAGTCATTTAGATCAGGCTCCATGGTTGTGTTTCGTGTGTGTCTTTATAGTGCTTGAAAAATTATAGGCATTAGTTTCTCGCTTTGTGATTAACTTTCGAGGATTAGTGTCAAATCTATCTGTCTATTTATTTAGATATCTCATATCCGGCTCGAAGGACCGATGTTACGGTCTCCTCTTTTGGGGAAAGCACCATGCGGTTATCCGCTTGCGTGTGGATATAGAAATTAAAACAGGCTTTTCTGTTTTATGCCGGTTTATTTGATAGATATGATTAGTAATACATTTAATACACAATAAAATTAGAGCTCAGATTTACTCGATTTTACTCGCGAGTGAAAAATACTCGCGAAGAAGAGTACTCGAAGAGTACGAGTGTTACAAAAGTTTACTCTCCACTCGTTTGTTTTAGGTGTGGGAGTAAAAATCTTCGAAATAGAGTGAGAATTTACACTTAAGAGTGAAATCGAGTGGAGAAATAGAAACTGTTTGTCGTTGGTGACTTGTGTGTGCGTGTGGTTTTTGTGTACTCTTTCAGTCTTTCTCATACAGTGCGCGTGTGCGGAGCAATTAGTTGGTTTGATAATAAAAGTTTTATTATATTTTTAAAAGTTTAGTTATATTTTATATATTATAATGAACAATAAAGACTTAAATAATGAAACGCGAAAATATTTTCGTTATGACAGTGAAGGAAAAAAAACAATTTGTGAAATTGACAATTGTGGAAAAAATTAAGTGGAAAATTTTTAATCTCAAATTTAAAACGACACATAACATGCTTTCATAAAACTGTTGCTGGTATTTTAAAATTTGTCAATTTAGAAGAAGGAGAAAATACCACTGCAACACCATCAACTTCTGCAGACAATGCTATTGAAAATCCATATAAAAAATTAAAATTAGTATGGATGAAAAAACATTAATCCGTGGTTGTGTAGAATTGATATCTATCAATAATGTCCCACTTAAATTGTTTGATTCAAGGGGATTTAAAACAATTGTTGATCCAATGTGCAATGCACTTGGAATTCATATTAATTCGTCTAAAATTGTTGAAAAAATTGATAAAGCTGCGAAAGATGTAAGGGACTTAATTGCATAAGATGTCAAACTGAAAATGTTATCTATAAAAGTAGACAGCGCAATAAGATTTGGAAAGAGCGTTTTGGGAATTAACGCACAATATTGCGAGAATGGTATATCAATTGGAATTTTTGTTATAAATGTTAAATTAAAATTTATTATATACTTATCAGGGAAAATTATCATACGAACACTAGGTATGATAGAAGTTCTCAAGAAACATACTGCTGAGAATTTGAAGGAAGAAATATTAACAACTCTTCGAAAATACTCCATTCCAATTGACCACATATACTCCTGCACAGTGGATAATGGAGCAAATATGATAAAGGCTTCCAAACTGTTGGAGGAAGAGCAGGAAATTTCTTTTGAAAACAGATTTGAAAACCAATTTTCATCAAAAGAAATTGAATTACCAGAAAATGAATTCAATAGCTCTGCTTCTGAAGTAGATCGTGAGGAGAATGACAATCTTACTGACGATGTAAGAATTTTTGATCTTACTGAGAGTGCCTGCAGCAAAATATTTTATACAGTAAGATGCGCGGCCCATACCACACAACTTGTTGTCCATGACGTGTTGAAAAGAAATGAATATTTTATGTAACATATAAAAATATTCGTGATGGAGTAAAGAAAAGTAAATCCCAGGGGTACAAGTCAGCGTTCGTTTATAGCAACGCAACTAAACCTCCACTTGACGTACCAACTAGGTGGAATTCGACTTATGTCATGTTAGCCAGCCTAAAGAAAAACAAAGAGTTTTACATAAACCTTGCTGAGTCCCATGTAGAAATGAATATTGAAGAAGATGGATGACAATTCATTGACCAATTTATTGAAGGATTTCATCCCCTCTTCATTTTAACAAAAAAAATTACAAGAGGAACAACTAATAATAGGTAAGAGTACTAGCACCTGTACTTTATTTTTCATATAAATCGCTTAATAAACAAACTTTATAGGTTATTTTTGTAAAAGTTGGTTGGAAGCGAAAATGAATTTGAGTGAATTGGAGAATAACCAATACTCGAATGATATTATACATTATATGGACAAGCGTACACAGACGTTACTTGACAATGATGCATTTCGTTCTGCAGTGTACGTTGATCCAAGATTTAACTTTGTTGGATCAGCTTACTTTACGGCTGAACAGCGCAAGAGCGCAGAGATACACATTGTTAAGTTATGGAATATCATTAAAACCATTGGCCCATCCCACCCCGTAGTAGAAAATTCTCCATCACCTCTTCGACATCAGAATTAGACATGTTTCTTCAGTCAGATGCCGAATGTGCAATCGAACCATCTGCTGAACTAATTACTTCAATTAATATAAAGCAAAAGTTAAGAAGGTAAATTTTTTTAAAAATTTTAACGTTTTTATGTTAGTGGAAAAAATATTGTTTCTAGATTAATTTTGTCGAGGCGGGAGTCTTGCAGTACAGACATTATGCAATGGTGGTTATGCAAAACAGTTGACGAGCCACAGTTATATGAACTGCTTCAAGTTATACTCGGAGTCCCGGCTACACAAGTCTCCGTAGAACGAGCATTTAGCGCATTGGCATTAATAGTGACATCACGACGAACCAGCCTTAAAAAGAAACACTCGACAATATTTTGATACTAAAATTAAATAATGAACTACTTAAAAATATAAAATATTAAAAAATCACTGCATTTTACATATATACTCTTTTCATTTCCATCCTTATTTTATTACTCGTGTAATAAATAAATCTAATAAACAATAACAAATAATAAACAATTTTTGTAACACTCGTAATCTTTTTCTATACAAAAACCACCGGTCCCTTAATACATTCTGCTGCTTTTCTTTTCTTGGCCTCCCAGTCCTCCCTCGTCAGTCACCTCTCCCCACCTCAGTCCATAGCAACACCAACAACCGTTTGAGTTACTATACTTGCTACTACACACACACGCACACACAAATCGGCAATAACAAACAGTTTCTATTTTTCCACTGTATGAGACAGACTGAAAGAGTACTCGGCAAGAGTATAATCTGCTCGATTTCGAGCGTATTTTACTCGCACTCGAAATCGATCAAAGCATATGCGCTCTTATTCGAGTGGCATAGAAAAATAGAGTATACTCGATTTTTTTTTCACTCGCAAGAGTACTCGCGCTCGAATTCGAGCGAGTTTCACTCTCTACTCGAATTCGAGCGAAGATTTCGGAGCTCTGAATAAAATAACATTTCATCAGACAGCTATAATTGACACACTTACTATATAACATTTCTACACACAGATATGATTGACACTCACAATAAAAGAAACGATCGTAAATCATCATTTCAAGGTCAATTTTTTTAGATAAGAAAAAATGTATCGCAACTTATGCTTATAATGTGTATCACGTCTAGCGTGTACTGTGTTTTAGCCCATTTGACTTAACGCTTATATCTTGCATTTAAGTCGGGCGGTGAACGACGGTCTGTTACTTGAATCCGAAGAATCGGATGGTTTTCGCTTCGGAGAAAATTAAAATGTATTTGTGGCTAAAGCTTTAGAATACGTTTTGTTCAAAACAGTTCAAATATTTCGTCTTTGCGTTTGTCCTAAACATTCTAAAGACGCCAGCCACAAATGTTTGCGCCTAAGCGTGGTAAAAACGGCGAAGCCGTTACATAATGTGTCTTAGGACGAAGACGCTAACGTACGTTTGTCTTAAACGTTTAAATTTACTGAAGACCGAAGTCTATACAAAATTTTATGCGGCGGGTAGTCGCCGTGGTCTGTTAGACGCTAAAATGAAAGAACATAAGTTCGCATGGTTTCAAAGCACGTTTGCCCCTAAATGTGTATGCAGCGTTGAGCCGGAGGGCGGTCGTCCTGTACGTATGCGGTAGTACGAAGAAAGACGGACGGATCCTCTTCGGTCTCGCTAGGAGACTTGTACATATTGTTACACCCAAGACCCTCGATAAGTGCACGTACCGCGAGCGGAACCCCAGGCCGGTTCACCCCATCGCTACGCGATAATGCACGTACCGCGAACAGAATCCGAGCCGTGTTCACCCACCTCAATCGAGCCAACACGAACGATTTAAGACGTTATTTGTTGATGGGCAGGTTAGAAACTTTCTACAAGAAAAAAAAACTCTTACGATAGAACTTAAGTGTAATTAGGTAATAAGAACTAAGCATTTAATCCCACGAACAGCAGCATACGAATGACGAAGTGCCAAGGCAGGCACTCATATTTATAATTTCACGGACCGATTTACAGGCTCCACCCACCGTACCCGAAACCGCACGATAGCGGCCAACACACCAATACGGTTGCCGTCGGTCGTTTACGAAAGATTTCGACCAATCAGGATTTTACAACGCATCGAACACCAGTCACAATCTAGGACTATTGTCCTGAATTTTCATTTTATGGCCAGCAAGGCCTACTTAAACCGAAACTTTCGGACCAAAGCTTCAGAGTCGCCTTGAGCGTTGGCTACCGGTTGATTAACTTCGGCCCAGGTAGCTGCAATACAGGGACTCGCTTGAGGATCCAGATCGGTTCGGCGGGCTGAGCTCGGCGAAAGTATCCAGGCGCGCTTATACGTATGTATCTATGTTCTTGACTATATTTTTGTCTATGTTCTTGACTACATTTGTTGTCTATATTTTGTCTATGTTCTTGACTACATTTTGTCTATATTTTGTCTATGTTCTTGACTACATTTTTGGTCTATGTTTTGTCTATGTTCTTGACTACATTTTGTCTACATTTTTGTCTATGTTCTTGACTGCATTTGTTGTCTATATTTTGTCTATGTTCTTGACTACATTTTGTCTATATTTTGTCTATGTTCTTGATTACATTTTGTCTACATTTTGTCTATGTTCTTGACTATATTTTTGTCTATGTTTTGTCTATGTTCTTGACTACATTTTGGTCTATATTTTGTCTATATTCTTGATTACATGTTGTCTACCATTTTGTCTATGTGCATACTTGCCAATAAACCTTGACAGCTCGCCCACGAGTTTATTTCACTAGGGAGCGGTAGGCCGAAACGGCCGACGACCTCGGTCGCATCACCGGCCGTGCATCGTTGCATTGTCGCGTTGCGGGCAGACCTCGAGCTAGCCGTCTGCAAACAACCCCCATGCCCGTGGTTTTTCTTCAACAACCCGACGAACGTGACAATTGGCGCCCAACGTGGGGTCAGGAGCTCGGCAACCTGAACACCCAGGACACGAGGAGGAATTGTGGATACATTCCCGGCCCCACGTAAACTAAGCAACGATGAAGACGAGGAGCAACCAGCGGTCGGTAAACCTTCCCCTAGGCGAGGAAGAAACCGCCATGTCCACGGCACTGACGTTGATGATGCCCAGCAACAACGAAGCAAATGTCCTGGCCGCGTCAAGCCCCAGCGGGATCGCTACTCAATGGGACGGATGCGCTTCACCTGCCATCGTGGAGCAGATGCTCGCCGCGATGCGAACCCTTTTGCCAACGGTGCTCGCGCAAGCGCTGCCAGAAGCGCTTCCACAGCTGCACGTACCTCCCCCAGGCACCGCCACCACGACTGAAGCTGTCACCACGCCACAACCGGCAGTCTGGATCCCCAATGGCAGGAAGAGGACCTGCTAACGCACATCATCGAGCGAATGTCGCGTGAGTACTGTATCCAACTCACGCAGGCCTCCCCAACCACCATGGAGGAGCTGCTGAAGCAGTGTGCTCGCTGGACTGCTGTCTTCGAGCAGTTCCGCGCCCCCGTCAGACGAAAGCCTACCACCGCCACCACCGAGCGGACACCCCGGGAGAACCCCGAGGCCAGACCCAGAACTACCACCAACCCTCCCAAGTGTTGGTTCTGCCCAGAGTACCATTTTAACCGGGACTGCCCCAACCGCTCGGAGGGATTCCGTGCACGCCATCCGTCGCCGCAACGCGCCCCGCCGCCGCGACCTTCGCCAACTGCCCTGCCCCAACCACCACGCGCGTCGCCACGCCAGCCGTCGCCAGCGCCGCGCCGCCGTCCACCGCCAAATCTGCAGCACCAACCGCCGCCGGCTCAGCACACCCGGCCCCACCTGCACCACAACGCCCACCTGCGCCTGCCCAACCGTACCAACCGCCGTACCCCGGCCGCTTCGACGCCACGACGCCGCCGGGGAAGCCAACAGGGTCGCGCCGTAGGCGTCGGGACGGCCCTCACCACCATCCTGGGGAACCCCAGAACGCCTGCTATCAAGCTCCAAGCCCGGGAAAAGACAGTAACCGCCCTGATCGACAAGGCCGCTAGTCAGAACCTAGCTCGGCCCGGATGGATATCCGGTGCCATCAACAAAATCCCGACAGTGAAGTTCCACTCCGCCATCCGAGGACGAACCTTCACCGCCGACTCCCAGGGTCTGCTCGTTGTCAGCGCAGTGGGACATGACTTTGAGTGCCTCGCGACAGTCGTGGAAGAGCTCGACGTCGAGATCATTCTGGGGTACCCTTGGCTCCAGCAGCAAGCGGCCGTTATTGATATTCCCCGGGGCTGTATCCACGTCGGAGCCGGACAGCGTCATACGTTGTTCTTCGACAAAATAAGAACCACCCTTCCTCCGCCGAATATCGAAGCCCTCACCGATATCCCGGTTGACACCTCGGGATGGTCGGAGCAACAGAGTGCGACCTTCGCCCGCACACTCGGCGCCTTCACGGCGCTGTTCGAGGAAAGCTCCCCTACAATGACGACTGCCACTACAAAACACACGATAAGGTTACGCGACGACACACCGGTAAAGGCTCCGCGGTACCGCTATTCTCCGGAAAAGAAACGGATTATCACCGAGCAGGTGGTAAGCATGCTCGCCGCCGACGTGATCCGCCCAAGCCACAGCAGCTACAATTCACCCGTGGTTATCGTCACGAAGAAGAACGGCAAACTGAACGATCGGACGCACGATGAGGCCAGCCCCCTCCCTCCGATCCAAGAGTCTCTGCGGGATCTGGGTACCGCCAGGATATTTACCACCTTAGACATGAAGAACGGGTATTGGCAAATACCCCTTGATGAGGGCTCCAAACCATTGACCGCATTCGCGACTCCGGACGGAGCCGCCTACGAATTTAATGTAATGCCGTTTGGGTTGAAAGGAGCCCCCACAACGTTTCAGAAGCTAATAGTGCATTATGTCCTGGTCGGTTACTTGCGTGAGTTCGCAATCGCGTATCTAGACGACATAATAATTTACTCTGACAGCCTTGAAGAACATCAGAGACATCTAAGGTTGGTGTTCGAGCGGTTAGTCCAATACGGCCTCCGTTTGAACCTCGGTAAATGCCGCTTCGCCACCACCGAGTTGAATTATTTGGGCCACGTAGTCACGTCGGACGGAAACCATCCCCAAGAGGGGCACGTCGAGACCATCCAAAGGGCAGAACAACCCACCACTGGGAAGGGCTTACGGCGGTTCCTGGGATTGGTGAATTGGCTGCGGGAATACATCCCCAACGTCTCGGCCATCCTCGCGCCCCTGACGGACCTATTATCGCCAAAGCGACCGTTTCGATGGAACACTGCCGCCGCCCAGGCATTCCGTGAAGTCAAACAATTGGCCGCCCAACCACTCTCGCTCCATAGGCCCAACTTCGACCAACCATTCGTCCTACAAACCGATACGAGTGCAGTAGGTGCTTCCGCCGTCCTGTACCTGGAGACTCCCGATGGAAGGCGAGTCGTGAGCTACTGCAGCGTTCGGTTCAGCCCTGCAGAACAACGTTACCACGTGAACGAGCAGGAATGCCTCGCCGTTATCTGGGCTATCAAACGCTACCGTGCATATCTCGAGGAGAAGCCGTTCACTCTCCGAACGGACAGCAAGGCCCTCACCTGGCTCCGGCAATTCCAAGACACCCGCTCCTAGTTGATGAGATGGTCACTACTGCTCCAGGAATTCGCCTATACAATAGAACACATCCCCGGACGGGAGAACGAGCTGCCAGACGCACCGTCCAGGAACCCGGGTGAGGAAACCATTCCCTCCGGTTTAGACAATGTAGAGCGCCCGCTACCGCAAGAAAGCCGCCCAGCTCCTCTCCGAATCCTGCTGACCACGGATGAAGAGCCCCTGCTCCACCAGCTCCAGGACGCCCAACAAAGGGATGAGCAATTGGCCCACTACTTCCGGGACACCTCCCGCCCTCCAGAGGACAACGCCGCCGAGCCCCTCTACATCATCCAAAACGGCCTCTTGAGACGCCGGATGGGAGACCGATTCCCGATCGTCACGCCACGAGAAGTGAGACGGCAGGTCATCTACCGCTATCATGATCACTACACCGCCGGCCACCCGGGGACCGAGGAGACCATCCGCGCCATCCGAGAGAGGTACTACTGGCCAACCCTCATCCCAGAAGTTACCGATCACGTCCGGAGTTGTCGCATCTGCAACGCCTTCAAACGAGGCGCCCACCAAGCCAAGGCCCCGTTGCGCCCCCACGCCCCAGCAAGGCCCTTCGAAGTAGTCTCTGTCGACGTCATCGGACCCATGACCACCTCCAGGAACGGCAACCGTTTTGGGATCGTTGCTCAAGACCTCTTCTCCAGATGGACCGAGGTCGGCGCCGTCCCCAGCGCCAACACAGAGAAGACTGTCGCATTTCTGGAAAATATTTTCCAGCGGTTCGGATATCCAATGGCGATCCTGACCGACAACGGCCCTCAGTTTACTTCCATCACTTGGGACGCCGCCCTCAGGAAGTGGCAAGCCATCCACTGGACCACACCCATCTATCACCCGAGGTCCAACCCCGTGGAGAGGCGAAACCAAGAACTGAAGAAAGGCCTGCGGATCCAACTCGAGGGCCGAACGCCTAACCGTTGGGACGAAAAGGTGGGCATAGTCTCGTTCAACTTGCGATGCCGCCAGAATTCCGCCACAGGTTATTCCCCTGCTCGTGCGCTACTAGGATACGAACTGCAACGACCGGGGGAATGGCGTGAACACCAGCCCCGGCCGCCCGAACCACTGGGCCAACGCCTCCGAAAAGTCCACGCCAACGAGAGGCGCTACCGAGAGCAGCGCTACCACCGCTCAGAAGACCCCATGCCCCTCCAGCTTCAGCCAGGCGATCTCGCCATGACTAAAGTCTTCACCAAATCAACGAATCGACTTCACGCCCCGAAATGGGCGGGACCGTACCCCGTGGTTGAGACCGCGGGCCCCACCGCCGTCTGGGTGGAGCAACCCGGCGCGCACCGCGTCACACCTGGATCACGTTCGTCCCGCCAGGCGCCCTACAGACCCACACACTCCACCAACTTTGGCGCATGCCGCGCCACCGATCACCGACATCACCACCCCAGCACCAGACACTGCTCCCGCGTCAACCCCAGGATCCAGTCGGGTCGAAGCTTGAGTGAGTGCTAAAGTGAAGTGATGCCGTGCCCAACCTGACCCACCTCAAATAACGTCTTCCCGGAGGGCGGCCGGATGTTACACCCAAGACCCTCGATAAGTGCACGTACCGCGAGCGGAACCCCAGGCCGGTTCACCCCTTCGCTACGCGATAGTGCACGTACCGCGAGCGGAACCCCAGGCCGGTTCACCCCTTCGCTACGCGATAGTGCACGTACCGCGAGCGGAACCCCAGGCCGGTTCACCCCATCGCTACGCGATAATGCACGTACCGCGAACAGAATCCGAGCCGTGTTCACCCACCTCAATCGAGCCAACACGAACGATTTAAGACGTTATTTGTTGATGGGCAGGTTAGAAACTTTCTACAAGAAAAAAAAAACTCTTACGATATAACTTAAGTATAATTAGGTAATAAGAACTAAGCATTTAATCCCACGAACAGCAGCATACGAATGACGAAGTGCCAAGGCAGGCACTCATATTTATAATTTCACGGACCGATTTACAGGCTCCACCCACCGTACCCGAAACCGCACGATAGCGGCCAACGCACCAATACGGTTGCCGTCGGTCGTTTACGAAAGGTTTCGACCAATCAGGATTTTACAACGCATCGAACACCAGTCACAATCTAGGACTATTGTCCTGAATTTTCATTTTATGGCCAGCAAGGCCTACTTAAACCGAAACTTTCGGACCAAAGCTTCAGAGTCGCCTTGAGCGTTGGCTACCGGTTGATTAACTTCGGCCCAGGTAGCTGCAATACAGGGACTCGCTTGAGGATCCAGATCGGTTCGGCGGGCTGAGCTCGGCGAAAGTATCCAGGCGCGCTTATACGTATGTATCTATGTTCTTGACTATATTTTTGTCTATGTTCTTGACTACATTTGTTGTCTATATTTTGTCTATGTTCTTGACTACATTTTGTCTATATTTTGTCTATGTTCCTGACTACATTTTTGGTCTATGGTTTGTCTATGTTCTTGACTACATTTTGTCTATGTTCTTGACTGCATTTGTTGTCTATATTTTGTCTATGTTCTTGACTACATTTTGTCTATATTTTGTCTATGTTCTTGACTACATTTTGGTCTATATTTTGTCTATGTTCTTGATTACATTTTGTCTACCATTTTGTCTATGTGCATACTTGCCAATAAACCTTGACAGCTCGCCCACGAGTTTATTTCACTAGCGAGCGGTAGGCCGAAACGGCCGACGACCTCGGTCGCATCACCGGCCGTGCATCGTTGCATTGTCGCGTTGCGGGCAGACCTCGAGCTAGCCGTCTGCAAACAACCCCCATGCCCGTGGTTTTTCTTCAACAACCCGACGAACGTGACAATATATGTAAGTTGGTTTTACGTACTTAAGCACGATGGATGCAGCAGTTAACCGACCGACGTATGGTCGTACGTCTGAACGTACGTTAGAAAATACGCACGCATTGTCGCTAGCGTTTGACACAATATAAGCACTTACAACAGTCAACAGGAGATAATTTTTAAATGTGGTTAATATACGATACATATAACATATACAACACCCAAATTGAATATAGTTTCTAAAATATAACAGTAAAAAATAAAAGGAACAGTTACTGAAGTTAAAAATTAAAAATCTCGATATATAGCAAAGTATTGATGCAATATTACATATAAAAATATATACATATATACTTTAAGTCTAAAACAAATGTCTTTAATTCTTTAACACTTGATATTCAAAGTAATGTCATAGGAAACTTAAGAAACACGCAATTTGCTCTATAGTTAGATGAAAGTATCGACATTTCAGCAACAGCTCAATTATTAGCTTTTGTGAGATTTGTTTGCGGATCAGAAATTATTGAGCAATACCTATTTTGTCGAGAACTGGAAAGAACAACCACTGGTGCTGATATATTTGCTGCTGTTGATAGTTGCTTTCAAGATAATGGACTCAAGTGGACGGATTGCATTGCTATATGTACTGATGGCGCTGCTGCAATGACAGGAAGTATAAAGGGGTTTCTAACTTTTGTGCGGAATAAAAACCCATCAGTAACAACTACTCATTGCTTTTTACATAGAGAGGCCTTAGTGGTGAAAAATACGGACGGAAATCGTTTGGGTGACGTCATTCAAACGATTGTTTCAGTGATCTACTATGTAAAAACTCGTCCTGTAAAATCGCGAGTGTTTGAGAAACTTTGTAAAGAAATGGCCGCAGATCATAAAGTGTTGTTATTCCACAGCAAAATTCGTTGGCTCTCCGAAGGAAAAATGCTTACCAGAGTTCTAGAACTTAAAGACGAACTACTTGCATTTTTTAAAGTAACGATAAGTTTGAATATTGTGAATGTCTTAAAAACCCTGTTTGGTGTGCTGAGCTAGCGTATCTTTCCGATATTTTCAACAAACTTAATGCTTTGAATTCAAGTGTGCAGGGACGGCATGAAACTATCATATCATCAAGTGATAAAATCAACGCATTTTCGAAAAAGCTTGCCCTTTGGATCTCGGCCATAGGAGAGAACGATATAACTGCTTTTCCATCTACGGCTACTGCATCAAGTGAGTTGAACACAGAGGAAAAAAATCAGATAAAGGAACGCATAATAGGGCACCTATCTGACTTGCAACTAGGGATATCCAAGTACTTTCCCTCGATCTCGACTACTGGCCGGGAGTGGCTGATTGCACCTGATGAAGAAAATGCATTCAAAGCAGAATTAAACTGCTCCGAAAAAGAGCAGCTTATAGAAATATCATCGGATACAGTCCTGAAATCGAAATTTAGAGAAGATGCTCTCGATTTTTTGGATTTCAATCAGAAATGAATATCCGGATATCGCGAATAAAGCAATATCTCTTTTATTGGCTTTCTCAACGTACTACTTGTGCGAGTCTGGGTTCTCTATATTGAAGAATATAAGATGTGACTACAGGTCTCGCCTACTTGATGTGGATGGCGAAATGAGAGTGTGTTTGTCAAGAATTCGTCCGCGCATAGATATACTTTGCAGAAATCGCCAGGGACAAGTATCTCACTAGTTTTAAGATTTATGTCTTTATATCTCTGATGATGATTAATTTTATATGTTCCTGCTTAAGAGTCATAACTTTCTTTTATGTTTATATTTTTCTATTTAAGAATCTCACGCAATAAGTTTTAAAATTCGTTTCTCATAGTCGTTCCATTATAAAAAAGAAGTATTGTAGATACTTTATGTGTTCGCTTTTTGCATCTAGGTAAACAGTAAGATGTAAGGGTGTCGCGAATGTTTGAAACGTACTTTGGTGTGTCCCAAAGGAAAAAGTTTGAGAACCGCTGGAGTGGGGAGTCGGCGATGCTGTTGGAACTTATTTCGTAATTGTACGTTGTTACCGCTGTTTGCCCAGCCGATACAGAAGTTCCGTCAAAATCGTAAAACGGCGAAAATAGGAGGGGCAGGAAAGGGTATTTTTTAATATATAATAAGCATAACCGATTCATATATGATATGTTTCGAGAGCCCTGTGGAAGCTCACATATTCATATGACTAAGTATTTATTTTGCCGATTTTTACCACTTCAAAAGCTTTTGAAGCAGTATCAGAAACAGGCTTTTCACATTGAGTAGTTTCACATAACTGCCAAGTTTCATTGCAATCGGTGTTCCTGCAAATCATTCATGGTAGGAAAGGGTAATCTGTTTAACAATAAGGGTTACTTATTCAAACATGTTTTAATAGCTCTCTTGATGAGCTATATGCCTTCAAAGGCGTTACTGACAGAAACAGAAACTGGCCTCTTACATAGTTTGACCTGCTCTACATGTCTTAAGTTTCATCGAAATCGGTGTTTCTGCAACTCGGTGGGGTGGGAGGGGTAATATTTTTAAGAATAAGAGTTACCGATTCAGACATGTTTCAATAGCCCTCCTAAAGCACTATATTTATTTATTTATTTATTTATTTATTTATTTATTTATTTATTTATTTATTTATTTATTTATTTATTTATTTATTTATTTAAATACACTGATCAACAGACATGTCTATTTACAGATCAGGAACCGACATAAAAATTTACAATGGGCAATTGAAAATAAGGAAATACAAATAATACAAAATAATACAAAAATTTCAAATTACAGATAAAAAGGAAAAGAAGAAAAGAGTGAAGGCATGAAGTTAATACTTCTCTCACTTACAGGGATAACACCACTACAAACAAATAGTAGCCCTAATGTCGCGGGTACTGCTGCTGAATATGTCAATGGAAGGATATTCATTACAATTATTACACATTCAGTAAAGAGGTGAATATCTGAGGATGTTGGTGCGCGGCGTAGGTAAATAAAAAGTATGTGTCATACGAGCAAATCAATTTTACCATTAAGCACGTTAGACAAAAATATTAAGGACGAGGATATTCTTCTAACCTCCAAACTTGTAAGTGAAAAACGCTGCAAGTAGTACGCTTGTGGAGTACCCATGTCGGGATAGCGACCATCGACCTTAAAACATAAATACTTAAGAAAACGCCGCTGTATTTTTCAACCGCATTAGAATGCGTGATGTATACGGGATTCCATACAAGAGACGCATATTCGAGTCTAGAACGCACAAAGGCATAGTATAAATTAATAATGGTGGAGCAGTTACTGAATTCTCGAGTGTGACGAATGATAAAGCCCAGGCTTTTCAGAGCTTGAGACGTTATCGAGGCAATGTGATTGTTGAAGGATAGTTTGCAATCAAAGGTAACCCCAAGGTCACAAATAGTGTCAAGCCTTTGGAGCACATTACCGTTAGCACAATAATTGTAAGTGAAGAAATCGGTCTTCGTCGTATAAGTCATGACGGAACATTTATCAATGTTAAGAGGGAGGTGATTTGAAATACACCATACACTTACTTTATCAAGGTTGGTTTGTAATTTTGAGCAATCATCCGCATTGTCAATATAGGAAAACATTTTCATGTCATCCACATACAAGAGGCAACCAACATCCAATGACTCTGTGATATCATTGATAAAGATGTTAAAAAATAAGGGTCCAAGTATCGATCCTTGAGGCACACACGATGTTACTGTTATGGTGTTAGATCGGACACCATTAAATATAACAAATTGTTGACGCTGCGTAAAATAAGACCTAAATAATTTGAGAAGACTATGTGATATACCAATTCGCGATAACTTATTCAGCAGGATGTCATGGTTTAGTCTGTCGAAGGCTTTAGAAAAGTCAGTATACAACACATCGGTCTGAGAACCCATGTCAATTCAATTGAGTCATAATAAAGAGGTTAGTAACCGTTGATTGCCCTTGCATGAAGCCATGCTGTGCGGTAGACAAGCGATTTCTTCCGTAATTGTAAAGAGGTTTGTAAATACACATTTCAAAAACTTTTGCGAAGTTGCAAAGGATAGTGATTGGGCGATAGTTCGTGATACAGTTGCGATTACCCTTCTTAAAGACAGGACAAATTTTAGAATGTTTCCATATCTGTGGAAATTGAGATGCTTGCAACGAGAGGTTAAACAGCACAGCAAGAGGACCAGCCAAAACTGAGGCACAATCGTTTAGAATGAAGGATGGTACTCCATCAGGCCCAGCAGTCGCGTTGCCCTTGAGATTTTGAAGAGATTTGCAAACATCAGACTCCGAGAGAGAAATATTACTTAGCATGTCACAGTTAATATCATTTCCTATGCCGAACAAAGGGTTTGTTTTTCCGTGCTTTGTGTATGAGGATTGGAAGTAGTCAGCAAAAACATTGGCAATATCAAGTGGATTTGAAAAGACATGATCATTATACAGAAATTCGTGAGGCAGAATAGCAGTTTTACGTTTCATATTCACGTATGTCCAAAAGCGTTTAGGATCAGAGGGTATGTTTAACCCAATACGGGTGATAAATTCCTTGTAAGCCACATCTATACTATTCTTCAGTAACTGTCTCAATCTGCGAAATTCCAGATATATTTCCTCACTCTTATTATGTTTGTAGGACCACCACACACCCTTCTTGCGATGAATAATATTTATAATTTCAGGAGTGAAATAGGGCGGATATGGATTCTTAGAAAGTTTTGCAGTTTTGGGAATACAAAGTTCAAAAATGGAGAACAGTTTGTCATAGAAATAGTCAACAGCAATATCGACACTAGTCGTATTGTCCAAAAAGACCAATCCGCAGTAGAAAGTAGAGCATACAATTTATGGAAATCAGCTTTACGAAAGTTAAATGATTTTTCGGTAGGATACACGTGCTTAAATTTTGCGTCAACAATGTGGTCACAAGAGATATCCAATGGAGGGTGGTGATCATCTATCTTTACTAGTGCATCACAGGATTTTGTAACAGAACATGCTCTATTGGAGAAAATCAAGTCTAATAATCTATTATTACTATTCAGAATAAAGTTGTATTGTGTGAAATCAAAGAATTTTGAAAAATCTTGTACAGTTTTGATATACATATTAGACAGATTGTAGTTACTATATTGAGTAGCGAAAGTAGGAATATTAAAATCACCAATGACGACAACATCCGCAGACTGAAGAAAGTCCAAGTTCTCCATTGCCTCAAAAAATTGCTGATAGAGGTAAGGCAGGAGGAATATACAGAAGCAGAATGTACAGACACTTGTGGTTAAGTGTGAGTTTAATACATAAAAGATCAATAAGAGATGGCTTAGAGAGATTAAAAGTATGTAAATCAACAAAACGAGCCGAAAAATTACACTTTACCGCCAGTAACGCTCCTCCACCACGTAAATAACCAGTTGCATCAAAGTTCCTGTCAGCTCTAAAAACAGTGAATCCACTACAAAATAAATCAGTTTCAGCAACTGAGGAGTCAAGCCAAGTTTCAGTTAAAGCAATAATATCATATTGCGAAGATACGGAGGAATGGTACATATCAGTAATTTTACCCTTAAGACCTCTAACATTTTGATAATATACTGACAAGCTGTTGTTACGTATACGGTCTGGTTCAGACAGTATAACAGGTAATTGCTATTGCATGGACAATAAACTATCCCGCAGTTTAGAGGCAGTAATTTTATACGAAGGACATTTTAAATCCCATGCAGCATGATTCACGTCTACCTGGTCAGTCATACTTGCGTTTAATTTACTACAATTAATGCAGCTCAGAATAGTTTCTTTACAATCCTTCAAAGTATGTTGTTTACCGCATCTCGGACAAGTGGACAAGTTTTTACAATTCTTAGACGAGTGACTAAACTCGTTGCAATTGTAACAACGCAGAATATCAGTGGCATCGAATACCGTGCAGCAGTCATAACCAACAAACATATAACCAGCCCTCATGATATTATTGTACGAGCATTTATCAAGTTGCAGAACAGCCTGATACAAACTACAATTTTTCTTTGTTGAGTATAACTTAAGCAATTTACATTCGTAATTAGTGCTAAAAATTCAGAGTTCATTTTTACAATGTAGTCAACAAAATCATCCTCCCGGAACTCTTCACCAAAACCAACAACACGAATTCTAGGATTAATACCACGAACTTCCTTAATATCATAATCAGCCGATAATCTCTCCTTGACTAAATCCTTAAACTTGTCGTTTTCCTGGGCCGTATGACAGCTCACAAGTAGACCACCATTCTTCACATGTTTTACTTTTGATAGGCGTAAATTGGAGTTGACCAGGTCGATTTCCTTTAAAACGTCTATCTTCGTTTTGGCATTCTGCTGCAGATTCTTAGGTTGAACTATCACAGCTGGATTAGATTTGTTCCTCAATAACTCCGCATAAGTTGGACGCTCAATAGAAGGTGGAGCAGCAGTGTTTTTTGCATGTGTTCCTATTCTGAACAACTTTTCTTAATAACAATTTGCCGTATTATTGACCGAAATGGCGCTTTACTTCAACATAAAATGATTTTTCTCAGTTGTCACGGCCATATTGGATTTTAAAAAGTAATAAATGTGCATGAAATTCTTTTCAGACCAAGCAGGCCGGGATCCCAAAACATCAAAACGAGATTAATTATACCCATAGTGAAGTCAATCAGGGGACACACGGTATACAATATATTATATTATTGTTAATATTTTGATATTGTTAATTAATTTTTTGTCAACGCGCATGCGTGATTGTATCCGACATTTATTTGTATATAGTACGTACGACCTATGGATGATAGACGATCTAATGCTGCAGCTCGCCGGCAATGATTTCAGACAACATGGTTATACCACTGAAATCGGTTAACTTGTAGTAGGAATATACAAGAAGAAAAACGAAGTTGGCAAATTCATGTTGTCGCATAGGAAACAAAAATCAAAAAAGAACACTTGTCAAAATATAAAACATAAAAATTATACTTTTGCTGTAAGTCAAATAAAATAATAATATTTTATCGTGGTTTTGTCTAATTGTTAATACATAAACAAGATTCAGCCACAAATTGGTGCCGAAACCCAGTTACGAACACGCTTTGAAACGACGATAGAAACTGAAAAAGGATGGCAACAGGAATTGATAGTCAGTCTACGCAAGAGATTCAACGTATTGCTGTTAAACTAAGTACTTTTTGGTCATCGAAGCCAGAAGCCTGGTTCGGTCGAGCTGAAGCGCAATTTAGAACTGCTGGAATTATTCGTTCTCTTACAAAATTTGACTTGGTAATTAGTGCTTTAACGGAAGAGCAATGCGACAGTATTATAGACTTAATCACGGAGCCACCAGAAGAGACAGCGGACCCGTATAACCAACTGAAAGAACGCCTGCTAAGAGGAAATATGCTAAGTGATAAAAAACGATATAAAACTCTGTTAAACGACATGGTTTTGGGTGATAAAAAACCATCCACCTTACTACGCGAGATGAGACAAATATCTCCAAGAATCGATGAAGAATTCTTGAAGAACGTTTGGATGGAAAGATTACCACGACAAATCAGAGGCATTTTGAGTGCAACTAAAGAGACCTTAAACGAGTTGGGAGTCACTGCTGATGCTATAGCCGAACATACTGGTACATCAAGTATAAATGCAGTAACAGATGTATTGGCTACAAGTCCACAACCATACGTTACCCGTGACGATTTCAATAAACTGGTACAACGTATTGAAAAACTGGAAACGCGTGGTCGTTATCGAAGTAAATCACGTTCAAATTTGTACAATAGAGACATAAAGAAGCATCCAATGTGCCGTTACCATTTTAAGTTTGGTGCAGAAGCCAATAAATGTGACAAGCCATGCAATTTTGTTGAAAATTCAAAAAACTAATTGAATTGCCGGATACCAAGCCGTCTACGCCAGTATCCGACATGACAAACTATATTTCTAGACTTTTTGTTAATGACAATAATAATAATCTGCTATTTTTAGTTGATACTGGAGCCGACGTTTCTGTAGTTCCCAAGTCAGCAGTGCTCAATAGCCACACACTAAAACCAACGGGATTAAAATTATACTCAGCAAATGGTTCAGTTATCACCACATACGGCAAAAGAGTTTTGACGTTAAATCTCGGCCTGCGAAGGAAGTTTGAATGGACTTTCTATATCTGTGACGTATCGAGACCATTATTGGGAACAGATTTTTTGAAAAGATATGGGTTGCTAGTCGACGTTGCACACAACAAGCTAATCGACAGCAATACGCGCTTAGAAATGGATTTGGAAGCCACACAGTCGAAGGAAATTGTCCACTCACTTAGCTCCATTCCACATTTTCTAAACAGCCCGTGGCAGGAGATTCTAACAAACTACAAGGACATTATCATATCTAATCGAGTCACAGGAACAAAACATCAAACGGAACATTATATCGAAACTATTCCCAATGCTGTGCCAGTAGTTAGCAAACCAAAGAAGATTACAAGCGCACAAATACCTACTCGCTAAACGAGAATTCGAACGCATGGTAGCCGATGGTATTTGCCGCCCTTCTAAGTCTCCTTGGGCATCGCCACTCCATTTAGTACCTAAGAAAAACGGAGAATGGAGGCCTTGTGGAGATTATCGCCGTTTAAATGCAATCACTGTGCCAGACAGGTATCCGGTTCCGAATATACAAGACTGTACGTATATTTTGCATGACAAACATTTTTTTCAACCTAGACCTTGTCAGAGCTTACAATCAAATACTAGTTGCATCAGAATCTATACCCAAAACTGCAGTCATAACACCATTCGGGTTATTCGAATTTTTAAGGACCCCGTTTGGATTGCGAAATGTAGCTCAAACCTTTCAACGATTTATAGATCAAACCCTACAAGGTATAGATTTTGCATTTGCATACATAGATGACATATTAATCGCATCTAAATCATTCGAGGAACATAAGCAGCATGTCCAAATAGTTTTGCAACGGTTAGCTGAAAAAGGAATTACCATTAATATAGAAAAATGTAAATTCGGACAAGAGTCAGTTAGTTTCCTCGGTTTTAATATAAGTCATTCTGGAATGTCGCCTCTGCCATATCGAACGGCTGCTTTGCAGAATTATAACAACCCTAGTAACGTACACGAGCTTCGTCGTTTTTTGGGAATAATTAACTTCTATCGGAAACACGTCCCGAATGCAGCAGAAATACAAGCCCCATTGCACAATTATTTACACAACAAAACAAAAAGAACGATAAAACCCCAATAGAATGGACGAAAGAAACAGAAGAAGCTTTCAATAAATGTAAAAACAGTTTAAGCTCCGCAGCAACGTTAGCTTTTCCGTCGACTGAGGATAAATTGTGCCTTATTTGCGACGCATCAGAGACAAGTATGGGAGCTGTGTTGCAGCAAATGTCCGGAAACTCGAACCAACCGTTGGGATTTTTTCAAGAAAAGTTACAAAAACCGAAACTAGCTACAGCACATATGACCGCGAATTATTAGCAATATATGCGGCGGTAGCATATTTTCGACCTTATATCGAAGGCAGGGATCTAATCATTTACACCGATCATAAACCGTCAACGTACGCCTTTTCCACAAGACGGACCTCGCATTCAAGAGAAACGATTCGACGTACTCGACATCTAGAATTTATCGCCCAGTTTACCACAAATATCAAGTACATCAAAGGCTCAGAAAACGAAGCAGCAGACGCACTGTCTCGATTAGAAGAGGTATCCTATACATCAACTATAGATTATGAGAGACTGGCGAAAAAACAGCAAGGGGACAATCAAATAGAAGAACTTCTTCAAAAGATTACCTGAAATTTGAAAAATTACAATTACCGGATTAGAACATACAATTGCTCTGCGAAACATCTACGGGAATATTTCGACCGTATGTACCTTCCGAATTTCGCAAACAAATATTTGACCAATTACACAATTTATCACATGCAGGATCGCGAGTGTCTCGGCGTTTAATTAATGCGAAATTTTTTGGGCCTGCAAGTACCGCAGACATAACCAAATGGGTAAAAAGCTGAATTCAGTGTCAAAAATCGAAGATTCAGCCACAAATCGACAAAAGTCGAAGATTCACAGGCACACAAAAACACCATTGGTTAACTTGCCGACGCCAAAAGCAAGGTTTTCATGTGTGCATTTGGACCTCATTGGACCATTGCCTCCATGTAGAAACATGCGATATTGTGTTACTCTTGTCGACAGGTATTCGAGTTGGCCAGAAGTACTACCAGTTGCAGATATAAAAGCGGAAACAATTGTTAGAGCAATATTCACACATTGGATTTCAAGATTTGGAGTCCCAGACACTATAATTACCGATAGAGGAGCGCAATTTGAGAGTGCAATTTTCACGAAATTTAATAAACTCTTCGGAATCAAAAGACAAAGGACAACCGCATATCATCCACAATCCAATGGAAAAATTGAACGATTTCATCGTACCTTGAAGGCAGCGATAACTGCTCACAATGATCCAGATTGGCTGTTATCTTTACCAGCAGTGCTATTAGGAATTCGAACGGCGGTGCGAGATGCCGAAAAATATTCATCAGCCGAAATCGTTTATGGTGAAACCCTACGTTTACCATCTGAATTCTTTTGCTCTCCTAAAAGTTCTCCACCCCTCGATCTGTTCATGCAAAACTTACGAGATAATTTAAGTGCGATGCAACCTAACACTATCAAATGGAATACAAGGCAAAAGATATTTGTTAGTCCGGATTTGGAAACAGCTTCACATGTGTTTTTGCGAACAGATTCGGTTAGGAAACCGCTAAGTGCACCGTATTCTGGACCACACAAAGTCATAAACAGAGGAGACAAGGTAATAACGATTGAATTAAACGGTAAGAACACAACCGTAAGTTTGGACAGGGTTAAAACAGTGTATATACTCCAAAATTACCCCGTTTCCACCATACGTCATGATCACAGCTATGCAGTACAACCAGTGTGCAAGAAAAGCGTACATTTTAAAGACATATGAGTTACAATGTTCGTGGCCGCGCCACTGGAAGGGGGATATTGTAGTAGGAATATACAAGAAGAAAAACGAAGTTGGCAAATTCATGTTGTCGCCTAGGAAACAAAAATCAAAAAGAACACTTGTCAAAATATAGAACATAAAAATTATAGTTTTGCTGTAAGTAAAATAAAATAATAATATTTTATCGTGGTTTTGTCTAATTGTTAATACATAAACAAGATTCAGCCACAAACTCACATCCGCGAATCAGTAAAGTTTCAGGTTTAATTGCGCTTTTTACACTACGAAAACAGCACTTTTTAGCAGAGCATAAATACATAACAACTCACGACACGACACATGCGCAACGATGCTCAGATGTTTGAATATTTCCTTCTTGGAACAATTCCAGAGTAATTGGCAAAAACGATCCCATCCTTAAGGAAACCTTTCACCCCTGCAAAGGCGTTACTGACAAAAACAGAAACCGTCGATTGACATAGTTCAACCAGCTCTACATAATTACCAAGCTTCATAGAAATCATCGAAATCGGTGTTCCGAAAATCGGTGGTGATGGGAGGGGTAATATTTTTGAGAATAAGGGTTACCGATTCAGAAATGCTTCTTGAAGCGCTATGCTCATATGTTGGAATATTTTTTCTTGAAACAATTCCAGAGTAATTGACAAAAACTAAAAACAGGCTAATTTTCAGGGGCGTTTCTCACCCACCAAGCCTTAATCACAGAAACAGAAACCGGTTTCTACCAGGTCTACAGAATTATTAGGTTTTGTCGAAATCGGCGTGTGCGGGTTGGGAACCTTTCCTTATTAATAATGTATCTTTAAATTCAACCATGTATTACGCTAGTCTGGGCAAACAACGATAATTACGAAATAAGTTGGGCAGCCTACATATACACAGAACTAGACGCATACAGCGTACTGACTAAAGTGGGAAATCGATGATGCTGTCGTAACTTATTTCGTAATTGTACGCTGCTACCGCTGTTTGCCTAGACTACTTGTCAGCATCTGTCTTTATTATGGTAATACATCGCCTGGCTTGATCCACATACCCACTTATAATCTTACCATTTATCTTCACTTCCTGTAAGTACTTCAGATTGGAGTTGAACCCAGTTGGGGCGCCAGTAATGTCAAGGTTTTCCCTTTTATTTGTTAGACATTGCTTTGCAGTGGGTATCTTCTTTCTGCATTCAAAACACACTATTGCCTTCTTAGCAGCTGTGCAATATTTGGCTATGTGACCATTCCTTTACAATTATAACGCAAAGGTTTTTTCTCGCTATTTCTTTCTGGTAATTTACTCATTTTACTGTTTTCTACAGTTATATCTGATTGTTCCAATTCTGGTACTGATTTCCCTATATCATGACTCCGATCTACTATTTTATCTCTCATTTCTTTCAAATCGAGCCATAGCATCATGCGGACTCATCAACATTGTCGAACACATTTGTTGATTACACAAACCTATTAATATTGGCTCTCTGGTTTCAGAGAATTCCAATTTCAACTTCGCACACAATTATGAAATTATGGATGTAGTTACTCACCTTTTCCCTGATAAAATTCCTGTATTCTAATTCTATTTTACCAGTAATCCTTCATCAACTAAAAGTGTTTTCTTAAAACACGCAACAAAGTTGGCAACTGTATACGTTCTATTTTCTATAGTGCACCATCAGTCATACGCTCCACCCGTTCGAGCCACTTCTAGTGCAAACGCTTCAAGTGCCCAGTGTATTAGCTGCATGCTTTTCATTTTGCCGATCCACCGCTTTGCACCAAAACAATCATCAATACTACCATATCATTGATTAGATCAGGCATAATTTGGAAATTACTACCTGTATCGCTTGATCTCGCTCCTAAAAATTTCTCTAATAATTCGTTCTTTTCTTGTTTAGCATCATCTCCACCAGTCGCGTCAGCTGTGTTACCGTTGTATTTACTTTATTAGCTTTAAGCGCGGCACCAAGAATATCCTTAATGGTTGTTTCAGATAACGTATCGCAACTGTACCAACTAATGTTCATACACGGCACGTTGGTAACTTATAGTATTACTATGTATACTATACTGAGAATTTAGTTAAATTTCTTAAAGTAAATTGCACCGGTCTAGCTCACAAATAATGATATAAAAAGCATAAATTATAATAAATTATATTTATAAATTTTGGGAAATATTGAACATAAAATCAAAATATTTACCTAGTGTGTGTGTGTGTGTGTGTGTGTGTGTAAGTGTAATTTCTTTTCCGGTGACGGTTCTTCCTATATCTCCTCTCTTCACTTCTTTTCTCGATGCAGCTTTATGGATTCTTCCCTTCCATAAACTCTTTCTTCTTCTGTATGGTGAGGTTCTTTTTCTCACTAGTACTTCTTCTTAAAACCCTTTTATTCGAAATATATTTATAGACTTATTTATTGACTTATCTGTCTTGTCGATTAATACGTCATTAACCAAACAAATTTTTATTTCTTCTCGAAACCAGGACTACACTGCTACCTTTCTCCGTTGTCAACGAAACGAAAACTTTAATTCACCTTGACTTCAGTCCATCGAGGTATATCGCTGTTATAGAAACCTGTACTGTACGTCGATGTATCCTAGGTTATTTCCACTAAATTTATATGAATTCTTATAATGTATAAATGTTGTACGTAATGTGTTTGAATGTTAAGAATGTTTTTTAATATATCCATTAATATATGTTTTCTTTTTTAATATTTATTAACTTTATTTCTAGTGACATTTGTTATACTACAATACACACTATAGTGTATAACAAAAGGATTGAATAGTGTGAGTAAAACCAAAACTGTTAGGGTGTATTAAGGTGCGTTTCCTCAGAAGCGACCGACGCAAGCGTGAAACAGCGACTTATGCCAGCCACAAAGGGACAGCCGGTATTGTTAAACAGTTTACATGCTTTTGATTTTTCTATCGTCATAACTAATTTTAAGTATCATGCAGTTCCTATCCTGTAGACTTCCTATAGAAGTAATACTGTTGACCTCTTTAGAAAATTAGTTTTAAGAGCTTGGGGAGAGTTACGAAACGAAGAAAAAGTAGAAAAATTAAATATCACATAAATAACCTCACTGAGACTTATTTATTGGGCAACTTACACAGAAAGTTGTGCAAAGTCTGCACTGCAGACTACATTGCGTATACCAATAATTAACAACGGGAGGAACTATGCTTTGTTTATCGCGGACTGCAACCGTAGACCGGTTTCGTCCTTATTAGGACTCGTTGGTACGGTATAGCCAGAGACCTTATAGTACATAGACGAAAAAGCGGCACTAATATGAGACACCAGTATGACGTCGCGTCCAATTACGCGCTAGCCGATTTATGACGATCTTTACGTCTCGGAACGTCGGAACTGTCCCATTGTTAAATATTGATGTGATTAGTGCTGTGTTCTAGGAAGTGAGAAATATGACTGAGTATTCACGCTATTTCCTAATTTGTGGGCATATAACGGATAGTAAAGTGCAAGGGATATCTTACCACAGGTATTAAATCATATAACCTTGAACCTTTCGATGCGGTAGTCGACCATTTTCACGAAAATCAAGAACATTACCGCTCTCTTGTAAAGTTCGTCTCCAAATCATATATTACGGTTCGCAAGCACCACGAAGAAAACAAAAAAGGAAAATTGACAAACATGTAAGACACTGTCACACCAAAATTGTTCTATTTAAGCACCAAGTACTTTTTCATGTATGTATAATTATACGTTAAAATTAAATACTGACATTTTTTCGATTTCATTTTTCCAACAGCACCTTACATTTACCTGAACCAAACTAAGCTATACTAAATTGAAATAAAATAATCTAAACTCAACTAAAGTCAGTGAAATGATACTACACTAGACTTAACTCAACTAATACTACTATACTATATTATATTTCATGATAAGCACTTTGTATGCCGGGGCACTCGTCGCATCGATATGGGCAGAAGTGACTAGGTCAGACTAGGTCATACTGGTCTCTTTCACCGCTCCTGTGTTGGTTTCACTCGCTTTCGCTGGGAAGCATAGGAGAAGTAGCAGTCCATGTACTGCAAGGTCTACGCCGTCACCTCAAGAGAGTCCAGCGGCGCACAGTGGTCAATTTTACATTAGGCAGCTAAAGAAAGTCAAATAAACGATAGTTTTACTATAAAAAGGAGTGCATGCGGTTATAATATATAACTATATGTATATATATGTATATATATGTATATACGCATATATATATACATACATATATATGTATGTATATATATATATGTATATATGTATATATATAACAATAATACTACATGTTGTGCTAGACAAATAGATTTGTATACACATGTCAGTTTGTAACAAAAAATAACGTTGATTATATCATAAATATTTCGTAGTCGTCAGTATAACATGACAACATAGATATAGAAACAATTTACGTAAGACTCACATACATTACAAATACTAAAGTTTTTCAATAAACTCCTGAATGCCATAGCATCGGTTTCCCTTTAAGAAGTTTTTGTTATGACAACGAAACCGGAAAACGTAAATTGAGTCCCGATTGCCGAGATGAACGTAAGTTGAGTCCCAACATACATCCATAGGTACGTAAGTTGAATCTCGGAATCCGAAATTAGGTGCGTAAATTGAGTCCGATTAACCTATACAGACTGCCTCAGGGGCTCACTGTTAACAAGTTTAACAAGTGAGTTCGGGAATTTAGCGCTCCCGAGGTATCCGAGCTAAAACCCAAACTAAGCTATAAGGTAACGTGCCGAGAGTTGCGTGGCCGCAGGGGTGTGCGGTATTTAACGTTCCCCTGGGGGCACCAGGCGAACCCCCTTGTAATTAGCCTTACCCGATCAAGCGGGGCTCAGATCGGGCGGAGAGATGCTTCCCTGGCTACTCCTCGTATAGCTACGCTATCTAGAATTTCCAAGGCTAAAGTGCAAAAGCTTGTGAAACAGGGCCAAGATTTCATACAGGCTAAAAGGGCCATAATCAAGGCCAACTTCACTAGGCATACACAAAGGGCCAGGGTAGTCTAGATAAGGAAGTTAGGCCTCAACGAGGCTACTAAACGTAAAGAAAGGACGGAAGTCCAAAAGGCGAGGTCGGAGGGCAGTACTCCCGCAGGTCTTCCGAAAAGCAAGGGGCCAGAAGGGTTTACCTTCAGAAAGGCTGCTTTGGAGAGGATCGCGGTAGTATGCAACGACTATCCAGCCACCCAGATGGAGTCGGCAAAGTTTAAGGTAGGCCAGGACTCTATTATGGAGGCATATAACAGCATTACGGAGCAAAGGCTTCAAGTCCGCTTTAAAAATACACGTATATGCGGAAGTACCGCTCTCAAAGCTGTTAAGTCTAATTAAAGGAATAAAGCTGGAGAACGTACTCTAAGGAGGCATAAAAATCCCTAGCTACTCTTCGTATCGCTACTCTATCTAGAATTTCCAAGGCTAAAGTGCAAAAGCTTGTGAAACAGGGCCAAGATTTCATACAGGCTAAAAGAGCCATAATCAAAGCCAACTTCACTAGGCATGCACAAAGGGCCAGGTTAGTCTAGATAAGTGGTCAGCTGCTAGCCTATGTAGGGGAACAACGCAGTGCTCCCACGAACACTGTGCCGAAACTGCTAGGCTATGCGGAAGCCCGGCTATAACCTCCTCGTGGTGACCACCGGTAACAGGAGCCTCAGTACGGTCATGTTTCTGCTGGGGTGACTGGCTAATATAGTCGGACTAAGAGAGAAAACTCTAAACAAACCCCAATCCAAGAGGGAACAGCATATCTCGAGGGATGAATGGCTAGTGGGTTAATCTAGTCTCAAATATGCGGACTTGGAATGCCCGGGCGAGGTCCCATTTCAATAAATGCCTTACTGCGCTACCGGGGCTCTGGCGTAGTGGACCACCCTTTCCCCTTCACTCGTGGGTACATAAATGGAACACAATACGGAAAACACAAACAAAGAGGCACAAACACCTCAAAAGCAACAAGAGGCAGAAAGGCCCTCAACTGGGGTGGAAACAACTCCCAGTGAACCAGTTCTCAAAGAGAGGCCAAAAAGACTCAGTGGAGCAGGAAAAGGAGGTTGGCTTACCTGCTCAAAAAAGGTCTTAGTAAAGAAGAGGCCTACGCAAAGGCCTTGCATCCTATGGCCACAAACCAGAAACCCAAGAACACAACATCCGGTCCTAAACGGCAAACGTCTGAAGAAGAGACGCCATCTGGGGCTACTGCAAAAAGAGGCCAAAGGACGAACAACCGTCCACCTCGCGAGCTGCAAAAGTAAAGCAGCATCATAAACCAACAAAAACCTCGATATCCACTCAGAGGCGGCCCACTGCCTCATACAAGGATATCGCAACTGGTATCAAGATTGCGGTCTTAGCAAAGGACTACCCTAACACGTCCCTCACGACCCAACAAATGGATTCTATCCAGAGCATGACGCTCGATAAAATTATAGCTGGAAAGGATCTGGCCACAAAACCTGCCTTTCTGAAATGCACCTACAAGGCAGGATACCTAGTCCTGCATTGTAAGGATAGCGCGTCAGGCGAATGGGTTAAAACGAACATCGGCGACTCAACACCATGGGAAGGTGCCTCCCTGATGGCCACAGAGGAACATAAGATTCCTCACTCTCGGGTCGCAGTGGGCTACTTCCCAAATTCGAAAACGCTGACTACAAATGTGATCCTGGATCTGCTACAGGGGCAAACCAAAGCCCTCGTCGTCGAATCATGGCGACTGCTAAAAAGAGCCGAAAAGGGCTCGCATGTAACAATGGTCCTTGCGGTAGACCAAAAATCAGCAGCCAGCCTGACGCTAACCAACGGTAAGGTAAACTTTTGTTTTGGCCAAATAGCACTCAGGCTGAAAGCTGAGAACGTCAGCGCGGATGCGCTGGCCCAACAGATGGAGGCGGTGGAACTGGAAGAAGAGGACGCTAGCCCTCCTTCCATTCCCGTTACAGAAAAAGCAGAATGAAGTGCCTCCAAGCAAATCTCCATAATGCTAGGGCCGCATCGGCCGAAGTCAGCAGGCGGTTTGCTGATGGGACCATCAACATAGGGCTCATCCAAGAACCCTGGATATCAAGAGGCCGTATCGAAGGCCTCAAAACACAAAACACTCAGGTAATCTATGATACGCGTGCAATCAAACCAAGAGCTGCGCTTATCATGAACACTGATATCAATTTTTTGCCTCTCACAGAATATATGGACGGTGACACTGCAGTGGTGCTAGTTGAGTTGGACTCAAACGGAGGTAGGAGTCGTGATCGCCTCAGCCTACTTTCCGGGGGACACGGACGAAGCACCACCTTCAAATATCAAGGGTCTGGTGGAACATTGCAGATGCCATAGGAAGACCCTAATTATCGGCTGTGATGCAAATGCCCACAACCTAGTCTGGGGTAGCACGGACACAAACGACAGAGGTGAGTCACTCCTAGAATATTTATTACTTACTAACATAGGGATTGTAAACAAGGGGAATGATCCCACGTTTATCAATGCCATTAGGGAAGAGGTTCTTGACTTGACCCTCGTAACCAACAAATCCTTTGATATGATCAGGGACTGGAGGGTCTCTGAAGAGGTCTCCATGTCGGACCATAAACATATTCTTTTTGAAGTGAGGGGATCTGTGAAGAGTCAATCGCTCTACAGAAACCCCAGGGCAACAGATTGGACGAAATATTTGGAAGATCTGCAGTCAAAAATTAATGGAAACACATTTCTTACCACATCAATTGGGGAGCTGGATTTATCAGTCGGAAAACTAACTGATGCAATCATATTCTCATTTCAAGACAATTGCCCACTCAAGATAAAATCCTCCACGAAGAGGGTACCTTGGTGGAACAAAAATCTTGAAAAACTACGCAGCACAGCAAGACTGGAATTTAATAAGGCCAAAAATCAAAAAAGTGGGATAGGTACAGAGGGGCCCTAACCACATATAACAAGGAGCTAAGGAAGTCCAAAAGAAAATCATGGAGGCTTCTCTGTGAAGAATCTAGAGATGTCCCGGCCACGGCCAGGTTGCACAAGGTCCTCTCAAAAGGGGCCACAAATCCGGCAGGTACACTAAGGGAGACAAATGGCACCTATATAAGTAGTTTCAACGGAACACTAGAGCTTCTTCTCAGAACTCACTTCTCTGACTGTAGACTTGGAGCGTCGGGTGCTGATGCTCAGGTAACATCGCCTTATGGTCGGCGCGGGACGACGAGCCAGGTCATTAGGAACATAGGGGAATGTCCCAAGGATTTGGAGAGAAGTAAGAGTTATTTTCATACCCAAGGGAGGGAACAAACCCCGGAATCTCCCAAGTCCTACAGACCAATTAGTCTATCCTCTTTTATGTTGAAGACAATTGAAAAGTTACTAGACCAATACCTTAGGGTGGAGGTACTCTCTCTGAGTCCATTGCATGGACTTCAATTTGCCTATCAGAAGGGCAAATCAACTACTACGGCATTACATAAATTGGTTCTAGATATCGAAAAGGCCTTGAACTCCAAGGAGATAGCCCTATGTGCATTTATGGACATTGAGGGCGCCTTCGATAATGCGAACTTCCTTGCAATGGAAACCGGGCTCTCTAATAGAGAAGCTGATGCAGCGATAGTAAAATGGGTTAACTGCATGCTGAACCAAAGGCTGATTAGAGCCTCACTCGGATCTACGGACATGAGTGTCACTGCGGTTAAGGGATGCCCACAGGGTGGGGTACTATCTTCTGCCCTTCTATGGTCGATTTTAGCTGATGACCTGATTAGGGTCCTTAACCGGAAGGGACACAGAACCATTGGCTATGCGGATGACATCTGTGTAATAATTAGAGGTAACCATATAGGGACGATTGCCGAACGGATGCAAAATGCCCTGAACACAACATGGGAATGGTGCAGGCTGGAGGGGTTATCAATTAACCCAGAGAAGACAACCATCGTACCATTCACTAGGAAAAAAGGGATAGATATCCCCACCTTAAAAGTAAACGGCATCGAGGTCGTCCCCAGTGATGAGGTGAAATATCTGGGAATTATCCTGGATAAAAAACTTACCTGGGACCTACACCTCGAGTCAGTAACAAATAAGGCCACAAAAAACCTTTGGTCTGCTAGACAACTACTAGGTAGATCCTGGGGTCTGACCCCGAAAATGACCTACTGGATATATACCCAAATGGTTAAACCCACAATACTGTACGGTGCTCTGGCATAGTGGGGTAAAACCAAACAGAAAACAGCCATATCGAGGCTACGCAGGGTGCAGAGACTTGCGTGCCTATGCATCACAGGGGCTATAAAATCAACCCCAACGACGGGCATGGAAGTTCTTCTGAACCTGACACCGCTAAATGTGGCCGTGCAAGAGGAGGCAGCTACGCAAGCAATCTCCATCTATAGAACAGAAAAACTTAAGGCAGGGAACGATAGGAAGTACGGGGTCGTTTTCCCGACAAGAGATGAGTGGTGCGCAAACCCGAGATGGTTACGCGATGGATCGCAAAAGTGGTACACAGATGGATCCAAAACGCTCCACGCTTCCGAGTGGGGGCAGGAATAGTGGGGCCTAGAACACACAGATCAATAACTTTGAGCAAGGACACCTCAATCTTCCAAGCGGGACTACACGCAATCTTGGAAACTGTAGGAATCCTATCCGAAAGGGGACACAGGAGAATACGAATCAAAATATTCTCGGATAGTCAATCAGTCCTTAAGGCCCTGAGCAGTTGTACAATTATTATTGGAATGCCGCAACATGCTTAATGGCCTGGCCACTCAGAACCAGATCACACTGGTCTGGGTGCCAGGACATGAGGGGCACGGGGAAATGAGATGGCATACATCTGCGCAAAAAAGAGGCTGAGAGAAACTTTACTGGACCTACCCCACCTTTCGGGTTTAACAAAGTTCTCCTTAAAGGTGAGATAAAGAAATGGACAACGTTCATTACAATGAAACACTGGAATGAGACCAGCGGGCTGGAACATTCCAAAAATTTCTGAGCTTCGACGCTAGGAGGGCGGACTTCGCCCTAAAACTGGACAGGGGAAGCCTAAAAACACTGACAGGGGCACTCACAGACCACTATACGTGTAACAAGCACCTTCACAAAATGGGCTTATCCAACACGGACACTTGCAGATTCTGCGGTGAAGAAGAGGAGTCAATGGAACACTTGATCACTAACTGTGGGGCACTAGGCCACAGGAGATATAGACTACTACATGCATATACGCTGAGTGAGGAGGACCTATTTACACTCCCATTGAAGGAGCTGATCCTGTTCCTCAGCGTATTAAATAAATAAATAAAACAAACAAGAGGAAGCACAATAGATCAACGTGGTCGCAGTGCAAAGGGCCATTTTGGGCCAGACCCCACCTCATTATAATACAATACAATACAATAGTCTAGATAAGGAAGTTAGGCATCAACAGGCGGCGGAGGCTACTAAACGTAAAGAAAGGACGGAAGTCCAAAAACGAGGTCGGAGGGCAGTACTCCCGCAGGTCTTCCGAAAAGCAAGGGGCCACAAGGTTGAACCTTCAAGGAGGCTGCTTTGGAGAGGATCGTGGTAGTATGCAACGACTATCCAGCCACCCAGATGGAGCCGACAAAGCTTAAAGCAGACCAGGTCTCTATTATGGAAGCATATAACAGCATTACGGAGCAAGGGCTTCAAGTCCGCTTTTAAAAATATATGTATATGCGGAAGAACCGCTCTCAAAGCTGTCAAGTCTAATTAAAGGAATAAAGCTAGAGAACGTACTCTAAGGAGGCATGAGGACCACAATAGACCTGGAAAGGTCGCAGTGGAACAGGCATCAGTGCCATCTCAAGTAATCTAATCTAATCCATACAGACAAAATAGATTATCTGTACTATAAACGGATTCTGTAAGGTTGTGTGGTAGAACGCTATCTTTTGATAGTAATAAAAGAATATTTAAAAGTGGAAACCAGTTTATTTTCAGACTACTACTATACAACATATGTATATACAAACATAGAGAGTAAGAATCGTTATGGAAACATGTGTATTGAAATATTATAACACATACCTATTACTAAATTACGAAATAAACTTGTAATTTTTACTGAAATTAGCTTATATCTATTGGAAGATATTTAAATGATACTTTTTTCATAAACTGATATAAGATAATTTGTTTGTTACGTAAACTAGTCATTGCTTCTCGCAAGCAGATCTCTTTTTCAATGATACTTCTGGATTTCTTGCTCGACTTACTTCTAAGCTGAATGTACGTCTCACTTTGTATTCCTTCTAAGACCTCAATAAATGTAAAAATATTAGGGTGTGGACTGTTAAAGAGTCTGTTAATTTTCATTGGCGTTGGTTTTGATATCCATATTTGCTACTGTGGAAAGCGTTTCTTTAATGGATTTTGGATGCACATCATTCGATTGCCGGACGTTTTGCAGGTTCCTCTTGATTAACAATATATCCGTACGTGTAAGTGACTCGATATCACTCTCCTTCAGGGCCAAGTGAATCAGTTTGGCAGGTCTTGCACAAATATCGTCGACGGCTTTACGCTTTCAGTTATTACTCAGCTTCTGACGTTGTAGTTGGTTGTCTTCCATATTTTCATGGTTGTGAGGAGAAGGACTTTCCAAAACTTCTTGATTTATACCCACTTTCAAAAACGATTTGCACGTACGCTTACAACACGTTCAACGTTCAATTTCATTCGCCAAAGATTTATGGAAACGAAATTTAAATCCTTGTAGTACTAGAATGCTTCTGCCCATTTCACCTTTTATAATTTCCATGTCATTTGTCTAATGTCACTAATATATTTGGTTACTGAATTTATAAACTAAAATTTACAAACCTGCAGCCTCTACTGCTACTACTACACTACTAAATTATAAATTGGACATGGTAGAAATATTAACTGTATAACTACCTGTAATTGCACCGTCATTAAAATGCAGTTAGGAGTGATTCAGGTAGCAGGGACTCAATTTACGTAGTTCTCCAAAAAGGTATGGGACGCAACTTACCTAGGTGAAGAGGTAATTAAGAAACTTGGAACTCGATTTACGTCGACCCCTACGAAACTAAGCATCAGCTACACCTTTCCACACGCCGGGTAATAAATTATAAAGTTTTATAGATATGCAGGTATCTGAAAGAATTAATATTACGAGTGAGTTTGAAATACGGCTGCCGAAAACATTTGGATTTACCCTCATTCTCAACTGTTTTAAAATTTACACGCAAGATGATAAACGGCTCGAAATATTGTCAATATGCGATTCCCATGTCAGCTTAAAGTCCAGGGTTAAGCGTAGACATTTGACTGGAGTAGCATTCGACAATTTTAAATTATAATGTAACTGTTAGAATAATTGCACTTCGTTATCTAAAGAGAATATACGTTTATTTATATACTAATATGGGGATCACATTTCGATCTACATTTTGACAGCTATATATACCTACACCACACTAACTATAACCTTATTCTAGCTTGATGTTTTATTTCCTTATAGGTGGCGCCGCATTCCATTATAAAAATATTAATGTATATCTATGCTATATACTTCACACACCTCCTGACATTCATATTTTATTACATTTCCTTAATTTTCTTCTTTTAAATTTAACATGTTTCTAAACTTTACAAACTTAGCCTTACCTAATGATTTTGTAAATACATATATCGGCATAATTATTTTCTGACTCAACCTTAACGATATCAATATTACCTTTGATATAATTTTCATTTACAAAATGGTATTGCACTTCTATGCGTTTCGAAGTTTTCGAAAAATTACCATGTTTTGCAATCATTAGCGCTCCCGAATTGTCTTCATACATTTTTACAGGTCTATTTAACTTTAAGTTAAACATTCCTTTTAAGATGTCACACATAAAATTAACATCGGTAACAGCTTCAGACAGTACTACATATTCAGCAAAAGTTGACGACTTGGTCACTGAACTTTGTTTCCGGGATTTCCAGTGTATAACATTACCAAACATATTAATTATATAGCCAGTCGTCGACTTTCTATCTGTAATATCACCTGTCCAATCTGAATCTACATAACAATCCAGAATCTCAGCATTTAAGTTTCTATTAAAGACTAATCTTAAATCTTTTGTAAGAAATAAATATTTCAGAATTCTTAATGCATATTTGTAATGAATCTTATCATAACAATTTTGAAATCTGCTCAAATAATTCACACGGAAACTTATGTCAGGTCTTGAAAAGAGCTCCAATTAAGTTTCTATATTTAATCTTATTACATGCTGATCTAGCGGGCTCCAGCTTTAAATTTTGTTCCATGGGAGTAGCATATAATTTAGAATTTACAATATCATACTTATTTGCTAACAATACATTATAGTCTCTTTGATCTAAAGTCATTCTTCCTGTATTATGTTCATAATTTATATTAATACCTAAATAAGCCTTTATTTCACCCAAATTTTTCATTTGAAATCTCCTAAATAATAAATTTTTAACGGAATTTAACTTTGCTCTATCTTTACTACACACAATCAGATCGTCCACAAATAGGATTAAGTAAACACTATTATTATTTCCATCGTTTAGTACGTATAAGCAACAGTCATTCTTACTTCTTACAAAACCTAATTTATTTAAATAATCCCTCAATCCATACAATGCCTTATTCAGTTTCAGTACTTTATTTGTACCTTTCTCATAACCTTGTGGTTGTGTTATGTAAACCCCTGATTTCTGCCGTTCAAGAACGCTGTTTCTACATCCATTTGCATAATAAGCAAACCATTTTGTCAACAATAAGACAATAAGATTTTCAACGTTTGCATCCTTGCTACCGGAGAGTAAATATCTACAATTATATCATTCTGTTGGTATCCTCTAACCACTAACCTAGCCTTATAAACACCATTGGTCTTTTTCGTGTAAACCCATTTTGAATATAAAACTTTTTATCTTTTGATTTTTCAACAGCCATCCACGTTTCATTTTTAATTAAACAATCCATTTCTTTATTCATTGCGCTTTTACAATTTTCTGAATCATTACTATCCATCGCTTCATGATAGGAAACAGGATTTTCCGCATTTACATAGTTTACATAAACAATACTATTATATACAAAATTATCGTCCTTGATTCTAGTAGGTTTTCTTTTTCTCTGCTTGACCGTCTCAACTTTAAATCTCCATTTTCATCATTTAAAGTTTCATCTATATTCTCATCTTCATTTCCATTTATATCATTATCATTCTCATTTTTATTTAAACTTATATCATGAACCCTTTTTGACTCATCATTAAAATCTATGCAATTCGTACCATCTTTCACTATCTCTACGTGTCTTGCAACTATTACCTTATTATTTACAAGAACTCTATACCCAACATTTTCATAACATAACAAAATACCTAAATCTGCTTTTCTGTCCCACTTGGAAGTTCTCTGTTGTTCAGGTACCCTTACAAATACTCTACTTCCATACATTCTCAAATGCTCTATATTCGGCTTTTCACCAAACATTATTTCATAAGGTGTTTTATTTCTCTCTACCGTATCTTATATATCTTTGATATATAATCCGAATTATATATCAAAATTCTTACTGATACAATTTTATTCTTATTTGTAATTTTCTCATAACTAATTAAGTTTCTATCCATATCTTTCACATAAAATATATTTGACATTTTGTTTTCTACCATGTGACCATAAACATAAATTTATGTCTAATATTACCTACTTTAGTTACCTTTAAAAAACAACCATCTCCGACTTTAACATTTACCGGTTCCTTTAATTCTACAAATTCATGAAAATATTTATCGTTATTTACTGTATGATCGGAACAACCGCTATCAAGTAACCAATCAACTTTACCCACACAACTATTAACTTCAACAATCGATTCATCTAATCCGGGTCTAACCTCGATTTCCGTTCAAAAACTGTTTGTATTACCGTCTTCATTTCGCTAACCTTGATGATACTGGTGTGTTGTCAACCGCCATCTCGTCGATGTTGACACGATCCTCGACCAATTCCACGGCCGCCACACATTGTGCTGCCAGTACTGTTGTTGTTGTTGTTGATGACGCCCACCTCCTTGCTGCTGTACGCCGCCTCTGGGCTTCCACGAATTTCCGATCGGCCTGGTGCGCGTACACTGAGCTTTGAAGTGTCCATACTTGCCGCACTTGAAACACACTTTGTCTTTTCTTTCCGTCTTAAATGCAATGGAACTGTTTTTGATTCCTTCCTCTTTTTCCTTTATTTCAACCACTTTTATTTTGCTTTTCACATATTCGACCGTTTGATCCGACTCTTTTAATACATCAATTAAATCACCGACATAGCTTAACAAACTTGGAAGCATTTTAATCATGTAGCTTAGTTTTTCTTCTTCACTAACATTTGCACCCGCACTTTTTAGTTCATTTACTAATTTTTCAAAGTCAAAAAAGATACTCGAATCTTCAAAGTCTTTGAACCTTAATTTTTCCAATCTGTTTCTTATACAAATTTGCAGTGCAGTAGATTCCTTCAGGTAGGGTAGAGTTGGGCTGTGGAGGTCACAGAGGGCGGACGTTAGTTATTTTATTTAGACGTTTATTACCGTGTTTACTCGGTTACTTAAATCGGTGTTTAAGTTGTGCCAGTAGTGATATGCGGGGGTATTAACATTTGCTAGTTTGTATATCAGCGCGTTTTGTGTGATGCTATAAAGAAAAAGACGAAGAAAAGCTAACGAAGTAACATTACGGTCCTCGCGCGAGGTTCTAAAGGAATACCTGGGAGAGAGGCTAGGCGGTTGCAGTTCGTCGAATCGACCAAAGTTCAATCAAGAGATACCGAATAGTACATAAGTTATAGGATGGACGCGAACGTGTTCGGCCGGAGTAGCTTGCTAGCGAGGTCGCCCCACCCGAAGAGAAAAAGGATGATTGCGAGAAGAGCCCGGAATTGTCTCCGATGGATCCAAAAGACCTAATTGAGATATTAAGGGAGGACAATGAGATGCTCAAAAATAACTTGAACGATTGGAGGAAAGAAAGTGATGAAAAGCTTAGAGAGAGGGAATGGGAAATTAATGCAAGATATCCTACAAGAAATTAAAGAAACGCGAAAGGAGAATAGGAAAGTTCTGGATAAGATGCAAAGAATGGAGGAAAAATTCAAGGAAAAAGAAGATAAATTCGACGAGGACAGAAGAAAATGGGAGGAAGGAAAACGTGAGCTGGAAAAGAGAATCGAGAGAGTAGAGCAGATTGAATGGGAAAGAGAAAGGGAGGAAAGGAAGAATAATATAATAATTAGTGGAGTGTCGGAAGATCTAGAGGTAGATTCAGTGGTAAAAGAAATCATCGTAGGAAAAATGGGTATCTCAGTGGAAATGACAGATGGCTTCAGAATAGGGGAAAAAGCCGATGGGAAAATAAGGCCTGTACTGCTGAAGTTGAGAAATTGAAACGATAAGAGAATGGTTTTGGGAAATAAGAGAAAGTTAGCGGGTGGAAGCATTTTCGTGGATGATGATCTTACTAAAAAGGAACAGGAATTACAATATCGACTAAGAACCATTGCTAAACAGAAGAGAGATGCTGGGAGGCTAGTGAAAGTTGGCTACAGGAAAATAAAAGTGGATGGCGATTGGATGGAATTGGATAATGAAGGGGAACTTAAGAAAATTACAAAATTTCAAGGGTGATCAGTGAACAAAATGAGAGAATCGCCTGTTTTAGAATGTGTTTTTGGAACGTTAACGGATTAATGCGGAAATTAAGAGACTGTCACAGTCGAAGCGATTTGTGTGGGTTCTTTTGAAAAATTTGAGTTTGTGGGTTTGATGGAATCATGGGTACAGGAAAAGGATTGGGATGAATGCAACCAATTGTTGCCAAATGGTTTTATATGGATGAGCCAGCATGCAGTGAAATTAAAGGCTAAAGGTAGAGCCATGGGTGGAATTATTAGTGGTATAAGGGCAGGTATAACAGAAATAACGACGGGAGGTGAATACTTTGAAGGGGTCGTGAAATGGTCGTGTGAGGGAAATTGCAAAAGAAATTGATGAAAGGCTGGAAAGAAGTGGGAAAGATGGAGAGAAGGTTTTTTTGGGGGAAGACTGGAATGCGCGAGTGGGGGAATGGAACGGGTTTACAGTCGATGAGGAGGGGCTGGATAGTGTCCGGAAATCGAAGGATAAGGTGGCGAATGACGAAGAAAGAGCGATGAATGGTTGGTGGACGGACAGTGGAATTTGCTAAATCGTTGTATCGAGGGAGATTGGAATGGTGAAATAACTTATGTGGGACCTAGAGGAAGATCAGTAATTGAGCTCATAGTAGCACATGATGAAGCGAGAAGAGTGGTGGGAGTTGAATGTGGTAGAGCGGCTGGGATCGGACCATTTTCCCATAGTAGCGAAGATGGCAATTAAGGATGTCTGTTTACATACGAAGACACAACAACATGGGATGAAGAGTCGGTGGTCACATAAAGACATAGCAATGTTTCAAGAAAGGATTACAAGAATAAATTTCAAAGAAAAGGGAAACATGGAAGAAGTAACAGAAGAATTGATGGGGGCGGTGGTTTGGAAAAAAGTGGGTAGCGGAAAAAGAACAGAGAGGTGGTATGACAGTAAATGACAGGAAGAAAAGAGAAAAGTGAGGAGATTACTGAGGGATTTTAGAAGTGGAGTAGTGACCAGTGAGAAAGTAGTGAAGGGAAGAAGAGATATGGAAGGGGTGCTAAAGAAAAAGAAAGAACGATGGGTCGAAGAACAGCTGCTCAAGATCCGGTCGCTTAAGAAAGTGAGGTATGGAAATTCATTAGAGAAGTGGATGGTAATTATAGAAACAAGTGTGTGCTGGGCGTAAATGTGTGGAAGGCTCATTGTATGGAGTTGTTGCTAGGGGAAGGTGGGCCAGTGGTGCGGGAGAAGACTGATAAGGGGAAACTTTTGACAGCCAAAAGGAAATTACGGAAGAGGAAGTGAGAAGGGTGATACAGGCTATGAAGACAAAGAAGACAAGTGGTCTGGATAATCTTCCCGTGGAAGCGGTCAAATGGACAAATAATGAATGTGTGCAAAAGTTAACGGTGGAATTCAATAACATTTGGAATGGTACACCGAGGTGGCCAACAAGCTGGAATGACGGTGTCATTATCCTTATTTATAAAAATGGCAAGAAAGACGTTCCAAATAGTTATAGGGGTATTACGCTAATGAACACCATGTATAAAATCTTTGCGGCAATCATTCGGGAAAGATTGGAAGATGAGTTGGAACCGAAGGGCATCATGAACCATACACAGGCGGGGTTTCGTAAAGGAAGATCGGCAATGGAGCTGTAGTGACTTTAAATTATATTATAGACCAACAGTTGCAGAGCAAGGGTGGGAAACTGCATGCATTATTTGTGAATCTGAAGGCCGCGTATGATTCAGTGGATCGTGAGATCTTGTTTGAGTTGATGGGAAAGTATGAGGTGTCCGAGCAAATGTGCCATATAGTTAGGAAAATCTATGAAGAGACGAGATGCTGTGTGAGAGTAGGAAACGAGGTAAGTGGCAGTTTTAGAACGACGAGAGGTTTACGACAGGGGTGTCCACCGAGTCCAACGTTATTTAATCTGTATGTGGCAAGGCTGGAGAATGTTCTTAAAGTGGGGCAAAGCGGTGGGATAGTGATTGGTAGAGCGAAAGTTTGGTCCTTGTCGTATGCGGATGATACGGTAATTTTTGCGAAAAGTATGAATGAAATGAAAGAAATGGTTGCGAAATTGGAAAGATTTGTTAACAGGAGAGCCTTGGAAATGAATGTGGACAAAACCAAATACATGGTGTTTAGCAAGGGTGGGTGGATAAAAGATCAGGGCAGATGCGAGTGGAATGGATTACTGATAGAAAGGGTGAGAATGTTTAAATATTTAGGTTTTGTGTTTAGTTGTAATAATTCTTATAAGGAGCATGTGAGGTATGTGTGTAAAAAGGCGTCAGTTGCAAATGATAGATTGGGGAGAAAATGGAATGAATTGTTCAAAGAGAGTTTTAAAGCGAAGATGATTATTTGGGAAGCATGTATTAAGAATATTTTGTTGTATGGGGCGGAAGTATGGGGTGTGAAAGAAATTGTGGAACTAAAGAAAATGCAGGTAAAATATATTAAGAAAATTGCAAAATCAATATTGAAATCCCCCCATGATATGATATTTTTATGTGGAGGTAGTCGATCAAGGAAGCTGGCAAGATTGTTACAGAGTGTTAAAGCTCGCTTAAGGAGATTTATACAGACTACAAACCTCCTGATTTGACCGTCAGAACTCCAAGTTTCGCTAAAGCGTACTATGTCATATTTATCTATCGAAAGGAGAAAATTCAATTCCAAGAGCTTATTAAAAATAGATTGTACATTAATATAAAATACAATTAGGTCACATATACAGGCGGTTTGGTTTGGGCGCCATTTCCAGCGGTTTGAAAATTTGCGTTATTAAAATTATCACCATTACCATGTAACCTAATGTGAATTGAATTATTAACATTGAGTTTCACAATTTATATATTGATAATTAATTATACCTGCCACATATTTTTGTATCAAACGCTTTCCCTTGAAATTCAGATGAAAGCCATCTTTGCCTCTAAAATTAATATCTATCACACTATTGATGTCTACGTACTCTACACTATCGTAACAGGCAGACTGTATTGTTATATAATTTATGATTATAATCATATATCAGAGTATTTAAGACGGAGCCGCGCGACCAGAAGGGTACACCCAGAAATAATAAGTTGGTGTGGCTTAACATATCAATCACTTTTGTATAGATTTATAATCTAAAGCCAGCCCCCTCAATATGTCGTTAGACGCCGCCTGTATAACAACAGAATCATTCGTGGAAAAATCTTCAGAGAGATATAAATGTTACTAACAAGGCAACCAAAAGTCGTATCAGGCTTACAAATTGTTAATACGGAGTTCTTACCAGTTAATAAAGATTATAAAATGTCCGTAGTCTTTCTTACGTAACTATCACCGATCACCAACACTCTTCTTAAATTTACATTATACGGATTTATCGATAGATTCTGGCGAGATCGCGCCTGTTGTGAGTACTCTAGATCCTTCGACGATCCACACTTCTTTCCTCACATGTGTCCAACTGCTGAACAATCACCCGATGTTGGTGCGGTGAATTTGGTTGCTCTAATAGTTTAGGCTATGGTTGCTAACCCAACGAGGTAGCCTGATCTTGGGCGAACTGGTGAATAATCCATTTATCTTGTTCCTTCGATACTCCCGTGTTCCTACGTGAGTGATGCTCTTCTACACAATGCACACATAAAACTTGATAATTTTAATAATGAGTTTGAGTATCTAATATTAAAAGTTTATAGCTCTAACGTCGCGGATAGTTTTGTGTAAATTTTCAATTATGTCTTTCTGGTTACTAAATTTATTCTTATATTATTCCAGTCCCGAAATCTGCCTTCCTGTTCTTGAATGTTATAATTAATTCTTGTTAATTTGTCCCTTAGTTTAGACAGCACTTCTTTTTCCGCATTTCTTTCCCTCTCGTTATCGCTCATTACTGAGATATAACTCATATTGCTATTTATTTTGATTGCCTCTCCCGGATTTATTATATCGAAGATTTTTTATTATTATTGTGGTCGTTTTTCGCCTGATTGTTCTTATATAGAAAAAAACAAGCAGTTTCGGGTCACAGGGAGATTTATGTTGAAACAATTAAATACTCCCAAAATTACGTAGACAAAATATTCAGCAATATAAGAGTCACTCGATTCGCCACACTTTGCACTTTGCTGTGAAATCACGTTTAAGACAGAAAAGTCAATACTTTATCAAGATAATGAGAAAAATAAACAGATCTAAGAGACTCGACAGCCTCCTACAGCAGCTGGTTTGGAATATATACATGCATATGTGATATAAACTAAAATGCGGGAGAAAACAATTGAATATTCACTTAACCCAATTTGAAGAAAGTGTATAATTATCTCAATAAGTTCTTGGCTTGCAAATTTACGAAAAGTACCTTCAATAAATTAATTACCATCGACTAATAACGTTCTTACCTCATTGCTTAACTCTAAATATGATTTTCGTGGTTCCGCTCTCAAATGAGAAATGTATGGGTCTGAAGACACCAACATGTGAAAAACATCTTTATTTGTTGCAATCCTAGTGCATTTCCTTGAATGGCTTAAACGATATTGCCTATAGTTTTTGTTACGGGCTTCCTGTGCTTCTTTTGACAATAAACCAATAGGCAGTACTGAAGGTTTGATAATATTACTTACATCAATCATGTAAGCATATTATGTATTGTGAATGGGATATAGTACCATTTATATTCCTCAACATAAAATTGGGCAGTTTCATTGGCGTAGTTTCCGAATTTACATGCACCAATATATGCCCCAGAATTTACTGCTTCCAATATCGTAGAGAATCTTTGTATCGGTGCTTTACTAACACCAGTTATTTCGGCAGTTAGCTTTGAATTAGATAAAAATCGCCTAGAACAATTACCATCATTTGTTGTCCCTACTCCCTGTTTTATATCTATATTTACGTTTCTAAAATTCCTTCTGAATCCTTTCCTTTGCAGCTTCCTTTAAATGACGGGTGACTTCATTTGTTTTCCACGATTTAAACTCCATATTGTATGTAACGTGTAGAATGCATTCCATAAATTTTATTCGAGCATGAAGGGAGGACATACCTACCTTCTGATCAAAAAGTATCCGGAATTCTTCAATAAAACAAAAACGGTTCAATTATTATTCGATATTCATTTTATTTACTTCAAAGTAATCTCCATTGTAAGCGATACACGTATTCCAACGCTTCTTACAATCTTCAAAACACTTTTCATAGGCTGATTTAGGAATCGTCTTCAACTCCTTCTGCGAATTCTCCTTTATTGCCTCAATCGTCTTAAAACGTTTACCGCGAAGTGGTAACTTGAGTCGTGGGAATAAGAAAGTCACAAGGAGCCATATTAGGTGAATACCGAACTCGCGGAACGGTATGAATGTTGGTTTTAGTCAAATAATCGCGTATAAGTTGAGATGTGCCAGCCGGTGCGTTGTCGTGGTGAAGAAACCAGGAGTTGTTTCTCCATAATTCTGGTCTCTTGCGACGAACGTTTTCCCTCAAACGTTTTAATACGTTTACGTAATACTCCTTATTTACTGTCTGACCTGGCGGAAGAAATTTGGAGTGGACCACACCACGGCAATCAAAGAAAACGGTCAACAAATCCTTGATTTTGGATCTACTCTGTCGTGGCTTCTTTGGTTTTGGCTCGTCTGAGAAGCGCCATTCTGATGATTGTTAGTTAGTTTCGATGTCATATTCATAGACCAATGTCTCGTCACCGATAACATTTTGGTCCAAAGAAAGCATTTTTTTAGAGACAGCAATGCGATGCTGTTTTTGCAACAAATTCAGCACTCTTGGCACAAGGCGCGCTTCAACTCGTCGCATGCCCAAAATATGGTGCGTAATGCTCTGCACCTATCCGAACGAGATACTAAGATCGGCTGCCATCTCCCTGATGGTCACACGACGATCAGCGAGGAGCATTTACTTAGTTTTTCCGATGCTTTCGTTAGTGATACTGGTGGATGGACGACCGGAATGAGGGAAATCAACCACCGTACGGCCCGCTTTAAACTCTTTGTACCACTCGTATACTGTGTTTTCGACATTGTCAAGTCCCCGTAGGTTACCGTTAACACTTTCAACGCTTCTGCACACGATATTTTGTTAGAAACACAAAATTTTAGGCAAACTCAACTAAATTCGACATGGCGAAATTCGCAGAATACAACAAACACTGACTTATTTACAAAGCTATCACGCACAAACTTCCGACAGTTGGCGCCCAAATTGATATTTGAGCGCCAGATGACTGATGTACCACCCTAGAAAACAAAAAATGTTGATAATATCTCAAGCGCGGTTTGTTTGAAGGGGGAATTCCGGTTACCTTTCGATCAGAAGGTAAATGATAAGCGTTGTCGTTGCCCTACATTAAATTTTATCTAGATTATTCATTTCAAAGGGCTTTGCGTGACAAATGAAACCATCACAATTTCACTTTGCCGTCAATTTTAATTCGGTATTTCTAATAGCTGCTAATTCTTCTTAGTTTTTGGATTGTAACAGTCTTTTGACTGTGTGGTCAGATGGCTCTTGCAATCCAACTCTGGCATAATCTATTATTATGATTATATTTTCGGGGTAAAAATCATTTTTAATATTGACTAGTGATAATAAGGAAGGAAGATATCGCTATCAATTTCTTAACATGAATGTCGTTAAAGTTCGTACTCGTATTTCAGCATCCATAAGTAAAGCTAACGCCTTATCATCGCTAAAGTCAGTCTCTTTTTTGATGGTATCATATCTATTTACTCTTTTCGCAGCGCAAAAATTATTTTATGCTATATAACTATTCTAAAGGAAACAATTTAAAGAAAAATACATTTGTTAAATTTATTAACACAGGTTATTAAAGAAAGCGCAAAATATATTTTTAAAAACTAATTTTCATTTTCGTCGCTCTCTGAAGATTCGTCACGAACATTGGGGTTCGCTGGCATGAGCAGAGCAATTGTTTCAGGCAAAAAGGAGTTTAGTATTCTTCTTTTTACCTTCCTCGTGCTACTTATAGGAGGGTCTGACGTTAAAAGATGCCTGTTAAAAACGTCTTTGTTGTAATCTTCCCTAGAGAATCTTCGTGCGAAGTCTTGGCGATATAGCCTGAAATGTTTATTTCGTGCTTCTGCGGCCTCCTCTGAAAGCTGGCCAATGGGCAATAATGCGTTCTTTATGATAACCGTGTTAAAGTAGTAATTTCGATATTGTCATATTGGTAGATTGTAAGTTGGTTATAGCCCTCTGTAGAAACAATAGAGAAGTAGAGGTATATGGTTTTTAAGAAGTATTCTAGTAATAGTTGATATATACGTTACAGTTGTTTTTATTTTATTATAAAATGTGGTAAATATATACTTATAATAGAACCATTGTTCTCTGACTGAAATTCGTCCTGTGTGAGCAAATTAACTGCTGTAAAACAACAAACCGCACCATGAATTAATATTTTATGCATTGTTGGAGTCATTGGATGCCACGGGTACAAATGATCATATAAGCGAGCAGTATCTAATGCATATTCGTCGTATTTAACTGGATCAATGAAATGTCCGCTTGAAAGCATCCTTAGATTGACTTTTATTCGATATATTAAGTTATAACTAATTGTTGTTATGTCAGAAGCAAATTTTTACTGGCAACTTGTAAGCCAAATGGAGAATGCTTCCAAAAAGTCTAATTGTGGCGTGTAAAACTGAAAGGCCAAAATCGATAGCTTCAGAACTAATTTCTTTTCGAATATCAATTTTATTGAAGTCCTTAGATGTAGCACCACATATGTAGCAACGGCTGGTGGACTTTGTGCCAGTGGTAGCGTTGCAGACTTTGCCATCTACCATTGTCATGATGAAGACATGACTGACTGAGAACTTGCTTCCATTTAAATTAATTTCTATGGGGTTTAGTGACATCGCAGAATTTTTTATAAAGTTAATTTATTCTTCGGTAACATAAATATTTTCTTTAACAAAACGAAATCTTATAGGACGGCAAAATCGAGGTGAAGATGGTGTTGGATTTTGCCATAATAGGTTTTTGCCTTCACTACCAGAAACTAATTGTAAAGGGACGAAACAACTTTGGAATATGTTTGCATCCGAGTCGACATCATTTAAAAATTGTTGTTTAAATTGAGCTTGTGGTCCATCAAAGGCTTTAAATCAGCTTCGTCACATGTGCTTGTTACTCTGCATGATTCGGGGGTGGATAGCATTCTTGTTTCGCTCTTTGTAATAAACTATAACACGAAAAAATTTTTTGTTAATATTTCTCACTGTTTCGTACTGTCGACGACTTAAATCAGCATCTAAGAACATTAAAAATGCTTGTGTTGGCGTTAGTGAACCAGTTTTTTCGGTCTTTGCTTTACAAAAAGCCTTTTTGTACTTAGTTCCACGTGTTGGACTATTAATGACTTCTTTGAGTATTTGGGAAGCATCGCATTTTCCAGCTTTCTGCAATTCCACCTGCGCAACATGCATAATTATATCCTTTTCTACAGTATACCGTACTTCTTCAGTAATACTTTAGATGGTCTTCCAGGCCGAAGCAGTGGTGTACCAGGTATCTCAGACGTTCCTTCTAGCCAAGAATGATTATTTTTGAGAAAAACATCTTCTTTCCTATGAGCTTTTGCTGAATAATTGATTTAAAGTTTGCAAAATTTTCTTTTAAACACTTAATTTGGTCTTCTGTGCACTTTTCATCCGATATAAGTTGATCAAAAAATTTAATTTATCCACTGAAGAGGACAGATCGAAGCTCTGCATTCGATCAAACAAATATTTTCGGGTCACGATTCTAACCTCCGAGACACATTTTGAACCTACAATTAAAATATTTTCTTTAAAAACACTATTTACGATATATTTTTTTAATTAGATGAACAAAATTCGAAGTACCTCCACAACACGCATACGCACTTTTCCGCACCAAATTTTTCGATTTTTCGCTACTCATTACTCAAGTTATAATTGTGCTGAAAATTATGACGAAATTTGACTTTATAGTATAACGAATAGTAGATTCAAAAAAATTATTTTTTTTAAATTTCACTTTAATGAGAGGATACCTTCAGACTACCTTAACTTTTGCTATAGTAGTTCTTTTTAGTATGTCCGGCATGGAAAATAAAGCTAATTATCTGATATTTTAGAATCCAGAAAGAATTATTAAAAAGACTATTCCAATAAAAAGTTATACGCTTTTAAACATCAGTAATTTTCAGTGAGTGTTATTGCTGTCTTAAATTTTCTCAAAAACACTTAAGTTCAAAGTACCGTTAAATTGTTTGTGTAGTTAAATTGTACATAATTTTATACGGTGGGAAGTTCTCTTTTACATTTAGTTTTAATTTTTACTAAAATTGCGCAAAAAAATTAATTTTGGCCAGCTAGATTGAACAAATACCCATATGTGCAGCGGTTACAAGCATTTCATGAGATGTCACCTCGCAAACTCCCTTAATTTTATATTGCTTGGATGTCACAGCAATCATCGAAATCCTTCGTTGATCGTCCAAGCACACTCGTGGGTGGCTCAGGAGTTTTCCTGTTCATCCTCAAATTGAATGTGAACTACATTTTCAAGCCAATCATTATATTTTAACTCAAATGCTTTACGGCATCGATTTGCACTCTTCCATTTTATATAAAAATGTGATGAAAATGTCTTCTGTATATAACTTAACACCACTTCTCGTTATTCCTCCGTTAGCTGTGAATATGTATATTTCATATTCTCTCTAACAAGGCCAATATCACGCTTACACAATAGCACCATGTCAACTAATATTCTATGCGAAACACTAAACTTACTCATTTTTACTGTATTACCAGAAAGTTTCGGTTGAAACTAAACTTAAATCTAAAGATTATGGCTTTAAATACTATACCTTATTGGTGGTAACTAATCTTTAACGCATTAGAAATGTTATTAAAAATCAATCGGTAATTACAGCAACAATAACCCTGTTTTTGTCGACATGCAGTTCTTCTATGCAGCAGCAACTGGCTGAATTTATTTGTGCGTTGCACACTGGTTCCGGAAGCAATTTCGCCATACTTCTTTTCCTGCGAACGGAGTTAGAGGCCGTGGAAATAGGCTTTTTGGCACCCTGTGTAGACACCAAAGACGAGCTTCAACAGCTTCTCGGAGGGAAGCTGGTGGGTGTGATAGGAGGAAACCCATCATTTAGATCTCCCTGACGGAAGCTGAAAAGTCGATTTCGGTCATGGCAAAGAAGCGAATACCGTCGCTGGTATTTTGCGCTTTTGCGAATTGAATTTTCAGGAGCGTCAGCCTTGAGCTGGCATTGCCCCAGACGGCTTTGTCCATAAGGACCTTGAGAAGGATCTTCCGCAATGTCCCCGGAAACAGAAGCCACAATAGCGTTTTTGCCGCCGGATAACCAGCCGGCGTCCTCTTTTTCCGATCTGGAGTTAGAGACTCGTCGGATGCGGAGGAGTTGGGGTTCAGCACATGTGACGAGAACAGAGGCGAGAGGTTCAGAAACATCAAGGTCGATGCTGGAACGTCGTTTGCTTCCGCAGGAAACTCGAGCACATCCTCCCTTCCTCATCGTTCCCTCTGAGAGGGGGATTGGTTGGCTGGATGCCATTGTAGACACAGATCTTGAGGAGCACCGACAAAAATCTGTAAAAGAGGCAGCAAATGAAGCTAAACAGTCACAGTAGTCGACAAAACACACCTTGGACGGTGAAGAACCGACTATTAAAAAATTTTTCAATCTTCAATATTTAAAATATTTATACTAAATATTTGTCTTTAACTCTTTTCCACACCGAGAGGGTAGTTTGCCGTCGATTTGGACGACGAGAAATGTGTATATAGCTTTGTTAATCCCTCATTAATGCCCCTTTAAAATTGTACATAATGTCATACACCAGTTCCCTTGCAATTTCGATACGTACAGTACGACTGCAAACGATCAAATGCCGAGTCGGCAGTCATAGCAGTCGTACTTATAGATTCAGGCACACGCGACTAAACCCCGCCCACCTAGGAAATTCATCGATAGCAATTGCTTATTTCTGTGTATATAAAGCCGGCGCTTTCGCCATTACTTCAGAGTCGCCTTGAGCGTTGGGTTCCGGTTGGTTAAGTCTGGCCCAGAGATCTGCAATATAGGGATTCGCCTGAGGTTCCTGAAAGGGTCCGAGCACTGATTCGACACCCCGCAGTCGAACGATCCGTCAGGCCGTGCGAACCACGGTATTTTACCGCGGTGTCCCTATATTTCTGTCATATTTTATTGGTGTGCCTATTTTTTTATTGTATTAAACTATTTATTCCAGTGTTCTTGTTTCTTGTTCTTGTTCTTATTGTTATTTACATGCGCATTAATCCTTTTTATCTATTGCTTACCGTCAATTTTTTATATTATACACTGTTGAATTTGTCTGCGTGCTTTCTTGGAAACTCCACGGTCGGAAGACCGCCCCCTCGAAGAATTGCCATCGCCACCGGCCATCTCGTACTTAGTTGGTATTGTTGCCGGAGCTGCACGAGTTAGCCGCCTACGACTCGACATTTCACCCAGTCGGTGCCGCCCCCGGGTAACAATATGTTACACTCGCAATATTCACCAAAAGAGGTAATAAGACGTTATTTTTGGATGGACAGGCTAAAAATCGCTGTAATAATTTACGTTAGTTTAGTCATATTTAATGTACGCTAACTTTAGAACAAGCCGGCAAAATCTAGCCATAACTTAATTGCACCGCACATTTTAAAATTCAACCTTCATTCTATTTAATTTTAATATCAATTTCATTCAAACGTACGCGCATAGCGTAAATTCTGCACAATCAAATCATTATAGGCCCGGTCGAAACCGAAGATATCGCCCGTAAAGCACGAAAACCGTTTGAAACCGAAGAAAAGCCGAACGGTTCCGATCGGCTGCAAAAACATGCGGTTGCAAAATTTAAGTGTAGTAAAGTAAGTTAGATTAAGAAACAATTAATTAAGGCCTCTACCGAGCCCTTTTTGCCCTTTCGGTGTTACTTCTCTATATTCAGGCCCGCAAAAGTAGGCACCGAACAGCCACGATCGGCGCGTAACTTCGCCGATGAAGCCGACCGATATCGTCGGATCGACCGGATAGAATTAAGTAAAACTAATTAAGCTAATTTAAGAAACATACACTAAAGCTCTTACTAGGCCCCTTTGCCATTTCTCATGTAAATTCGATGTGCACGGTAGGAATGCATCCTGGCACCTATATTTGTGTATCCAGGCTACGACTGACAGGCTCCGCCCACCGCATCCGAAACCGAGCGGCAGCGACCGAAAAACCAATAGAGACTTCGCCGCACCTCCGACCGAGAGAAAAACGATCTACAACGAAATGTGACGAGCCAACCACGGCCACTCACCGTCCCTTTCTCCAGAGCCAATGAGGAAAAAGTAGGTCGGGCGAATCGATTCTGGAAACCAATTAGGAAAAAACCAACGGAGCGAAAAACAGGCAGTGTCGAGGACGCTTGGTCCCCACCCAGAATTTTCGACAATCGAGTATCTGGCGAACGATATATAAACGGGAGCGCTGCCAGCAATTCTTCAGAGTCGCCTTGAGCGATGGGTTCCGGTTGGTTTAGTGTGGCCCAGGGATCTGCAATACAGGAACTCGCTTGAGGATCCAGAACCTGGACTTTGTCCGAAGTCTAGCACTCTGCTCATACGGTTAGCGTCCCGACTTGGGCCCGGGACCGAACCTTGAGAGGTTCAGGGCGCCGATTCCACGGTCAGCGTCAACCGCCGAGCACGGATCGAACTACCACAGTCCAGCGATCCGCTCACTCCGCGATTTGACCCCACGGTCAGTGTCAATTACCGAGCACGGATCGGACTACCACAGTCCAGCGATCCGCTCATTTAGCGATCTGACTTCACGGTCAGTGTCAATTGCCGAGCACGGATAGGATCACCACAGTCCAGCGATCCGCTCACGCATTTTCTCGTACCGTACCGTATTTATCCATTTGTGTATTTATTTATTTTTGTATATATTTATTTGTTTGTATATTTGTTTCTTGTTCCGTTGTGTTATTTGCTTGTATATTTATTTGCTCATATATTCCAACTGTTCTATATCATCAATTTATTATATTGTACATGTGTCATTTCTGTCTATAACCATGTATAATAAACCTTTGTTTGATAACTCCGCTTATCACTAGGGAGCGGTTTAAGCTAGAACGGCCGACAGGACCGGAGGTTGCACCGACCGCACCGTGCATCGTTGCATTTGTTACGCTGGGGCAAACTGAGCTAGCCCTTTTGGTAACCAAATGGATCACCACCGTCACCACTGTTACCAAGCCCAGCTCGTAGCGTAACAGATATGTTAGCCGGTTAACCGTACCAAACTCCACCGAGGAATTTACACGTTATTTGCGGATGGGCAGGTTTAATTTTAAGTTATGTATTACATCCATATGTCCTGCACCTTAGCCTATGTAACCACCACATGTAACCGTCGATTTCTTCAGATTACACGATCTATACGGTGCGCAATGCCGAGTCGGCAGGCTCGGTACTTGTACATATAGCTTCCGCCAACTAGCCACGCCCACCTACGCTTTCATTGGTCGGCGGATGCTATATAAATCCGGCGCCTCCACCACTTCTTCAGTGTCGCTTTCAGGGTTGGGTCGCGGTTAGTTATCTAGCGCAGCGGCCTGCAATATAGGGACTCGCCTGAGGATCCTGAAGGCTTGAGCGCTAATCGGACTATCCATAGTCCAGCGATCCGCAATACAGCCAGCCCGTTGTGAACCACGATCTATACCGCGGTGTCCTCTTTATTGTATTTCATTTTATTATTGATTATTTGTGTGTATTTACCGTTATCCATGTATTTAACCTTTCGCTCCAGTATTTAACCATTTGTTCTGTTTTTCTCCCTATTTACTTGTTTATGTATGTTTTAACCCGTATATTTTTATTATTTATTTGTTTTGTGATTGTATAATAAACTGTTAGCATTTCAACGTGTGCCTTTGTCACTGGGGAGAGGTACGGCCAAAGACGCCGTCTACGTTGAGCGATTGCCGCCGCCCATCTCGCGGGTAGTTGATATTATTACCGGGGCCTCAAGCCTCAAGCTACTCCTATACAACGGGTTCAACCGTGTCATTAAAACCATGTTGATATCATACGTATCTAAAAATCATAGAGAATGGGATATACTATTGCCCCAAATGACAGCAAAACATGAAGTTACCAAACAAACGCCGTATTTCGTAAATTTCAGCCGTGAAATGATTGTTACCGGTGAAAGCTTACTTCAGCCCACTTCTTTACATAACGAATTCGTTGTGCAAACTAACCCGGAAGCATTAATGTACCGACCTAACAATTTTTCACGACTATATAAAGATATTAGAATTAGACTTTAGAAAGCGAACGTTAAATCGAATACAACGATGTGATTTAGGACATCATCAACTCGAATTTTAGCCTAATCAAATCGTGTGGAGAATTTTGTATTATCAGATGCCTCAAAATATTTTTCACCAATCCTTGTGGGTAAATTTGTGGGTGCCTTTCTAATTAACAGAAAGATAGGACGATATTCATATGAATTAAATAGCTGTGATGGAAATGTCTTGGGGGTACTTGGAGCTCATATCATACATCTCGAATGACTAATCTTAGGCTGGATTTGATCATTTGCGTTTTATTTTATTATTTTTATTATTATATATATATATATATATGCAGGCTGGCCCACGACTAGCGCCTCGGACTGTAGCTCCCAAATTAATAATTTTCTTTAAAGTCTCGCTTGATAAGATGGTGTACGTTTATAATGGCCATAATTAGAAAATATTATAATTTATACAGGATGCCCCAACAAAGCGCTAAGTATCGAAGTTATGTTTTTTAAATGGAACAATATATATTTTTTGCTTTTTTTGAGTTGTATAGAAAAAATAAAGGTGAGTTACTTCAATGTTCCATATACCTATCGTTAGCCGTTTTCGAAGTATTTGAGGATTTTGGAAAAAGTAAGATGTTTTGAAAATGGACACAACAGACAAACTAATTGAAATTTTCAAATCATGCTTTTAGCCTAGATTTGGTATATCTTGGGCTATTTATTTTCAGGTATGTAATTTTGCAATAATGTACAGGGTGATTCCATAGACCGGCTTTATTTGTCTCAACTTCAATAGTGTATAACTTTGTTATTTCAAATGGAACACTGTATATTTTCAGACTCGGAGAAAGGTTTTTCAATTCCTACCCAAACTGTATTAGGTTTCCATATACCTATCTCTTGTGATTTCGGAGAAATTTGAAGATATTTTAAATTATACCTAGATTGAAATTAAATCGAAGCTGCTGAATATGGAAATGCAATTTTTTTTTATTTCAACTATCTGAAAAAGTTGCTAATGAAACACATATGCCTTTAAATGACAAGTATTATAATAAATATTCCTACATGATCGCCATTTTCTTTTATACATATTCTAACTCTCTCTTCAAACTCTTTTTAACGGGGAAATAGTGGCAAATGTATTTGTTGTTCTCATTTTCATATCGTCCGGTGTAAGTTGGTGTCGAATTGTAAACAATATTTTTTACATATCCCAATAAAAAAGTCTACGCATGTCAAATCGGGTGACCTGGGTGGTCATTTACAACGTACTTGCCTTCTAATCCATTTATTTGGGAACATTAATTTTAAATCGTTTCTAACAGCTACGTGAAAATGTGCAGGAGCCCAGTCTAACTGCAGCCACATTTTGCCTCTTATAAATAAGGGAACATCTTCTAAAAGAGTCCAGAAATCTCCTTGTAAAAATTGTAAAAAACGGGCTCCATGGTTCTTCGAAAAAGTAAGGTCCGATAACATAATCACCAATAATTTCCACGTAGACATTTAAACTGCAGCGATTTTGGTGATCAACAGCCCCAAAAATGTGTGGACTTTGCCATAGTAATGAAAATTATGTCTATATGCCAATCCATTTTGTGAAAGGTAGGTTCATCAGTGAATAAAATATATTAGGAAAAATCCTCGTCTTCTCCAACACTATCCAGAGCCCACAAGCAAAGTTTCAATCGATGGTCAAAGATCATCCCACATAAATGTTGGTGTATTTGGATATTATACAGGCGATACTCATCTTATTTATATGATCCTCCGCACAATAGAACTACTTATATTGGTTTGTTCAGTGATTTTCCGTGAACTGGTACTAGGATTTTTAGCAATTGAACCTAATACTAGAAATCTATTTTCCTCGTTGTCAACGCCTGATTTCCAATGTTTTTTTTGTTTAGAGTAGGAAGTATTACGTGTTTCTCGAAACCTTGCGAAAAGCCTTTCAAAAGCCCGCTTTTCAGGATACTTTTGCACATAAGCTCTGGCAGCCGTGGTATTCACCTATGCTCAAAATCATATCCATTCGTCATTGGATAGACAAATCCGTCATTGTAACAATATCTCAAATAAAAAAAAACACAACACTTCGATTGTTTCATAATTTTTTTTTCACATTTCTCTAATAGTAAAGAATAAAATATACTAAAGTAAAGTAGAATTGTGCTGATATTTATAAGGTATGTCATTATGACAATTTAATTGCTGTATCTAGTATTGCGGTGTTTTTTAACTATGTTCCGAGGAACGCAAAACTTACTCGATGTAAAAACCCTTTTCACTCCAATACGTACGAATGGCTTACAATTAATCAACAATACAGTACATAGAGTAAAATCACGATCATGTAGAACATCAATTATAATACTTGTCATTTAAAGGCATATGTGTTTCATTAGCAACATTTTCAGATAGTTGAAATATAAAAAAAATTGCATTTCCATACTCAGCAGCTTCGATTTAATTGCAATCTAGGTAAAATTTAAAATATCTTGTAGGACTGAATCGCCATTCACATGTTGATCACTTTATTTAATAAAATATACAAAGCTAAGGTAAAACTAAATAGAAAAAATGCACAGTACACATTAGTGAGACAGGCCAGCGGCCATTGTTCTCTGTTTCTCTCGTTAGTCTGTCTGTCCACTTGCGCACACATAACCGGTGGTTAAGGTATCCGCACTTGAAAATAATTCTTGCTACAATCTTCAAATATCTCCGAAATCGCAAGAGATAGGTATAGGGAAACCTATAGTTTGGGTAGGAATTGAGAAACCTTTCTCTGAGTCTAAAAATATACAGGCTGTTCCATTTGAAATAACAAAGTTATACACTATTGAAGTTGAGACAAATAAAGCCGGTCTATGGAATCGCTCTGTACATTATTGTAAAATTACATACCTGAAAATAAGTAGCCCAAGATATTCCAAATCAAGGCTAAAAACATGATTTGAAAATTTTCATTAATTTGTCTGTTATGCACATACATTTTCCAAACATCTTACTTTTTCGAAAATCCTCAAATACTTCGAAAACGGCTAACGATAGGTATATGGAACATTGAAGTAACTCACCTTTATTTTTCTATACAATTCGAAAAAGGCAAAAATATATATGTACTGTTCTATTTAAAAACATAACTTTGATACTTAGCGCTTTGTTGGGGCACCTGTATAAATGACAATATTTTCTAATTATGGCCATTATAAACGTATACCATCTTATCAAAAAAGATTAAAAAAGAATGATTAATTTGGGAGCTATAGTCCGAGCCTGTATATATATACATATATACCCTTCATTTTTAATAGACGCATCAGCGCGGTCTTTATTGATTTTATATATATGTATATATACATACATACATACGCCTCCGGTACGTACAAAAGGCGACCTGACCTCCACGTCTTCCCTTTGGGTTAGCTGAAAAAAATTATATATATGGAGCGAGCAGAGCGGCTGGAATCCGAATTCCTAAAGAGGGGAAAAGAATTTTTATTTGAAAATGGTCATATAAAAATCACGCAAAGAACGTTGTAGCTTCCGAAATCTTTATATATGCAGGTAGTGTGGCAGCGTTGTCGACTCTGCCAGGGTTGTCATATATTCGGAGGTGACACATGCCGTTTCGTATACCTACATATATAATAGAGTTACTAGACTTACTACTTTGTATTTACAGTATTATAACTGAGCGCTACTCAAATTATGGCTTAATTGTTTATGTTGTACGGACTTAAGGAAAATGTAATTTTTCTTCTAATAAATAATAATTATAAATTTACTGAACATGGAAAATCTGTAATATATGTAACCACTGTAAAAAAATAGATTTCAAATAATTCAACTACGTATTTCGACAACTAAGCTGCCATCCTCAGTAGAAAACAAAAGATGGATTATGTAATATCTACCCCCACTCGATAAATCATAAAGCATTACGCGCTGGCTAATGCGAAACACGTTTCTAGTGCTAGATTATTCTTTGAACAAAGAGACCATGGCATTGTGGGTGAGTTTTTTGCCAACGTGTTTTGCATTGACCAGCGCGCAATGCTTTATGTTGTTTTATTTGTTTTCTCATTGAGGAAGACAACTTAGTTGTCCAAATACGTATTTGGATTATTTCAAATCCGGTGTGGTAAGGTAAGGGAATTTATATTTAATATTATTTTTAAACCACAGTCTCCTACTCTATTAATATATTTTAGTTTCAGTCTTTGACAACAAAATGTCAGTCATAGGAAATGAGTTCTTTTGATAGCGCGATTTCTGTCAGATTCTTTTGCGATTATAGTTCACTCCGAAGTTTATCGGTTTTCGGCTAGGCTGCTGTATTTTTTATCGTTATACATTGACGTTGTCTTGGCGTTGTCGTTTGTCTTTAATGTGTGGTTTCTTGTTTCTTGCAAATAATTTGAAATTTTTAAGGAAAATAATTTAATTAAATTGACTGAAAAGAACTAAGGGAAGAAATATTGTATACATGTAGCATTTAATTTCTATTAGTACATTTATGTTACAATTTTGATTTTATAACTGGCACACTTCGATTTATACGTGTCTTCTTTAGGAAGTCTTTTATATCCTGAGTTGAGGGATAGTTTTTCTTTTTTAAAAAAGGTGCAAATTCTCTTTCCAAAGCTGCAATTTCTTCAGCATTCCAGCCTGAAATTTTTGTAAATATAAATCTAATTTTCATCGTTTTTAATTTACCTCTTTTTGTTATAGTTGTTTTGTTTTTAGTTAAAGGCATCGTATTTCTTAAAAGAGTTTCCACCATTATGATCGTCAGTATTATTAATTATGTTAGTACGTTCTTTTGTAACAGCTACCCTGCGGCTTGTAACGGGAATACGATGAAAATGAATTTCCACAAGAAAACCCAGCCCATGTTTTCTTGTGGAAATTCATTTTCATCGTATTCACGTACATCACATGCTACGAAGGTATGAATGTAGCGGTAGTAAATTAAAATATGTAGTTAAAAGTCATCTCACGCAAAATTTTGCCATAATCTTGTTTTTCAGCTGGGTTATCAGAAAAGATTTCCGACACAAATGTTTCTTCAGGATTCACATGCGTATTTTGATTTAAAGGTATTGTGTTTATATTTATATAACGTATTGTGTTTATATACTGTGCTTTATGTATAAGAAAAATCATGAAACCTACCGTCGTTCTCTTCAGCATATTTTAGGTTTACGTCAAAATTAATATCTGCCAGCGATTTCCCTTTGTGTTCCACTGGAATTCCATTTTCAATCATAAGTAAAATCTTTGACACCTTGGCGGTTTGATATATGTCCACAGGTAATCTGCAATAAACACCATTTAGACCAGAAACCCAAAAAGAAGAGCAAGCTGTAATGAATTAGCACTGCACATACTCATAAAATTCTTGGTGGGTTTTCTCTGTATGTCCCATGAATTGTGAAAATTGTTTGCCTTCTTCTTCCGTTAAATTTAATATTTGCATAACTGTTGCGATATGTTTTCTCAGTTTGTTACTTGTGATTGTTTGATGATTTTGTAAATTAATTTTACATGCAATGGATCGAATGGCAATGTCTCCTTTTCCCCATGGGATTTTACTTCCAGGAATAGCAAATATGTAATTATTTTCGGGAGAAATAAATTTCTCCCTGTTGCTTAGCAGCAAGTCGATATAGTTTTGTAGATATGCTCGAGAGCCCTTTCCACTGTTCACAACACGTTTGTATTTGGTGGTTAACATTTTCTCCGTTTCTGTTAACGCTTTTTCAAAGTCCACAAAATTGCTACGTTGGTCCATTTTATAGTCCGCGATTTTCAAAAAGTACATCTTCAATTCTTCGTCTGTTAAAAAGAATTAGCAGTGCTAAACTACAGGTTGCCAATAATTTGTAGGTTTGGACGTCATCCCTTCCTTAGTTAAATATTTTTGTACAATTTTCAGCAGTTTTCAGACATTCATCTTGGAAGATTTTAATATCATTTACTAGTGGTAGAAGCAAAGGTTTGTTCCACCTCTTCTCTTGAAGATCTTTGTTAGCCAGGGAGGATAGCTCACTGTTCCATCCACCAATATCTTAAAGTTTTTCACATTTTTCAACCAATAGGATATCTGGTCTGTTGTTTTACACTGAAATCCTATATATTCTTTTAAAATAAGTTAATTCGTCGCAAGCCAGTTTTAAGGAGGTACCTAGATGCATTGCAAGGCTAGGTGATTTAAAAGCTTTTTCACTGGGTTGTATCCTACAATACTTCCAGCAGCACTTAAAACGGTGTCAGAATTCTTTGGGTGAAGCAAATCTTTGAAACTAACTTGGTTAGCCATTGGTTAGATTTCTGTAGCAAATGAGCAATCTGGACAGTTCTCTCATTCGTTTGCTGCAAGCATATACCATGCGTTCTCTTTTGTTTTTTCAGGTACGATTCCGCAATATGAGCTAGCAGAAGATCCTTCTTAGCTACGAATGAAATTTCATCCCTTTTCACTTGTCAAATACCTGAACAAATTAAGATTCTTTTAATTGCACAAAAATTATTTTCAAATTATACACACCTGTTCCTTTACATTTAATTTTGATATAGTATCAGTATGGTCACTGGCACAAGCCACAATTGTATGGGAATTTGATATGTGGTCTGTTCTAGTACGTATTTGTCCAAAGCTTTTTGGTTTAATAATGCAAACCCTGGCATGTCTCTTCAAATATTTTTTCGGAACAAACCTTTACAAAAAGTGCTTATCCTTGCACTTTTCGGACATATCCACGGTTTCTTGTTTCAATTTCCTGCAGGGCCGCATTGTACCTGATATGTAGAGATCAAAATTTGTGTTTTTCGGAGCAATATAAGTGCCCGTCGCCTCTCTTTGCTATTAATAGGAAGTTTCAATATCTCTGCTACCCCCTTTTCAGAGCCATGGTGCCTCTGTAGGTGTCGCATAAAATTGTTAGAAAGCACGTCTTCTTGACAAAATAAACATCTAGCTACGATCTTGCCGTCAGCTTTTCTTCTCTGTCATAAAAATAGATTGTGCAGTAGGTATTGTACGTGCACAAATTTCACTTAGTTTAGTTCCGTATTTCATTTAACTTGTTAGAAATATAGGCTCAAATTTTACTCCTTTCGAACAATAGTTATTTCCTAATATCGCTTAACGATATTCCCGTTGAACCCATCATATCGCAGCGTGTTAGTTGCCCTTGAGTTTTTCGAATTCGTCCAATCACGAGAACGCGAAGCGAATCTTAGCTTCGGCGTAGTAATAAAAAAGAGGCAATTAGGCATTAGGTAGCGAGTGGTAAAAGACCGGTGACGAGATCGGAAGAGGTTATGGCTGAGAAAATTTAAGTGTGTGTATCGTTTATCGAATTATCAGGAAAGTATTTACCCTGTAGTGGGGAATTCGCCAGCAAATCCTCTAGTGTATTGTTCGAGTACATCTCCCGTTCGCGGAGGAAAAGAAACCCGAGATCGAACCCTCCTACATCTCGTCGTGCCTAATAGAACATCATTGTCTTTATACCTCCCCATCAAGGTATTAAACGAAGGAAAACCGATCGTCTAATCCGTTGGACAAATCCGAAAGACCATTTCCAACATCCGAGGCAGACAAAGGGTAGAATCTTATGCGATGACATCACCCGGAAGCCATGACAGCTAAGCATTCATTCTATATGTCTTAAACCTTTTCTCTTTGTTTCACATATTTCGTATATCGTATCAACAATTTCAACTAAATTCATCGTTAATATTCACTAGCTTGTAAAATCACTATTATCTAGATGGCCGTATTTTCATATTAAATTCATTGATACTCATATATATATCGAAATTCCTACTAGACCTGTATCGTATTTTGCATAACTCACAGTAACAATTAACATCACGCATTTTGTAGTTTATATTGTGAAAGTTTAGATAAAACGTTTTATGTTGACTTACGGTTACCGCACTGTTCGCAGTATTTAGCTAATTTTATCTCAAATTTTATGTAGTTTTTCAATGTTTTTAATGAATTCTAACTAAAGGCTAAATACACAAGTTCTTGAATAACCGGGTGTAGTTTTTCAAGTAGAATTTTATTGTGTTCGTAAAAGAATCTAAGCATATAGAATCAACGTGCATTTTCCAGCTGATCTTGGTCGCTCCTGACGTCAGACAGTTCTTCGATCGATATAAAGGTACCGATTATTTGACCATGAAAATATATCTGGTAAGTTCTTATGACCTTTGACCCAAATTTCATGGTTGGCGCCCATACTATCTTTTTCCCTGACAAGACCTGTTGTATTCAACGACCGTTAGTTAGAGCTTGAAAAAGAACCGACACGACCTCCCACTGAGCTGAGCACGGCATTGGCTAGCCTGTTGCGACAAGCGTATGTACCGCTTCTTGTTTTGTTCTTGTCGCCTTGTGCACGTAACGCAGTTTTAGAGGTAACAGTATATTAAATACAAGTTGTATGACTGATTAAGAAAAATTGCTTACTTTAATTTGGTCAGAAAGGGGTTCAAAAATTTCATCATTATCGGTATTAACTTCAAAAGTCCTGCAACAACTCATCTCTGTCATTAATTTCATCGCAACTAATGCTTGTATTACTTTTGGTAAAATTCCTGATATCAAAATCTTTATCACGAGAACCATCACAATCTACAGTTTCAGAGATTATATCAGAATCAGTGTTGAAAGTACTTATCAGAGTGTTTTGTAGAATCCGCAAAATTTGGAAGCAGTTAAACAGTTATTTATGTAATAAATTGCTAAAACGAGCGTGTTTTTTCTTGACACGTACAACTTGGGCCCACTCGTTAACACGCGTGGTGCAGTGCGATGTGCAAATAACTAGTTTTTTTGCAACATGCATTTTTAAATGAGGTATAAAGATGGGAAGAAACGGATTTGACATAGGCTGTTAAAGGGTCACTTAAAACATTACATAAAGTAATACTGACCTTAATTTCTTTTGATTGATTAGAATGGTCACAAGAAATTGATTCAAATTCGGAATTAGCGGTTTTTGTGCAGAACGAGTTGGATATTCTTTTCTCATTATATACTTGAATTTCTTCATTACTTTGTGTTTTCAAGGGCAACAGCTCAGCATGTTCTATTTTTTCAAAATTGTTTGCATTATCTCTGTTTTCAGGACTAAAACTGCCTGTGAAGTTACTACATTTTACCCACCCCTAAAATTTACACATAAATATATTTTAGGTAGATATATTTGCTTATAATTACCTTAACTAATTCAACTTTTTTATTACACTCTTGAGTGTTCTTCTATTATTTTAGCATCATTGGTATCAGCAAATTTAGGCAAATGAGGTAGCCAATCTCTTTCTAGATCTTTTACTTTATGCTCATTTTGTACTTCTTGTGTATCGGTACGGTCAATTTTATTATAAATGTTATCTATAATATAGACTTAACCGCAAAATTTCCCTTAGGTTAGTAAAATATATTTTATTACCTAAATTACCCAACATTTCAGAAGCGGGATCAACGAACAGTTACCACATTCCGGGTAATAACGTGGGTAATAGATTTATTCGTAAGTAGTGTCGATCGCGTGTGTACGCTGAGGTAAACCAAATGGATGCTAAGAGGGATGAATTTGAGGAGTTTCAACGATGATTTAGAGAACGAACGCCCGAAAGTGAAGAAAACCCAAGTGATGTTGCCGATAACGAAGTTATGCATCTAAACAAAGGTAAGAGTGGTAATACAGACTTACAGGAATTACTACGTTGCTTTATGAAAGAAAATAGACGGAAAAGGTTACTTGACAAGTTAAGCACTCCAAGCTAGTAATACGAATATTACCTTGATGCCTAATTTGCTAAAGAACATTGAGAAATTTGATGGTAACAGCTCAGAGGCAAAAGTGTGGCTACAGACAATTACACCAGTTACCCGATACATATATGTTGGAAACATTCCGTACCAGGCTAGGTGCAGGTGCAAGCTACTGGTACCAAACCAAGGCAAATGAAATACATACCTAGGACGATTTCATATTAAGATTCAAAAACACCTTCATCTATGAAGAAAGTCTAAATACCAAATGGAAAAGAATGGAGCAAAAAGACAGAAAAGGGGAGAAAGTTTAGACTACTATTATCATAGCGAACGTGTTTTCGAGAGCCAAAATTTAATAAAATATAATACAATACAATATAATATAATATAATATATTAAATGTAGAAGACTCTCTATAAACGACCTAATAATAAAAAATTAGGTTCGTTAATGAGCAGTTAACAAGTAACCGTGCAAAAGCCTACAAAGTAAGCACAATTTGCATATGCCAATAATCCTGTAGGAAATGTTGACTATGTCAATCGCAAAACGCAACTGCAGACTAATTAGTTTCGTCCTCATTAGGACTCGTCAGTACAGTATATCGTTCTGCGAGTGATACAGTGAACATTTCCAGGTGATACGTCGAAATCTCGGCGAGATGGATACGGTCGAAATAATGACCCCATCTTCCGAGCAGGAGATGTATTGGCATACCCGGTAACATCGCGTTCAGCGATGAATAAAAATAGCGAACGTGTTTTCGAGAGCCAAAATTTAATAAAATATAATACAATACAATATAATATAATATATTAAATGTAGAAGACTCTCTATAAACGACCTAATAATAAAAAATTAGGTTCGTTAATGAGCAGTTAACAAGTAACCGTGCAAAAGCCTACAAAGTAAGCACAATTTGCATATGCATATGGAAACTAATTAGTCTGCAGTTGCGTTTTGCGATTGACATAGTCAACATTTCCTACAGGATTATTGGCATATGCAAATTGTGCTTACTTTGTAGGCTTTTGCACGGTTACTTGTTAACTGCTCATTAACGAACCTAATTTTTATTATTAGGTCGTTTATAGAGAGTCTTCTACATTTAATATATTATATTATATTATACTGTATTGTATTATATTTTATTAAATTTTGGCTCTCGAAAACACGTTCGCTATTTTTATTCATCGCTGAACGCGATGTTACCGGGTATGCCAATACATCTCCTGCTCGGAAGATGGGGTCATTATTTTGACCGTATCCATCTCGCCGAGATTTCGACGTATCACCTGGAAATGTTCACTGTATCACTCGCAGAACGATATACTGTACTGATGAGTCCTAATGAGGACGAAACTAATTAGTCTGCAGTTGCGTTTTGCGATTGACATAGTCAACATTTCCTACAGGATTATTGGCATATGCAAATTGTGCTTACTTTGTAGGCTTTTGCACGGTTACTTGTTAACTGCTCATTAACGAACCTAATTTTTTATTATTAGGTCGTTTATAGAGAGTCTTCTACATTTAATATATTATATTATATTATATTGTATTGTATTATATTTTACTATTATCATGAGAAAGTAAAACTTTGTTGTGATTTAGGATTGTCGTTTAGAGAAATGAAAGAGCAAATACTAATTGGTTTGTATTCTAGGAATCTTTGTGATACAATGTTAGCAAAATACCATGATACTTCGGATAATTTGTTACGTGACTTAAAGGACTATTCTAACATCGACACCAAGAGATTAGAAAGGGGGACTACATATAAAGACATAAATACTAGGACTGAAACTATGCAAAACACTAGTAGAGAAAGAATGAATACCATTGAAGAGAATATAGGTGCAAAAGACACAAAGGAACCATTTTTACCATCGAGAGATAGTCATAACAAGCCATTATGCTTTAAATGCAGGAAATATGGTCATGTAGCTAAGTATTGTGATAGCTCCAAGAAACCAATAATGTGCTTTTTATGTAAGAAGGAGGGTCACATTGCAAAACAATGTAGTACAAGTGGTAGAAAAGAAAGCCTTACTATTTCAGGTGTGCCAGCACTAGTAATTTGAAATATTTCCAAGAGGTGACGGTGAATGGGAAACTACTGAATGCGTATATCGATCAAGGTAGTCGATGTATCACTATTAGCAAGACAGATGCAGATAATTTAGGACTAATTTATGGGCCAATGAGTAGTAAATTTTACCTCACAGGATATGGAGCAGGCAGAGTGACGTCTATTGGAGAAGTAACTGCAAACTTAGGAGTAGACTTAGCAGAAGCTGCTGTAACTTTAGTAGTTGTACCAGGTTAATCACAGATCATTCCGATTTTGGTAGGGCAGCCGTTTACTAAGCAAAATCATGTCACTATAGTTAGGAGGGGTGAAAATTTGCGTCTTTTTGATGAGAATAAATTAGATGGTGATTCGGTGATGGATAATTTGCAATTACCAGATTCAACGCAGGTAAAAGTAAATATGTGGTTTAAGGGCGTAACAGTTATTCCGCCTCATTATGTGGGCTTATTTCACTAACTACAGATGCAGAGAAGAACACTGATGTGGTGATGGAACCGCATGCAGCTGATGAGTCAGCCGAAGCAGTTTAGCCATTTTGTAATCTTACCACCAATGAAATAGTTATAGAAGATGGTGAAAGAGTAGCACGTGGTTATCTATCCACGGAAGCAGAAGGTGTTCACTATGGAAAAGGAGTAATAGGAAATAGGAAGTATCCAGGAAGGACGGCTCAAGTCTTGGAGAAGTGTTGCATTGGAGGTAATATTAGTGTAGATGACGGACAGAGATTGCATGAATTAATTGATGAATATAAGGATTGCTTTGCCTTAAGTTTGAATGAACTAGGTTGCATTAAGAATTTTGACTTTGACATTAAACTGACAGAAGATGCAGTTGCGACACATCGAACTTATAACCCAAGTCATTCTGAAAGGAAGCAAGTTCAGCAACAAGTGGATGAATTGAAAAATATCCATTGCCGTTGGTTGACGATCGGCTTGATAGACTTAGTCGCAAGAAAATGTTCACCTGTTTAGATATGAAATCTGGTTATTACCAGATACCCATTGATCCAGAATCAAAAAAGGAAACCAGCTTTATAACACCAGATGCACACTATCAATTTACACGAATGCCATTTGGCTTGGTGAATGGACCATCAATTTTTCAGCGAATGATAAACAGAGTTTTTGGACCATTACGATATAGCGTGGTAATGGCATATTTAGACGACCTGCTTATAACTAGCGCAACCGTTGAAGTAGGACTGAAGCACCTTCAACAAGTTTTTGAAGTGTAGCGGTCAAGTGGATTGACTTTAAAACCGCAGAAAAGTTACTTTCTGGTAGAAGAGATTGATTATCTCGGTTTTAAAATTAGCTGCAAGGCAATCAGTCCACCAGAGAATAAGATTAAGTGTATAGTTGAATTCCCAATACCGAGCAGTATTCGCAATGTTAGGCAATTTTTGGGTCTAACTTCATATTTTCGACGATTTGTGAAAAATTATGCAGTAAAAAGCAAGCCACTGACGACGCTGCTGAAACAAGAAGAGGAATGGCGTTGGAATGAAGAAGAGAATCGAGCTTTCGAAGATCTTAAGGCCTGTTTTGTCAATCAACCAGTGTTGGCATTGTATTCTCCAACGTTGGAGACAGAATTGCATACTGATGCTTGTTATAGAGGACTTGGGGGTATACTGCTGCAGAAACAAGATGATGAACGATGGCAACCTGTAGCATATGCTAGCAAACAAACCACCCCGGCAGAAGCGAAATACCATTCGACCGAATTAGAAGCTTTAGCGGTTGTATGGGCAACAGAGAAATTTCGTTCGTATTTAAAAGGGATTCATTTTAAGGAGTTTACTGATTATAGTTCTGTAAGATGCGCCTTCAGCAAGAGAGACGTGATACCACGTATAGGAAGGTGATGGATGAAGATAATGGAATTATGATTATGACATAGAGCACAGACCAGGAGAAGCTATGAATCATGTAGATGTGTTGAGTAGGAATGCTGTTTGTGACGAACCATCTAATGAAATTGTGCAAGGAATTCAAATGTTAGAAGTGAGCATAGATGATGACCACTGGGTTGCTTTTGCACAAAAGACGGATACGAAGATACAACGTATAAGAGAAGTATTAGAATTGAATAGAAGTAAGTTCAGTAAGGAAGAAAGGGGGATACGATCGACTTATCCCATGCATCGAGATCGAGTGTATAGGAACTATGATGGACAACTCCTATTAATGATACCTAAGAAAATGAGATGGCGTATTCTAAAGTTATTCCACGATGATAAAGCACATCCAGCAGTAGATTATACGGGTAAGTGTATTTTAAGGAACTTTTGGTTTCCTAGATTGACGAATTATGTAAAAGGCTATATTGGATCCTGTCCAGAATGTTTATTTCATAAGATACCTGGTGGAAAGAAACAAGGGTACTTACACAGTATTGACAAGGTTGGTGTCCCATACCATACCATTCATCTGGACCATCTAGGGCCGTTTGTCACACGTTGCTCACAGCGTCGTTATGAGAGCATCGCTTCCAAGGACTCTTTGAAAAGGTTCATCGCCGTTAACAGCGCAGACACCGACAGCAGTAGTGAAGCAGATAGTGATGACAGTGTAATTTCAAAAGCAGAGTATAGTGCGCCTAACAGTGTCGTAAGTGACGATACCCGCGATAGTGAGACAGAGACCTTAGGCGTAGTAAACGATGGATCTAGGAGGATCGTAAAGCCGAAGCGTTTTGATGATTTTATAATGTAAACGATGTTTTAGAATGCTATTGTAAACACTAGATTTAAGTTCAAGTATAGACGAGGGCGTCTGCTACGTCAGATGGCCGAATGTTATCTATAATATAGACTTAACCGAAAAATTTCCCTTAGGTTAGGTTGGTAGTGGCGCTATATTCACAAGATAGAGAGATGTAAAGTGACAGCATACTGACGTGTATTTCTATGAGTAAAATATATTTTATTACCTAAATTACCCAACATAAATTTCTTTTTCTAAAGTGGTTTGAGATAAATTCGATTAAGTTTACTGTTTTCACGATAGCCCACTCATAACCCACAGAGGGAATCTGAGGGCTAGTAGTTGAATATCAAATGATTCGAGCGGTACAGTGATTTTAATTTACTTACGAGAATCATTAATACACATTTGTAACATCAATTTAGATCTTGATGTCATCCTAAGTACGTTCGCTAGACACTAGAAAATCGTAAACTACTCTCACAACTCACTTCTCGGACGCTAGAAGTTTCGAATTCGTCAAGAAACGTCGCAAGCTTCTAATACCACACACGATAAAATCCGCTGCAGCGTTGCCACTTCACGGAGGCAGAGACGAAACGTGTGTGATACAAAACATAAGTTCATATATGCGGATGTGATAGCGTACTTTTAACGTGTACAGCGTCCGACACCAGCGCTAACGGTATACAGTTGAATTAAACTATTTTTTGTGAGTATAGGGGAACCGTTGCCACCTCCAAGACAATTTTTGAATACGTTCTTTAGACACCACATACATGCTGAATTCGATGAAAACAGTGCGAAACGTTGTCACCTCCGATTTTGGAGGTTAAAACGTTCAGTATCTCCAAGATCGACCCTACCCCCCAAAAGAAGGTCCGTTGTCTTGCAGATGTCATTAATCGGGACTAAGGCAACTTCGCAGGTCCCTCGACGACCATCACCTTGCTCAAAAGGACTGTCAAGTATCTATTTTTGAGCTTCCTAATTTCTTGTATGTGTTACAGGTGAAAAGTCATTATCCCCAGTTAGCCCTTCGCTAACCAACCTCATCTCTCCCCAGGCTGCGTGACCGAAGCAGCCTACATCCTGAAGACCAAAGGGCGTTCCCAGTGTGCTCAGTATCTATTTCGGAGGTGAGAAGGTACCTTCTACCAATATATATGTATATATATGTATATATATATGCCTTAAAAGAACGCTGTATAGTGTCCCCTTTTAGCTACTGTACATATACTAAATTTATACACAATTCTGTTGAAAACTTAACACCTTTTTACGTTTTACCCACAAATTCCGTCTAGTGAGAAATTATGACATCTTATCTGTTGTTTAGGTTTACTTCAGGCCACTTTCATTATTGTTTCTGTATATATGTTGTAGTTTTTCGTTCGAGACCTTTAAGATCGTAACACTAATTAACACATAAATTGCAATCCCTCTCATCTTCCATAGTTTCCACAAATCATTCGCACCCTTTGATAATTACGTAGTGTATCAAATTTTAAGAAGTATTATCGTTGAACGTTCCTACAGTGCAGTGTGTTTGGTGGAATTTGATTAATTTTTCGTTGTAGTTATTGCATAACCTTTGGTTAGAGCGTGGCTGCGCAGATTAGTCTACCTCATTAAAAGGAATTTAAGCTAATTCGTCAACCTTGAAAAACACCACCGTCTCGCTGTACAACTATTTCCCGGACACCATCTAAGGTAAAATTACATACTTTCGTATTGGAATATGAATTCATTATGTCGTTTCTCTGAACTAAAGTAGAGGATTTTTGACCGCCGTTTTAACTACAACCGATCGTGTGGTCGTAATTCAGATGAGTCTATTTACAACTATATTCGCTGCACCGTTGTCATCGTTTCATAATTAAATATCGTTATTTGTCGTAGCAATTGGTATATCCTGTTCTGTTTTACTTCATAATATCGTTTACTTTCTTTTGTGTTAAGTGTAGATTTAAAACAACGCAGTTATGACGTCATACCCCAGTTTGGCCAAACCCATTTGTTAATATTGTTTTTTATAATCTTTAATCAAATACATATAATCTTTTTTGTATTTTATTACAACAATTATTGTTTTCAGTTTGTTGGAAAGATATTTCCAGTCCAATAGTATTCAATCGTTTTCAGTGTTTTTTTTGCAATCACTTGTACTGTCGATGTATCGTCCAGAGGATGCACGCTAATGGTCGAAATCGAGTTCTATGAATTAACAATCTAAATTCTGGTGGCGTCCTTAACATCTTAGTTTGAACATTTTATCAGCGTCTGATCAAAACTCAACTGACTGACTATTTTTAACCACCTTCAATATCAACATTGTGTTTGATTAAAGTTTACTCCAAGCTGGTTTAATATCTTTCCATAGCTATCAACCGTAAAGGTCAGACGAACACTCCAACAAAATTACATTTGGAATGCAAGGAGGTAGCAACACCCCCAAAAAATACTCTTTAGAATTATAAGACGCCACGATGTCCTTCTCCAGCAATATATCGTAATATACTTGTTAAAGGTCACTAACAAGTGAGTCAGAAAAAGTAGGAAGTATCAAAAGATCGCTAAAACTAAAATGCTAAGCATTTCTGAAACAACACAATAAATCTGAAGTTTCGGCCTTGGGAGAATCATGGCCAGTTACCAAAAGCCTTTCGCCAAATTTTCTAAAGCCCGGAAAAACTTTTACATCAGCTTGAAATGTATGCCACACATACGTGTGGCTTGGTCAAGTATGGCTTGACTCTAAATCATAGAAATCTTCCTCATGCACCAAGATCAAAAAATCAACCTTGAACCTCACGTGTTAAGGGAGTTTTTTATTTTCCTCAATCTCTTTGGTATGGGGGAATACTTTGTCTAAACTTCGGCGATCGCAAATCCGATTGCCAGTCATTAGCAGTCACGACGCGACGCACGCTTCTAAATATGGTCGAAATTATCGCGACACGTCCGACCGAAACTCGATCCCAGGATGTTCTCCACCAAGGGTTATCTCTACATATTTTGCCATTCGTATGGATAACCAACCAAATCGAGGTCGAGGTTCATGTGAAACATGAATTTCGTGATTTTGCTATTTAGTTGCCGAAATACGTGTCTGGATTATTTAGTATCAAAATTACAGTCTTCTAGTATTATTGAACTGTTGATATCACCGTATGCTCTTATTGTTACTAGTATTATGATTGCTACATGATACAATAACATAATGGTTTAGATCAGGGATGAGCAACACGCGGCCCGCGGACCGCTTGCGGCCCGTTAAACATGTTTATGCGGCCCGCCAAGCATTTCTAAAATTGAATTTATTTTATCGACTTTCTCCCATCAATATATTGTTATAAAATTAATTATAATAAAATGGTAGTACATGCTAAACCGAAACAATTTTTTGTGACGAGTTACACACTTGTCGGCGACTTGTTCAAACATATAATACAAACGCGCCGCGTCTGTGCTTGTTGTGTTTGCTTCTGTCACACAATCAGTCAGACTGGTAAGCTGTTAACTAGCAATTTTAGCAATTCTTGTGTTTCTTGAAAGGCGTGAGTGCAATATTATTTTCAAAAAGGTAATATTAGAGTTTTTTATTCAAAATTAAGTTTTCCTACAAATTTTTTTAGCTTTCAAATTTTTAATCCATAATAGCATGTCGGAAAAGCAAACAAAAAACGGAAGGTTGCGGATGAGCACAGGCATTTCCAAGAAAAATGGAAATTTGATTATTTTTCACTTTCGTCAAAGATAAAGCTGTATGCTTAATATGCTCAGAGACTGTGTCGACATTAAAAGAATATAACATAAAAAGGCATTACGATACAAAACATGAACAACAATATAAAAACTTAACAGGACAACTCCGGATAGATAAGTTTAATCAAGTGGAGAAAAACTTGGGAAAACAACAGGGTATTTTTAAAAATCAAGCTATTTTATCAAATACGGCAGTAAAGGCTAGTTTTGTTGTCAGTCAAATACTGGCAAAGAAAATGAAACCCTTTGCGGATGGAGAGATGATAAAAGAATGTTTGACTGCTGTTGCAGAAATAGCATTTCCTGATAAAATAAAAATTATTTCAAACATTAGTTTATCAAGATTCACCATTGCAAGGAGAATTGAAGACTTGTCCGAGAACATAGCAACAACGCTTCGTGAACGCATTGCAAAATTCGAATACTGTTCTTTGGCACTTGATGAGAGTTGCGATATTAGCACACAGCATAACTGGCTATATTTTTACGTGGTATTGACACCAAATTTAATATTACCGAAGAATTCTGTTCACTGATTCCAATGCAAGGGACTACAACCGGCAAAGACCTGTACGATGAACTAAAGTCTGTGTTGGAAAATTTTTCAATTTTATTAGAAAAGATTATTGGTATATCGACAGATGGAGCACGAGCAATGTGAAGCATGGAGGTCGGAGTATCGGGAATGCTATTTCAAGACATTAAGAAGGTCACAGGAAGTGAAATATTCGTTAACCACTGCATAATTCACCAGGAAAATTTGTGTGCGAAAAGATTGAGTTTGTCAAATGTCACAGTACCAATAATTAAACTAATCAATTTTATAAAGTCGCGCGCGTTCAATCACCGTGAATTTAAAGAATTCCTGAAAGATTTAGAAACTGAATATGGCGACGTGGTTTTTAATACCGAAGTACGTTGGCTTAGTAGAGGTGCAATGCTAAAAGAGTATACAACTTAAAAAGCGAAATACAATTGTTCTTGGATATGCCTTTCCTCATTTTGGTAATAAAGAATGGATGTGCGATTTTGGGTTTCTTATCGACATGACTCGGCATCTCAATGATCTTAATGTGGAACTTCAAGGCAAAGGACAGTTTATTCACAATTTATATGATAAAATTCAGGGCTTTGAGCGCAAATTAAAATTGTGGAAACAGCATCTTTTGCGGAATAATGTGTCTCACTTTCCACATTTAGAAAAAGAAAACGTTACTACTTCTCAAAAATACGCACAATATATAGACATTTTAATCAACGAATTTCAATTGCGATTCCAAATGTTCAAAGCTGAGAAGACAGCGGTTTCCATGAAAATGTTTTCCTCGCCATTTAATATCGATGTGGATACAGTTCCCGAAGACTTTCAAATGGAAGTGATTGACATGCAGAATAATACCGATTTAAAAAATGTATTTTTCTCAGTAAACATCGAAAATTTTTATAAATCTTATGTAAGCCCTGAGAAATTTCCGCTTTTGACAAAAATGCAAAGCAAATGATGTCTCTGTTCGGAAGTACGTATGTTTATTATTTTCAACCATGAAATTAATCAAAAATGACCACCGATCAAGACTGAGTGATGCACGATTAGAAAGCTGCGTACGTATAGCTACCTCATCAATTCCGGTTGATATTGATCAGCTTGTATCGAAAAAACAGTGCCAAATTTCTCATTAAAAATTTCAGGTAAATTCGTTGTTCTGTTCTTTTCTTGTTTGTTTTTATTTTGCATTAGAATTTGTATATGAAATCTTTACTTTTTAAATTTTATATTTTTATTCTAATGTTTATTATAAATAAAGTTTTGTAAATTATTAATAAGTGTTACTTTATGTGCGGCCCGCCAAAAAATTTTAAAATTTAAATTGGCCCGTTGATTAAAAAAGGTTGCTCACCCCTGGTTTAGATAGACAAGTTATTGCCAATGAAACTATCTATGTTCAGCAGAAATAGTTTTATTAACTTAAACCAAATCCTTTATGAAAGACTTCTGCTTCAACCGCTGTTATGGGTTTTAGCGTAAAGCCTTCAATTCCTCGTTGATGCTCCACATCCCTCAATTTAATTGCACTTTGTTTTATTGTCTGTCGCAGATCTTCAATATCCAATGTTACTTTGTTAAATTCTGTAAACAAAAGCAAAATTTTAAGACCTATAACATTACCATCTTCAAGATTATTAATTAATTAAATAGGTCAACATTTTGTGGAACATTTATTAAACCTTCATCGTTGATAGTTTGAAATTTACGATATCATTTATAGCCGATTGCATGCGTTTAGTGTGTTCGAGATAATGACCATGTTCGTCAGAAAAACTGTTTAAAATTGATGTCACAAATCGCTAGTTGAGTGCTAAATTTGACAGCGCTGTTAGTTTGACATTTATGCAAACGCGTTTGCTGAAACCAGCATCAAATCTTTACGCTCGTTAAAATGGCGACCTCTGCCTCAACATTGCCGTTCACATATTGGATGTCCTCGACGCAGTAAGGCGATTCGCCTGCAAAAATACCAAGACTCGATATTATATCTAACGAACACGGCGAATAACAGCATCGATAATACATAGATTTCAAATACGCAAACGGGAATATTAAGTACTTGGACCACCAGATTGCTATAGATCTCCAAGTACATACGAAAAGTGATAGTTATCTTTGTTTACCTAATTAACCGCGGAAAATGGCAAAAATCGCTAAATTTCACCATCGGAATGGCTTTTTTCAAGCTACGACATCCTCTACTATACCATTTGAAGGAGCATGTTTTTGTGTTCAGAATCAATCCCCGGATCGATTTTCTATCGTTGATAGTTTAACCGCTACGAGCGCTTGAAGTTTGCCAATTTTCATCCTATTTCACCCGTTTATTCGATCTATTTTACGCGTTTTGCCCGAACTTCGGATTCGAACACGAATTTTTCGTCGAATGACCAAAATTACGTTAAAAATCGAGATTTTCGTTATCTGCCAAATTTTAAATCGCTTCCTCTACCTTATATATGACTCGATTGTGATCGAATAGATAAGCAAATTTTGTGTAGGAATCGAATGGAACGAGAACAAACGCGCTACCTCTAATAGTTTCTGCGCTAGAACGAAATTATAGTAATTTTAGGTAAGAAATTTTTGCGCTTTCTTTGTCAACACGATAGCAAGATTTAGAAGGTGGCGCGACAATTGCCCGGATTCGAAAAATCGTACCACAATCGTATTTACTGCTATTAATACGTTGGTGTTAGGTCAGCGTCGATATGTTGTTTTTGATTTCTGAATTCGTTATTTTCCACCGTTTTTCGCCGTCTTGCACCGTTTTTACCGTCGAAATGAGGGACAAATGTGTTTTGTGTGGGAAGACCAAGAGAAAATGTATGCAAAATTCTAGATAATTGAATCAAAAATAAAAATGTAACTTAGTGAATCCTACCTTCAAACCGACGATAAGCACATTTAATGTTAATTTAAAATTCCTGCCAATAATTTTAAATTTCGCGGGTAGTTGATAGCTAGCCCCGCCTTTAAAACCTTGTGATCTTGCTGTGGAAACATTATAGGGGACGTGCACGCAACGACGATCAGACATCCCTAGCGGCCTATCAGGCATTAGTGGGGTATATACAACTCCATTCCGATCGTGCTTGCCATATAAAAGCTGTTAGTTGTATTCAAAGTTATTTTACATTTGTATTAGTTTTCGGCACTTTTCAGATGTGAAATGGATGAAATAGTGATTAAGTGTAGATTTGACGCTATTTTTTGTAAATGAGACAGAAGGTTCGACATTATGGCCATGTAACGAGCATGAAATACTTGCCATATCTCTTAAATGAGATTCCCTTTGGATATTATCCATTCCATAAAAGTTTCTATAAATTTTTAGTTCATTTGTAGGTCCACAGTTTTTGTCTAACGTTACATTGAGTTGACAGATTATTGTCATATGAAGAACTCTCAAAAGTAAAGTACCTAGTATATATGGTAATCAAAACACACTTCCGTGGATATAGATTTCATGTCAACATCGTTAATGACCTCCAACTACTCTTCAATTGCACTAGTTCAATATGTTTTATCATTAATCGTGTCTTTTAAATTCAACTTTTCGAAGGCCTTATGAAACGATTGATACTGTTGTGGTCCATATGATGTTTCATGTAGGAGTCAGGGAAAATTGTTGGCTTATATGCAAGGTGAGATTGAATGTCCTTTTTTCACCACTAACAAAATGAACACTACAGACTCTTGAATTCTGGTTTGAATAATGTACTGTCTTTGCTGCGGATAAACATGACATGAAAAATTTAGGAAAAGAAGAACAATACTTTGTTACGCTACCACTTTGTGTTTTGTTACAATGTAACAGTGTTTACGAAACTGCAGTCACGTTTTTCTATAAAAACAAAGTGGTAGTGTAACAAAGTAGTGTTTTTCTTTTCATAAGTGACCACGTACTACCACAAGGTAACGGACTACTCAATCACATATCATAACGATAATAAATTTGCACCGAAATGTTTCAGTTGTTATACGCATTTTGTTAGTAGTTGTGACCTGTGGATTATACTGATTTAGAACTTCAGTGGAACTTCAATAATTATATTTGCTTTTTTTTGTTTGTTGCGCTTATCCAACGTTACCTACGTCGGTTTCAAAAGATTTTCTCGGAAAACGATAAACTTTAACATTTTTACTTTCATAAGATTTTTCACTATTGCCACAATCAACAACGCAACAATTTCTTTCTGATTTAGGCATATTTCTTGTGAAATGTACGAAATTGTGTTCAGAGTATATTTCTAGCATGTATTTATTTATACCTCAAAGATGTAAAAAGTAACCACCAGTGGCGCTACATGTCTTCGTGCACACTCCCTATAAGACTTGGGTGTTTCAAAGTAAATTATTAGTTTCCGACGAAAATGTAGAGGACATCATAATAATTACTCGCGAGTGGCAAAAGCATTTAATTCACTCTTTTACTGTTTAGTAGCTCTATATGTAAGGTTGTTATTTATGTTTTAGTAGTAGTATAGAGTAGTAGTATAGAACCTTTATTGGCATACTTCATATACACGTAAATCATGTCACAGAGGTAAAAAGACACAGAAATAAAAAACAAAAAAAAACCTAAACCTAATTAAACAACAAAAAAAAAAACAAAACCCTATATAAAGATAACAGCCTCAAAAATACCAAAAATTCCACCTAGCTGCTAGGCGCTTTGTAATTTAACATTCTTTTTAACAAATATCTCCCGCCCCCTTTCTCATTCAGACACCACCGCCAATTGCCCAAAATCTCACTTTCTGCTTCTGACCACACCATTCCTCTGCATTCCCACAAATGCATCCAGACTTCCTCTTCCTCCCCACACACTACACACTTTCTTTCCTCCTCTTTCATCCAATAACGGTTTTCTCGTTCCTCACTCCCACACCTAAATCTTGCAATCATACGCTGTTCACCAATCTCACTCACTCTACTCAAATACTCTGGTAGCATACCAAACAAACAGATACCAATGTACTTCTTATTGTATTCTGACTTCTCAATCCTTTCCATCCTTTATAGTAGTAGTTTATGGTTTGTTGGGTTTGTGAGTTAAGTGTTATATTTTAATTTTCCTTCTTTTATTTGCTTTATTTACTTATACTTGCATTATTTAAAAGATAATTGCCCATTTGTTTTTATATATACAAAGTGATCCATATAAGCAGTAAGTACTCCAATCTCATTTTTGTATACGTTGAAATAATAATAAATGCATGTTAGAAGAATAGTACATATTAAAGACAGTCTTTGCTTATTTCCACCTTGTTTGACGTATTTTTAATTACAGGAGGTAATTTATTTCATAACAATAACATATAATCTTACAAAAGTATGTAACATTCATATTTATGTAGTCTTTCGCAAATACAATCGGCTCAATTGACTGAAGTTCAATCTGATCTGGAAGAAATGTATCCTGGGCCGTCAAATATTGCAGGCGCTTGTAAGTTTGCGCTAATTAAAAGATCATAAATATGAACAAATATTTATCTCTCTGTTTAATAGGTTTAGAAGAACACGCTGCAGATCACATAAAACTTCCCAGGAAAAAGAAATGTAAGTTACCTTCAATATGTACCCAGTAACCTCTTTCACACATAGTTTCAGTTTAGATTGAAGAGAGTTTCTGTCGGAATTGTAGTTATTTTTGTAGTTATTACTATAGGATTATAAAACTTAGATTTAGATTACTTGTGGTGGCAATGATGCCTGTTCCACTGACAAGGGGACCATCAAACCTGTAAATCACGGACTTTAATGCGCTTCAAATATGTTGTAGGGGTATCTACCCTGAGTACCTGGATATCCGTTTTTCATGCGACAGGCCTTGGTTTTCGAGAAAATCGATTTTGAAGTTTTGAAAGCACTTTATATACTTGTAACTTTAGATGTGTTTTGAGTAAGCGAGTGTAGCGCAACGGTTAGGATTCACGGCTACCACGCTGAAGGTATCGTGTTCGATTCCTGCCCGTGACTTTTTTCAATTTTATTTTACAGGATATCAACGAATAGTTAAGTTGATTTAAAGATGAAATTACTTCGACAAAATTGAATATTCCTCAATAATTTTCCATTGCCTTAACTATTCGTTTATATCCTGTAAAATAAAATTGAAAAAAGAAAGTCACGGGCAGGAATCGAACACGATATCTTCAGCCTGGTAGCCGTGAACCCTAACCGTTGCGCTACTTCGCTTACTTGGAATATACCTAAAGTTACAAGTATATAAAGTGCTTTCAAAACTTCAAAATCGATTCTCTCGAAAAACAAGGCCCGTCGCATGAAAAGCGGATATCCAGGTACACAGGGTAGGTATCCCTACAACATACTTTGCGCATTGAAATCCGTGATTTACAGGTTTGATGGTCCCCTTGTGAGACCTTTCTAGATCTATTGTGGTCCTCATGCCTCCTTAGAGTACGTTCTCCAGCTTTGTTCCTTTGATTAAACTTAACAGCTTTGAGCTTTTTCTTTCGAAGCGGACTTGAAGCTCTAGCTCCTTAAGGGGTTATATACCTTATTGTGCGGAAAAATTGAGGAAAATTTGGATTTTTCAAACAGTATGCATCAAAAATTTTATCACATACAAGTTATGATTCTTTAATAATTTTTTTTATTTATTTAATTTATAAAAAAATAGTAATAATTAGCGGAGTTATGGCCCTTTCCCCGAAACACTTTTTTTTATGAGGCTTGCGGTGATCACGATGGAAGTCCAGCCGGTCAACTGAAATCATAAAATCGAGAAAAAATCAATAGTATAGGGACATTCCTAGTACTTGAACGTTTTTTAAAATAAATATTTTGTTTTTCTGTATACGAGAACGTTTTTCTCAAAATCTCAATATTTTGAGCTCTAAAAATTTTATTAAGAAATTCTTATCTGCAAAATAAAAATGTCTGCATAAAAAAGTAATCGTTCAAGTACTAACAATATTCATTACGAACAATTCAAAAAAAAAATTGAAGAAGATCGGTCAAATAGTTTTTCGACAACCGTGATCACGGCAAAGACACTTTCGGAAAAACACTATCTCGAGATAATCGAGTTCAAAGTTTCAAGTTTAGTTCATGTAAACATTGAAGTCGATAAGGTAAACTTGCAAATCATAGTCGATTCTGAGATTATATAGCGTATCATCTGCACTCGATGCAGCCTCCAATATGTCCATTTGGTGTTGTCTGCTGGCCATTCGTCTTTCCTTCGTCGCATCTTGCGTTCGCAGCTCGGCCGTCGAAACGCGCCTCTGGTCCTGCTGCGCGACGTACTCATGAGAGTTGCTGCCACAGGGCACTCCCATTGCTTCGAACATCTTCAATACTGATGTTTGCCCTTCGTTGAAAATGCAAGCTGATGTATAAGCTGCAATTTTCACTGGCACCTCCTGGAAGATGTTTCGGGCTCGGTTTCCAGATCAGTTGGTTGTAGCTTTCGTTGTTATTTTGTGTGAATCCACAGAGGCATCTTTCGAGCAATTCATCCTTAGATAAGTCTTCATATATCGGTTTTATAGTATTTAAAATATCATCGGGCAAGGGTTGATAGGAGTGGACAAATCCGGGGATCTGGTTTTTCTTCTTTAGTTGCTTGTTCTGTAGCGCAGCAAGAGCCCTCTGCCACTCACACCATGACTCATCACCGGCGGGACATTTCTCATGTTGGGGATTTGTGTCGGTTGACCTGTAATGGTAAAACGTTGACCAAATATCGTTTTTCATTTTTTGTACTGAATTAGAATTCCGGCGAATCGCTAACCCGTAGTAAACGGCCAACTTATCGATCGTTTTATCAGTTAATTTTCCTCTACCACCTAGCCCTTTATTATTTTTCTTTGCGTTTCTCAGCCGTGTGCCCATTCGTTTCTGCACATGTCCAATGCACTTCTTCTTCTGCACGACAAGGTCCTCGTACCGCGCTGCATTTTTGATAGAGGAAAAAGTCTTGGAGTCTCCAACGTAGTTAGCGTACTTTACCCCATGCAATTCTTCGGAACGTTCGAACACTTCAAGCATAGCGTCTACCTCCATCTTGCCGGCTGATCCCGAATGATTAGATGTGCACTGAGGCTCATGAGCTTCTAATCATTCTGTATACTCGGCAGTATCTTTTTTCTCCCACGCTTGGCACAATTTACAAAACGCGCTTTTCACAGTAATGTCTATGATTTTCCCAGTATAATACCCCACCAAAGAAGCAACCCCGTACAAGGATGTGAATCCACGTTTCTTCCAAGTACCATCGCCAGATACAATTACATGATTTTTATCGGCGCCTCATTTTTATTTATTTTATCACGCACAGCAAAACTAATGAAACGCTCGAACACAGTTTTGACGGTAGTTAGAATGTGTTTCAAAATTACATCGTAAGATTTTTGTTTTAGAAACGGTGGCATGTCCATCAATCCACAAAATTTGGTACCGGCCGCTGCCCCGAAACCAAGCAATCGCATTGTCATTATGAAACGTCTATTGATTTCATATGCACCATCAATAACAGCGCTCGCATTTATTTTGCGCTGCTCACAGTTGTCACATGTCACTGCGATTTTATATCCAAGTCCTCGCATTTCTATAGGTGCGAATTGCACGTAGCCGTTACACGCATTGCATTTTACATACTGAGAAAGAGCCGTAAATACTTCGAAAAAATTAATGAATCGATATTCCCCCGAATGATCAACATGAGTATCGTCTTTGAATTTCAACTTCTTACGAGATGCACTGAAGCTACTCTCGTCCACTTCAGCAGTTTGGGGATTAAAATACTGCTTCCTCTTTTTCAATCTCAATTTATAAATTTTAGTATCTTCACGAGTTGTGCGTGTAATTTTGTTTCGGGAATTCATACTGATTTTTTAAAAAATACGGCAAAACCAGCAACAGAGAAATATTCTTCGATGCTAACACTTCGGAAGCTTGTGTAAACTAATTTATAACGGATTTGTATAGTCAAAAATGGAGCAGATGTTCGTGTAAACATTGCACCTCAGGTCGTTCGCTTCCTAGATAAACAAAAGATTTGCGGTAAAGGCCGGAGCGCTACTTGGAGCTGTACGCTTAGTCTTACGGCCGTGACGAGAAGCGCTTCAAAATCCTGCAAATCTATAGCTCGGATCTCTATGAAAATTTGGGAAAATGTTTTCGAAGAGCATAATGCGATAAAGCAATAAAAATTTTTTCGATAAAAAAGGTATATAACCCCTTAATGCTATCATATGCCTCCATAACAGAGTCCTGGGTTACCTTAAGCTTTGCCGGCTCCATCTGGGTGGCTGGATAAGTCGTTGCATACTACCGCGATCATCTCCAAAGCAGCCTCGTTGAAGGTTCAACCTTCTGTTTCTGGCCTCTTGCCTTTCGGAAGACCTCCGGGAGTACTACCATCCGACCTCTGCCTTTTTTGGACTTCCGTCCTTTCTTTACGTTTAGTAGCCTCGTTGAGGCCTAACTTCCTAATCTGGACTAACCAGGCCCCTTTGTGCATGCCTAGTGAAGTTGGTATTGATTATGGTTCTTTTTGCCTGTATGTAATCTTGACCTTGTTTCACAAGCTCTTGCCCTTTAGCCTTGGAAATTCCAGATAGCTTAACTCTACCAACCTCCCCATAGGACATCGGAGTAGCTAGGGAAGTATCTGGCCGCCCGATCAGAGCCCCCTTGATCGGGTAAGGCTACATACAAAGGGGTTTCGGCTGCTGTCCTCAGGGGAACGTTAAATGCCGTACAACCCTGCGGCCACGCAACTCTCGACACGTTACCTTAACCTTGGGTTGGTTTTAGCTCGTGTACCTCAGGAGCGCTAGATTCCTGAACTCACTTGTTAAACTTGTTAACTGTGAGCCCCTGAGGGATTATAAAACTTAACCATTGCATCTTACAAAACTTGGAATGTGAACTTGTAGTATGAATTGTAGTATGTTTTATAGAAAGCAAAATTTATTACAAATAATAATTTATAAAATTTTAGTATTACATTAACAAAATAATGAAGAATATAATCAAAATATATTACCTAATGTGTGTATAAGTGTACTTTGTTTTCTAATCCTTAACTTCTCCCTCCCTCTTGAATTCTTTCTTCACTTCTTCTCTTTGGCCTTTTCCTTTTATTGTACTTCTTTTCTCTTTGGTCTGTTCGTAGTTTGTAAACAACAATTTCGTTTTTGATGTGATCTGCTTCTTTTCAACCCTGGTATTTTATATAACTTTTTATCTAACTTTTTCGTCGACCATCCCATACTGCCGTCATAAACAAACTTCATTTTTTCGGCACGTCGTTATAGCAATTTGGAATTCTAGATTTTTAATGTTTCAAGTGTATGTGTGTGGTATGTTTACAACGCTTTTCTATTTCTTAAAGAATGCTTTCTATAAAATTTACATCTTTTTATTGGTAATTTTACTGATGGAGTATTACCATACTACAATATACATATATTAATAGGAAGTCTTTTCTTTTTATAGATGTACTACTATCGTTTGCAGAAGTAGCAATAGATAACAGAAGGCTGTTACATGAAATGAAACTTCTCAAGCAAAGAGTACGTAGAAGTAAAGACGAAACAATAAGTAAACCTCTCCAATGTGCAAAAAGCACATCATTGGGTGTTGTTTTTGCTAATAAACAGCTCAATCCAGCAGTGGAACGCTTTCTGAAAAGTCAAATTGATAACCTTCTGAGAGAGAAGCGTGGAAGATATACTTTAGAGGACAAAATTTTGTCATAAACAACGTGGTAAACGTTATCGCCTGTTATCAAAACTCTGTTTATTAAGCAAAATAAAGATGGCACCTAGAATTAATAAATGCATTTTTGATCATTTGGAACAAATTTTCCAGACAGTTAATAAAAAAATAAGTATTGTATTCTGCTTTTTGATGAAATGTCTTTGCAAGTCAATGTCTATTGGAATAAACATAATGACATTGTTGAAGGAATTGAAGATAATGGCAATGGTAGAACCCAAATAATTTCAGACCATGCGTTAGTTTTTATGATTCGAGGGGTATTTGCAAAATGGAAACAACCTATTGCCTATACTTTCTGTGAAGCAACAACAAAAACTGCTGCCTTAATGAGGGTTATAAAAAATATAGTACGTGAAGTTAACGAAACTGGTAATTAAGTAATTGGACATCTTGTGATCAAGGCTTTCAAACGTTGCAGCTATAAATTCACTGATTAGTGAGACAAGAAGAAAATATCTCCAAAAACATGAAGAATTTAATAACCATGTTTTTGAAGTTGATGGGAAAGAAATAATTCCTTGTTACTATCTACCCCATTTGCTAAAGGGAATTCGAAATAGTTTAATTGGAAGATTTACATTATGTAGATAGTATTAATAAACACTGTACTGCTACATGGCAGTATATTATTGCCGGTTATAATATTGATGTACCTTCAGGAAGACGTCGACTAATGAAGAAATCAACTAACCATCATGTTATCCCTCAAAAGATCAGAAAAATGAAGGTGCACTCAAGTGTTTAGCTGTCAAGTGGCGTCTGCATTAACGAGGATGAGTTTAGACAGTAAGTGAACTTATGCTATTTCATATGCGTTATTCCCAAAATTCCTAAAGATTTTCAGATTCTAAGAGTGTGGATGGACAACTCCATTAAGATGCTCAGCAAAACGTATTTCGTGGAAAAAGGAAAACGATCTACACCCTCTTCATTATTGAATTCGATAAAAACACTGCAAAATTTCAAATTGTTGCAAGCAAAAGTAGAATCCCTTGGACACCTTTTATCCAAGGCAAATAAACTAGGACCCTCTTGAAAATTACTTTCGTCGAGTAAGACAACATGGAGGACGTAGCGTTAATCCCTCTTGCTCGGCATTTAGGCCGTACTTTAAGAGTTTACTAATCAAAAACTTTGCTTCATGTCACGGAATAGGCTCAAATTGTGAAAACAGTAATGATCAATTAGAAGTATTATGTACTGAACATGATACACAAAGTGTTGTGGTCAATAAATTTCTGGGGTTAATTATATTTAATTATTGCAATGGGTTAAACAATATTTTACACGGTAGAGACTCACGAATAGATCCAAATGACCCGCTCCAGAATTATTGCTACCAGAAATTTAGAAAAAAAAAAAACAAAGAAGAAAAACAAACAAACAAAGAAATATACAAAGTAGACTATAATGGTTGTTTCTAGTGATGGGAAAAACCGTTCTTTTAAAAGAACAGTTCCAACCGCTCTTGTTATTTTGGAATAACGGTTCCAATATAACAGGTCATCGTTGTTTCGTACTCGAAAGTTCTATTTGATAACGCATCATAAAATCAATAAAATATGTCATGCGTACATCGCCTTTGGCGGCCTTTGCTTGATTTGATCTATAGTCTGTTTTTCCCCGACGTTATACTTTCCCGTCACTAGTTCTAACATCTTGGTGGTTCCATGTTGTAAAATAAATATAACAAAAACATTTAAGTCCGTTTTCATTGTGAACACATCCGTTTGCTACAATCCGTAGCTGATCCATCAAACAACAGCTTTATAGTTAGGAAATAGGAACAATCATCAAGTAATCACAATTCATTCATCCGGAAGTTTCCTAGGCAAAATAATCATCATGGAAATATAGGAAAGAAGTCGATGATGTGGAATTTCTTCTTCAACCGCGTACGCTGGAGACCATCCGAAAGGAACCGTTCTTTGCCCAGCGAGATAACAGTTGCAACCGTTCTGGATCGAAAACGTTTCTAAAATAACAGATAGTTCAATAACGACCCATCACTAGTTGTTTCCAATGTGCATTATTACAGGAAGCTAGCTTAGCTTAGCTTAATCCTGAAGACTTTTCTACCTTTTTGAGTGTTAGACATACTTGCTACTTAAATAATTTGGGTCGGAATAAAATTAATACTAGTTTCTTTCTTTTGTAAGTGTACTTATATTTAGAAATCTCATTTCCAATTAATAAGTAGGTCTGTAGAGTGAAAAAAGAAAGTAGATTTTAGAAATACCTAATTTTCATATGTATTTCTTCATCACTTCTCGATCTCTTCGGTTTATACGGTTGTTGAAGATGCTTGCCTCGAGCTAGCGAAACACGTGTCACCGATTTTATTATAAACAATTGTGTGGTGAGGAGTTTACCGATGTGAAGATAAATGTAAAGAAAACAAAAACGATCATTATTTCAACGGATAAGAGACCACAGCAAATTATAATGGAAGGTCAATGCATCGAACAAGTAAGAGAGTTCAAATATCTGGAATTTGCAATAGAACAAAATGCAACCCTAGATATGAAAATGAACGAAAAAATAGGATAGGTGGCAAGAATATATAACTCACTAATCGTCACACATCGTTCTTTAATAAAAAGAGAAGTAACAAAACAGATAAAAGTGGAAGTGGTCAAAAAGGTGGTGAACCCAATACTTATATATGGTGGCGCGTCGTGGACATTATACAACAAAAACAAAAGTAAAATAGATATAACAGGAATGAGGTTTCTAAGTACAATAGAAAATAAAACGAGACTGGACAAAATCAGGAATGAAACAATCAGCAGGAACCTTAAGGTAAAACCGATACTAACGAATATAGGGGAATAACTAGGATGGTTGGGACATATTCACAGAATGCTAGATAGTAGGTTAACCAGGACGGTATACGAGACACGAGTGCAGGGTTCTAACAGAAGAGGAACGCCGAGAAAGACATGACGGAAGGCTGTGCAGCAAGGGACACACGAAAGAGATCGAAAGCTTATCACAGAATAGGAAAACATGGAAAGAGATGATCAGCTCAACTCGACTCAACAGTCTTACACCTCAAGGTAGGAAGACAGAACTAAGTAAGTAAGTAAAAATTAAGAGCATACATGCTAATAATTCAAATCAAATCGCATATATGCAATTTGTGATTGCTCAATACAGCTACATTGTAGCTGCCAAACGCACGTAATTAATAAGGTCATTTTGTAGTCATCGAGATTGTATAAATTAATATTTTGGCTCACGAAAATCGTATTTTACTGGAAACGGTTTGGAGCGTTGGTCGGCTAGTTTCCTTCAAAAAGCTTTTCGTTTCCATTGGCTTTCTCATAGAAGTATACATTGTTTTTCTTTCCTTTTGGGGATGCTACAGATTGAGCAACCAAAAATTTTTAGATGGTGGCACTGAGGTGTCGATAATAGATAATCGAAGCATCTAATCGGGCTGGGGAGGGAATTATTCGATTTTATTAAATCCGAATAGGGAAAGCCACAACAAATATTCAAAAAGTTATAAAAAAGTTTAAGTTATAGAACGTTTTCCAAATTCATCGGAACTTGTGGCTCGCAATATCTATCAACGTGGAAAAAATCCTCTCGGCCATGGCGTTCGAGTGTGGCAAAGACCGTACTAAACCTAAAAACTGTAATTACGAGTTCATCTCTGATGAGTTAGAAATTATTACATTTTCGACAATATCTAATTAGCGCCGGTTCCCGCCGGTTTGTGGTTGGTATGTGACTGATCAACAAGGTAAGTAGATGCGGGAGGTAGGTAATTACTTACATAATGCAACTATTTGTTATTAGTGTAATTATAATAGGTAAAAGTACTTAGATATTAAAAAGTAAATAATGCAAATAGTATTTAAAGCCATAATCTTTAGATTTAAGTTTAGTTGCAAGCTAACCGCTGATGGGTGTCAGCGGTTCAGGCTGTTATCCATCGACAAGAAGATTCCTATCTCGAGGCTTTTTGGCAGATATAAATGTAAGTTTTTTCCGAATATGTCGAGTGTTTTACTGTCAGTTTTTGTTTTCTGGCTACTACAACTTTCCAACCCCTTTCATAAATTGTGTTAACACTGAGGCCTTTGTCTACACAACGCGTGTAACTTACAGTTTCGTTGTAGTTTCTCTCGCAGTTCAATGGAGCCCAACAGTTGTTTCCAGGAGATAAATGGAGAGGATCCGCATGCATTTCGCTGCAATGTATGCGACGTCGACTTGATACTGCGGAAGGAATACCAATTCAACCTTCATGTGGCAACTAAACGACATCAGAGAGGCATTGCTGAATTGGAACGCGGATTCAGGGAAAGAAGAGTAGGGTCTTATTCTCATAAGTTTACCTTAGCGTGGACTACTGATATTAGGTACAAGTCCTGGATTCGATGTATTCCTGAGGACAACCATTCCTTTCACTGTATTGTGTGTGATGTGAAAGAAAGCTGTCGAGGGGGAACTTCGAGTTTAGATCGACACGCAAGTAAAGATGAGCACAAGGCTCAATGTTTCGCGAACGGTATAGCCACAGTAGATGAAGTTCCTCCCGAAGTAATTCAGGAATTCATCGATGACTGTAAAAATTCGGTACGAAGCGCTGAGTTAGAATATATTAGATTAGGAAGCGAATTGAGCATCCCTTACACGCAGATGAAGCCAATACTAAATTTTTCAAAACGATAGATCCGGCAGTTCTACAAAAGATGACCGCGAGCGCGCCGAAAGTTTCAGATATTGTGCGTAACGTACTGGGTCGTTACGAAGAGGAATCCTCGATTCGCATTCTTCGGGATACCAAATTCGCGCTTTTTATCGATGAGGGAACCCAGAATAATAAAAGCTGGCTGACCTTTTTAGTGCGATACGTCGACCAGAAGACACTCGATGTTGTTACAGCATTGCCGACACTTTTAGAACTAAACGCAACAAAATTAACTGCAGCGGGTATTTTCAAGCAGTTCAAGGATTACATGGTAAAACATGCAATTCCTTTTTCAAACATTATTGCAATAGCATGCGATCACGCTTCGCTTATGAACGCAGAGAAGGTATCCTTCAAAGCATTACTCCTTCTGGAGAATCCGAGTGTCATCGTTATTCCATGCGTTTGTCATGCTCTCGCGCTAATATCAAAGCATTCTTTTGAAAAAACAATGCCTAGCATAGTTGAGGAGTCAATGATGTCGATTTACCACCAAAATTATGCGAAACGATCGCAAATTTTAGACGAGTTTATTGATGCATGTCAAGAGTTACAACTAAAACTGGTTAAATATTCGTAAACACGGTGGCTCGGACGTCACGACGCTATCCAGAGACTGCGTCTTTTGATGCCGTCGTTGCAGGCATGCTTCTCCGATGCGATAGTAGAAGAAGGTGATTGCAAAAAACGAGAAAAACTCGAAAAAATGAACGCATTTCTTAACGATCTCGAGATGCAAGCGTACCTACCTTTTCTAGAGTATGTTTTGGCGATATTCAATAATATAAACCTTTTTTCAAAATTTTGAAACGCGAGTTCATCAGTTGCACGGGAAATGCCTTCAATTTTTCTCGCGGATGGTACGACATTTTATAAAGAAACCTCTCCTTCCCTTTGTGCAGTCGGGGCACGTTCGATTCGAAGATAGTAGTAATCAATTGCCTCTAGATGATATATCATTCGGAGAAGAATTCCACGACGTTATAGAAAAACTCAAATCAAACAATACCACCGAAAATGAGGAAATCGTTCATAGAATTCGCCAGAATTGTTTGAATTTTTATATAGAGGCTGCAAATCAAATCCAACGAAGATTATTTTATATTAATGATGAATTTTTCACTTCCTTGCGTGTTTTTGATAGTGAAACCGCCTTGAAAGATGAGGATCGGGATTGTAGGTTCAGTGAAGTTTGGATTGTCGCGGAAAAACTCGGTGGATTTGATAAGGCCGTAATGAAAAAGGAGTGGCGCTTCCTGTTCTCGGAATATCGAACCGGTTCGATTAGACGAGAAATCGACATGTTGTCATTTGATGACATGTGGACAGAAATTTTGTTTAGGAAATATGAAAGTGGAGATTTCAAGTATCCACAATTAAAATGTCTTTTAGGGATAGTACGGTCTTTGCCACACTCGAACGCGGCGGCAGAGAGGACTTTTTCCGCGTTGACAGATGTTGTGAGCCACAAGAAACGCTCAATCTTGTCGAGCGATAGCGCTAGTGCGCTAGTCGCAATAGAAGTCGCAGCTAAAAATAGAAAAGAGACGGGTCGTGCCAGCGAGGTAACGGAGGAGCAATTAACTCAAATGTCTTCAACATTGTAATATAAACCTTCCATCAAGAAACAACGTGGTTTAACGTTGTACGCGACTGACGAGGAAATGCCTCAAGAATAGTTTTGAATTTTTTTCCACGAATTTGGGGAATTCTTATGATTTCCAACATTTTGAAGATTTATTCCGCTAAATTTTGAAAAACGTTGCATAACTTACACTTTTTTAATACCTGTTTGAACATTTGTTGTGGCTTTTCCTAATCGGATTTAATAAAATTGAATAATTTTTGTCAAATTTTGTGCTCGCAAAGCTCCTCTATTACCTACTTCTAACAACTTTCAGCTGTGCAATACTTCTTAATGATTTTGAAATTATCCCTCGAAATTGTAAATATTCCATTAATTTTAGATTTATGGGTCCCTCATCTCATTTTCTCGATTACGCTCGATGTCGTTTAATACTATATGAAGGTTATGCCTCTATACAATTATTGTTATTATGATTATGATTATTATTATTACTATTAATATTATTACTGTTGTTATTATTGTTATTATTATTATTTTAATTATTATTTTTATTGTTATTATTATCATTATTACTATTATACGTGACTGTATTCTATAGCTTTGGACGGTTTTACCACCTTTTTCTTTGACAGGAATAAATCATTGTTTTCTCTAGTTCCTCAATCTCGCTGTTTTAATCTATGCTACTGCGATTTTCCCGAATTCCTCCAGATCTCACGCCCGAGTTCGCAAACAGTATGCGATATGTAATATTCGCCCAACATTCAAGTCATCGTTGTTTATATAGTTTTTTTACCACATTATTTTTGGTCCTGCGGACTCTTTATTAACATAAAATAAGTGTTGAATGGATATTTATTAGTTAAAAAAGAATATCTATAAATCTATCTGTTATAGGCATAAGCCAAATACAATCAACCATGAAATTCGATCCAGACCTTTTCTTTCAATACTAATTTAATATTTCTTATCTGTTACAAGTATTATAACAGATAAGGGACAAGGAACAGCCGAAAGCGTACCGCTGCCACATCGGGTCGGACTCGGTTCGCCCTCTTCGACTGGTTCCCCCACTATGACGAATATTTCGCCAGGCAAGTGAGGGGAAGCTGGCAAATCGTTTCTAATATTCGACCTCTGCTGGGGACACTAGGATAGGAATTAATGGAATAGTAGAGTGAGACCGATGCTGCCGAAGAAGTAGTTCTTCAATCCGCTAGGAGGGCACTGTATGTCATTTTATTTTGCGAGCGAATTATATGTGCACTAACGTTCAAAAGTATTTGAGAACCCATGGATTTAGAAGAAAAGATTAAAAGCACTAGTGAACAAGTGAACATATGTATATTTATTAGTTAATTAGTTACAGATAGCTAATTACATATCTGGTAGTAGAATTACACACTATATCTAAACTTGTGATTCGTCGATGTGACCCTTCTTTTTGATAACGGCAGCACACAATCGTGACATTCTTGCAATTAGATTGGTCAAGATATCCGGTGTTATCCGGGACCACGCTTCTTGCAGCTTCTTCCACAAATCAGCCTCCGATGTTGGTACTGCTTTCCGGATCTCCCGATCAAGTTCCTCCCACAATAACTCTATGGGGTTTAGATCGGGGCTTTCGGGAAGCCACCCCATAACTTTTATAGATTCGTCTGCTTCCAAATGTTGCAAATAGTTTTTGCACAGTTTAGATGTATGCTTCAATACAAAATTCGGAGCCAAAATGGCTCTGGGTCTCCCACATCGTGATTTATTCAGAAAACTGCCACTTTCTCGACAGTATAGTCTACGGTGGTATTATTTAATTTTAATTGTTTCGTAATTTGCCGGTTGCTTGAGCACTCGTTTCTATGTTTAACTCTTTTCGTTTCGGCATGTTTCACAGTCTTAACAACAGTAGTCGCACAGGAATATCTCACAACGAATGCAGAAACGTAACAGAGGGCAATTCCGACAATCTACCCTGAAATTTGTCCGAATCCCTTAAGACATCATTACTAAAAGTACCCTCATAGAAAGACATTTACAAGAACTTTGAGAAACCTTTAATGCACGGGCTTAGTGTAGTCGCAATAACCAATTTTGGTTTATTGCAGGTAATAAGGTAATTTACATAATGTTACTTATGCAGCATTTCTGTAAATTTAATACTTTTCCTCAAAAATATATTTTTGGTGCCTCAGAAAAAGCCGATTTAAAATATTTCAAGAACACTGATTCAAAAAATACCATTCTGTTTCTTGTAGCAGCTCTAGTTGTTGAGATAGACAAAAATTAAATTTTTCATATATTTTTATATTGTTGCGATAAACCTTCTGAACAGACCTTCTTTTCAATTTTAGTTGTTTATTGCAGTTGGTTTTTACTTCCCTAATCTCTCCAGATAAGAAACTATCTATTTATCATCTTCAATTTCCCTAATTACTCCTAATGGTTTCCAAGAATACCGGCTTTAATGTGTTTAATACTGTAAACAGTTTGCAAAAATGTACGTGGTAAAGGATTTTTGAAAATGGCGGTATAATTGGTATATAAGGTTTACTTTCCAATAATATCTGCATAAATAACTATAAAGATATCTACGTGTCAACCCTTGATTCAGTTTAAACTGAAACTTTCTTGCTCTCTTGTTTGTTCGAGAAATGTTATTAAACTCATGGCTTCTACAAGTTAAAATTGTGCAATATTTTCTTGGTAAAGTCTGAAAATTACGAACAAATAGTAGAAGATATGCTTAATATCTATCAAATTTTGGGTTGCCATATGAGCATTAAGGTCCATTACCTCCACACTCATTTAGCGAGATTTCCTGCAAATCTTGGCGACTTTAGTGAGGAGCAGGGCGAACGATTCCATTAGAATAACGAAATAATGGAAGAAAGGTACCAGGGCAGATGGGAGTATTAAACGAGACAAACCCTTTCAGACATACGCAAGAAAAGCGCTCAGAAGAAAGTTTCCAAATTAGTTACCAATCACTGTAAATATTTATTTTGTGTAATAACAGTTGTAAATATTTGTTTTATAGAATAAACTTATTTTCTTTTTATTTGTGCGTTTTTTATAGGTTGTATTGGAACCAATATATATATATATATATATATATATGTATATTTTACTGAGAATTTAGTTAATTATATAGAAAGCAAAAATTATTACAAATAATATTTATAAAATTGTTGTATTATATTAACAAAATAATGAACAATATAATCAAAATATATTACCTAGCGTGTGTATAAGTGTAATTTGTTTTCTAATTCTTAACTTCTCTCTCTCTCTTGAATTCTTTCTTCACTTCTTTTCTTTGGTCTTTTCCTTTTATTGTACTTCTTTTTCTTTGATCTCTTCGTCGTTTGTAAACAACAACTTCTTTTTGATGTGGTCTGCTTCTTTTCAACCCAGGTATTTTATATAACTTTTTATCTGACTTTCTTCGTCGACTATCCCATTCCGTCGTTCATAAACAAACTTCATTTCTTTCTTTTTTCGGCACGTCGTTATAGCAATTTGGAATTCTAGATTTTGAAGTGTATGTATATGGTATATATTTACAACGCTTTTCTATTTCTTAAAGAATGCTTTCTATAAAATTTACATCTTTTTATTGGTAATTTTACTAATGGAGTATTACCACACTACAATTATACTACCGCCTCCTTTAAAAATTTTTTGTTACGTGTAACAGAAAATTTTAACTATCATTTAAGAAATCCAGGTTTTATTTATGTAAATGAAACTAGAAGACAATCACTAAAAGAAATTAGTGTCTTATTGTAGATTAACAATTGGTAAGTATAAAATGGTACTGAAGAAGAGAACAGTTTTGAATAAACAAGATAAGTACTTAACACGACTTCAATCTCTAAAATGTACTATTCTATTTATTTATTGTTTTATTTAACTAATATATTTAATTTTAAATCATTTTCAATAGGAAATGTATTTAATTAACTTTATATGAATAAATATTCTCTACATTGTAAATACCTTTCACGATATCAGTTCTTGGTAAATTTGATGTACATTGAGGATGCACAACAATTTGGGCATTCGTTGCAGAGACTGGCTATGGGCCTAGCGGAAGTTGATCTTTGCAATTAATACACATTATTGGTTTGGTACATATCCCGGGATCGAACTTGTGCGGTATATTGTAATGTATTCTTTGAATGAAAGTCTGTCGAAATAAATCGTTCTTCTCAGGAAATTGTGTGATTTGTTCTAACACCCTCATATGATCCTTGATATTTCATGTGGTATTAGTTCTTTCCAAATTAGCTGAACAGAATTGCGATTTCAAATTTACTATCTCTTGTCTTAAACTCTTTGTAAGTTCCCTTTCTTTATTCAATTGGTGCTCTAAATCTTTATAGTTAAGCACAACAGATAAGGGTGGATGATTCTCCTTTTCCGAATTCCCAAATATTTTATTTGTTATAGTTTTTTTCTTTTCTTCTTCCATTTGGAGTTTTAATTGAGGGAAATCAATTAACTTAGTTTACTGTTGAATTATTGATTCGTACATTCTTTTATACTTCTATTTTCATTTTCATGTGTAATCTCGAAATTTTTTAACCTTACATTTAATTCATTAGATTTAGTTGTACTTTCTACTTGTATATTTTTACCATTAATAGCACATGATAACTTATTTAACGAAGACATTAGTTTTTCTAAAACCCTTTCTATTTCACCCTTACTGCTATTCTTGACGTTTGTTTGACATTTTTAAATTCTAAATTTGTGTATGATACAATGAAATTAAATTAAATCAATTTAAAAGCTAACTTTAGGTTCGCAAATGAAATGAATGAATTTAGGTTTGCCCCACGTTGGGCGCCAAAAATTGTACTGAGAATTTAGTTAATTATATAGAAAGCAAAAAAATTTTTTAACCCTGGTATTTTATATAACTTTTTATCTGACTTTTTCGCCGATCATCCCATTCCGTCATTCCTAAACAAACTTCATTTCTTTTTTTTTCGGCACATCGTTATAGCAATTTGGAATTCTAGATTTTGAAATGTTTCAAGTGTATGTGTGTGGTATATATTTACAACGCTTTTCTATTTCTTAAAGAATGCTTTCTATAAAATTTACATCTTTTTATTGGTAACTTTACTAATCGAGTATTACCATACTACAATATGCAGAAATAAGACTAGCTAATTACAAATACGTGCTCACATCTTTTGAACCCCATGTAGTACAAATAGTTTTATAATATATGGGTGCCCAAATACTTATGAACGGTAGGGTACTTGGGAGTATAAAGGCAAAAGTCGGAAAAGGATATAAAATTCAGATCGCAAACGCAAAATACTTTTCGGAAAGTTTTATTTTTGCTTTGCTCGCAACTCTTATTCTTAACCGAATTTATTCGCGAGCGATTTCTATTTACTGGGAGTAGAATAATAATAATAATAATAATAATAATAATAATAATAATAATAATAATAATGATAATAATAAACAAACTTTATTGTCCAACAGGTAACCTATTAACAGGACAAAAATTAATAAAAGTAAAGTAAAAATATGTTGGCATATGCACATAACAGTAATCCATACAAGAAAAAAATATATATATATTCAATTGAAGTAGTATGTAAAAATGAAAAAGTATACATACATATGCAATGAAATCTAAACACAAGACACTACGTCTGCAAAATGCTCATTCCCATTTCGGCACATGTTGTAAATAGGTGAGCGCAGCAAAGCATTTGTACGGCAGTCGGCAGATAAAATTTAGAAGCAGAGCGCGTTGCAAGCCTAGGCACGTTGATACAAATCCGTGAAAGTAAATATGGACAGTCAATGTTATTAGTTAATAGTTTACTCAACAATCGCGCACGTTGATACTCCCTGCTATTCGCAAGTGAATGTATGTTTAATTGACTCATAATGTCATCTAGGTTGCAACCACGTTCAGGGTAATTTCCAGTTGCTTTAAAGTTTGCAAATTTTAAAAATCTTCGTTGTATGTGTTCCAAAGCATGCAAATGTATTGTATAGATTGAACACCAAATCAAGTTTCCATATTCCATCTTGCTGACGACAAATGCAAAGTACAATAACTTAATAACCGTAATATTCGTAAAATCCCGACACGTTGTAGAAAAGAAATGTTGGGAAAATGATATAGAATTTCAATCGCTCGTGAATAATGATCTACCGAGCTTTATTTTAACTTAGTCGCGAGTGATTTTAACTTGGAAGAATGGCGACATATATATACGTACATATATTGGCATTGGCCGTCAGAGTAATATGTGTACTTTTCCTATCGCTGTTTTCAAATAATTATTAACGTATTGATTATTATATTGAAGATATATATTATCATTTATACTGGCAAAATGTTTAAGTTATGAGTTATATACTGAAGTAATTTCCGTCCTTACTAAACAAGTAAGTTAACAAGTATTATATACGTGATATTTGAATCAGTCGTACTATCGTTGTGTGTATTTTCCACTATAAGCATACACATAGTATTTTCTTGTTCCCAACAAGTTTCTGTAAATACTGTTTTTGTTCTGTCTTTTTGAGGCTCGGCTGTACTGATTTTTGGTATTGTTACTATATTATTTCTGTCAATAATAATTGTCCTTTATTTCTGTATTGCACCATATTTCTCTGTCGTACTATATTATTGCACTCTATTATTTCTAGCAATAATTGTCCTGTTTCTTTACTGTACTCCTAACCGTGGTCCAGTTTTTATTTCTGTGTGTGAGACACCGCGATGGATCGCGCCCTTATCCCTAAATACTTTTGGAATGATGATTGTTGCAGTTATTGTGGGAAGCAGGATGAAGCTCACAGTCTTGAGTTGCTGCATGTGTAATTTTTTTGTTATAGATTACGTTCTTGTTTCTAGTACTATTGCGAAACAAAGTCACTCTGATTCTGGCATAAGTTGGTCATCTAACTCCTGTAAGGGGTTGAATAGTTATATATGGTTTCAAATCTGTAATTTTGGCTCTGCGGTGGAAATCGCTGCATTAACACAAACCATTTCTTGTCCGCCTCGTGCTGCTATTTCAACAGTTGATACTGAAAAGATTATCCAGGAGATCATTGAACGCGATAGGCATAAATGCAATGTAATTTTTATCGCGTTCCTGAAAAGATCGAATGGTAAGCGATACTAATCTTGTGCAGGATATATTTACATTTTTATCAGTTTCATCTAATAATGTGTCTCCTCCTACACGTCTAGGCAAGTATGATCTCACCAATGCAAATAGTAAAACGCCGATAAAGAGTTAACCTGGCTGTTGAAGAGAATGTTGTCATTTTTGCGTAGTTGTGGGAGACTGTGTACTTCTGCTTGCTCATTTGTCTGTTTTGCGGGACAAAATTCCAATGCAGCGCGAACTATATCGCAGCGTTAAGTATGAGATGCAAAGACGCATTCAGGACGTGGAAAGAGAGCTCAACAGTAATGATAACATGATTCTAAATATTATCGAAATACGTCTTCGCTCCAAAGCCCATCAAGCCTATATCAACATTTTGAATTCTATTTTTGATATATTTTTTATTTTGCGAAATTTTAAGTATTTTAATGGTATCCGAACTACACCTGTCACAAACTCAAATTAGAAAACATTCAGCGTCGTCTATTAAAATGTCTGATTGTGAGCTTTAAGGGGTAATATCACCTCATGTTCTTTTCTTTTTGTTTTTTTTTATTGGTTTAAATACTTCCTAAACTATCCAAGAATGATATAAAAAGTTGATTATGAGGGGGAAAAACTTTTAAGTGTGTGAAAAATTCGATATTCCGAGCATAGTCGTAGAACAAAATTAGCGGTATTTCGGTTGCGCAGAGAAATATGCGTTTCGGGATTCTTATTTGTATGAAATGTACCAACAAGTCTTAGCTTCGAGCCTTCAAATAGACGTCTCCACTGATAAAATTTCAATGCTGAAGAATAGCTATTTGTATAAAGTCCGTTAGAATTCACAACAGTTTGTGTTTTACTTCTTCACGTGTCCATCGTTGCTTTAGTGCATTTGATTGTGTTTCAATTGTTATATTTGACCATGGATGCAAATGAACATCAGTTGCGAAAAGGAAAAAAGCACGGTCAGTCAGTTTCGAAGAGAAAAAGTATTGCGTTGCGAAAAGTACAAAATCGTTATGTACAAATATGACAGATCTTCAGCACGACCCTCCTATGCCAAAGGAGATATTTAAAGCTATAAAGCCAGTATATGAAGAGTTGCAGATAAAAGCTTCTTTTTCGTCGTTTGGGTGGATTTACACAGAATTCTAACGAAAGTTTGAATTCGCTAGTATGGTCCATGGCACCTAAAAATATTTCCAGTGGCAAAAAGGTCCTTGATGTAGCTGTATACTTAGCTGTTCTTCATTTCAATGATAGATATAATGGAATTATGCGAGTAATGGATCAACTGGGCATCACCATTGGAGAAGATTGCTACAACGTTCCCTCACCAAAGAGGCTAAAACAGCTCGCAGAGATGCATGTACGCCAAGAAAGGGTGAGGAGGTGGAAAATCTTCAAATGGAAGGCCAATTGTATGAGGCAGCCATCGCAGATTAGAGGTAAAACGAACATTTCATTCAAATAGCACTACTTGAAACTTTAAACGCGTTTTTCTGGAAAGCATGTTTTTTTACCTGGGCGTACCGATAGTGTTGTCAATTTTTAATCGATTGACTTAAAATTTTAACTGTATCTTAAAAATATAATTTTCTAGTGAACATCGTAGGATTTTTCTGATACGTTGAATTTTACCAATTTTATAATCGATTTTCGGACCATTTTCTCGGATTTCTTTTTTTTAAGATTCAAATTGACGCCATTTCGTTTAAAATTCATTTATTAACAAAATCCTACGATGTTCACTTTATTTTCATCTATATTTTAAGAAATCGTTTCGTTTTTTGTCCCAGATTAAGAATTGTGACCTGTAGCAGTGCGCCCAGGTGGATCATCAGCGACTTTCTTTTTTTCTTTAGTGTGCTACTATATTGCCATTTTGTATTGTAATTAATTAAATTAACAGTGTTTTTGTATCTAAAGACTAGATCTTTCATATGCCCAATACCCCATATTTTCATGTTTTTTTGCGTTTATAATAATTCTTAGAAAATGATCCTAAATTTGGTGGTCACAAGGTGATATTACCCCTTAAAGCTACTGGCGTTTTTCCTGAACGAAATTGTGATCACGCCTTGCTATTTAGGGTTCATAACTTGGAACTGCTTGAGACACGTAGGGAAATAGCAATTGACAATTTTATTCATGGATTAATACTTGTATAAGGCACAATTGACTGTTCTATGTTCTTGGAATTGATTTCGATTACCGCTTCCCGCCTTTCATTACGAAACTGCATAATCTTCGTCGCTCCTAGATGTCGAACTAATTGCATGGTCAGAAGCTCGCTATACCAAATGTGTAAAATCGCGGATGTTTATTGTACAGACATTTTTTTGAGTATAAAGTAAAGCGTGCATGATTTTTAGTGATTTTCATTTTTATTTTTGTCTATTGAATATCTCGTTTATTTTATTTCATAATGATATTGTACTCTTGTTTTCTATTCTATTGTGGTTGAGATGTATGTATATGACCAATGTATATGAATGCGAAATTTTGGTTGTTAAACTGTTGGGCATGACTAAGATATTTACTTACATATGTCGTATCACATTTATATAATAGGGAAAAACTATTTCGTACAGGTGTTGACGGTCCAAATAAAATTTATCTCTAGTGATAAAACCTACACGTTGAGTATTTTGTTCGTCTAGAGATACCAGAAACTATTATATTCAGTCATCATTCGAAGGTACAATTCATAAGAATACGCGGTCAATTTTAAAATTAATGTGTGTTTATTGACATGAAGCCAAAGCTCATTACTTGCCACTTACTATAATGTTGGCCAGGTTTATTTGTGAAAAATAATGTCGTGGAGCCCAGTAACGCAGGTTTATTGGCGATCCCATTTAAACGAAAATGAGCTTCATCGCTTATGAATAAAATCACATTATCACTCATAATCACTTGAATTCTGAAAACAAAGTCTTCGCGTACAGTAAAATCAGTTGACTTCAGTTGTTGCACAATAGGAAGTTCGTGCGGATGGCGTTTTAATGTATGCAAAATTGGTCTAACCGATTCAAGATTGATTGCTAGCTCACTAGTTACAGTCAGACATCTAGCTCACCGCCCTGGGCTTCTGACTATCGCTTCCCTTACCCTTGCAACATTTTCTGTCAACTGTCAGAGACAAACAAACGATGTAACCAGGGTTCAGAAAGTACACACATCATACGCACAGTGTACTGTTCAAATACAACCAACACATATTTTTATTTTCATATCAATTATGTGTGGCTTTAAGTTTTGTACGGTGCCGAACACAATCATGAATGTGTTTTGTTTTAACATTTGGTGGCGTACACGAACATGAATAGTATACGTATTGTTCGAACGGAACACACTTGAACCACACATGTTCGAGTGTATCTATACTTTAAGTTCGTGTACGTGTACGGAAAGAAAAAGTACATGAACGATAGACAGGTACGAGTGCAGTTGTACTTTAAGTTGGTGTATGCGTACAGCAAAAAAGTACATGAACGATATAGATTCGAGTACATCTACATTCTAAAGCTGAAAGTCCATACCATCCGTTCTATGCAATGTAACGTTGCTGTAACGTTCCAACCTGTAGAAAAATATAATTTCATCCCAATCTGGTACACGCAAATAAAAACGACAACAATTGTTTCAACCAAATTTATTTTAAACAATGAAAATAATTCATTAGCAGTTATACGGAATAAATATACAAAAAATAAAATAAATAAAAAAACAAAACGAAAATAGTTCACAAACAAAATATAGCTATAGCTCTCAAAGAAGTCTAATATTTTAATAACAAAATTAAACTTTGACTTGCTCGACGGCTCAGCCCTTAAAATAGAAAACAGTGAATAACAACAGTTTAACTTTAACCATACAGAGAAGTTTATATATTTTGTTTGTGAACTATTTTCGTTTTGTTTTTTTATTTATTTTATTGTTTGTGTATTTATTCTGTATAACTGCTAATGAATTATTTTCATTCTTTAAAATAAATTTGGTTGAAACAATTATTGTCGTTTTTATTTGCGTGTACCAGATTGGGATGAAATTATATTTTTCTACAGGTTGGAACGTTACAGCAACGTTATATTGCATAGAACGGATGGTATGGACTTTCAGCTTTAGAATGTAGATGTACTCGAATCTGTATATCGTTCATGTACTTTTTTGCCGTACGCGTACACGAACTTAAAGTATAGATACACTCGAACATGTGTGGTTCAAGTGTGTTCCGTTCGAACAATACGTGTACTGTTCATGTTCGTGTACGCAACCAAATGTTAAAACAAAACACATTCATGATTGTGTTCGGCATCGTACAAAAATTAAAGCCACACATAATTGATATGAAAATAAAAATATGTGTTTGCTTTCAACCGTGTTTGTTTACATTTATGTACGAGATTTTTATTCAATGTGTATACTTTTCTGAACTCTGATTGTAACTGAAATGGCGTCTTATGTGGAGAAGAACAAGAACTAGGCCCACCACGATCTTCTATCTCCGCACTTCCAGTATTACGCAGCTCAAAACCGTAAGTCTTTTGTGCGACCCTCTATTATTGTTAAAAATAGAAAATAACCTATTCCCCAAGGATCTGCTTTTTGTTAAAGATGCTTCATGGAATTACATTATAAAGTTGTATGAGATGGATGCTGGCGATTAGGCTCAAAAGTTTGTCCAAAACTGACAGAAAACCACATTTATCAAGAAAACATGCCAAAAATTAAAATGTTTGAATTGTTTGCACACAAGTATTTAGTAGGGCAGCAGGAGCACTGATGGAATTTTTAGCAGAAAATACTAGACTTGGCCACAGAAACTCCACTGACAGAACAATTATATTGTTAGCAATTTGTTTAGTCTATGAATGGTAAGCGCGGATCTGCGTCTGGAGCCAGTTTGAGGACACAAGCGAAGACACTCTACGAAGGACTGTCGGCCGAGGTGACTGCCGCTGTCACTTCCGAAGACAATCAGCTCCATTTTACATTCATATTAAATAAGTTGCTGTATCGAAATCAATAGGTAGTTGTACTCGTGTAGTTCTGCGTCATTTATTACCTTATTTCTAACAATATTGTAAGTCCGGTCCTGGAGTTGAACGCAAAGGTTGGTTGATTTTCGCTCCGTAAAATACCAGGTTATCTGGGAAGTTACGAGCAGTTAAATCAAGCAAACGAGGCGGAAGTGTACAGAAGTGAGAAGTAAAAAGTAGAGTGCAGTGAGGGAAAAACGAAAATAAGTGAAGACACGTGTGGGCAGGAGTCCAAGGTCCGAAGGGTCGACCGGCCGACGACTTTTGCGCGCGACGCGCTATCGGGCGGATAGACGATAAGAGCCAAATAACAACAAAAGACAGGGCAGGATCAGTACATTTGGGTACAGTGAAGTAAAGCAAATAAAGCATAAGATGAGTGCCGATAGAAGACAGAGATACGAGAGTGAAACATCGGGGGATGACCGGAAGAGACAACGGGAGGAGAGCTATGAGATTTTGGGAAAAGCAAAAAAATCGCTAGATCTCCACACAAAGGACAATCAATAACGGAGATGGAAACGCTGAAGGAGATGATGAAGGAGATACTGGGAGACGTCAAGGGAATGAGAAAGGATCAGCAAAAATTTAAAGCAGAAATAAAGCAACTAAAAAAGGAAAATGAAAATCTAAGTAAAAAGATAATGGTACTAGAAAACAGAGTTAGGACGATGGAAAATGAAAATCGGAAGAATAATATTGTAATAAAAGGTCTAACGGCAACAAAAGAAGATCAACTGCAGTGCGAAGATGTAGAAGTCTTCATAGAAAACAGCCTGAAGACTAAAGTCAAACTATTGGTTAAAGAAATTAAACGCGAAACGAGACAACGAATGGTAGTAGTAAAATGCGAAACCTTTGAACAAAAATGCAGGTAATGAGAGCTAAAAACAAACTAAAAGAATCGCAATGTTACGTGGAGGATGATTTAACAAGAGAAGAGAGAAAGATACAGGCTATACTGAGAAACAAGGTGAGGGATGAAAGAGGAAAAGGAAAAAATGCTAAAATGGGATACAGAAATGTAGTGATTAACGGTGAAGTTTAGGACTGGAACGAGGAAGAGAATAAACTGGTCAAGAGACAACCAAAAAACTAGCAAAAGAAAGCAGTGAGGAGGACGAAGTGGGGACGACAAAGGCGAGAACACTGGAGAAGGAATACGGAAATATGAGTAAAAACCAAAAATTAACAATGATAAAAATAGGCACTTGGAATGTAAGAACAACATATGAGGAGGGAGCAGTAAAAAGTTATCCGAAATAATGGAAGGCTATGGACTAGATATACTGGCACTACAAGAAACGAAACAAATGGGAAACGAAGTAACAAACATTGGAAATAAAACATTCTTCAAAAGCGGCGGCAGAAGGAGACACTTTGGCGTTGGATTTCTAGTTAATCAAAAAAATAAATAAATTAAAAAAAAAAGTAATCGATTTTAAAGCAATATCAGACAGGATCTGTTACATAAGGTTTCGCGGTAGTTACAGGAAGATAAGTATTATTAACGCACACGCTCCAACAGAAGACAAAGATCGCGAAATAAAAATGAATTTTATGAAAATCTAAGCGAATTAACAGAAAGTATACCTAAATATGATATAAAAATAATGCTAGGAGACCTAAATGCAAAAGTGGGTAGAGAAGAGACCTTTCGAAACGTAATTGGGGGAAGAAATCTGCACACAGAATACAACGATAATGGCAACAAGCTAATTGAATTTGCAATAGAAAATAAAATGAAAATAGCCAGCACATATTTTGAACGTAAAAATATACATAAAGAAACTTGGATCGCGCCAAACGTAAAAGTAAGATACCAAATGGACCACGTATTAATAGAGAGCATACATTTTGGGGATATTAAAAACTGCAGAAGTTACAGAGCAGACGCAAACAACCACCATATCCTGGTAATAGCAACATTTAATCAAAGCCTACAAGAAAACAAAAAGAAAAACGAGACAAACAATAATATAATATATGGCGACTACAATCGGAAAATATGGTAAACCAACTGCAAAAAAAATAGAAGAACGACTGGGAGAAGACACAAACTGCGAAACAGCAGAAGAAGAATGGGCAAAAACCCAAATGGCAATGATAGAAGCAGCCAACACTTGCCTAGGAAAAACCGAAGCCCTAAAGAAAAACGACTGATTCGACGAGGATTGTATGAAAACCTTAAAGGCAAGAAATAGAGCAAAGATAGAGAGGGACAAAAACATGACACAAGAGACAAAGAACAATTATGAAGAAGAAAGAAGAGCAGTAAAACGAATTTGTAGGCAGAAAAAGAGGGAAAAACTGCAAAGCCAATTACAAGTAATAGAAGAACACTTCATAAACAAAAAGAAAACTTCTACCAAGAGACAAAAAAATCAAGCAAACTGGAAATACCAAAGCTATCTACTGTATAAACAAAGGGGGCCTACTGATAAGGGAACTAAGCGAAAACTAAATAGATGGGCACAGTACCTCGAGGAAATATGGCGAAAAGAGAAAATGCTAGAAGGATGGAATAATGCCGTAATATGCCCTATCTTTAAAAAGGAGACAAAACACTATGCGAGAATTATAGAGGAATTGCGTTGTTGGACACAACACATAAGATCTTAGCAAAAATAATACGCAACAGACTAAGTAAATATAAGAAAGAAATAATTGGAGAGTATCAGCGGAAGATCTACAATAGATCAAGTGTTCACGTTGAAAATGTTACAAAATGGAAGCTATGAACAAAATTTGAGCTTACAGATGCTCTTCATAGACTTTAAACAAGCATATGACTCCATAGTGCGTAGAAGGTTGTATGAGGCGATGGAAACACTGAAAATACCACAAAAATTAATAAAGCTGATAAAAATGACATTGACCAATACGAATGTTAGAATTGTGTTAGAAAGAAGCTACTCAAAACAATTTAATATCAGGAGAGGGTTAAGACAGGGAGACCCCCTGTCCACGAACCTGGTTCTCGAGATAATAATGGGAAAAAGCGAAATCCAGAGGACAGGATTGATTTTGCACCATAAACACCAAAGCATAGCATATGCTGATGATGTAGTTTTACTAGTAAGGTCAAAGAAGGAATTACAAAGAGTATTCAAAAAAATGGAGAAGGAAGCACAGAAGTACGGCTTACTAATAAACGAGGCAAAAACAAAATATATGGAAATGGGAACAGATGTATCTAAAGAAAATGAATTCATAAAATTTCAAACGGAAGAAAAACAATACAGAATAGAAAAAGTAAACCACTTTGAATATTTGGGGGTGACAACAACAATAACAGTAACAAATAAAGGACAAGAAAGCGAGGAAATAGAAAAAAAGAGTTTTAAAAGGGAGCAGAGCGACGGGGACACTTACAGCAGTGCTGAAATCAAAAAACATATCAAGAACAGCAAAAATAAGAATATACGAAACCGTTATAAGACCAACAGTCCTGTATGTGTACGAGACCTGGACCATAACAAAACAGGATGAAGTTAAATTGGGGATGTGGGACCGAAAAACATTACGAAAAATTTTTGGAGGCATTAAACTAACAGAAGAACTATGGCGCAGACGAACAAATCAAGAAGTGATGGAAATATATAATGGGACAAAACTAAACTTGGCCGACGGGCAAGCGACGAACTAGTATCGGCACACAAATTGCAAGCGATGTTGAACCTTATCCGCATTTGTCCATACGGGTGAAATATTTCTTCTAAACAAGCCTCGAATTCGTATAGTTTAGAGCGTATCGTCCAAGTTTAGTTTTGTCCCATGGTACAATAGACCCAAAATAACGCAAAAGATACGGGCACAGAGAGCCAGATGGCTACGCCATGTAATGCGATTGCCAGAACAGAGATGGGCAAAAAGGGTTGGAGGGGGAAGACGAAAAAAGGAGGAGAGGACGACCAAGGAAGAAATGGTTTGCATATGTTAAAGAAGACGTAGAGGAATTGGTAGGGAGCAACTACAGCCTACAAGGCCTACAGTCTACAAGGCCTACAGCGCTGCAATATATATTGTAAATAAACTAGAGATGGGACATTCGAATCCGCGAATCCTCGAATCCATCGAATCCTGAAAAAGATTCGAGATTCGAAAACTCGAATCTTCGCACGATTTTCGTAATTCGAATCTTTCGAATCCAAAAAAAAAATAATAATAATAATGATGACTCATGTAATCACGACATATGAATCACTGACTAGAAAGATCTCGACGATTCTCTTCGGTTCTCGTTCTTTCAGCCACAAAGTATTTATAAGCTGGCATGCTTTCCTAATGTTTGTGGTATTTTAATAATAATAACATAATTTATCTTTTAATATTGTGTAATTTGTTTTTTTTTAATTTCATTTGTAATATAAATATGTCCAAAAAAAAAAATCTTTTTTAATAAATATTTTTAAAAACTGTATCTTTTTTAATTAAAGTAGCTTTAAAATTTTCCTGTAAAATTGTTTTTCCTCTCTGTCCTTTCTTATTATTGTAATTATATGATGGATTCGAGAGATTCGAGATTCGAAGGATTCGAGAGATTCGAGAATCCTTTAGGATTCGGATTCGAGAAAATTTGGATTCGTCCCATCTCTAAAATAAACAAAATGCTAGGAATAGGTTAATGATGCCTAACACAAACTTAATGAATGTTTACATAAATTGTACAAGTGTGTTAATATATTAAATTCCGCAGTATTGTTTACATGAACAATTATGTAAAAAATTGGAAACTTCTTTTAGATGTAGTAGACAATTGTTTCACTTATATAGAAATATGCAAAAAATATTAATTCAGTTTGTAGTGGATATATGGACCATGGAAAGTAATTGAGTAGTGAAACGTCGTGAGTGTAGACTGAATATAAATATTTGCACTAACAAAATTAAAATACAAGCATACCAGTGACACATTAAACATACACGTAGAAATAATTAACTTTGCTTTGTGAAATTGTATTAGAAACTGTTGAATATTTGTAAATACATATATCCTTTTAACTCCGTAAAGAGCGGCCCCAAACCCATGCTGAAAAAGGACGAGGGTTGTGTGCAGGGCTGACAAATTCGCCTTGAAGAAAAGTAGTAAGTTTGTAATAAGTTTTCTAAGATGTATGATGTTATAATAATAAACAATGTAAGGTTACTTTCTTCTAAAAAATACTTGAAAAAATTACGTTTCTTTTTTTTTAATCAAATATTTTTGTCAAGAGAAATTTATGTTCTAAATATTATTAATTACGAATAGAGACAACAAAATTATTTCATGATTTACGTAATTTATAGCTTAAGATTCATTCAACATCTGAATTGAGACGCTTAAAATAGTGCTGTTGTATGTTAAGCCCGTCTGACACGATCAATATTCTTGTACATTTTTCTGTCAATTTTCTGTTGCGTGAAAAAATAAAAGAAGCATGTATACAAAAAATTGAAGTAGAACTTTTCTGTATGCATGGTCTCTTCAATTTTTGTGTCAATTTTCTATTAACGCAAGCGCAGAGCATCAATTTCAAAATTTCGAAACCCTCTTAATCTGTCAGTCCCACCATAGTCCCATACAGTCCCACAGTTAGTTGTTAGCACGTTGTGAGTTCCATGTCACTCTTATCGGGAGGCTGTCTGAAACGTTTTTGGATCACGTTTGGATATATAATGGAGGAATGTTTGCTGTTAGCTAGCGCTGCAGTAGCTCTTAAGTGCTGTGGTTTTATTAAAGAAAAGGCAAAAAGAAAGGCACGCAAAACATGGAGCAGATCATGGTTATAAACACGAGAGCTGGGATGGAGCTGGGTAAAGGGGTATTAAATCTTGTAAATACGGAACTGCTCTCTGAGGACATATCAGCTTACCGTAATTATTTAAGATTAAATAATACACAATTTCAAATGTTGTCTTTAATTGTCTATAAAGAGCACAATATTATTGCGAAACTAGTTTTGGTGACTGCAAGAACTGTGGTATATTTACAGACACAAAATAAGAAAGAATGCGAAAATTATAACCCGTTATCTTATATTGTCTGTGAGCCGTACCTAATTTCAGCTTGGAAACGCATTAGATTTGTGCGCAGAAAATTGACGAAGAAATAGAACATTTCCTATTTTTTTATGTACATAATAATTGAAGGAAACATTGACGATTTTCTTTTGTATGATATTTTCAATTTTTCACGCAACAGAAAATTGACAGAAAAATGTACAAGAAAATTTACCGTGTCAGACGGGCTTTACGCAAGTTCAGCAAACAATACAATTCAGTATTATATAAGAACTCTCATGGATAGACTGGACAAATATGCGCTATGATGAGTCATCTACCCTTTTCACAATGTAATATATTATAGAGGACAAAGAACAAATACCTCATCGTACCGCATATTTGGCAAGTCTAATCAGGAATTTCAGTCTGAATTGGGAATGATAATATCACAGAATAGACAGAAGCGGCAAGGAGTGTCGGCAGCTTTGATGTTCGTGTGGTCGATTTAAATGTTCTCGAAATAGCTCAGAAGTTAGCTAACGCCATTTTGAAAATACGAAAGGTGCACATTTCTTCCTATTAATTGAAAAATATTACAGTTTTGGGTATGTTAAAAGAATAGTATTTGCTAAGAAGTTAAATCAGTGATACACAACAATAATCGTATATTTGAATTTTAATATGCACACACCATACCAGGATAATAACATTAATGAAGCAAATATACCACTATCGTCGTATTTAAAACATGGTTCCCAGCCATACGCATACAGAATTTACCACAAAATTTTCTAACTTTGTCGCTTCTGTCTATTCTGTGATAATATTCCAAACCACAATTTAAATAAATCACGCGAAACTGAAGTAGCAGTATACTCAGTAGATGGACCCTTAACATGGTCCCTAGTCGGTCGTTTGAGTTATCATTCTTAGGATGTTCTATGGTCAATCTTATTTGCAATACTTAATGATACCACGTCATCCACCTTTTATTAAAGCCCAATAATAAATACTTCTGTCTAAATGCCACTAAATGCATCACGTCTTCGAAAATAGAATATATAAAATTTAGATATTAACCACCGAGTGGATAATTAAAATAAACTGTCTGAATGCCTTATGCCCGGTTTCACCAACATCAAATAAATAGTTATTCATAGAATAACTTTATTCTTCGAATAAAAACACCGTTTTATGTTTCACCAACAACGAATAGCGCTATTCGTAGATTAAATCTCCGAATAAACTAACTGGCCAAATGCCTAGGGTTTAAATTTTATTCGGAGATTTCTAACCTAGCAAAATACTTGACAGCTGTAAACAAACTTGAGTTTGTTGTGTAGTAGTCGATTTAGATTTTTATTTTCCAATTATACATAGATATTCTATTTCTTCCACCCCCCAACATTTGTATTAATTAGATTTATTTATCATATTTACTGCATAATTAAATTCTAAATAGTCAAGGTTAATATTAGGATAGAATATTTACAGTTATCACTGTAAACCTATACACAGAAATTCTTTTTCTATTTGCCCAGAAATAAATATATTGTAATGGCGTGTCTTCGTTTGCTGCGGGTCATTATTGTTATCGACACTTTCTACGCTAATGGCTCATTTACTACTAACCAATTCATAATTACTTTCCCGAAAATAATGCCTCCTCAGTTTACTTGTTATCATACCTGCATACAACCACAGAATAGACGGAAGCGACAAAGTTAGAAAATCTTGTGGTAAATTCTGTATGCGCATGGCTGGGAACCATGTTTTAAATACGACAATAGAGGTATATTTGGTGAACTTCATTAATGTCATTATCCTGGTATGGTGTATGCATATTAAAATTAAAATATACGATTATTGTTGTCTATCACTGATTTAATTTCTTAGCAAATACTATTTTTAGTTAGCTAACTTCTGAGCTATTTCGAGGACATTCAAATCGACCACACGAACATCAAAGCTGCCGACACTTGTCGCTTCTATCTATTCTGATACAACAACGACAGACCAGTTTCACATTTAACCCTTATCCACCTTACAAGCAGTTATATAGTAAGCAAGTGTTCAGTTCAATTTTAAAAGCCCATAAAAAGAGAAAACAGAGTCCAGATCCAACACTATTTGATAACAATGGATAACAGGTGTGTACATTAAATATTAAAAGCTTTTAAATATATATATATTTGTATGAAATTACAGATTGTTAACATCATCATCATCATCACCTTCTGATGGAGACATGGAGATTAGACGTCCTAGATTTCCTCTAGATCAAAGAAATTATATTGCAGAGTATGATGAGGTGGATTTCAAAAATAGATTTCGTCTGTCTAAGGAATGTGTTGAGAACATTTTGCAATTAATTGGTAATAATTTGCAAGTGTTAAGCAACAGGAACATGCCTGTAACTGCGACAAACCAGCTATTAATAACTCTTCAGTTTTATGCAAGTGGTTCTTTTCAAGTATGCACTGGTGATCATTTTAATGTATCGAAAACAACTGTATGCCCCATTATCAAGAAGGTAACACACCAGATTGCAATGTTAAGACCCCGATTTATCCATATGCCTGCCAACAGGGATGAATTGATTTCTACCCAAAATGATTTTTATCGAATACACAATTTTCCATGTGTATTAGGAGCTATTGATTGTACTTGCATTAGAATTCAATCACCAGATGGTGACTATGGGGAGTTATTTAGAAACAGAAAGGGATTGTTTTCAATAAATGTGCAAGCAGTGTGCAACCGAAAACTTATATTTATGGATGTAGTAGCAAATTGGCCAGGCAGTACGCATGACTCTACCATTTTTAATGATTCTCGGCTTAGGGCTCACCTGGAAAATAATTAATATCATGGTGTTTATTTACTGGGTGATAGTGGATATGCTTGCAGGCGATACCTATTAACACCCCTACTGAATCCCCAAACACAAGCAGAAAATGCTTACAACAATAGTCACATTAATACACAAAATGTTATTGAGCAGGCGTTTGATGTAATTAAGCATCGTTTTCCTTGTTTGTCACTAGGTATGAGATTGAATCTCGATACCACTTTAGCAGTTATTGTGGCAACATTTGTTTTTCATAACATTGCAATAAGTATGGATGATGGTGAACCTGATGAAAACCCAGAGATTGTAGTACCTCTATTTGAAGATCCCGGGTATGCTTTGCAACACAATGAAATTGACAACATGGGTGTTTGAAGAGCATTAATAAACACAGTTTTTGTAAGATGAAAATGTTTTATTTTTTCTAATTCAATTGATTTTAACTCCAATTCTATGAGTTCTTTTTGTTTAATAATTTCTAAAATTTCAATTTTTTTCATATCCCGCTCTTGTTTCATAGCAGGAACCTTTTCGCCATAAGTTTTCTCTTTTGCTGTCCGTTTGATGGTACTTTTTCTATTCATGATCCTTGCTGTGGAAGTACTTGCCTCTACTTGAACCGACAGGCTTGGCAAAACTCCTTCCACTTCAATTTTATCTATAAGGACAAGTATTATATAATTATAACACCTACTTTCATTTTTTTCTGTGCAGTTCAAGTTTGCAGCGGAAGATACACTTAAATAATTATTGGCAGCATCTGTAATATTATAAATTTAGTCCCAAAACAAAAATAAAGATTGCATTATTTCAATGTAGATTTTACATTTCATTATATTATCATTACAAGTATTGGTATTTGAATTATAGGAATTTCCCAATCCTTCTGCCTGAGCCCCTATTAATGATAGCACATGAATATCACTACAAGACAAATGTGTTGTCTTAGTGCCACCACCTGTTTTGTATATCCCCATCTTAAATAATAAGATTGTATTCATAGAATATTATTTCATTTGTTTTCACTTACTTTTTCATCAGCTTTATGTTCCTTGGCTGTTTTCTTCATTGTCTCATATAACAGCTTTAATTGCCCACCACTTCACGGGCCTGTTTTTGCAATGCTGTTATAGTGGCCCGCTATTTTATCCCATATTTTTGTTTTCATCGCACTTGTAACAACATCAGTTTTTTTGTTTTCAATAACATGTTTATATTTTTCTATTATTACTAATACATTTTCCTTTTCTTCTTCAAGAAAGTTTCTTCCTCTCCCTTTTCCGTGAAGTTTCTGCGTTCATAGTGGCTAAAACATATTCAATTTGGAATTTATTCAAATTGATATTGTGTATTACAAAAAAAAATTCTTAGAGAATACGTATTGAAATTTTATCAAATGTAGATGAAATTATACTTACAAAGAATAATAAAAGTTTCTTTATTAATAAATATGAATACACTAAATTTGGTTTTACTCCTGCACTTCTGATATACACCTACCACACATCTGTATACGTCTAAATCTAAAACATGTCTAAAATACGTGCAGAATACATCAAATGACAACAGAATATCATAGAAATATAAGAAGAACGACTCTAGTAGCAGCATTATGAAATAAAAAGCCTTAATCACACTCAAAAGCATCTTATTCATTGAATAACTAACTGAGGTTGAAAATGCGTTATTGAAACAGAAATTTAGTTAACTGGAGAATAAATTTTATTCATAGAATAACTATTCGTGGATTTATTCAGTGTTGGTGAAACCAGGCATTAGTATTTCAGATGCTGGAATAAGTTGAATAATTCTTAGCTTCTATGATAGGCACAGTTCATTGAATTTAATTGAAACAATATTTCTTTCGAAATCTCACCAACTCATGAAAATATGCTGTATAATGTATGGATTATGTACACATGTTTGTTACAGAAGGAACTGCAGGAATAACAATAGTCAATAAAAGAAGAGAGGTTCAAAGACCAAATGTGTTTGACTTGAAATATTTGTTGAATCCAATGGAAATGGTTTTCAGCTTTGTTTGATATACAATTGCTCCACTAAGCACACACTGAAGACAGTGTTACTATGTGTCTAATCATGTTTTAAACTAAAACTAGAACCACAACCTGTAGTCAAACTTGCAATTTTGCAAACAAATTTCAACAGACACTTTCCTTAGCTATAACAAGAATTACTTTTTTCTCTTTACCTTTGTTTGTTACTGTTTACTAAAACAGTCTCTTTTAGGGCCAATAACATAATAATCTTATTTATTTCTAGAAAAAGATATATATCTAATTTCATAAACATAATAATTATAATAAATCATTTACAAGATGCTTATTTATAGGTAAAATCATACAGTTCTTTCTATACTGTAAGATTATATTCTGAAATTAAATTTGTAACCGTCTTACCGTTCTTTATTATATTTCTGCATTCTTCTGCCGGTAACTTGATATAAAGCGAACCTAATCTCATCCAAGTCTTCTCAAGATTTTGCAGTACTCGATCCGCTTCTTGGAATTTATTTCTGGTATTAGACAATTGTAATTTAACTCTTTTATTTGTTAAAATATCTTGAGCTAATGTCTCCACTTCGGTTAAATAGATAGTAGATTTCCTAATTTGAAGATCTCCCTCGTTCATTCTCACAATTAGGTTATGTTAATCAATGCAGAGTTACTTAATATACTTCACTACGTGACCATTAAATAATCTATGATGACCATAATACAACTACATGATGATTACACTACTACAATTCTACAATAAGATGGTTTGCTATGCATGACTAACTTCTCTTCATTGTTTAGATGGCTAGTTTACCCCATCGGGTCAGTTTTCAATATTACTAATATTCACTATACACTCTGGGAAATGAGGGATAGATGGCGCATTATCTACAACAAGTTCACCTTTATTTTAAACGTAGTATTTTTTATTTTACTACGACAATTACTGGAATTCATTGTATATTCCGTTAGCCATAGTACATTGTCGACTTTTAGTTATACAAATATGATGATGCATTGTCAGCCTGTTCTTATTTTGGTGTTTTCTATCTTTATTTCTTTCCTTCGGTTTGGATTCGTTACCGATTGGTACGCAACTCCTATGCTCGACTCAATGCTAAAAAGTTATCCGATGAGTTAGATTATATCTATTTCACACGGCAAAATTTAAGGTGTCAAAAAGGGCGCTAGATATCAACTACCCGCGAAATTTAAAATTATTAGCGGGAATTTTAAATTAATATTAAATATACTTATCGTCGATTTGAAGGTTAGAGTAACTTACATTTTAATCCAATATAAATTATTAACACGTAAATACTTTCTAGCACGTATTTCAGAAGTATTTATGTGTCAATAATTTATTTTGGATTAAAATGTAACTTAGTGAGTTTTACCTTCAAACCGACGATACACATATGTAGCTATAATAGGTACAAGATGAAAACAAAAAGTTTGAAAAGAAAATGTATATTATAAAGGAAAAGAAAAATTAATTACAGTTGAATTTTACATTAAATAATGAGTGCATATTAAAACAAATGTCTAATAAATAGAGAAATCAAATAATTAAACACTAAAAACAATATAAAAGAAAAGGAAATATAATTACAGTAGCGTTTTACGTAAAAAACATAAGTGAATATTAATTAAATGAAAGATATAAGTACAGGAATGAAATAATTAAACGCTCAAAACAATATAGCTTTCTTCTGTTCTTCTTCTTCTGTTTGCTACTTACAAATTTTACAATTCATGTTCTAGCAACGTATTTCCATGACCGACAGACATAACGGATTTGCTAGGAACTTCATGTCAATACTAGGGCCGGTGGGGGATTCCTTACGCCCTTTTATCTTCAGGTGTAGGCTGCTTCGATCACGCAGCCTGGGGAGAGATGAGGTTGGTTAGCGAAGAGCTAACTGGGGAAGATGACTTTTCACCTGTAACACATACGAGGATTTCAGACTGAAAAATAGCCGTTTATCAGTCGTTTAGAGGACGATGATGGTCGTCGAGGGACCTGTGGGAATTGCCTTAGTCCAGATCGATGACATCTGCAAGGCGACGGACCTTCTTTTTGGGAGGGGGTCGATCTTGGGGATCGACGACCATCTGAACGCAGAGATTTTGGCTGGCGCGGGCTCTTTCCCACGCGGACTTCAGGAGTTTCGTCAGAAATTCACGTAGAGTCGGAACGTTCAGTTCTCGATGAATCTGAACGTTCCTTACGAAGTAGGGGGCGTCAACGATGAGGCGGAGAGTTCGGTTTTGGAGTGCTTCCAAACCTTTGATGTTAGTCTCACTCGCTGTTAACCAGGCCATAGCGCCGTAGGTTAAAAGCGGTCGAAGCGTCGTCTTGTATAAGAGCAACTTGCTCCCTAGGTGAAGGGGACTCCTTCGCCCTATGAGGGGCAGAAGCAAGTTGCGGGCCTTGATGAAGCGATTTCGGATTTCGTCAGTTTGTTTTTGGAATGTGAGCATTCGGTCGAAGATGACACCGAGGTATTTCACTTCGGAGCTCCAGGGGAGCTCGGAGTTTCCTACCTTAATCGGCTGACCGGGGTTTGCGCGATCATGCGAGAATCTAACTGCCACACACTTAGATTCATTTACCTTCAGACACCAGCGAGAGGTCCAACTCAGAAAACCGTCAGTAGCGCTTTGGAGGCGTTTCCTGAACAGCGCCTGCTTCCTGCAGCCTGTGTAAATGACAGTGTCGTCTGCATAGATTGCAATCTCGGTGCTGGGCTCTCGGGGAGATCCGACATGTAAATGGAAAACAGTTGCGGGCCTAGAAGTGATCCCTGGGGAACGCCGGCGTGGATTTGTCTGACGCTGGACTTCACGGAATGGGATTTGGTGCAGAAGGATCTGCCGGCTAAATAGGACCTGATGAGTTTGACCATGGGGGGTTGATTCCTGAAACGATCATCTTGTAGATCAGCCCGTTATGCCAGACTGTGTCAAAGGCATTCTTTAAGTCGAAGAAAACTGCACCTACGGGTACTCGCCTTTCGAGTTCGTTTCGGATGTATTCCGAGAACCGGAATAGTTGTAGGTCGGTGGACAGTCCGGCTCGGAAGCCGAACTGTTCATCTTGGATGACATCGTCGCTGAGTTCTTTCAACCGAGACAGGATGATTGCCTCAGCTATTTTCGAAACGTTGGAGAGAAGGCTGATCGGGCGGAAGTTTTGTGGGAATTTGTGATCTTTCCCGGGCTTGGGGATGTTGCAAGCTTCGGCGTGTTTCCAGCAGGAGGGAAAGTACTGAATTTGGAGCATTGCGTTGATGATTTCGCAAAGATGCTCCGTAGCTTCGGGGGTAACCACTTTAGGGCCAGATTGGTGATACAATCCGCCCCTGGGGCCTTTTGTTGTTGCGCCTTTGATGAGGGCTCGGACTTCGTCGGGGAGGCGGGATCGAGTGGGGTTCCGATGAGCTCGGGGATCCCGTGCACCACCGTTTCCACTTCTCTTCGGAAGATTATTTCATCGTCGCTGATTGGGGGCGGAATGCCGCGGAATACTTCTTCGAGGTGGTCGGCGTGGATTTCGATTTTCTCCTCGGGGAGAAACCTAAACCGTGGGTGCCGTGAAGAGGCGGGTTTGGGCGGTTTTTTGAGGGGTTTCTCAAGGCTTTGGATAGTTTCCATAGGGAGCCATCCTCCGTCGTGAGAGACTTGACCTTGTCGTCCCAGTTCTCCTGCTCGAAGGTTTTGAGAGCATCTCGGAGCTGCCGAGCAAGATGATTTGCTCGGAGGCTGTCAGCGGGGTTGAGGGTGGTTTGGGCCCTTTTCTTGGCTCGTCGTCTTTCCCTAACTAGCTCCCTTAGGTCGGGTGGGAGTTGTCGAGAGTGTCTGCGGGGTCTGATGGTGGAAGATTCATCGAGGGCCCGAGAGATCGCCTTGGTGAAGTTGTTACCGGCTTCCTCTAAGAGGGCCGCTTCCTGAAGATTTTCGTTGACACTGAGGTTGGTGAGAACTTTGGAGGAGAAAAGATTCCAGTTCGTACGCCGCCGAACTTTTTCCCCAGATGAAGTAGTTCGCTACCTAGGGTGATTAGGATGGCGTTGTGATCTGATGAAAGGTCAGCGATGCTTTCCACGGTCACGTTTACCGGGATGTCTTTGGATATGGCGAAGTCGAGGACATCGGATTGGACGCCAGTACGGAAGAACGTGTGGCCGTCGGGAGGGTGGTACGAAAGCCCTAAGGCTTGGATGATGTCAAGCAGCTGCCTGCCCTCAGCTCGTATGATCCGGCTGCCCCAGAGGTGGTGCTTCGCGTTCAGATCGCCCGCCATCAACACCGCGTTGGGGTCGGTGAAGATTTGGTCGAAATCCTGGCGCGAAACCCCGCCAAGGGGGGCCTATACGTCGCGTAGAGTTTTAGCGGACCGAAATCGGTCCAGATGATGACTGCCGCCGCCTCCAAAGAGTTCAGCGGCGGCACTACGACCTCGGAGTGGCGGATTGAATTTTTGACGAGTACAGCTGTCCCGCCGCCGCGGCCCATCAAGCGATCTCGACGGTATGTTTTGTAATTCACGACCTTGAGACTGTCCCCGGGCGGAGGCCAGTCTCGCTGAGAAGGGCAACGTCGATTTGGTTCTCTTGAAGAAAGTCTCTTAGCTCAGGCATACGAGTTCTGATGCCGTTCGCGTTCCAGGCGACTATTCTGGAAATGCCTTGCTGGTTTATGCTTACCGATGTATTCATAAACGGGTTGATAGATTAATAGAGGTTACGGGGGATGGAGCCCTGAACCTGCTGTAGTGCGGACGAGAATTGTCCGACCAGCTGTAAAAGGGTGGTCACGGCGCCGACATAACGGATTTCTCTGAAGGATATGTTTATATATTGTGCTGCTCAAAGAACTCTCTGAAAGAAATTGATTGCGTAATAGTCAACAATCAGAAGTTAAAGCGCTTAAACATGTATCACAATTAATATCAGCGAGAATTAATAAGCCACTGATAAAATTTTTATATTGCTAGAAAAAGAGCTTCGTGTATTTCCTCGACAATATGATAACTTATGTCATTGTCGCATGTATTATGGGTTTCATCATCATTTACCAGATTACTTCTCCCAATTATCTCAGCTTCGTTGAAAAACATTTGTAAATTACTTGAAAGACTCGTATCATCTTGCTCACAATTGGTTTCTTGCAACCTTAGATTTGTGGAGCCATTAATGACTTGAGTCTTTGAAGAAGTAATAAACTGTGGAATTGTTCGGTTGTCAATGCAGACACAGTCAAGATGAATTGCACCAAATAAATCTTCAGGCGTATTTTGGTTAAAAGTTGGAGGTTGGATACCAGTTATTCCGTAACTCTTCATGTTTTACCATATTAAAGTAATAGCTTTAATAGAGTGCATCCAGTCAATTTGTGATGGTAGTTTCCAACCTTAATATAAGAACAGATATGCTCTTGCGCATTTAGTTGTGACGTTACTTGGGCCAGGTACAACCGCTTCAATAAGATCGTGTAATTAAATATAGTTGGAGAATTTCAATAAATCCCTACGAAAAATAATAAAATTGAGAAAATATGTTTTCTAATACTAACTATAAATTTTAATGAGCAAATAATTAGAAAATGCCCACATTACTCATAAATTTATTAGGTATATATTACATATTGGCAATGCACAGTGCAACAAAAATTACGAAAATAAATATTTTAAATACATTTTTCAATAAAATAATGTTTTGACAAAAGCAATACATAAAAAATATAGCTATAAACCTGTCAAATTGTCATTTCGTCTATTATTTTTATTTATAGATCCTAGTGTTTTTAAAAGTTGTTTCTGTTGGTGGCAGTGGTGAGAAAGCTCAGCTGTTATATTAAGAATACTACTGATGCAAATAGCAAAAAATGATTTATTCGAATACACGGTTTACACGTGTCACTACTTTGAAGGATCTAAATTAAAACCTACTAGATCTTTAATTGTGTTTCGTGTCATGCATGTGATAGCATCAATACACGCAGATAAAAGGACTTTCATATCGCATATCTAACACTTCCCCTCGATATAAACGTCTACAAACGTTTCGCTCACGATTCTCTCAGCCCGCATAGCTTCAAACACTTCAAATGTTTCTCTTTGGGTAGTCCTTTTGTTATCATATCTGCCAGCATGCTGTCTGTGGATACATGATGAACGCTAATTCGTTGATCCCTTTGGAGTCTCACGAACAATGTGTCGGATGTCAATGTGCTTGCTGCGTGCGTGATATGTAGTATTTTCAGCAAGCTTCTTTGCTCTCAGGTTGTCATTATATACGGTTTCTGCAGCCAGATTAACGAATCCTAATTCTACCAAAAACTCCTTCAAGTAGATCGATTCGTTCGAAGCTTCTGTTAGAGCCATATATTCTGCTTCTGTTGATGATAAAGCCACTGTCCTTTGCTCTTTGGAATCCCATGAAACAGGTCCGCCGCTTAAAAGGAAAGTATTTCCCGTGTAAGAACGCCTATCAACGCCTATCCATTGGGCAGTTTCCCAAATCGGAATCGACATAGCCTTCCAGACATTTTGAGTTTCGTTCGAAAATTATTCCGTAGTCCATCGTTCCTTTGAGATATCTTAAGACTGGTTTGGCAGCCGTTCAGTGTTCATTGTCAAAGTTGTCGTTGAACTGGCTAAGACTGCTTACAGCATGTGCGATATCCGGTCTGGTAGAGACAGCTAAGTACATCAGCGATCCCACCAAATTTCGATATGGTAATCTTCGCACTTCTGGGTCTACTTCGAACTTCGGTTTGTCTAGCTTGGAGTTTGCGTCAATAGGAGTGCTTACTGGCTTTGATTCCGCCATGCCAAACTTCTTCAATACGTCTTTGAAATACCCACGTTCGTTCAAGAAAATCTTGTATTTTTTCAAGAAAATTCTATTCCCATTATATTTGATTTGTCCAATATTCTTTCTTTCGAACTCACGTGCCAACTTCTTTTGATTGTCTCCGTCAACTGCATGTCTTTGGATACGATCAAAATGTCATCAACATAGACAAAAATGTAAGATAACACTTCTTTCTTTCTTATGTAATACACACATGGATCGGCATTTGTTGGTATTGCTCCAAGTTCTCGCAAGTATTTGTTCAATCTCAGATTCCACTTCCTCCCAGCTTGGCGAAGCCTGTAAAGCGACTTTCTAAGAAGGCAAACTTTGTTTCCGGTTTTTAATTCTTTCAACATAATACTTTGTTACGTTTTTTTCTGATCCCTGCATATTCTGATCCCTGTATATTTCCATTTTAGCGAGCTTTGTTTGTTAAACGCATATGCTAGCAATCGAACGTTTTTTTCTTCTTTTTACGAATTTTCGTGAAGCCCATGTGCGAAAATTTGATAGTCGCTTATCAGTCAGTCCGATTGTGCAGTTGAGTTGGTAAGATCTTCTTTTAAGGTCCAGTAGCAGGAAGGTGGGTGTCAACAAGACTTGAATTGATTTTGGATTTTAATTACGTCGTCTCGGCGGATTCGCAAGTCTAAGTTGACCTATCGTAAACGACCTTCGTTGGAATTTTGGTCCGTTAGAGTAGTTTGGAAGTACGTTGTTTCGCTATACGCATATTGCGGATTCATACCTATCCTCTACGTTCTACCGTCATATTGACTGGAACTCATGTTGAACGCATGGTAAAGTAAAGTTCGATTTGCACTTTCCCCTATTCAGTTTTGTGTTTCTTTTGTATTTTAGAGTTTCTGGATACACGTAATTTTTTTCTGGATACACGTAATTTTTTTCCTGGATACACGTAATTTTTGCTTGGATACACGTAATTTCTTTTTGGATACAGTCGAGAGTTTTATTGGAGATACGTCGATTTACGTGGATTTCCCGCTGAGAGGTAGATTTCTGGTGCTTTCTCTTTTTTTTGTGGTTACCTCCTTACTAAGGCACACATTTTTCCCACCGGAAGGCTAGATTTCTATTTCCACTACAGAAGTGTTATGGCGTAAAATACTGGTACGTGATTGGTTTATTTCAAAGGGTATGAATACGCGAGTTTAATAGGTATATCCAATCATGCGTCCTGTCAATGCGGTGCACATTATAACAGCATTTACAAAATTTGTGTTCCATAGATTTTATCAGGTTTTCTAAAACGTTTAATAACAATATTAATTCAACTACAAAAGTGTCATGTGAGAAAATATCAGTTAGTGATTGGTGGTTACCCTTCCATCTTAAGGGGTTTAGTAGGTTAGGGTTTGTAGTCCATCAACTAATGCCAATATATGTAATTAACATAAAGTACATTATTAATTCCTCTCAAGATAATAAAACCTTCATTCAATTCTTCATCTTCTATTTGGGCATCTATACAAATATCTAAATTATTATTCATATCTTCGAGAACTGGTTGATTCTCTTCGTCCTGTTCTATTGCAATATTGTGTAATACTACAGTAGCCACAATGATTATTAATCGTGTTTGGAATTTTATTCTCATTCTGCATACTTATATACGAAAATGTCTTTTCCAAACCCCAAAGAGCCTTTCAATGCAATTTCGTGTTTGGATGTGTGACTCGTACAGTGTCTCTGGAGTTCCAGGATTCCGTAGTGGAGTCATAATGAATAAAATATTTAATACTGAAATTACCTTGAAGGAAACAATTTGGAAAACATCCATTTTCAAATTTTGCTTTTAAGGTGCTGTGATTGAAAATAGTGGTATCATGCGTAGATCCACCTCAATTTGCTACAATATCTAAAAATTTTAATTTGGCATTGCCAACCAATTGGACATTAATAGCCAATTTTCCTTTTCTATTTCTAAATATTTCTGCATCTTCACCACCTGAAACCACATGTTCTGCAACATTATTACTTTAATGAAGATAAACATATTTGGTAATCTCATTGGAATATGGGTACCATCTATAGCTCCAATTATTCAGGGAAATGCAGTGTGAGCAATTGTGTAACTGGTGAAATACTTTAATTTCTAAAACAGAAGATGCAATACATGTGTATATCAAGAAATTGCTATTGTAGTCATCAGTCCTAAATTCTAGATTATTTTCAATTTTCTCCAGTAATTTCAAAACTGTTGGTTTAGTTGGTTTAGTTAACCCACGAAAAAAATGAGAGTTCAACCAAATTATGAAATCGTCTAAATAATGTTTATTAATATATTATTTATTTACTCATCCACGCGATTAAGCTATAATATAGCCTCACAATATTGTTGTGGTTTTTAGAATGAATATTTGAAACTTTTTATATTATACATTCTTTATCTCTAATAATTAAGGTTTCATAAAAGAGTGGATCAGGTGTTATCATTAAGTAGTGTAAACTGGACTGACGCCCTTCTCCGAATTTTAATGTCGCGCCTTTCACGTAAGTGGAAACAAAGACTTACACTATTTAATGATAACACGTCATCCACTCTTTTATCAAACCTTACTCATAACACATGAATTATTTAATGTGTTTTCCCGAGATTAATGTTGTTATCTACACAACCTAAATAAACCAATTACCTTAAATACAAGTTTGGCAGTATTTTCCTTGTATGTTCGATCTACTCTATACATAGTTGCACTGACTCATGAACTCTTCCAGCCAAGTTGCAACTTCTTCCTTGCTATGAAGAGCAACTCTTACTGTACTACAAAATTTATCATCACTTAAAAGACTTTCAAATACAACCTTGTGGTTAAAATTTGTTGGAAGAAGTTTAATAATCTAAAATAATAAGATACGTACAGATAGAATACGCCATTGACGCAAATTAAATTGTGTAACACCTAATCTCCTAATCTCCTAATTTCTTTTTATATTTATCTTGAATTGTTTACGTTGTGACGCCATTCAATCAAACAATTATACGTATTTTTTAGTTTTATATTACCTTCGCACAACCAATGATTTCATATAATAAAACGTAAACGTTCAACACTATACTAAACATTTTATAAAATCTATAGAAGACCGTTAATTTTATAAAAGCTGTTAGAAATCATATGCGCACTAAATTTCGTATATGTATATAAGTAAAAGCGCGTTTTCATACCCTTTGAAATTAACCAATCACGTACCAGTATTTTACGCCATAACACTTTTGTAGTGGAAATAGAAATCTCGCCACCGGAAGCACGAGGGAACGTCATATTGGAATTGAGGACATGCGCAGAAGCAAACCCGGAGCGTAGTGAATTCTGGGAAAATTACACGTAATTCACGAGGGCGTAATTCAAATCAGTACGAACTTGTTGTTTTTTTATTTCTATGGTTTATTTAATTGTGTGTACCGAGGTTGTCATTGTATTAATCTTTAGATTTCTTATGCGTAACTACGTGACACCCCTCTCTTGGGTGTAATTACATGTCATTTTCAATAACGAAATAATTTTTATAGTTCTTACAGAGTTCAAATATTTAGATTTTCCTTTTTTGTAAAGACCCGAAGTCTGTTCGCGCCTCATTAATTTTTTTTTAAATTTGAGTTTTACCTTTTGAGAATTATTTCGCGTTCGGTCGCGTGGTGCCGTCCGACGTAAGTAGCTCAATAATATTTTTTCTCTTTTGGTTCGCGACGCAACATTCTCGGCGTCTAAACGCTAGAAGTGTTCAGATCAGTATTTTAGAAAATTGAATATCACTCTTTTTTAAAATTTAAATCCTGTAAACATTTCACTTTATCTATTTGTTAATATACGTATTCTCGTCTCGTACCTTTGTATTCTCATTGGGGTTATTTGAAGAACCTCTCGATTCCGATACCTCCCCTTACCGGTCGACCAGGTTCCTGCTTACCGAACGCTCCGAAGGGAGATAAATTTTGAGCAGGTGGCGTCGTCTCTTTTTATTCACTAGAAGGTTTTATTGAACCCGCACCCACAGCACCGCGAGCTAACGGCCTCCCGCAGGTTGAGCACGAACTTTATTCGGAGACGTATTCGGACCGAGGTAATTTTGGGTAATACGTCAAGAGACAAGCGATTGTAGTTTTGTTTTCTGTTTGTTATTTTTTTATTTGTTGCTCTCCTATTTCGAATTTCTTTTCGTGACAACGCCAGCCGATTCCGAAATTCGAATCAGCAATACGTAACAACTTGCCTTTTCCTTAAGTGCTTTATTGGTCCTTTCCGTGTGCGCTATTGTTTCAAGCGATTCCCCTAACAATTTGGAGGATTCCATGAACAATTCCTCCTCGATGGTCCCATTCAAGTAAGCCGTGGTTATGTCCAAATGTTGAATGGACATATTTTTGTGGGCTGCATGTGTCGTCAGCAAACGGATGGAGCTCATTCGGGCCACAGGAGCATAAGTTTCGCTGAAATGAATCCCAGGACGCTGTGCGAAACCCCTAGCGACTAATCGGGCTTTTCTTCTTTCCAGCGTTCCTTCGGAATTGTACTTGTTTCGAAGTACCAAGCGACTTCCTATTACTTCCTTGTTTGCAGGGCGCTGAACTAACTGCCATGTATCGTTCTTTAGGATAGATTTAATCTCCGAACTAATGGCTTGCAGCCATTCGTGTGCATCTTCACCAGACATGGCTACCTTCAGTGGTATCTCAGCCAAACCTGCAAATTGTGGTTCATTGATTTCTTGGTCCTCTTAGACTTCCTGGTACTGAAGTCGAGGTCTTCCCTTCAGTCCAGTGCGTAGCTTTCTAGGTCATCCAGGTCCTCTTGCTGGTGGAATGCAATGTACATTTGTATTCGGATTTACTTCGTCATCTTATTCGTCAACATCGACTTGGAGTGGAGTCAATTCGATCTCTGATATGGGGTCTTCGGATGGGGTTTTCACAATGTGATCATCCAAGTACAGGTCCTCGGGTATGAAGTCTTCAAAAGTTGTCGGAGCATAAGGAAGGATATCCATAAATCTGACGTCTCGGGATATCACGATCTTTCTCTCTTCAGTCAACCACATTCTATACCCTTTTGATGACTCAGAGTATCCCATAAAAATTGCTGGCTTTCCCCGGGAATAAAATTTCCCTTTGCCTGGTTCTGTGTCTAGACAAAACGCTTTGCATCCGAATTCTTGAAAGTATGACACATTTGGTCTATTACCGAGTTTTCCCATGCAAGCTGGAACTTGAACTTCTGTTCCTGATGTAGTTCGCTGTCGAAACGGTTTCTGCCCAGAATGATGTTGGTAGCCCGGATTGCAACAGAAGACGTCTTACAGTGTCCAGCAATGTTCTGTTATTTCGTTCTGCTGTGCCATTCTGTTGGGGGTGATACGGTATCGTAAATCTTCGTGCAATTCCATGCTCAGCGACAAATGCATCGAACTTAAGGTTCTTATATTCCGCCCCTTTGTCCGATTGCAGACATTTGATTTTCTTGTTTTTGGAATTTTCAACTAAAGCTTTGAATGCATTGAGTACATCACTTTTAGCGTTCAAAAACGTACCTCGCATCACTTAGAACAGCCGTCAATGAAGGTGACGAAATATCTGGCTCGTCCGAGCGATTCTACGCGTACAGGACCGCACACATCAGAATAAATGGTGTCCAGAATTTGCGTCTTTCGTTTGCTTTTCTTAGGAAAATGACTTCTAGTCATTTTCCCTTTTAAACAAATTTCGCAATTCAACTTCCTCTTTGGCTTCACAACATCAATACCGGTCAGCGTTTGTTTCCGAACTGCTTCCATGAAGTGTTTTTCATTGAAATGCTCCAAGCGCCTATGCCATACGTCTAAAGATTCCGTTTCTTTAGAATTGCACGCAGTTTCACAAATGTTTCCGCTTCCATTGTTCAAATTCTCGCGCACATAATACAATCCGTTAATTCGATCGGCAATCAGTTTGACAGCACCTCTTTCGTCGTTCACTGTTGCGCGATCTTTGTAAAGATACACTGAAACCCTTGTCAATTATTTTCCCGACTGATAATAGATTCGTGCGTAAGTCCCGCGCGTGTAAGACATTTTCTAACTTAACGTTTTTGATCTCACCCAGAACATCAGCACTGAACCGCACGTCATCTTTGTCCTTCGTCCTCAGTGTTGACAAAATCGCGAATCGAGTTGCTTAGGTGTGAAGTTGCGCTACTGTCCAAACATCATTTTCCGCCATTTTTCGCGTTTGTTGCCAGGAATACGTAGTCGTCTTGTAGTCTGTTTGATACACAAGGACGCGTTTCTTCACTTTTACTCGCGTTCTCTCGATCACGGTCAGGTTTCTTCGAACAATCTGCCGCTTTGTGTCCTATTTTACCATATCGATGACAACGGTATTTGAATTCACTACCGGTGTTTGTGTCAGTCTTCTTCAGAGGGTATTTAGGTTTCCGGGTGTTTCTTCCACTTCTATTAGCGTATAACGCGTTTTGCGCAGCGGTGGATACAGTATCGTTTCTTCTTGCGTCGTTCTCTTCAACGATTTTTATTCGCAATACTTCTGGTGATGGTAACTCATGTGATTCCATCGATACAACGAACATTTTCAAAATTCGACGGAAAACTGTAGAGTAACATTATCGATAATAAATCGGAATTAATGTCCACCTCCATTTCACCGAGTTCATCTATCACATCGAATAATCCGCGTATGTGTTCCCGCACATCATAGCTATTTTCCATGCGTTGTAAAATCAGCACAATTTTGCTTTCCGCGCTGGTCCCTTCGATTGATAAATATTTTCGAGTTTTAGCCACATTTATGTCGATGTTTCACAACCCTTAGTTTGTTTCAATTCACTAGGGTTTATCGAAAGAATAATGTCTAATTTCGCCTTGCTGTCGTTCGTGCACCCCAATTTTACAGCAATAGCGGTTTTGTCGTCGTGTTCAACAATATCCGGTTTCACTGATTCACCGTTTACGTATACCCCCGCATCGTTTTTGACGAGAATTGCTTGCATCTGCAGTTTCTACGTGTCATAATTTTCTTTATTTAACGGTTCAATGCGAGCCACGTTTCCTGGTCCCATAACCTGTCGATGGCAGTAGTGAGAAAGAATGATTTATTCGAATACACGTTTTAATGTGTCACTACTTTGAAGGATCTAACTTAAAGAGTACTAGATCATTAATTGTGTATCGTGCCATGCATGTGACAGCATCAATACATGCAGGTAAAAGGACTTTCATATCGCATATCTAACAGGTTCCTTATGCAACAACATAAGACACACACAAACAGATGAGTCAAACGCGATCAGATGTTCCTATCATGACGACACTTGGATCAAGGCACGCCCATGCGCGGTATAAACGACCTTAGGAAAATTTACGAGCATACCTATTCTTCTTATATCATAGTTTCCAACCGGTCTGCCTTTTGCTGCAGACATAATTCCCCATTCCCACTTTGGAAATGGCTATGTTCCAAAAGTCCCCATGTCATGGGCGTAGCTAGCGAGGGACAAGGGTGGGCACCCACACTAGAAAATTTGTTGCCCCACCTAGAAAACTCGTATGGTATATATATATATATATATATATATATATATATGTATTTATAAACATATAATCAGCTCGCCCTAGAAAAATCCCTAGCTACGGCCATGCTCCATGTTTGTAAGTTCAGGTGACCCAACGGCAGAGCGGCTTCCTGTCTGGTGGTACTTGGGCACTTGCATTAAAGCTATTTAACAGCTTGTCGATATCACGGATTAAATCAGCAGGCCCCAGTGCGTTTTGGTAACAGTCCTGAAAATAGAGAATTCAAAAAGTTATAGATACTAGTATTATTCACAGGTAGTAATTCTATCGCGTTCAACAATTTTATTGATCTCAATGTATAAAATGGGGATATAGGGGAAAATATATGTAGCACTGAAAGTACTGCTAATAATAATAAGTGAAAGAAGTACGATTTCACATATTGTACGTGAACCCGTAAATCCCGGAATATTCACAAAAAATTATTCCAGACTATCCTTAGGTAAAATCGGACGCGAAATCCAATGGAGATAGTTTCCATCCTGTACGAGACACCGTTGCCCCACTATGGGGTGCACTTGGGGCTACGCTATAACGTACATATTCACGTTTTAATTATACTAAACACACAAACACAATAAACTATGATAACATAAAAAGGTAATTTGTAATTATTAGTCGTTCATTCATAACTTTAAACGTAGTATTTTGTATTTTATTATGAAAATTATTGGAATTCATTGTTCTTCGGTTAGCCATAGTGGATTATCAAATTTTTGCTGCATTATCAGTCTGTCTTTGTTTTGATGTTTTTTATCTCTATTTATTCACTTCGGTTTGGATTGGTTATTGTTTTTCTTTTAGGATTAATTTTAGTTGTATTCTTTATTTTACCTTATATTTATTTAATTTATTTACGTTTAAGTTAGCATTTATTTTTAGTTTAATTTACAAATCGGGAAAGTTAATTATATTAACAGAATAAATATTTAATCGTAGTGTTCATTTTTCTTTGACGCATTTTTCCTTCGTGTCTAATGACTAGATTTACAATAATATAATTATGTATTTTATTTGCTTGTTAAATCTCTGTTACATAGCCTTGTGCAAAAACAGTGCAATATTAAACTCCTCTTATTGTAAGACCTTTAACACGTACTAAAGAATAGTAATTTTAATGTATCCATTTCAGTCTATACCTTTAAAATCCTATATTTTTCAAACCTATTAAGGATTTTAACGAATATTTTTTGGTTGAACCGTTTATGAAATTTAAGTCTTTGTTAATTACAGTTGGTTATTCATAATTCATATATGCTGGCGGACAGAAAAATAAAATGAACAGATAAATCGAATAGGATGAGATAATATATAATAAAAATAAAATTACCCTTACCACACTTTTCTGAGTATGAGAGTATTATATGCGCGTAGGAACCGAAATCCCCGCTCGGAATTCGACAGGCGGTTTCCTTGGCACAAACTAAACAATTTTGAAAAATAATTTCTTTTCGTTCTATCGTTGTTAGTTTTCTCTTCAGAGTTCTGAAGGCAAGAATTTCAGAGTACGTATATGGGGGTACGAGTTGGAATCTTCGCTCGGCATTCCACAGACGCTTTCTCTAGGACAAGCTCAACAACTTTGATTAATTAATTCCTTTCGTGTCGTTTTTTAGTTTTTTCTTCATAGTGCTGAAGGCAAGAAGTTCAGAGTATGTACATGGAGTAGGAGTCGTAATCCCCGCTCGAAATTCGAGAGACGCTTTCCTTAGCACAAACTAAACCATTTTCAATAATAAATTCTATTCGTATCGTTGTTAGTTTTCCTTTCAGAGTGCTAAAGGCAAGAATTTCAGGGTGTGTACATGGGGGTAAGAGTCGAAACCTTCACTCCAAACTCGAGAGACGGTGATAGCTAAGCAATTTTGAATGATAAATTCTTTGCGCTTCGGTGTTTGTTTTCATTTAAGGTGTGGCTGAATCTTGTTTATGTATTAATAATTAAACAAAACCACGATAAAATATTATTTAATTTTACTTACAGCAAAAGTATAATTTTTATTTTTTATTTTTATTTTGACAAGTGTTTTTATTGATTTTTGTTTCCCAGGCGACAACATGAATTTGCCAACCTCGTTTTTCTTCTTGTATATTCCTACTACAATACCCCCCTTCCAGTGACGCAGCCACGAACATTCTAACTCATATGTCTTTAAAATGTACGGTTTTCTTGCACACTGGTTGTACTGCATAGATGTGATCATGACGTATGGTGAAACGGGGTAAATTTGGAATATATATGCTGTTTTAACCCTGTCCAAACTTACGGTTGTGTTCTTACCGTTTAATTCAATCCTTATTACCTTGTCTCCTCTGTTTATGACTTTGTGTGGTCCAGAATATGGTGGACTTAGCGGTTTTCCTAACCGAATCTGTTCACAAAACACATGTGAAGCTGTTTCCAAATCCGGGCTAACAAATATCTTTTGCCTTGTATTCCATTTGATAGTGTTAGGTTGCATCGCACTTAAATTATCTCGTAAGTTTTGCATGAACAGATCGAGGGTGGAGGACTTTTACGAGAGCAAAAGAATTCAGATGGTAAACGTAGGGTTTCACCATAAACGATTTCGGCCGATGAATATTTTTCGGTATCTCGCACCGCCGTTCGAATTCCTAATAGCACTGCTGGTAAGGATAACAGCCAATCTAGATTATTGTGAGCAGTTATCGCTGCCTTCAAAGGTACGATGAAATCGTTCAATTTTTCCATTGGATTGTGGATGATATGCGGTTGTCCTTTGTCTTTTGATACCGAAGAGTTTATTAAATTCTGTGAAAATTGCACTCTCAAATTGCGCTCCTCTATCGGTAATTATAGTGTCTGGGACTCCAAATCTTGAAATCCAATGTGTGAATATTGCTCTAACAATTGTTTCCGCTTTTATATCAGCAACTGGCAGTACTTCTGGCCAACTCGAATACCTATCGACAAGAGTAACACTATATCGCATGTTTCTACATGGAGGCAATGGTCAATGAGGTCCAAATGCACACATGAAAACCTTGCTTTTGGCGTCGGCAAGTTAACCAATGGTGTTTTTGTGTGCCTGTGAATCTTCGATCTTTGACACTGAATACAGCTTTTTACCCATTTGGTTATGTCTGCGTTACATGCAGGCCAAAAAAATTTCGCATTAATTAAACGCCGAGACGCTCGCGTCGCTGCATGTGATAAATTGTGTAATTGGTCAAATATTTGTTTGCGAAATTCGGAAGGTACATACGGTCGAAATAATCCCGTAGATATTTCGCAGAGCAATTGTATGTTCCAACCCGGTAATTGTAATTTTTCAAATTTCAGGTAATCCTTTTGAAGAAGTTCTTCTATGTGGTTGTTCTCTTGCTGTTTTTTCGCCAATCTCATAATCTATAGTTGATGTATATGATACCTCTTCTAATCGAGACAGTGCATCTGCTACTTCGTTTTCTGAGCCTTTGATGTACTTGATATTTTGTGGTAAACTGGGCGATAAATTCTAGATGTCGAGTACGCCGAGTCGTTTCTCTTGAATGCAAGGTCCGTTTTGTGGAAAAGGCGTACGTTAACGGTTTATGATCGGTGTAAATGATTAGATCCCTGTCTTCAATATAAGGTCAAAAAATATGCTACGGCCGCATATATTGCTAATAATTCGCGGTCATATGTGCTGTAGCTAGTTTCGGTTTTTGTAAGTTTTTTTGAAAAGAAATCCCAACGGTTGGTTCGAGTTTCCGGACATTTGCTGCAACACAGCTCTCATACTTGTCTCTGATGCGTCGCAAATAAGGCACAATTTATTCTCAGTCGACGGAAAAGCTAACATTGCTGCGGAGCTTAAACTGTTTTTACATTTATTGAAAGCTTCTTCTGTTTCTTTCGTCCATTCTATTGGGTTTTATCGTTCTTCTTTGTTTTGTTGTGTAAATAATTGTGCAATGGGGCTTGTATTTCTGCTGCATTCAGGGACGTGTTCCCGATAGAAGTTAATTATTCCCAAAAAACGACGAAGCTCGTGTACGTTACTAGGCTTGTTATAATTCTGCAAAGCAGCCGTTCGATCTGGCAGAGACGACATTCCAGAATGACTTATCTTAAAACCGAGGAAACTAACTGACTCTTGTCCGAATTTACATTTTTCTATATTAATGGTAATTCCTTTTTCAGCTAACCGTTGCAAAACTATTTGGACATGCTGCTTATGTTCCTCGAATGATTTAGATGCGATTAATATGTCATCTATGTATGCAAATGCAAAATCTATACCTTGTACGGTTTGATCTATAAATCGTTGAAAGGTTTGAGCTGCATTTCGCAAGCCAAATGGGGTCCTTAAAAATTCGAGTAACCCGAATGGTGTTATGACTGCAGTTTTGGGTATAGATTCTGATGCAACTAGTATTTGATTGTAAGCTCTGACAAGGTCTAAGGTAGAAAACAAATGTTTGTCATGCAAAATATACTTACAGTCTTGTATATTCGGAACCGGATACCTGTCTGGCACAGTGATTGCATTTAAACGGTGATAATCTCCACAAGGCCTCCATTCTCCGTTTTTCTTCGGTACTAAATGGAGTGGCGATGCCCAAGGAGACTTAGAGGGGCGGCAAATACCATCGGCTACCATGCGTTCGAATTCTCGTTTAGCGAGTAAGTATTTGTCCGCTGGTAATCTTCTTGGTTTGCTAACTACTGGCGGAGCATTGGGAATAGTTTCGATATAATGTTCCGTTGATGTTTTGTTCCTGTGACTCGATTAGATATGATAACGTCCTTGTAGTTTGTTAGAATCTCCTGTCACGGACTGTTTAGAAAATGTGGAATGGAGCTAAGTGAGTGGACAATTTGCTTCGACTGTGTGGCTTCCAAATCCATTACTAAGCGCGTATTGCTGTCGATTAGCTTGTTGTGTGCAACGTCGACTAGCAACCCATATCTTTTCAAAAAATCTGCTCCCAATAATGGTCTCGATACGTCACAGATATAGAAAGTCCATTCAAACTTCCTTCGCAGGCCGAGATTTAACGTCAAAACTCTTTTGCCATATGTGGTGATAACTGAACCATTTGCTGAGTACAATTTTAATCCCGTTGGGTTTAGTGTGTGGTTATTGAGCACTGCTGACTTGGGAACTACAGAAACGTCGGCTCCAGTATCAACTAAAAATAGCAGATTATTATTATTGTCATTAACAAAGAGTCTGGAAATATAGTTTGTCATGTTGGATACGGCTTGGTATAAAGCAATCGAATTAGTTTTTTGAATTTTCAACAAAATTGCATGGCTTGTCACATTTATTGGCCTCTGCACCAAATTTAAAATGGTAACGGCACATTGGATGCTTCTTTATGACTCTATTGTACAAATTTGAACGTGATTTACTTCGATAACGACCACGCGTTTTTAGTTTTCAATACGTTGTACCAGTTTATTGAAATCGTCACGGGTAACGTATGGTTGTAGACTTGTAGCCAACACATGTGTGCATTTGTACTTGATGTACCAGTATGTTCGGCTATAGCATCAGTAGTGACTCCCAACTCGCTTAAGGTCCCTTTAGTTGCAAATGCCTCTGATTTGTCGTGGTAATCATTTCATCCAAAACGTTCTTCAAGAATTCTTCATCGATTCTTGGAGATATTTGTCATCATCTCGCGTAGTAAGGTGGATGGTTTTTAACATCCAAAACCATGTCGTTTAACAGAGTTTTATATCGTTTTGTATCACTTAGCATATTTTCTCTTAGCAGGCGTTCTTTCAGTTGGCTGTACGGGTCCGCTGTCTCCTTTGGTGGCTCTGTGATTAAGTCTATAATACTGTCGCATTGCTCTTCCGTTAAAGCACTAATTACCAAGTCAAATTTTGTAAGAGAACGAGTAATTCCAGCAGTTTTAAATTGCGCTTCAGCTCGACCTAACCAGGTTTCTGGCTTCGATGACCAAAAAGTACTTAGTCTAACAGCAATACGTTGAATCTCTTGCGTAGAGTGACTATCAATTCCTGTCGCCATCCTTTTTCAGTTTCTATCGTCGTTTCAAAGCGTGTTCACAACGGCGTTTCGGCACCAATTTGTGGCTGAATCTTGTTTATGTATTAACAATTAAACAAAACGACGATAAAATATTATTTAATTTTACTTACAGCAAATGTATAATTTTTTATTTTTATTTTGACAAGTGTCTTTATTGATTTTTGTTTCCCAGGCGACAACATGAATTTGCCAACCTCGTTTTTCTTCTTGTATATTCCTACTACAAAGGTGCTGAGGGTGAGAATTACAGGGTATGTACATGGGCCAGGAGTGGATATCTTCGCTCGGAATTCGACAGACGCTTTCTACGGTGCGGGCTAAGCAATTTTGAATAATAAATTCTTTCCGTATCACAGTTCGTTCTCCTTTCAGGGTGCTGAGTGCAAGAATTTCACAGTGTGCGCATGGGAGTAGGAGTGGATATCTTCGCTCGGAATTCGGTAGGAGCTTTCCGCGGTGCAAACTAAACAAATTTGAATAATAAATTCTTTCCCTATCACTGTTCGTTTTCTTCTCAGGGTGCTGATTGAGGGCATTTCACAGTATGCACATGAGAGTAAGAGTGGATATCTTCGCTAGGAATTCGGCAGACGCTTTCCGCGGTGCAAACTAAACAATTTTGAATAATAAATTCTTTCCCTATCATTGTTTATTTTCTCTTCAGGGTGCTGAGGGCGAGAATTTTAGAGTATGTACATGGGGGTAGGAGTCGAAATCTTCGCTCCGAACTCAAGCGACGCCTTCCACGGTGCAAACTAAGCAATTTTCAATAATTAATTCTTTTCGTATCACGGTTCGTTTTCTTTTCAGAATGCTGAGGGTGAGAATATCGGAGTATGTATATGGGGAAGCAGTCAAAATCTTCGCTCGGAATTCGACGGACGCTTTCCACGGTGCAGAATAAGCAATATTAAATAATAAATTCTTTTCGTGTCACTGTTCGTTTACTTTTCAGAGTGCTAAGGGCGGGAATTTCAGAGTATGCACATAGGGGTAGGAGTCGAAATCTTCGCTCGGATTCAACGTACGTTTTGCACGGTGTATACTAAACAATTCTGAATAATAAATTCTTTTCGTATTACTGTTCGTTTTCGTTTCAGAGTGCCGAGAGCGAAAATTTCAGAGTATGTACAAGGGGTAGGAGTCGAAATCTTGGCTCGGATTCGACGGCGGTTTTTCACGGAGCAAGCTAAACAGTTTTGAATAACAAATTCTTTTCGTATTAGTGTTCGTTTCCTTTTCAGAATGCTGAGGAAGAGAATTTCAGAGTATGTACATGGGGGTTGCAGTCGAAATCTTCGTTCGGAATTCGATAGACGCTTTCCACGGTGCAGACTAAGAAATATTAAATAATAAATTCGTTTCGTATCAGTATTCGTTTTCTTTTCAAAGTACTAAGGACGAGAATTTCGCAGTATGTATATGGGGGTAGGAGTCAAAATATTCGCTCTGAACTCTACAGACACTTTCCACGGTGCAAGCTTAGCAATTTTCACAAATGTCTCAACGATATCTGTAACATTTATATGCGAATCAGATATCTTTCATGCTTTGAAAACACTTAACAAAAGCACAATGGGTCATGACAACATACCAAGTTTTCTTCTTAAGGACTGCGCCAAAGTTTTTACTACACCGTTGCATTATTTAACTTGGCAATATCTACATCCACTTTCTCTGGATGTTGGAAAATAACTAGACTCTGTCCCGGTCACAAGAAAGGCGACACATCTGAGGTTGAAAATTACAGACCTATAGCAATAATAAACAACTTCGCAAAAGTATTTGAGAAGTGTCTGTATAAATGCATCTTCCCTCAATTTAAACTTCTCCTCTCGGAAGACCAACACGGATTTGTCAATAAACGATCTACCGTTACTAATCTATTTACTATTACCGAATACATATCTCAATGCTTAGACAACAACACTCAAGTTGACGTCATATATACAGATTTTACTAAGGCCTTGACCGAATAGAACACATTCTCCTTTTATCTAAATTACATGATATCGGCCTTACGTCAAGTATGGTGTCTTTTTCTATACGTACTTAACAAATAGGAAGAGGTACGTTTCTTACGTGGGTCATCGATCTGAAATCTTTACTGCAGTCTCTCGCGTCCCGCAGGGTAGCAACCTTGGGCCACTAGTTTTCCTTATTTTTATGAATGATCTATGCTATGAACTATCTTGCAATAGATTACTGTTTGCAGATGATCTTAAATTATATGGTGTGGTTAATAACTTAAGTGATTGTTATGAACTGCAACAACAGCTCTACGTTCTTCATTCTTGGTGTATCAGAAACAAACTTACACTGAATATCTCCAAATGTAATGTACTAACTTTTACACGCAAACCTGAAAAAGTCCAACGTATATTTCTCAAATATATTTATTTTAAGTGTAATGGTGTATATCCCCCCACGGATTCGATCATAATACTCTTTTGAGCATATGCCAAATTGAGTCACTAGATCTTCGTAGCAGGAAAACAGAAATTAAATTTTTATACGATATTCTTCATTTTAATGTGGATGCGCCGAAACTGCTAAATGATACACGATTTTTATACCGCATCATCCCACACGTGTTCACAAAACGTTTTACTGCAGAGCCGCAAAAACTAACTTGTTGTTGAGATCTCCTCTCCATAGAATGTGTTCATATTATAACGTTATAGCAGACAACTCAATGGACATTAATTTTTCACCGTTACCATATCTATTGAACAAATGTGCTCTTAAACTGGTACTTTGCTAGAATAATTAGAACTAAGTACTGGATACTTTTTATTTTTATATTTAATTATTACTCCTTTGGTATGTATGTATATATAATAATTGATTATGTTTCACACTATTGTCCTGTAATTGGATCGTTATCTGTTGGGCAATAAATACATTATTATTATTATTATTAATTTTCAATAATAAATTCTTTTGTGTCACTGGTCGTTCTTTTTTTCAGGTTGCTGAGAGCGACAATTTCAGGGTATGTATGGGGAAGGCGTCGATATCTTCGCTCGGAATTCCACAGACGCTTTCCACGGTGCAAACTAAGCAATATAAAATAATAAATTCTTCTCGTATCAGTGTTCGTTTATTTTTCAGAGTGCTGAGGGTAGGAATTTCAGAGTATGTATGTAGGAGTAAGAGTCTAAATCTTGGCTCGGATTCGACACCCGTTTAGCGCGAAAACTATTAGAGATAGGTCGTTCGTTCTTATTCCATTCTTCACGGTGCAAGCTAAACAATTTTGAATAATACATTCTTTTCGTATCACTGTTCGTTTTCTTTTCAGAATGTTGAGGCCGAGAATTTCAAATTATGTACATGGGAGTAGGAGTCGAAATCGTTGCTCGGAATTCCACAGACGTTTTCTACGGTGCAGACTAAGCAATATAAAATAATAAATTCTTTTCGTATCAGTGTTTGTTTTCTTTTCAAAGTGCTAAGAGCGAAAATGTCATAGTACTCATATGGTGGTAAGAGTTGAAATCTTCCGTCTGAATTCGACAGACGCTTTTCCCGGTACAAACTAAGCAATATTAAATAATAAATAATATTTTTTCGTTTTCCTTTTAGAATGCTGCGGGCGACAATTTCAGAGTATATACGTGGGGACGGGAGTCAAACTCTTCGCTCTGAGCTCGACAGGCGCTCTCCACGGTGCAAACTAAGCAATTTTCAAAAATAGGTTCTTTTCGTATCACTGTTGGCTTTCTTTTCAGAGTGCTGAGGGCGAGAATTTCATAGTATGTAGGTACATGGGGGTAGTAGTCGAAATCTTCGCTTGGAATTCGGCAGGCGCTTTCCGCGGTGCAGACTAAGCAATTTTTAATAATAAATTCGTTTCGTATCACTCTTCGTTTTCTCTTCAGAGTGCTGAGGGTGAGAATTTCAGAGTATGTACAGGGGGTAGAAGACGAAATCTTCGTTCGGAATTCGACAGGCGCTTTCCGTGGTGCAAAATAAACAATTTTGGATAATAAATACTTTTCGTCACTCGCAGTTGGGAATGTCCAGGGGTTAAAGCAGATAAGTTTTATTTTTCCTTTTATTCGAAATTTGCTTTACTTTTGAATTCATTATAATTTTTCGTTTCGTTTTGAGCTTTGACCTTTTTCTTTTCGTATATTGCCGGCGCCGTACGTATTCACGCACGCGGTGTGCGCGTGCGGTCGTGGGTATTGGTGGGGGCGATGTCTTTGGACACTTCTATGAGTGTTTTTCCGGGCACTTCTGTTGCCGGAGATGACCGGATTGAATCAAATGATCGTACTGTTGATGAGCTTAGTGTCAGTAATAACAATACACAGTCTTTTGCAAATGTACTGAAGAGTGGTTCATCGTCCAGATTTTCCTTTCCTGAGAGCGACCAGACTATTGTTTTCGATGCAATTGAAAACACGTTTAAGAATGACTACATAATTGGTGTAGGAGATTTGATTAACCGGAAAAACATAATTTTTGCATCTCGGGTTTCTGACAACAATATATGTGTCTACTTGTCATGTCTGCCCATGGAGGCATACAATTGAATGATGCCTTTATTCCAGCTCGTAGGCTTGTCTCCCCGGCCAAACGTATTATCCTTTCAAACGTCTCTCCAGCTTTACCGCACGAAATTTTAGAAAAGGAATTGAAACAAATTGTGTATGTAGTTTTCGAGGATCACGAGAGACTACCTGATTCATTGCTCATCCATTTTCGCGCATTTAGAGCATTTCTGACGTCAGAGGAGATAAGATGCTTTCAACGTAAGAAAGTGGGTCATATTGCCTCTAAATGTCCATCTCGTAGTGACGGGTTGGTAGTACGGGAAACTGTCGACGCGTGTGCTGTGCCATTGTCTGGTCGTCCTTTTCCTTCTCTTGTAGGGGCGGGGAGCAGTGTCCGGCAGTCATCTGCGGAGCAGAATGTCTGCAAATTGGACCTTGGCGAGTGTTCTAAAAATCGTCAAGCACCGTCTACTCCTACAGATTCAGAATCCACCTTGTTTTCAACCGATGAGTCTACTACTCAGTCAGTATCAAACTGTAGATGACAAACACAAGTTTGGGAAACCGAAAACTAAGAACAAACGAGAGGACCCTGTATCTGACAGTCAGTCTTCCTACTCGGAATTTAAGGATGTTTTCCCGAACAAGGTCGAGGTGATTGATTTTCATAATTTTTGCGAATTCTTGGAGGAAGTCAAGGATAAGCAGGACGCATTGTTTATTGCTAAGATGTATACGGATGATATTGAGTGGCTGGTTGATTTGCTTATTCGAATTGTGCGAGTAATTACATCGGGCAATCTTAAGTCACGTATTAAGAGACTTATTAGAAAGATCAAAAGGACCCTTGATCCTATAAATTATCAGTCTGGTATATCGCAGGAGGACTCTGGAAGGACATCTCAAGGAGAGTGCTCCGACATGTCAGAAGGTTTAAATTTCTCGGTAGTGTCCAGTAGTATTACTTTAATCGGGGACTTTTTTGTTTGTTTGTTTGTTTTTTATTTTTATTTTTTTATTCACACATTTTTTTGCTTGTCAAATCCTTAATATCATTCAGTGGAATGCACAGTCAGCTAAGGCAAAACGAGCTGATTTAGCAAAACTTATTGTTGATTATAAGGCAGATGTTGTACTTATCGGGGAAACTTGGTATAAAAAATTAGATAAAATTCACTTCAAATCTTTCGAGGTACAGAGATGATCGTCTGGACGGATACGGCGGTGCAGCCATTTTCATCAACGAATTAATAACTTCTAAATCTCTCACACTTACGCAGGTTTCTGAAAACTTTAACATTTGTGGTGTTAGCTTTCCCCAGATTAACTTAACTGTAGTGTCTGCCTATAGGCCTGTGCAAGCGCTTATGAGTTACCAAGACTACATTTGGTTAATATCTCAAATTAAGTCGCCCTTTACTTTGGGTGGTGATTTCAACGCACACCATGCAGCCCTTAGTTCTTCTAAAACAAATAATGATGGTAATATACTTTTTAAGGCAATTGAGAACTATCATTTGATATTTTTGAATGATGGTAGTGCAACCAGATTTAGTAGACCAAATTAGTGCGTTTCGGCTACTGACGTATCTTTGGTTTCATTGGAGATAGCTCACGATTTCGACTGGAAAGTTGTCGATGATACCTACTCTTCAGATCACTTCCCGTTACATATCACTATGAATTTGGGCTCAGCTGATATTACTACCATTTATCCTTCGATTAAATGGAAGATTGAGAAAGAAGGGTTTCTTGCGTTTACAAATTACTGCGAATTACACTTTGTCCGGGATTTGCAAGTTCTCACTGCTAATGAACAGCTAACATTTTTGTTTTATTTTCACCGGCAACCCGCAGATAAGTGTTGCAAAGTGAGGGTTCCCTTCAGGGCCCATCAGAGGCCGCCGTCAGAGGTGGGATGAGGAGTACTCAAGAGTCGTCGCAGAGCGTAAGATATTTTGAGACAATATAAGCAGTACCCCTCTTTTGAAAATTATATTAAATCCCAAGAAGCTATAGCTTACAGTAAACGTTTTCTTAAGAAAAAGAAGAGGAGCAGCTGGGTCAATTTCAGTACTAATCTAAACAAAGACACCCCATCCAGGCAAATTTGGCGAACTATTAAAAAGTTTCATAGAGCACCAACACATAATCACTCACTTATAGATGAACAGATGACAGTTTCCTTTTTAGATTCCATAGCGCCTATGACGATAGTAAACAAAAGACATGTAATTAATCGCTTTGGCCTTGAGGATCTATTTCTAACCCATCCTTTCTCATTAGACGAATTAAATTTAGCGTTAAGTACATCAAAAATACAGCTCCTGGTTGTTTTATCTGTATTTAATGTACTGTGGTTGGATGGCGTGTAACCAGAAGAACTGAAAAGAATAGTAGTTGTACCCATTCCTAAAGCTGATTGTGAACATTTTCGTCCGATCTCGTTATTATCCTGCATTTTTAAAACTTATGAACGCATGATTAAAAGTCGTCTAGAATGGTGGAAGCAGAAAATAACGTACTTCCCGTACAACAGTACGGTTTCATCAATCAACTGAGCACAATTGATGCCGTAACCGACTTAATTACTGGGACTCAAGTAGATTTATCTCGAAATCTATATGTGGGGATAGTTTTTCTAGATCTCAAGAACGCGTATAACACCGTTGATTTGGATATTTTGTTTTAAAAATTCTGCGATTTGCGTATACCCGACTACATTGCAGATAGTACAGTGAATATATTCAGGAGTCGATTGGTATATGTTAGAGCTTACAATAAATCTTTTGTTGGTCCAAGAGTGGTTAAGATGGAGTTAGCGCAAGGGTCAATTTTGAGTTCGATGTTATTCAATATCTATACTGCAGATTACCATAAAATTACAAGTGCAGGGATTAAAACTATTCAATATGCTGATGATATTTGCATTGTCGTTTCTGAGAAGTCGTTTTCTAAATTACAAGACAGACTCTTCAAAATAATGGCTCAATCAAACCATTGGCTTTTTTTCGAACGGCTTTGAGCTATCCATAGAGAAAACAAATGTAGTCTTTTTCTCGCGGCATAGAGTGCAACCAGGCGACCATATTGAGTTAGATAACAGCACTGTAGCCGTTAAAGAGGTCGTTAAGTACTTAGGGGTTATCATTGACAATAAATTGACGTGATCATTATTGAATATAGTTGGTGTTCTTTTTAACTCTAAAATAATAGACTCATTACTGTATAAATACTTATTAATGTTTTCTCAAATTATAACAAACACGTGGATACATTACAACGATGATTCTTAACCCCTAACTTCGTTAATCTAGCTACAAGTACGGTACAAAGATAAATGTGAACATAGAAAGAAATATTGGCGCGTAATTCAAACAATTTTCTTCATATTTCAACACTCCCATTAGAAAATCATTGAATTAATCCTATGTTAGTAGTGCATGAAAAATGTTTATTGTGTACTAATCCTTTTGTTAAAATGTCCGCCAGCATTTCTTCCGTTTTCATGTACTTTGGATCTATTTCGCCTTCGTTAATTTCTTCACGAACATAATGGTATTTCAAGTCACATACATATTTGTAGTAGTAAGATCAACCGCACTTTTATTGTCACAATAGATAGTCATCGCCGGCAACCTTGTACAATGCACTTCTTGATGAATATTTCTTAACCAAGCTGCCTGTTGTGCTGCTGCAGACAATGACATATATTCTGCCTCAGCTGTAGATAATGCTACTGTAGGCTGTCGTTTTGTGCACCATGCAATTGGTCCTCCTTGAGATATGAATATATATCCAGTAACTGATCTTCTACTATCTAGGTCGTTCCCCCAATCAGCGTCACAATATCCATGTAATTCTTGTTCATCTTGTTTCGAATATTCTATCTTCATATACTTTGTAGCTTTTAAATACCTTAGGACTCTTTTAGCTGCAGTCCAATGAGCTTTTCCAGGGTTGTTGTTGAAACGGCTAAGTAAACTCACTGCAAAGGTAATATCAGGTCTTGTACTTTGAGCTGCGTATAGAAGACTCCCTACAGCTGATTGATAAGGTATCTTATCCATCTCTTTTCTTTAACTTCTGGTTTGGATCTAATGGTGTGGAACATGGTTTGCAGCCTGTCATGTGGAATTTTCGCAATATGGTGTCTATGTACTTTTCTTGGTCAATCCATAATCTCCCTTCTTTTAGGTTCCGTGTTATGCGAAAGCCTAATATATTACTTGCTTCTCCTAAGTCTTTCATCATAAATTTGCTATTCAGTTGACTTTTCAATTTTCGTTTCATTTCGTCATCGTTAGTAAATAGCAATAAGTCATCAACATAAACAGCAACAAATAACATTTTCGGTTTATTAATGTTATAATAAACGCAAGGATCGGCTTTACTACACTTTAGACCTGTTTTTATCAAAATTTTGTGTAATTTTTGATTCCAAGTTCTGCTCGCCTGCTTTAAGTCATACATAGCTTTCTTTAATCTACACACCTTATTTTCTGTCTCGAAACCTTCGGGTGGACACATATAGATTTCATCAGTTAAATCACCTTGTAAAAATGCTGTCACTGCATCCATTTGTTCTATATCAAGGTCATGTTTGACTGCTAACGATAATAAGTATCTGATAGAATCATACCTCACAACAGGTGCAAAGGTTTCATCATAATCGATTCCTTTTCGTTGTGAACATCCTTTAATTACTAGCCGCGCTTTATATCTAACATTGGTGTCCGTATACTTTCTTTTAAATATCGACTTGGTTTGGATTACAGTCTTTTCTGTAGGTAGATCTACCAACTCCCAAGTATTGTTTTGTAATAACGACTCGTACTCTTCATTGGCTGCTTTTTGCCACTCCATTTTATCTGAGCTATTTAAAGCTTCTTCCAAGGTCTCTGGATCATCCACGTCATTAACAACCGCGCTGCCAGTTTCTTAGGATGTGGTTTTCTTTCCGACCTTCGTATTGTTGTAGATTCTACTTTCTGATGCGAAATAGCATAGTCTGGGTCATCAAAACTTCTATCAATGGCTGATAAGTCAGTCTGAATCGAACTCTGCTCTACTTCCTCCGTATTGACTTGACTTTCAGAATCGTCGTTACTTACTCCCACTTCATCTGGTTCATCTGAAGTTTCAAAATTTAACATTATTGCATTAGTACTCTCACTTCTTGTACATTTTTCGATAAACGTTTCGACTTATGATTGTTTCCTTTGTATCGGGTTGATACAATCTATACCCTTTCGTATCTAAACTATATCCCACCATTATGCATTCTTGTGACTTACTCTCTAGTTTTCTACGTTTTTCCTTTAGTATAAAAACAAATGCTTTCGATCCAAAAACTCGTAACTGATTGATACTAACTGGTCTATTGCACCAAATTTCTTCTGGTATCTGATAATCTATTGATCTACATGATGAACGGTTAAGTAGATAAACAGCCGTGGCTGCTGCTTCAACCCAGAAGCTTTTTGGTAAGCCTGAATCAAATAGCATGCATCTTACCTTTTCGATTATTGTTCTGTTTAATGGCTCAGAAATCCCATTTTGTTCTGAGGTGCAAGGTGCAGTTAATTGATGTTGGATACCTCCCTTTTCAAGGATGGAAATGAATTCCTTTGAACAGTATTCTCCTCCATTGTCAGTACGAAATATTTTAATTTTCCTTTCTACCTGGTTCTCTACCAAAACTTTAAATTTAACAAAATAATCTAAAACTTCATCTTTTGATCTAAGCATGTACACAAAGGATTTGTGTGAATAGTCATCAATGAAAGTTAGAATATAGCGTGCACCACCGACTCAACCTTCATAGGACCACACAAATCTGAATGAACAATACCAAGTAAGTGAGTTGCACGTGTACCAATATTTGTAAAAGGCAATTTATATTGTTTACCTTGAATGCATACCTCACAGGTATTTTTACCAACTGTGTTCTCTAAATCGGGCAGTGATTTCATCCTCTTCAGGTAGTCATTGTTTAGGTGGCCTAGCCTTCGATGCCATAAGGTAACTAAGGTAAGCGAATTCTCTTTCTCAGTCTTTGTAACTAAAACTCTCAGTCACACACTTAAGTTTATACATATTGTCTTCAAGTTCTGCAGTACATATTAGTTCTCTTTTACTATTGTAAATTCTACACCCGGATGCACTGAAAGTTACATAATTACCATTTTTAACTGTCTCACTTACAGATAAAAGATTGGTGGATAAACTAGGTACATACCATACATTTTTAGTATCAACAAAATCATTATTAATTTTCACTTTAGTGTCTCCTACATATTCAACATTCATTTTTTGATTATTGGCGACAGTAATGTTGTTTTGTGAAGACTTTCTTATATTTGTCAACCAATTTTTAAGGGTGATTGCAAAGACTGTGGTGTAATTTACTGACACAAATATCACATCGGTAAACTCCTCACCGCACAATTGTTTATAATAAAATCGGTGACACGTATTTCGCTAGCTCGAGGCAAGCATCTTCAACAACCGTATAAACCGATCAGTTCGGTGAACATAGAAAGAAATATTGGCGCGTAATTCAAACAATTTTCTTCATATTACAACAGTCATATCACATAAATCAATGTTCTTAGATTCTTCGCAAAAGTAAGATGGGGTGCTGACATGTTTGTGGTATGATTGATTTACAATGCATGTATTAGGTCACATCTAGGTTACGGGTGCACTGTTTACGGTGATGTTAATGATAAAAATTTGGATAGACTAAGGGTAATCCAGAGTAAGGCGCTTAGAATCGGCGTGGGTGCAATGCAGTCGACTCCACCGGACGCGTTATATGTGGAAGCGCAGGAACCTCCTCTTCAACAGCGGAGGCAGTTTTTCGCAGCCAAGTATATAGTTAAATTGAAAATCAAAGATCAGAGCACTGTTTTAAATAATATTCATCGACTGTCCATCTTAGGTTTGACCATTCCATACTGGCGAAAGAAAAAGTCTCCCTCGCTACAGAATCTTATCGACGCATTTCGAACTCGAATTACACCATTGGTCAGCCTAGTCTGCCAACAATTGATTACAATCAATATATAACCCCGATTCCAATTTTCATTCAAACCGTGTGAAAAATAAAGCACTCCGCTTAGAATTAATAAATAATTTGACTGATTCTACTGTTATCTACACCGATGCCTCCAAATTAAAAATGGTAGTGGTTGCGCGATTTTTGATGCTAGCAATAGCATCAGTAGAGCTTTTAGATTAAACAACTTGCTAAATGTTTTCCGCAGAAGTTAGAGCAATTTTGGAGGCACTTATATATATAGAGGAGGAAGAGGGCTTTCCAAAAGCAGTGGTTATGTCAGACTCCCAAAGTGTTCTCAATGCACTAAGACACAGGTGGTTTGCTAAAGGTCATCCCCTTGTGCTTAGTATAATTACAAAATGTGCTGAGCTCAAACTACAGAATACCAATATAAGAATGTTTTGAGTTAAAAGTCATGTGGGGATCTCCCTAACGAAGTAGTGGACTCTTTAGCGAGGACATCAGCAGCTAGCGACGAAGTCGCAGATCCTAGTATTTACAAGTTTTAGGTATCCTCAACAGATTCTTTCTAGAAGAAAAATGGGAAAGTAGGTGGAAAGCCTCATATGCATGTCATTCTACGCAGTATGCTCTGATTCACCCCTCCGATTTTTCATACACGTTGGCATAGTAACTCTAGAGTGTCACGATACGCCTGTTCTGTAATTGCTAGACTAAAATTCGGACATGGTTGCTTTCCGTCCCATTTATACAAATTAAAGATTTCAGATTCCCCAGCATGCGCGTGTGGATGTGGGGTGGGTGATTTAAACTCCCTCATTCTGGCGTGCTGCGTTTATGATCGCCAAAGACGAAATTTATTTGAGAACTTAGTAGCATTTAAAGTGCCATTACCCACTTCCATGATATCACTACTAACAATAAGTTATAACAACCTTGACATTTACAGAACCCTTGTTAAGTTTTTCGTTGACTGCAGGATTACAATTTGCTATTGTTAAATTTTTTACAATTTTGATAATTTGTGATGGTAATGTGACTGATGGGCTCTGGTCCCTTAATGCCAATTTAAAAAAATAATAGATTGCTTTCGTATCACTGTTCGTTTTCTTTTCAGAGTGCTGAGGACAAGAATTTCATAATGTGTACATGGGGGTAAGAGTCGAAATCTCCGCCCGAATTCGACAGAGTATTTCCGCGGTGCAAACTAAACAATTTTGACTAATAATTTCTTTTCGCACCACTGTTCGTTTTCTTTTCAAAGTGCGGAGGGCAAGAATTTCAGAATATGTAGATGGAGGTAAGAGTCAAAATCTTCGCTCGGATTGGACGGACGTTTTCCACGGTGCAAACTAAACAATATTCAATAATAGATTCTTTTCGTATCACCGTTCGTTTTCTTTTCATAGTGCTGAGGGCGAGAATTTTAGAGTACGAACATGGGGCAGTGCAGAATAAGTTAATGATCAATTACATATGTACATATATCTGTAATCGTAGTGACACACATTTTGTTATATTGCATATATCTCAGATTGTTATGAATGCCTAACAACATAAAAAGACAATAAATAGTTGTTGGTGCTATATCAGTGTATTATTGACGTTTTCCCAACCCACGCTTGTTCACCACGTCTTCACCACGAACATAACATACTGGCGACGAGGATTGTACTAAAAATCAAGACAAGTGGCCCATTATATTCTGAAATATGAACGCTGAACAGTTTTAGCAATTTCTTAATATACAAACACAACAACAACAGTAGATCACAAAATTAGTAGAAGCATTGGCAGCAAACACATTACAGTGTAATTCAAACACAAATATACATATATGAAGAATCAAGAAGATCCGAAAATGAGACAAAGAACATCATTAGAAATTTCAAATGTGAGAAATTCGACAAATCTACTACTGCAGAGACCTACCTCGATTACTTTGAAGCACAGTGCCGCATGTGGGGGCTAAACAGTAAACCAAACGATGAACATTATATTAATGCAAAACGTGAAATATTCTTATCATTCCTAAAACCAAACACTTACAGAGAACTAAAAATTGCTTTTGCCAACATAACACCTAAATTCGAAGGACAGAATTATAAGAAAATATCAAAGAAATTTTTGGATTTATACCAAATGAAAGCAACACGGTTCAAAGTATTAACGGATTTTTGGAATTGCACGCGCGTAAAGAATCAATCGTTTGAAAACTATGCAAATAAACTAAAAGAAATTTCAAATCACTGTGGTTATGAAGGCGAGATGGTAAATAGACAACTCAGATACAGATTTGCTACAGGGCTTAATCACACAAAACTTGAAATCGAAATGAAGCAGAAGTGGCCTGATTTGGAGATAATCATTGAAGGAACAGAAGAAGATGTAACGTTCGTACAAGCAGAAAATGAAACAGTACGACAATGGTTTGTAAGAATTAAAAACAAAGCAAGTGCATGTAAATTTGGAAATAATTTAAGTAGCGTTTTGAAGCATAGATTTATTGCTGGATTAAGAAAAGGACCAATTTTGGATAGGGTATGTGTAGAGTATGTATGAACATACGAAGACTGCAGAACAACTGTTAGAAACAGCTTTAAATAAAGAAGCAGCAAAGGTTTCCTCATCAATGCAAATTCCAACCCTAGTTAATCGTGTAGCGCTCCAAAGAGACTTCAAAGGCGGTAGTAGGAGGGAAGAGAGCAAGTTGAGACCGAGCACAGAGAAACTGGAAAAGAAAACATGTTACTTAAGTGTAAGAGTTGTGGTAAGGGTAATGATAATTTTGCAAAGTGTAGATAAAAAGGTTATCCCAATTTTTATGCAATTTAGTATCTGGGAATTTTCGAGAACACAAAATTGATCTAGATGGTGCCGGTCCCAAGAAATTTTTTTGTCCCGCTTTTACCTATTTCTGCGGTACATAAAATGTGTTATCGAAAATTACTCTCCAGATTTTGTTACAATTTAGTATCTGCGAGTTCTCCCATGACTTCTGCGGCGTTGACGGCTTCGATTGGATTGTTTTCTTTGTCCTCCCGTTTGTCGTCCTTCCCAGAGGACTGATTCGGCCGGAGGTGGTTTGACCGGACGGACACAGGCAAGTAAGACTCTTATGATTACTAAGTCGGTTCGGAGTAACCAATTCTATCGACCATGACCAAAACTGGGCCAAAAACTTAAAACCCCTAAGGAAACAGAAAATTCTAAGAGTACGAATAAGATGGAGTGGACCGCTTATCGTTAGAACGGGGTAATACACCCAACATGGCTGTCACACGTGCCTCACGGGAGCCGAAGTATTTCGGTATTCCGAGCCTTTAACCACAATCGATCCAAACAAGAAACTAAGGCGACGGAATTGTGATAAGATTTACTTCCCGATATCCGACGCAGCGTCGTAGGTTCCCAAGTACTAATTGGAGAAAGGTAAATCTCTTATGACACAATTAGGGATCACAGTATCGGTGGAAGGTATCGATATCGGTATCGTTTGTTTGAAACAAAGTATCGATACCTAGAAGTATCGAATATCGGTATCGATAGGAATGAAAGTATTGGTAGAAGGTATCGGGTATTGATACTTAGTGTAATGTAGGATAGGTCGATATGAACAAGCACGCTAACCAAGTGTAACTGACTACATTATCGTCATCCGCTTACATCACCTCGCTTCTTCCTCACCCCTGTCTCCAGGGATGCCAACTTATCTACTACCAATTCCCTACACTTAGCATCGGTATCGTGTATTAGTATCGATACTTAGCATCGGTATCGTGTAGAGACGGAAAAACCCGTTCAGATAGTGATCCGGATCATTCGGATCGGATCAGTCGTAAGACCCGTTCACTTTGACCCGTTGAAACTGAACGAGATGATGTCATTCAAGCTGTCGTTTGTTTATTATTATTTAAAGAATACTTATGGTTACACAACCTTTTCTTTAAATATTGTTTTGTCTGACCGATGTAACAACTATCACAGTGTTTACAGTTTATTTTATATATCTTATATGATAGAGATCTACCACTAATAGGTCAATAAAACAAGGCTGGTTTGAGCGATAGTCATCAAACCAGCCTTGTTTTATTGACCTATTAGTGGTAGATCTCTATCATATAAGATAAGTATAAAAAGGTCACGAAATATATATATATATACATTTAATTTATTTTATATACTAAATTACTTTGATTTTGTTTATTTATTTTATATTTACTGTTAGTAAAAAGAGATCTGTTACTATAATTTGGAATGAAAGTAATGTTTATATTGTTTTTGATAAATTCTTTTTTTATTTGTTCGCTTAAACCTTTTTTATAAGGAATAACGTTATAACATTTATTGTCATTATTTTTAATGCCTCTATTATATAATTTGTTAATTCTATTTTTATAACAGACAGATAGATCACATTTATTTAACACCGTTCTTATTATACTATAAAGAAAGTAAATAGAAATATTTGAGAATTTTTATTGCTAGTTACCATCTAAGGAATGTACATATAACCATTACTGCGGTAAGTGTGCTGGTAATCATGAAACAAACAAATGCAATAACAAAACGGAAAAATGTATAAACTGTACAAAGGCGGTTGAAAAATATAAAGTAGATATTGATGTTAATCACACTGCCTTTGACAGGAACTGTCAGAATTACAAGAGAATTGTAGAATCTTTGAAATCGTAAGTAAAATATATATAGCAATTAAATAATATAAATGATCGATATAATAATAATCTGATTGCTATATTTAATTGTCAAGGGTTCTTGAACAACAAAGATGCTATGTTAGATGTGTTTGATAGGTGTGATCCATTGGTAGTTGGATTAGTGGAAACTGTTGGAAATATGTTAATGAAACCGGTGTTTCCATGGCATCATATATATTAAGTAGTTGTAATACTATATATATATATATATATATATATATATATATATATAATCTTTTATTCTTTCTACCTTTCGGTGTAAGGATTCGGAGCCACCGAGCCGTACATGAACATCACTCAGCCACTGAGGGATTAATATTATAATAAAATAAAAATATAGCAAAATATAGTCACCGTTGCGTTGGTATATCACTGTCAGATACCTATGTCAGATACTACGTGTGTTTTAGTATTACATTTCTACTAGTTTATCTGATTAAATCCATCTTAACTTATATATATCAACAGGTTACGGGCCTTATTATTGATTACTAAAGTTATAGATATTGGATTTCCAGTGTTTTCCATATCAAATTTTTCAAAAGCGAATGGTGTGAAAGTCTTGTTCTAGAAATGGCGGTAGTGCTCCCGAATGCTGTACCATCTAATTTTGAAAAATTAAAGGACGTTCGAATTACGATACATGGAAAGTGGCCATCCGTTACTATTTAGAAGACCGTGACAGTTATGCTGCTTGCTTAAACAATATCGAAAATGCCGAAAAGGATCGGAAAGCTCGCTCCGCTTTGGTTAGTAGTGTAACAAGTACCGTAATCAAGGAGATTCAGTCATGTGAAACCGCAAAAGGGATGTGGGATCGTCTATCAAACTTATATGAAGACAAGAAGCCGAACCACTTTATATCATTAAACCAGGAAATATTCACCACCCGCCTCGACAACTGTAGCAATATTGCAGAATATTTGAACAAAATGAAAACCATCGGAATGAAAATGAAAAGAATTCTTCCTAAGTATTCTGACCAAGCTGTTGCAGCAAATATACTCACGAACTTACCATCACATTATCGTCCACTCGTTATGGCTCTCGAAAATAGCGTAACTGACCTTACAACATACTTAGTTTGTGGACGACTCTTAACGGAATATGAAAAGATGAAAAAGCAGGCTCTGAAGGCTCTTGCAGCTAAGTACAATTGTACTAATACTGGTCGCAATACTGACAAAAAGTTCTTTAAAGGTAACTGTAATCGATGTGGGAAATATGGTCATAAAATTACTGACTGTAGAGTTAACTTAAAATCGAAAGGGGACAATAATTTGAGAAATCATCCATCTAAATACAACAAATCGGAGCAATCTGCTGTTAGTAATAATAGCAGATATAATAAGGTTAAATAACCTTTCATTTCTAGTAAACAAAGTAGTATTTCTTATAAAATTCTAGATAGAGCTTGGATTATAGATTCTGGAGCAACTAGACATGTGACTCCTTATCGTCATTCTTTTAGTAATTTTAAACCAACAAATAGTCCTTGCGCAATTAAAACAGGTAGTAAATTGATTGAAAGTACAGGGACTGGTTCGGTTGTATTAAATATTAATAGAATGCATGAAACAATAGAATTAACTATTAATGACGTTCTATATGTCCCAGGTCTTACAACTAATTTGCTCTGTGTTCGTTATTTAACAAGTTATCGTGATATCAAAGTTGAATTTGACAACAATGTGTGTACATTTATTCGCAAAACAACAGGCAAAATTGTTGCAACTGGTAGTGCCTTAGGTTTTGATGATTTATATGTTCTTGATGTAATTAATGATTCAACATTTTTAGCTTCAACAGCAGAAGGAGATGACGGGTTCACCAAGGGACCCACCGCTCCACCGCTCCGAAGGTCACCACAATCCCGAGCGTGTGTACTGGAAGGTAGTCACAACCCCGAGCACGCGGGTTTGGAGGGTTAAAATGGGCGACAACCCTCTCCCCGGAAAATTCAAAACTCCTGCCCCTCTGGTCGGTAAGGTAGATACCCAGGTAGTGCCGATAATACAGGTGGCTGTACGTAGTATAGCTTTTGACCGGCAGGTGTCGCTGTTAGTCGGTAAGGTAGATATCTATGTAGTACCGGTAATACAGATTTCTGTATGTAGTGTGGCTTTTGACTGCTAGGTGTGGCTGTCGTTGGGAGAATAGATACCTATGTAGTGCCGGTAATACAGGTAACTGTATGTAGTGATGCTTTTGACCGGGAGGTGTCGCTGTTCGGTAGTGCACCTATATAGTGTCGGTAGTACAGGTGGCTGTATGTAATGGTGCTCTTGACCGGTAGGTGTCGTTGCTGCTCGGAAAGTGTGGTACAGGTAGCTTTAGGTGGTAATAGAGCTAACAGGCCTAATTAGGAAATTAAGCTTATCAGCACAAGATGGAGGATCAGGAGGCGCTGGCCGGAAGGTTTGTAAAGTTAAAAGATTACGTAATACCATGATGTCACAAACCGGTTTCGACGGTAAGCCATCCAAGTACTAACCGTGCCCGGTATTGTTTGACTTCGATGAAAGGACGAGAACGGCTGTAGTCAACGTGGTATGACTGTTAGATTTTTAAATACACATACGGTACACGATTCAAGTACTGACCGCGGCTGATATTGTTTGACTTAGGTGATCGCTATTGTTAATGTAATATTACGCAATACCATTACGTCACAAACAGGTTTAGACGAGAATTTTCTTTGTTCGAGTCAATAATAACGTGAGCACCAATCAGATCGTAGCGTTCCTGCCGAGGGAGAGGGGAGAGGGCTTGCGATCGACACGAGGTCGTAGAAAATAAAACGTTCACCAAACAATCGTACTTCAAGTACAGGCTTCGAGCGTATAGCATTCTCCGGCATAATGAATCGAGAAGAACTGCGATCAGCACTCGATCAGCACATGAATGGATTAAAACGATTACGCTGTCAAGTGAATCTTTACTGCATCACAAAAGATTTTCATCGAATAACGCTCAGCAATGAAAGAGATATTAGACAAAATACGAAGAACTATGAACAGAACCAATTTGATCATCGATCTTCGGATATTTCTACAGCCATACGCACTGGAAACTAGCACTCAATTAAACTATGCAGAAGCTATAACTATATTATATTGAATAAAACACGTTCTTATAAGCATTATGAATTTTATTTCTAGAATAAGTAATATTTACAAACAGTGCTAAAATAATGTGATATTACTAATAAATAGGAACAGCGTAAGTATTACTACAACACACTATCTTTGTTTATCCAGCTGTTGTGAGAGTTGTCGAATCCCAGCCACTTAACGTAAATTCGATCTCCTTTTCTACGTAAAACTTTTTCAACGAGGTATACGTTTTCATATTTGGCTCTTTGCAGTTCCTGTTCGTAGAAGCTACCCAGAATGGGTCTTCCCCTTACGTCTTCTATTAAGTATGTATTGGGGTTATCCATCTTCATTTTAACGACTTTGAATAGCACCGCACTCCAGTTTGGCGTATATGATTTGGCAAAAACGCTCTTGTATTTACTAATACGAACAACGTCACCCACCTTAAATCTCCTGTTAAGTGCAAACGTATCGATATTATTATAAAAGGTCGACATTAGATGGGTTTCGTTGACTGATGTAACATTCCGAGGATTCATCTTAATGGTTCAATATTTCGTATCGTTATACTCGTCGGTAACCTGGGGTAAAATATCTATCCATTTATACGAACCCCTCAAACTGAATTTCTTATACAATTTGCTCTTGATTGTTGGAATAACCTGCTCGGCAATGGAAGCCTTATTAACAATGTACGTGGAATAGTGGTTTATGGAGTAGGTTTTCATCAACTCCTGGAACTGTCGGTTATAATACTCCTTCCCCGCATCTGTTTGCAAATTTTTGGAGTCCGGTCTTGACGTCAAATTTTATGCACCGCGTCCCTGACTTCAATAGCGCCCTTGCTCTTTAAAGGCTCGGTCCACAGAAATTTCGAGAAACAGTCGATGACAATTAAAATATATTTATATCCGCGATTTTCATTGCTATACGGCAAAAACTCCGCCAGGTCACTTTGCCATAAGTCATCGAGTCCTTTGATAATTATACGTCGCGTGATAAAGTTTCTTCTAGCCGCTCTGTGCAATTCATCGACTAGGACTTTCTTAACTTTACTCATATCAATTTTTTACAACGTTAACAGTTTTATCGGTAACGGTAATAATTTTATTTATAACTACTCCTCGCGCATCCGCATCCACTATCACACGTTGCACGAGCGTATCTAACTGCATTATTTTAGATTCCATCCTTTTATTGGTTTCTTTTATTTCCGCTAATGCTTTATCCATACTATTCATTTGTTTCCAAAACATTTTTCTTATGTTATCAACATATTTCGACATATAACTTTGATTAACACAATCCTGATCGTGGATGGGGTCTGCCACAAATCTAAAACGTTTTCCTCCTACATCTATATCTCCTTCGAGAGTTAAGGGTAGGCCTCGAGGCCGCTTCATGTTAATATGTTTAATCGTCGAACCGTCGAAGCTGCCATAACGTCCAAACTTGTCGATACTCATCGCGGAAATGAAGAGAATTGTCCAAGGATCGATTATTTATTGTATAACGCCAGCTTCACGGAGTTCTTCTATTATCGATGCGATTTCGTTGTAATGACTCATATTACCCGCGGCCTGGGATGCCTTCAGAAGTCGCAATCGGTCCACCAGTTCGTTTATATCGTTCCAATAAACATACTCGTAAGGTGCTTTCGATACAATCATGGACATGTGTCCTTTACCCTCGGTGATCAATAAAGGTTTAATTATATTCGTATATTTATACGCTCTATTCGCTCTAATATTCTTTTCCGGGTCGAACTCTCGGTGTAGTACGTTCGTTTGTAACAAGATATCGCGATAATTATTTTCATCGATGTCATCATAATCGATAGGTCGTTTCTTAAACACTAACTCATACAAACCAAGAGTTCCTTTATGCAATTTATTTTCCACTTTTATATCGTCTCCTATAAAATCCAATGCACTATACCCCATTTTAAATTGATTTGCATGCGGATCTAAAGAAGGTCCAAAGGTGGTATCGTAGACGTTGCTCGTATCGCTGATGAAACTCCCCTACATAAGTAGGTTCGAGGTAAAACATTGAAAGCGTGCATATATTCGTACATTGGACTTTGCGGCTGCAGTAGCGATCGCTGAACTGTTCGTTGAGGTGTCTCGAGCGAAGAAGTTGGTGGGTCCACGATTACAGAGGATTGCAATTCATTTTTCACACCGCCCTACAATTGTTTCTTCACCTCCAGTAAAGGTTCTTTAACGGATTTAATTTTAATGGGTTTAAACGTTTTTTGCAAGAGTTCATCGGCTTTCAGGTGACCCAGTTTTAGTTGCAGATGCTTTCTTCTAATCGCCTTACCAGGTTTTATTATTTTTAATTTTAAATTACGCTCCGGTTTGCTGGACATATTGTCAGACAATCCGATGTACGTGTAGCAACAACAACAGTCGGTAAAGTACTGAACGTGGTGAACGAGCTTATACGTATTTATTCACGCAAATATCGCGAGAAGCAGCGACAGATGAATTGCATCAGACATCCTGATTCGTTTACAAGTAGATATACCAATCAAAATTCTTTTATACCGACCCTTATTTAAATCTCTATCCTTGTATATCACCAGGAAACCGTATCTCTCTTTCCAACACTCTGCGCACATCAACTTAAATTGATCAAAAGACATATCGGTCCCCACCTGGTCATCGTATATGTGTCTTAAATTCATATCGTCCTGCTTGAAAAGTATTAAAAAATTGGCATTATCTCGTATCAGATGCTTCGGTATTCGCGTATAAGTCTGACAAGCTGTCGATGGCTTTGTGACGTTCCATTGAGAAATACATACGGATTTTATCCTGCTTGTCGCAGGCTACGTCGTCGAATATAAACACGGAATTTTGTCGAGCGTCTGAGGGGTCCATAACAGCTTCGGTATCATTAAAAGTATAGTACTTAATTTCGGGGATGCGTCTCCAGGAACTGATATTTCGGCTGATACAGAGACTTCGAATATACGTACACGTTATAGAACTTCAGACCGTTTTCGTCAATCAACAAACTTAGCATAACGTTTGTCTTCCCACAGTTTGAGGGGCCGCTAATAATGCAACGCACCGTATTCGGCAGCAACTCGCCATGTCTTTGAGGACGAGAATCCTCAGAATCAAAATCAATTACCCGCAGGTGATGCCTCTGCTTGACGAGTCTCATGCCGACTGCGGTAGTATCATTCTCGTTCTCCTATAAATAGCAGTCCTGCAGTTATCACAGACATTTGAACGTCGAGCTTCAAAGAGGGAAGAGGTTTGATCAATTCTTTCATTAATAATCTACCAGTGGAGATGCATATCCCGGCACAAAACTTCAAAAGCGACTAGCGCGCGGTGACCTCGGCGTCAATCCGTTGGATGCGGCTTGTGAAGAACACGATATCGCGTACGGTCAGAGTAAAGATTTAGAACGCAGACACCGGTCAGATCAAATACTTCAAGAACGTGCGTGGGCCAGAGTGAAATCTAAGGACGCTAGTTTCGGCGAAAAGGCAGCGGCTTGAGCGGTAACTAACATCATGAAAGCGATAAGGAGACTGGGTGCGGGTTTAATGTTGAAAAAGAATTTATCACCGAAATTGAAACCGTTTCGTGAGATTATGAAAAGTAAAGATGTACTGAAACGACGTAAAGGTATAGATACTCGTAAAGGAGTAAAAGCACTCTTGGACGCCTCGAGAGCAGCCGTGAAAGAAGCTGGTGGGCCGGAGAATATACGCATTCCTCGCATCATACCCATACCGAAAACGGGCGGTATACTACCCCTTATATCTATTCCAGCCGGGTTGTCGGCTATCGGAAGTGTGGCAGGTGGTGCGGCTGGTGTTGCGAGTGCGGTAAACAAAGCCAAGCAGGCGCAAAAACAAGTCGAAGAGGCGCACAGGCATAACAAAACAATGGAGTCCATCGCATTGGGCAAGAAAGGCGACGGAGTGTTTCTCAAACCGTATCGTAAGGGAATGGCCCTGTTCTTAAAGCCGTCAAAAAACTACTAAAGCGACTACCGCGTAGAGCTCTTACGGACGTAGACATCAACAATATCGGGATTCATATTCCATATTTCCGAGGCGTATTTATGAGAGACCTTATGCTGAAACGCCCGCAAAAATTTGAATGCGCGGTAGTTAATTTGGATTCGATCAGAGGCCCGGGGACACACTGGGTTGCATACTGTAAAGAAGGTTTAATTGTAAACTACTTTGATTCCTTTGGTAACCTGAAACCACCTCCCGAATTAATAGAATACGTCAACCAAAGCGGTCAGGTATTGTATACAATCACGTTAGATTCCAAAACTACGATCAAGTCAATTGTGGCCATTTGTGCTTAGAATTCCTAATAAATAGTCTGTAAGACGGAGCATCGTCATCAGTCATGTTTCACACGTTCACCTTAGTTAGTGTAGGCCACGAGCTCTCAGCAAATTACTATCCTCCGATTGATCTAGATCCACGCTACGATTATGCACTCGGATTAATTAGCTTACACACCTACAACACGATTCCAAACGTTGTTGCGAGAAATAACAAATTTTACTGCGACGATAAAGTAGTAACCATCCCCGTAGGTTCTTATGAAATTACGGATATTGAGTACATAAAGACTTCCATGCCGAAGAATTCTATTTCGATTAGGCCCAATAATAATACTTTAAAGGTAGAAATCGAAAGCAAATTCAAAATTTATTTCAATCGGGAAGATTCGATAGGGCGATTGCTCGGTTTTAGCGGACGCACGTTGGAGACGAACCGAAAATACGAGTCCGACTTGCCAGTACAGATTATAAAAGTCCTCGTAATACGAATAGAATGTAATATAACTACATCAGCGTACCACGACGCACGTCCATAGCACACGCTGTACGAATTCTTACCTCAGGAGGAACCCGGCTATAGTATATACATCAAACCGCAGCACGTCATTTATCTACCGGTGAACAAAACGAGTATAGACAACATAACTAATGTCCGACCGAAACAGGATTCGCGGCCGAAACCGAAACCGAAACCGAAACCGAAACTTATTTAAACATATTAAAATTTCAATTGTATGCTGAAACATTGTTATATTGTTCATTTGTGTTAAATGAAATAAAGAAAAAACAACAATTACGGTATGTAGGAAAAGGAGATATTTATGTATTTAGGTATTAACTTGCTGACTCTGACAATTACGAGAGACGAACTCGCCCGAACGAAGCACGACAATTCACGAACACTGAGTTTCGGTGCGGCCGAAGTTTCGGCTGAGTTTTGGCCGAAACCGAAACTATGGGCGAAACTAGATTTCTTGGCCGAAACTGGCCGAAACTGGCCGAAACCGAAACCGAAACCGAATGTTCGGTCAGCCACTAAACATAACCTTAACCTTGTTAGATCAGAACGGTGACCCCGTGGATTTCCGAGGAGAGCAAATCGTGATACGTCTAGAGTTAAAGAAATTGTAATGGAGTTGGAGTTTATCACTCGAAAGAATAAAATAGAATGTGCAGCACTGTCTCACGTCATTCCCGAGCAGACCGTTCAACAACTAACACATACCAACATCGCGGTCCTCGAGTCCATAGGTTTGAAAGTAATCAACAATGGAAAAAAAGAGGAGAGTTGTGATCGAACAGCTGTGAGAGCATGTCGTGTTTGAGGAGCCACTAAAAGTGTTGTAAATGCGAGATAAAATAAGTGAATGTGAGCGATAAACTAAAATTAAAGATCAAGGAAAGAATAAAAAAGGAAAAAGAATAAAAAAATAAAAAATAGAAAGTGAAAGTAAAAATCAAAACACCATCTAATTAATAGAAATAATAAAATAAAAAAATTGTGAAGTTCCCCCGATAGGCGTGCAACCTCCGCCGGGTTGACCGGGGGTGAATAGAGTGTGCATAAGTGGGAAGCAGCATCACACGAGAAAAAGGTTAGTGCTATCTCCCTTCCTCTTTTGGTGGCTGCTTCCCCGTATGGCTCGCTCAAGTTTGACCTTTGACTTCGAGTATCCTCGCCGCCCTGATACTTGGAATCCATCCCACTCTTACCTGTAGAGTGGGGTTGGAGAAGAGCGCTCTCTGTCGCACATCGTGTCCGAAGATCTTCTCGCCGATCGACCGTCTGGCCGCCCGATATCACAGACGATCGCCGCTTGGGCGAAATTCCAATTATTAACTGACGATTCCGGGCTACAGGAAATCATTGGACGAGGATGTCCAGACATTTTTTACATTATTTTGACAGCTGATTACGACAAGCACACTTTTAGAGCTTGATTTTGTGGGGAAAGTGGAGAATTCAAAAAGAAAGTTGGAAAAAATCGGAGGCCGATTTAAATTCCTTCTTTGAGGCAACTGCCACCGTGGTGAAAGGCAGACGAAGGGGTCGAAAATCCCAAAAGCGTCCTGCGTCCCCGGAAGCCGAAAATATGGAAAGGCCGCAGGGGGTGAGGCTTCTGAAGAAGAACTTCCAGCAGGACATGGATCGAATCGAAGTGGTGCCCAGCGGAGAGGCTCGCACCGGTCCATCTGGAAGCGTTCCACCCTGGCGGGCTCGTGATCAGGCCGCTCCTTCTAACACTGCCGCGACTGCCAACACCCAGGAGCGGCCCCTAACTGATACGAAGATACCACCTGTCGTCATTAGGGATAGGACCCGTTGGGTGGAGATCTCTGCTACGATTAACAGAAGGGGATACAACTTCGCCAAGGCCCAAACAGACCCTGAGGGCATCCGAATCTTTCCTACAAGCCAAGATCGTTACCGCGGTATAACTCAGCTGTTGCTGAAGGAAAGTATCCCCTTCCATACGTACCTGCTACCTTCAAAGAAACTCCTGAACGTAGTCCTGAGGGGTGCTCCTGGGGAATTCACCACCGAGCAGGTACTCGAGGATCTTCGCGAAAAGGGCTTAAAACCCGAAAGAGTGGTGAGACTGAAGAAGTCGAGAGGGGGAGGACAATGCCGCTCATTCTTATTAAACTAGACAAGACCCAAAAGCATATCTACCAACTCACGCAGGTGTTTTTCCTGGACGTCACGGTTGAGACGATGAGAGCTCGTCCAGGGATGGGTCAATGCTTCCGCTGTCAGCGGTATGGGCATGCGCAATCACGTTACACCGCCCCCGGAAGTGCGTCGCCTGCGGCGGGGGTCACTTGGCTAGCGAGTGCCCCCTGTTAAAAACTGAGCCTGCCACATGCGCAAACTGCGCGGACCGCCATCCGGCAAACTATAGGGGCTGCCCAAAATGCCCTAAGTGGAAACCGGTTCCGATTAGGGACGAGATGCCCCGCAATACCCAGGAGAGAGGTAGCCAGCCCCCTCCACCTCAAGGACTGGCGGAACTTTCGTTCAAGTGGCGGCTGGATCTTCGACAGCCCCCGGCCTCCCTCCGGCGCAGAGGACACCCAAAACTTCAAAGGCCCACAACACCAGAGCCCACACGAAGGCACCATCTACGCCACGGTCGGGCAGGGGGTAAAACTTCAGCAGCCCAAGCCCAGCGAGTTGTCTCAGGCCCTCTTGGCGCTCCGTAACGCGATTCAACATCTTGCCAGCGTTGCAGAGTCTATCCAGGCCCTTTGCTCGACCGAGAACAATACCATCATCAATGATTAATCCGTGTATGGAGGGCAACGTCCCTGCGCTGAAGATAGTTGCGTGGAACGCGAATGGACTGTCGGGAAAGCTCAACGAGTTAACAGCCTTCCTCTCCGAGGAGGCTGTCGAAGTCGCACTCATCGGCGAGATGTGGTTGCGCCCGGGTGACCGATGTAAATTGTTGAATTTCCGGACCTACCGTGCTGACCGACTCACAGGTCGCGGTGGCGGAGTCGCCGTCGCCGTCCGGACTCACATCGGCCACTCGTTGGCGGCTGTGCCCCTCTACGCTCCCTGGAGGCAGTGGCGGTCCACATACAGCAGCCTGGATTCGACCGACTTCGGATCGTCTCCGTCTACGTCCCACCCGGGTTAGGATATGACGCCGACGACGTGGATGAACTGATGGCGGGTGATGATCTGGTCCTTGTCGCCGGAGACCTTAACTCAAAACACCCCTTCTGGGGTGCAACATTACGAACTCGTCTGATCGGAGGATGTACTCAGACATCTCCGCCAACGATGTTTCGGTGCATCCCCAGACGGTCCTACGTTTTTTGGAGCCAGCGCAAGGCCGGACATCCTGGATCTCGCCATCTCAAGAGGATTCCGTGGACCAATAGTCGTTACAACTGTCCCGGAGCTGTCGTTGGATCATAATCCAATCATCATCAACCTGGGTGGAAGATCTCGAGGTGTGGGTCCTCCGCCCCCTCCCTCTACGGAGAGGCCCAGCGAGTGCGGCGTTCCGCAGGGCTCCCTGTTGGGGCCGGAGCTGTTCCTCATATACGCCTCCGACCTGCCAAGGACGATGGCTACCTCCCTGGCGGTCTACGCCGATGACACAGCGGTGTGTACGACGTCCCGGTCCGATGAACTCATCTGCAGGAGGCTCCAGGCGGTCACGGATGATATCCTGAGGTGGGCCAACACATGGAGGGTGAACGTGAATGAGTGCGAGGCGGTTCGCTTCACCAGGAAGAGAGGTATCTCTGCTGACAACATCTTTGCGGGGAACGAAAGACTCCCCTGCAGGAGCTAAGTCAAATACCTGGGTGTAATCCTCGATCAACGCTTGACCTTCGGTGCCCACCTGGATTCGGTCCTCGCAAAGTACCACAGCGCGAGAAGAGTAGTACCACCGCTCCTATGCAGAAGCTCGATGCTCAATTTAAGGGTAAAGGTACTCATATGTACCCTATTCCTGAGACCTATTTTAACACATGGAGCGCTGTCCTGGTCAACAGCAGCGAAGACAACCTTGAGAAGGTTAGTCACAACGCAAAATAAGATGCTTCGAATGATCGCAGGAGCACCGTGGTTTTTCAAAACTGCACAGCTCCACGAGGACTTAAATATCGCGCCTCTCGATGAACACATCTTACAACTAGCGAGAGGCACACTGGAGAGAGTCACTCGGTCTGACAACCCGGTGCTTCAACATATCGTAGAACTTGACCAGGACAGACCCCCGCCTAAGACCCAAGTGCGGAGGGTGCAGACTCTGACTCTCGACTGAAGGTGTGGTACTAGTCAACCCGCCGATTAATAATCGCAATGGACAAAATAAAACGCAGTGACCGGATCCACAAGATCAGCTTTCTCAAATTCCAGCGGTGAGACCGTGGCCGCCAAGAAGAGGACCAGGGGCCCTGTGTGGCATGGAGTCTCGGTCCTACCATAGATTGCAATTCCAACAATGGAAAAGTTGGAAATATTGGAAGGCTTGAATTTCGACAAAACTATAACCAAGGAGGAATATCACACTTACTATTCCAGGACAAGCAATTTTGATCTAAACGATGAAGTACCCATCTGCATTCAGCATCAAGACATTTACACCCTACCATGTGAGAGTTACATTTACGTTGAAGGAAGGTTTAATGTAGACGCAGCTGGAACCGGAGTCTGCGGTTTGACCAATAATGCCTACGCATTCCTGTTCGAATATATCCGCTACGAGATCCATGGGGTCGAGATCGATAGATGTACCAAGCCGGGTATTACTACAACCATAAAATCTTTAATATCATAAAACGACAGTGAAAGCAAGATGTTACAGGTGGCTGGATTGAATCCTTTGCAAGACAGTCAACCGACGTTCTACGATGGCAAATTCAGCGCGTGCATTCCTCTAAAATACTTCATGGGGTCTTTTGAAGACTATAAACGCGTATTGATAAACGTCAGTCAAGAGCCAGTATTGGTTAGAAGCAAGACCGATGATAATTGCTACAGAAACACCAACGGTAACGGCACCAAGAAAGCGAGTTTGGATATTGAAAGAATTGAATGGCGTGTACCTCACATAGCCGTAAATGACGAAACACGTCTAAAATTACTGAACCTACTTAAAAATGATAAGTCCATATACATACCATTGCGTAAATGGGAGTTGTACGAGTTGCCCTCCCTGCGTGCCACTATAACCGACATATGGACTGTAAAATCTAGCACGAATATGCAAAGACCTCGATATATAATGGTTGCCTTTCAACAGGGTAAGAAAAATCGTATGCTCGTGCTGCAGCTGTCTGAATAAAAGATCTGCGAGCGCGCTTGCCTTTATAGGTTTCATCGGTAGCCAATCAGAGCGCGTTACTACGTCACATCAGGTTATGTAGCCTCTCTATATATTACGCAATATTGCGCAATAACATGACGTCACGAACAGATTTCGTCGAAAATTTTCTTTGTTCGACGGAATAATAACGTAAGCACCAATCAGAGCGCAGCATTTACGACGGGGCGAGACCTACGATCGGCGACGAAATCGTATAAAAGGGAGCGCGTTTCCATCCTTTTCACAGTTCAATATCTGCTTCCTAACAGTTAGCTCGTGAACAACTACACCTCTACATCTTTATCAACCTTATTATCGTTAGTGTTTATATTTTTCGTGTTTATAGTTATCCGTTTTATATTTATCCGTTTATTTCATATTTATTCTTAGTGTTTAGTGTTTATAGTTACTCCGTTTATTTCCATATTTATCGTGTTTATAATTATCCGTTTTATAGTTACCCCGTTTATCGTGTTTATTCGTATTCAGTGTGGTTGCATATTTCAAGTAAGTTATTTTCTATTTTACCGCATGCTTTTCCTAATAGGATACCGTATTATATGTAGTTTATAATGGAGAGCGAAATATGCCACAAAACGTTCACCAGAAAAGATGCCTTGGACAGGCATCCATGTCTGAATAAGAGACCTTACACCTGCTCCGTATGCCAAGAGGAGGACAGGAGGACAGGATAGTCTGTCTCGGCATATGAAGAATACTCACAGTGTCGAACCCGCGGACAGGAAGCGAGAGGTTTTTGTTGAAACGCAGCAGGCTAATAAGAGGTTGAAGGCCATACCGTTCACCAGCAAGCCGGAGCAAGCTTTCTATTGCTGCGGCCAAACTTTCCCGACCGCTGCATTATACAACGGCCACATACGCGCCAAGCGCATCTAACGAATAACACTACGATGTTGGAAGAAGGAGTTTTCATTTCAAAAATAAGCATGAAGACTAACATGAGGAAATACAAAATCGTAGGAGCCGTCGACGTAGACATCCCAACATTACTGCTCGACGTTAAGCAGAAAATCTGCAGGCTGGTGGGCGATAATATGAGGAGATTGAACCAGGGAGTAAAATTGCAGCTAGAACTATTCGTCTGGTACACGAACAACTTCAGGGAGGAGCAAGTGACTGAACTAAAATCCTTTAACACGAAATACGTCGTGGTGATCCCGTCAGCCGATTTTGAGGACCTCTACGAACAGCTCGCTAGCAAAATTAAAACCAAGGCCGAGGAGTTTCAGGATAGAGACTCGGGATGGACGCTAGAATCAGTATCGCATATAGAAGTTAATGTCAATACGTATAAACCGCTAGGAGGATCATCCTACATAGAACTCCCGAAAGAAATAGTGGATAAAAAGGCTTGCGTTAACATACAAAACAACCGCTGCATCGCGTGGGCTATTACTGCAGCCCTTCAGGCGTACAGCTTCGCGTACAACATAGTATGCTCATTTGACGAAAGATACAATAAGTTTGTGAGCTACGCCGCGTTGGATTGTCCCGATATATTTATACAACAGCTGTCTGAGGACATAAAAAAATTGTATGACGAACACCTAAAGTTTCCCAAACCCATGAATCGCCTTACCAATACCGAGATGAAGGTATACGCCGAAGCCGACACCAACACCTAAAATGTCACATATGCGGCAGAGATCTAAATGATGACAAAGTGGCCGATCGCTGCCATTTGACCGGTCGATTCCGAGGTGCGGCGCACTCCTGCTGCAACCTAAACTATAAAATCGGTAAAGTGGTACCGATCTTCTTCCACAATTAACTAAACACTAAGAATAAATATGAAATAAACGGATAAATATAAAACGGATAACTATAAACACGAAAAATATAAACACTAACGATAATAAGGTTGATAAAGATGTAGAGGTGTAGTTGTTCACGAGCTAACTGTTAGGAAGCAGATATTGAACTGTGAAAAGGATGGAAACGCGCTCCCTTTTATACGATTTCGTCGCCGATCGTAGGTCTCGCCCCGTCGTAAATGCTGCGCACTGATTGGTGCTTACGTTATTATTCCGTCGAACAAAGAAAATTTTCGACGAAATCTGTTCGTGACGTCATGTTATTGCGCAATATTGCGTAATATATAGGGAGGCTACATAACCTGATGTGACGTAGTAACGCGCTCTGATTGGCTACCGATGAAACCTATAAAGGCAAGCGCGCTCGCAGATCTTTTATTCAGACAGCTGCAGCACGAGCATACGTTCCACCGAATCACCGCAACTTGCTAACACGCATCAAGCGATTAACTTCGAAATGGATGCAGCCTCCGAGGTTGGGGATGCTATTGTTAAAATAACCGAGAATCTAGGAAGCCTTAGCGAAATACCAAAATGAAGTAATCCCACACCTCCCCGTGCTAGTGCTAAAAAAGGTTAATCATTTATCGCTGGAGGAGCACTGGCGTCTTATACCCCACTACAGGAAGACAAAATTGCAAGATTATCTGCCTTGCTACAAACATTACAACACATCCGAGTGTAATACACATATCGACGGACCTCCGCCTCCAATACGGAAATGCTACGGTTGTATCAACTCTAAAACGCGCGAAGAGCAAAACTTCGAGGATGACGTCGTCACCGACGAACGTATTAAGGAGGCTATAGCAACGATAAAGAGAAATCGCGGTAGTCTTAAAGGAATTAGCGATGAAATAATTCACCAGCTACCCGTAAACGTATTTCGGATGTTCGTAAGTTCATCATGGATAGAGAGAAAATGGTTTTTAATTCCTATAAGCCTAAAGGCGAAGTTGCAAGACTTTCTACCTTGTTATAAGCATCATAACGACCATCTCTACGACGATTTCTTCGAAAGCCCGCCGGATCGAAGATTCAGCTGTCACGTTTGTGAAACTGGGGATCGTTCTTTCGGCTATAATGGAGAAAGCGGGGATGAAACCAAGATGGAATTCCGTTATTGTATACATGGAGGACATATGGGCCTCTCATCAGACAGCGAGGATGAAGATCAGATAATTGTTAAAAGATTTTGTTCTTACAAAAATAAAGCTATTATAATACCTGTATTACCCGCACTACATAGGTATCTATCCCCTCAACGACAGCGATACCTATCGGTCAAAAGCTACACTTCATACAGAAATCTGTATTACCGGCACCACATAGATATCTACCTTACCGACTAATAGCGACACCTGCCGGCCAAAAGCTACACTACATACAACCACCTGTATTGTCGGCACTACCTGGGTATCTACCCTACCCACCAGAAGGGCGGGAGTTTTGAACCAGGGGGAATCGGGGTTGTCATCACCCTTCAAACACGCGTGCTCGGAGTGTTGACTGCCTTCCAGTACACACGCTCGGGGTTGTAGTGACCTTCGGAGCGGTGGGCCGATGGGTCTTGAACCCGTCATCTCCCTCTACTTTCCTACTATATCCAATGCTCAAGAATGGCAAAAGGCATGATTAAAGCAATCAGGAAGAATTTGGTATTTAAAATTAGACAAATTTCTTAAAAATATTGGACTTGCTTATTCTACTTTTGATAGTTGTGTTTACTATATGTTTACTGGTAGTGATAGTTTAATTATAGCCGTATATGTAGACGACATAATAATTCTTACAAGTAATGAGAAACTTAGAAACTGGGTTAAAGATAGACTGTTGAGAGAATTTGAAATGAAACATTTAGGAGAATTGCATTTTTGTTTGGGAGTCAAAATAAAACGGGATAGGCAACAGGGCATCATAAGTTCAAATCAAAAACTTTCATTGAAAATATTTTGCACCGGTATAATATGCATGAGTCTAACGCGGTAGCTACACCTTCCGATTCCAACCAAAGTCTCGGATTCGCAGTTTCTAAAGATGAACTTGCTGATACAAAAATTATATCAATCCGTAATAGGAAGTCTCCTTTATGTAGCCCGTGCGACTCGTCCAGATATAGCTCAAGCAATTGGTATTTTGTGTCAGTTTTGCTCCAAACCTAAGAAGATTCATTGGACAGCAACCAAGCGATTTATTCGATACTTGCGAGGTACAATAGAAACTGAGTTAACATACACAAGAATGGAAATTCAGAAATTTACGGATATTGTGACTCGAATTTGGCAGGATGTCCAACTGATCGAAAATCGACCACCGGATTCGTATTCCTACTTGCAAATGGCGCAATTAGTTGGCAAAGCAAGAAACAACCAACTGTCGCATCTTCTACAGTTGAAGCAGAATACATGGCTCTTGCGTCAGCTACAAAAGAAGCCATTTGGTTACGTAAATTGTCAAAAGATATTAGCATACAGAATTAGGATATGCCAACTGTCATATATCGTGATAACAAAGGTGCTATTGATCTTAGCAAAAATACGTTATTTCTCGCAAGAACAAAACACATAGACGTACAACATCACCTCACTCGAGAATCAGTACTAGACGGCCCATCTGCTATCAAGAAAATTGCATCTGAAAATATGGTTGCGGACTCTAACTAAAAGTGTCAGCAAAAAAACACAATTGGTGTGCATCAAATATGGGTATTGTTTTTAACCTGTAATATATACAGATTTGAACATATTTTGTTTGTTTTGTTAAATGTTCAAATCGGTGGAGGTGTTGCAAATATGTTAATGAAACCGGTGTTTCCATGGCACCATATATATTAAGTAATTGTAATATTATAACAAAATAAAAATATAGTCACTGTTGGTATATCACTGTCAGATACTACGTGTACTAGTTTATCTTATTAAATCCATCTCAACTTATATATTTCAACAGAAACACACATTGATGACGAGATAAGTCACATAGAAATATCAATTACAGGATGTGAAGTAACGAAAACAACTAGTAACAACAGAAAAACTGGAGGACTGTCAATGTATATAAGAAAAACATTCATTACAATGTAAACATTGTTTTCGTTGATTACTACCTATGGTTAATAACTGTAAAAATTACAGTAGCTAAACAGAAATACTTGTCAACATTAATCTACCATCCTCCTCAAACAGCGGATAATTTTTTTGGAAATACATTGAAGATTATATTGACACCAATATTGATTTTGCTGGAAATATTGTGTTTCCTGGTGATTTCAACATAGATTACAGTAAGGATACATTTCATTGTAAAAGTAAAAGATTTGATTTATAAATATGCCTTATATCAAATAGTATCTGAGCCGACCAGAATTATAAATAACAGTGAAACCATCATCGATTACATTATCACTAATATTAAGAACACTAAATATAAAGTACACAAAACAGCGAAAATTAGTTACCACTGCATCTTGACAGTTCATATTGATGGTTATGTAGTTGAAATAGATGAAGTAAATGTTCAATCTTTTAAGAATTACAGTATTGAGCGGTTACAAAACGAAATTCTTAAGATTCCTTGGAATAATGATACAACAAATGTCAAAAAATCAGCTAATGTGTGGATTCATTCACTAGAAACTGCCATACAAGAAATGTGTCCGATTATTAGAAAAAATATAAATCATAATAAGACAATAAATGAACAAAAATATTCCTGACGATATGAATGAAAGGGATAATAAATATAAAGCTGCAATATTAACAAAGAGAGAAGAGGACTGGAATGAGTACAAAATATCCAGAAATAAGGTGGTTAAATTAATAACTGAAAAGGAAAAGTATTTTGTAAAATTGTTAGATGACAATAGAAGTAATAATACCGAACTTTGGTAAAATCTAAAAAGTTTCTACCTAATAGTAATCAACGTAATCCAAAAACAATCAATTTTGGAGAAAAAGAGATAAAAATCAAATGGAGATAGCATCCAAGTTCAACGAGTATTTTGTTGTCAGTATAGAGAACATGTTAATAGAATACCCAAATTAAGTAGTGGTAATCAAGATTGCTTTAGAGTAAATAGACGTACCTTTACTAAGTTTCAGAGTGTCACAATGACTGAATTAAAAGATATACTGAAAAGACTAAAATCCGTAGGGGATGTGGTAGGAAATGGAATCGATACCGGACAATTAAACGATGCATGTCTTGTAAAAGCTAATAGATTATTAGATATATGTAAATGCGTCCTTGAATTCAGGAGAATTCCCAAGCGAATAGAAGACTACATATATCATACCAGTACCGAAAATAATTGGCACAAGAAAGTGTGAGGAATTTAGACCAATTAATACAGTACCAGTTTATGAGAAAGTGTTGGAAATTGTTGTTAAAAGACAGTTAGAGATTACTGTGATAAAAATGGTATAATAGCGGTTAATCAGTCGGGGTTTACACAAGAACATTCGTATGAAACTGTAATCGTGGACATTTGTGATGCGTGGTTAGAGAAAATAGATGATCGAAAGATAGTTGTTGCAGTATTTATAGATTTTAAAAGAGCTAATAGACAGAAAATTACTAGTGACGAAGTTGGAATCGATGGGAGTTAATGAATTGTAAAAAGTGGTTTTCAACCTATTTAGAAAATCGATATCAAAAAGTGAAATTGAATGGATGGGTATCACGAGAAATAAAAACAAAATATGGGGTGCCACAAGGGACTGTATTGGGACCAATGTTATTTAATATGTATATTAACGATATAGTACCTATTATAAGTGTGACATAAAAATGTTTGCTGATCATACAGTATACATACAGTGGTAATAACGTTGAAGATATGGTCAAAATATTAAATGAAGAATTACAAAAATTGTTTGAATGGCTTTGTAGAAATAGTCTTGGTATTAACTTAATGAGAACGAAGTTTATGTGTATTGGAAGTAGATATAAGTTAGGGAGCATAAATGATTGTAAAATAAAAATAAATGGGACAGAAATAGAGCAAGTAGACAAGATAAAATATTTGGGAGTAGTTATAGATAAGCATCTTGAGTTTAAGGAACATGTTAAATATATAACAAAAAATGAATAAAAATATAAGTTTTCTGTATAGAATAAGGAAAGAGTTATCCGTTTACATAACGCTTAGATTGTATAAATCTCTGATTGTTCCTCGTATACATTTTTGCTCATCTGTGCTGCTAGGTTTCAACAAAGCTGAACTTGAACAGTTACAGAAGGTGCAAAAAGAGCTAAGCGAGTGATCTTAAAATGTAATAATGTTAAATATTTTCAATATTATGAATGTGAAACAAACTGTAATATGTAGGACACTGATTTTGATACATAAAATTAAATTAGGTAAAGCACCCATTTATTTAAGGCAAAGGCTAAGGTATGCGGATGAGGTCCACGACTATCATACAAGAAACCGACATAATTATTATAGAAAGACTTACAACACAGAACGCACGACAAAAAGTGTTTTTATTGGTGGTGATTATATAATGAGTTACCGAATTTTATTAAGAATAGTAGGTAATAGTATAAATAATTTTAGACAATTAGTTTATAAATACGTGTATGGCACAAATATCACATCGGTAAACTCCTCACCACACAATTGTTTATAATAAAATTGGTGACACGTGTTTCGCTAGCTCGAGACAAGAACCTTCAACAACCGTATAAACCAAAGTGACAAATTTCTAACATTAAAAATTCTACAACAAGCATTTTTACCCCACTTTTTACTGTGACCATGTGTTTGCATGCACAAATATTTTCCCTCTCAATGACGGCTACGAACGCCTTTCACCCCCGCAAATCCCAGTTGAGTCAAGTGGACGGCCAAGGGAAAGTGCCTGCTACCCGAAGTTTGAACGTTAAAGATTTACAAATACATTGTGTGAATTGGTTACTGCCCGAAGAAATTAAATTATAGTTAAAATTCTTTCATTTGATCATAATAATCGGAATAAACTAGATTGAATCGGTCCCGCGTCCCGATTTAGAAGATTTATATTTTTTGTATGTGTATGGCGTCAAATTCATCGCGTTCTCGCGGTGAATCGACCTGTCTTATCAATTTTAAATTTTCCATTTTTATGTCGTGCCCCGTATCATGCATATGTTTCGCGGTACTTTACGAGTCTATCCTGCCGTAGCGATAATGCGCCCAAATGTTCTTTGAATCGTGTAGCTATTGCGCGTCTCGACTGTCCTATATATGCTTTATCGCATTCACTACAATTAATTTTATAGATACCCGACCGTTGTTCCGGAACTGTTTTGTCTTTCGGATTACCTAAAAGATTCTTTAAGGTGTTTTTAGATGTCGAGTGCACCTTCATGTTTTGTTTTTCTAGAATATTGCTGATCCCTTTTGAAGTCTTATGATGCGGTAGTTTTATAAAATTCATTTCCCGTGTAACTACGGGGCCAAAGTCGTTGAATTTCTTATGTGGGCTTTTCTTTTAATTCTTTCTAACCATTTTTTAACATCTCTTACGGAGTGACCGTTGTATATTGTATATTGTATATTATCTTTTTGATATATTCTAATCCTTTTCGGACCTTACTTTGTGTGAGCGGGAATTTAACTAACCTATTGAGTAAGAAATTGATAAACGACATTTTATGTTGCACGCAATGGTTCGAATCCGCCATTATAAACCTATTAACGCTTGTACTTTTCCTGCAAACGTCCACTTCTAATTTATTATTACTATTGTTTCTAATAACTAAACTATATAAAAATGGGAGGCTATTATTCACTTCTTCTACCGTAAATTTGATTGTGTCGAATTTTAAATTTAGTTGTCCTAAGAAATTATTAACCGAGCATTTCCTGGTATAGAAAACAGCAAAAATATCGTCCACGTATCTAATCCACGCTCTAGGAAAATATTCACTATCTCTCCTCATCGCCATTTCGAAATTACTCATAAATAAATTAGCGATGAAAGGAGATAAGGGGTGTCCCATGGCTGTGCCTTCCTGGTGTATGTACATTTTGTTATTAATTTGAAAATAATTTTGTTTCATACAAAGGGAAGTCAACCTTTATATTCAGCTATTCGTACGTCGTCGATATTGTTCATTCTAAGAAAATCCACTAAAAGGTCTAAACTTTCATTAACCGGTACGCTGGGGAAGAGTGAACAAACGTGGAACGAAATTAGAACTTCGCCTTCTTCCAACTGCATTCCGTTGATCTTATTCACGAAATCTACTGAATTTTCAATCTTTAAGCTATCCGTCCCCTTAGGCTAAGTTTTAAATTCGTTTACTAGCCACTTTGATAACTTATAAGTATGGGAGTTGATACACGATACTATAGGCCTCATTCTTTTACCCGGCTTGTGTATTTTGGGCAATGTTCGAAAATAAACTGAACATTATTTAGTGTATTGTACACAAACCCAGAAACGATATCTATTTTTTAGTGTTTGTGTATTTTTACACAAGCCGAATACAGTACATAACGATTTCTTAACGCAAGTAACAAACATTACGTAGCGTTCTCTTTTTCGTTCTAGAACAATACAATTGTAGTGGTTGTGTACTCCTACATTGTATTTTAGCGTTCTGTAGTGTTCTTTTTCATAATATACAAGTATTTTACTTTTTTGGTAAGGCTTGCTGCATTCGTATGTGCGTATGTCAAGTAGTTTCGTTTAACCATATGGAGTGGGCCCCGTTTTTAGTAAACAATTCTACAATGGCAAGCTCTATATTTTTTTATTGATAGAATAGTCCAGGATTTTTAGACATTCGCTCCGCAAAAAATCCTGATAATTGATTTTTTGATTGGATTATGTCAGAGAGTCTCCTCTAAGTATAAAACCAAGTTTGTGTCGCCCGAAACCGCGAGCGTTAGCCGCCATCGTGAAGAACGCCTTCGTGCAAATACCTCGGAAACGGTGAGTTTTAAGTTAAAAATTGTGAGGACCAATTTAAATAACAGTTCTATAGCATGAAAGCCAAACGAATACTAATAGTAAATACAGAAACAGTAGATTAAGAATAATGTACTGAACCGAATGCAATGAAATGTTTTGATCTTTATGTTGAGTTAGTTCAGTACAGTATTCTCGTTGTGTAGAAAGATCACAAACAGAATAACCGTTCCTTTTTTTTGTATTTGCTACACAAACACTATTTGCGTTTGTGTATTAAATATTCTACCGTACGGAACACTAAAGTACATTATACAAGGTACATTTTTGAACACTGATTTTGGGCAAACAATACATTCTCGGTATGATCGGGTTCGAAGCAGCCAGTTTAAATTTTAACTTATTGTCAATTAAATTTGGACACTCCTTAACTGTGTCCTTCGTGTGTCTAATCATCGAAGATAATGGATTTCTCTTAACTGTTTGATAAAATCTGGTCAAAAGCATGCTGTTTACCCTTTCAAAATAATCTAATTTGTCCATGCATGTTTCAGAATTTTTAATGTTAGAAATTTGTCACTTCGATTTATACGGTTGTTGAAGATTTGCTAGTTTTTTTCATTGGATTAAGGCTGGAGTTTACCTAAAATAAATTTCTAATTTTTGTATATTAAGTTGCCTATAAACAAAATGTGACATTACGCTCATTTACAATAACGCTACAGTGTGAGAAAATGAGACTTTCTTGCTAGAAAAGGATAAACATAGTGGACGGGGTGGCTATCCGTGTTTGACTCATTCCAAAATATGCAAGGTAATCTTAGCTGGCGTGATAATCTGAAATAACGCCGCATCAGGTAAAATTACATTGAAAGGGAATACAAGGCAAATAGAAATATTAACTATTTACAAGATATAAAAAAATAGGCCATTTTTACTATTACCTACTGTAGACATAAGATATAAGTATAAGTATAAGTAAATACTATGAAATATATAATATGAAATATCGACAACTGGATGTGAAGGATAAAATAATGTTTTTATTTCAGTTATGAATTGCTGTTGAACTAAATTCATAATCCTTTTTAAATAAGGATTTCTCTGAAATTATGACGATTTCAAAAATAACTCTAGGCAGAAAATATAATTTTGCCTTACAAACAAATTTAGTCAAATTTCTATAATAATTAATATCTAATAATGAATAATTATGTCGGTCTGTAATAGTTTCCTTAATTCCTTTAATTGGAGAAAGTACCAAGTGATCTACGTCAATTGAACCTGTTATGTCATTAGCAATGTGACTTTTGGAATGGGGAAAGTCTCCAATATCTCATTCTGAAAGTCCAAGGTCAAAAATCGGTATTGCATCATGGACATTATTGGTACAGTTAGCATTTATACTTGGTGGCACAATCTTGCTGAATAAAAAATTATTTCACGTGGTCTTGCGAGCACTTATATATTAAAAAATACCTGGATTTTCGACCCGCGTTTCAAGTGCCAAATTTTCAACTGTATAGATTCATCAAGAAATCTATAGCAAATGTTTTTCTATTATGTTGCAAAATACTGTTTTGATATATGGGTAAGTAAATTTTTCCTTTTCAAGATGCATTTAGTATAGTACTACAGCAAGTAAAAAAGGAATTTTGTTCTATTAAATTATTAAATAAAGCTTGATCGTCAGCAACATACAGATTAGCACCTATGAACTTCTTCGAAAGTTATGAACCTGTAGATAAAATCGTTAATCCACATTTTAAAGCAATATGTACGTAATTGATAAATATTTTTTTGAAATTGTACATATTATTGGAAGAAATAGTTCTATTTCTTTATATGGATAAATGGGGACAATAATCGTGAGTAGGATTATAATATTAGCTTCATCGAAAAATGTAATTAGTGGGATGCGTATCCGCAATTGGTGTTTGCTGTAGCCCCTCCTCAAATTACCAATTAGTATTACTGTAGGAAAACTGAAGTATAAAATCGCAAGTTGTTTATCTATAACTTCATTAGCAAATTTTCATTCAGTCTTGATTGTTCGTAATTTTTGTTATTACATTTAAATTTTACAAAATGGGAAATCGCAAACGTGGTGCGTATTTGTCCAGACCAAAAGTCACAAGAAACGGGCGCGTTTAGCAGAGCGCAAAAATGTTGACGATATGGAGATTGCGACCTATTCGGAAAAAGAAGCAACATTCCTTGAGAAATTTAAAAGTGAAAATCCAGAAGAAATACAACAATTAGCTGTAGGCCAAAGAGACAACACTTTATGGAAAATGATGAGGATCAAACGATTAACTGCATCCAATTTTGGTAAAGTTGCAAAACTAAGAAAAACCACTTCAACAGCGAACACAGTAAAGGCTCTACTTTATGAAGACTTTTTTGGATCTGCGGCAACTCAGTACGGCATACAAAATGAAGGCACTTTTCCAATAATAGTTCCAATAATAATTCACATTTGGTTATTTCTGTTGAATTCCGTCTACAACGTTTCCCGTAATGAAATCTATTATCTCTTGTTTAGGAATATGACGTACAAGGAATCTTACATTTACTTTTCTAGCGGTAGTGAGCTATTTGCGTTGCCTACATGCTATTTTACAGTTTTAAATGTATATATATATATATGTATATATATATATATTTCGTGACCTTTTTATACTTATCTTACGAAGGTGTTCCGAAAACGTTTGTAAACGTTCTGAAAATATAACTATCGTTCAAACCAGCCTTGTTTTATTGACCTATTAGTGGTAGAGATCTATCATATAAGATATTTTACAGTTTTGAAAAATGCCGATTATTGTAATAATTTTGTTACATTATTTCGGAGTTCAAAGACAATTTGGAAAAATTTTACAAGTGGCATATGAAAGAGAGTGGTCACATCAAGCTACCAACGTGGAGATATTTTCGAAATGTCTATTTCTGTTAATATTATTTGAAAAGTATGATGTTAAATCGAGTTTTACGTTCTTAATTGCCCAAACGTTATTAAAAAAAAATAAATAAAAAGTCGCTGTGTCAGTACACAGATAAAACAAAGATGATTCGAAAAAATTCGTCCACTCTTTCAACTTTGAAATTGGCTTCTAAAAAGTGTATCGAAATGTGCATAAAACTGAGTATATTTTGAGGTGTAAATGCCAGCGTTAAGATAAGAGGGTATTAGTCGAGCATCCTAGGTTTGCTAAAAGTATATTATAGTCTATGGCAGCGGTTCTCAATCCTTTTTCCTTTGGGACACACCAAAGTACGTTTCAAACTTTCGCGACACCCCTACAGGTTACTTTTTACCTAGATGCAAAAAGCGAACACATAAAGTACCTACAATACTTTTTTTTTTTTATTATGGAACGACTATGAGAAACAAATTTTAAAATTTATTGCGTAAGATTCTTAAATAGAAAAATATAAACATAAAAGAAAGTTATGACTCTTAAGCAGGAACATAAAAAAATAATCATCAACATCAGAAATATAAAGACATAAATCTTAAAACTAGTGAGATACTTGTCCCTGGCGATTTCTGCCATATATATGCCCGGACGAATTATTGACAAACGCACTCTCATCTCGCCGTCCACATCAAGTAGGCGAGACCTGTAGTCACATTTTATATTCTTCAATATAGAGAATCCAGACTCGCACAAGTACGACGTTGAGAAAGGCAGTAAAAGAGATATTGCTTTATTCGCGATATCCGGATATTCATTTATGATTGAAATCCAAAAATATCGCGAGCATTTTCTCTAAATTTCGATCTCAGGACCGTATCCGATGATATTTCTATAAGTTGCTCTTGTTCGGAGCAGTTTAATTCTGCTTTGAATGCATTTTCTTCGTCAGGTGCAATCAGCCACTCCCAGGCAGTAGTCGAGATCGAGAGAATGTATTTGGATATCCCTAGTTGCAAGTCAGATAGGTGCCCTACTATGCGTTCCTTCGTTCTCTCCTATGGCCGAGATCCAAAGGGCAAGCTTTTTCGAAAATGCGCTGATTTTATTACTTGATGATATGATAGTTTCATGCCATCCCTACATACTTGAATTCAAAGCATTAGGTTTGTTGAAAATATCGGAAAGGTACGCCAGCTCAGCACACCAAACGGGGTTTTTAAGACATTCACAATATTCAAACTTATCATTCCTTTAAGAAAATGCAAGTAGTTCGCCTTTAAGTTCTAGAACTCTGGTAAGCATTTTTCCTTTGGAAAGGTAATCGATTTTGCTGTGGAATAACAACATTTTATGATCTGCGGCCATTTCTTTACAAAGTTTCTCAAACACTCGCGATTTTACAGGACGAGTTTTTACATAGTCGATCGCTGAAACAATCGTTTGAATGACGTCACTTAAACGATTTTCGTCCGTAGTCTTCACCACTAAGGCCTCTCTATGTAAAAAGCAATGAGTAGTTCTTACTGATGGGTTTTTATTCCTCACAAAAGTCAGAAACCCCTCTATGCTTCCTGTCATTGTAGCAGCGCCATCAGTACATATAGCTCCAGTGGTTGTTGTCTCCAGTTCTCGACAAAATAGGTATTGCTTAATAATTTCTGATCCGCAAACAAATCTCACAAAAGCTAATAATTGAGCTTTTGCTGAAATGTCGATGCTTTCATCTAACTGTAGAGCAAATTGCGGGTTTGTTAAGTTTTCTATGACATTACTTTGAATATCAAATGACATGTCCTTAATGCGCCGATGAACTGTATCATTGGACAGAGGTACTTTTGAAATCTGTTCAACTGCTTCCGGTCCCAACATAATAGCAACAATGTCTTTACATGCGGGTAATATAAGCTCTTCGCCGGTGTTATGGGGTTTCTGTTTCTTGGTAATCATTTCAGAAATTTTGAATGATGTCAAAAGGGCTTTATCTGAGAGCCTTATTCGTTTTTCCATCATGACAGAAGAGGCTTGAATGGAAATATACAGGCGTTGGAAATATTCTCGCGGTTTTTGAGAGACGCTGTGGTGGTTTCGTTCCAAATGCCTTTTCAGCTCGTTAGGTACCATAGACTTATTTGACAACACTATGCCACACACCAAACATTTCGGACTAGGTTTGTCCCCCGCGCCTGTCCACGTAAATCCAAAATTTATATATTCTTGTTTATAGTGGCAGTTATGTTGGACTTTGCTTGGTCCTGGTTTTACGTTTTTCTGATTACTAGATGATGAATACAGCGTGTTCTGTTCTCTTTGGAATATTCGTATATTTATATCCACTCTCCTCAGATGCAGAAGAGCTGTCGATGTCTGAGGCTTCCTTTTCCCTTATTACAAATATGTCCATGATGAAAAGAACGCACTAGCAACTAGCAAAGACACGAAACAGCGAAACAGAAGAAACGCGACGACTGATTACTGATTACCAAAAAATAAAACGAGTAAGAAGTTGCTATTGGCCCTCTTATTGTATATAACGAACTGACGATTCCTCCTGCTTTGAAGGAATGATGGGAGGTGGTGATGAAAATAATAACGCACTGAATTACTTCACTTATTTATTACCACGACGATTATTGCGACAACTTCGCGGTGGTTCACAAAACTGCTTGACTGAACTGAGGTACACTCGGTTTCAAATCTAATGGTATTTGAGATGCGCGAGGTGTGGCTTAAATGTAATACTACTCACACTAAAAATATCGACATCGAAATTACTATGGCAATGACTGGTAAATATTGGTTTTGAAACGCAAAGAAACGCAAACAAACAGCGTTTTAAAGAAAGTATTGTATAAGGCTGTTCTCTAAATTTATTTATTTATTTAATATATTAATATAATATATATTATTATATATAAAACTAAATTTATGGGAATGTGAAGTTCTTAAAACGAATAAGGCGTCTGTAACCTTTAATACGTAATACTGGAATTATAATTGTATATTTGTAGATTATTTATTTATCTACTTTTCCTGATTAATTTCTCTGAAATAAAAATACTCTCAGTAATGTGATATGTCTATTTAATTAAATATTGAAATCTTTAATGAATAAATGCAATATAATGACACAAATAAGGAAATAAAATGCAAGGAATCGAAAAATATGTACATATATTAACCTTTCTGACGGAGGGATAAACGGGAGCACCATATACAACGAAAGCAGAACGATAACTGAGAACAGATGCTGTCTGATATTTTCAGGCGTTACGGTACACAATCCAAACTATTGCCCTCTCTCCCGTTTCATATTTACTACTCTTTTTAATGCTCAAATTCCTCATCTGCGCAAGTACCATGACTTCTGAAACCGACTCTACAACTGATTTTTAACTGCTTAACTGACGATGAGCTGAGCTACGACTGCCACTGTAACTCTAACTCCAACTCATAATGAGCTAAGCTACGACTGCTACTGTAACTCTAACTGTCTAACTGCCTGTGTCGGAATATGTTGGAGATATATATGTATATATATGGTCGGATAGAAAGTGTAGTTCCAGATAATGATTAAAGCCATCAATTAAATGCTTTTACCGGTACCTTAATCTACGTCTGACGGATTCATGAGACCTAGAAATGCACTTTCGTAACCGTCATAAATTACATGTAAATGATTTCTTACAGCCAAATTCTACAATGACTTGAATGAAGCTTAAGTCTAATTAAAAGGTGATGATATACAGTAGAATGAAAGGAGTTAAGTAGACTTTCCAGAAGGGACAATGATTAAAAAGTCAGATGACAAACTAGGTATAATTATATGTGACACATAATGTGCACAAAATAATCGGATTTCGGTATACGCCGAAACAAACTGAATGAGGAATACTCCAGAATTTCCAGAAATCCACCTTGAATATCCACCGACATATTTTACTGACGCAGCTGACAATGCCGACAAAGTTCAAAGGACGCCACCCGCCGCAAAAAATGGAACTTTTCTGGTGAAGATTATTCACCAAATGGGGGATCGTTTGTTTCAGAGTTGAATGTAAAAAATAATGATTATTATACGATACATGCTTAAATGCGTATAATCACATATAATGATGGGCGATTTCTTGCAAATTGGGCTACTCCAAGAAACGATTTGGCGATAATTTTTTTATGTTCTAGAATATAGAACGATATTTTATCTCCGGAAGATTATAAGACATTAAAAATCTCGCGACACACCAATGTGTCGCGACACAGCGGTTGAAAACCCCTGGTCTATGGAATCGAACGCTTAGGCGAAATCCGTATAGATGACGTCAGCGTGTTGCCGATTATCAATTGCAGAGGATAGAAATTGAGTAATATTTACAAGAATAGTAATAGTAGATCTTCCAGATATAAATCCATGTTCGTAGATGGATGTAAATTGTTTAATATGGGTGTATATTTTATGAACTAATATCTATTCAAAGACCTTTGCAAAATTGGATATAATACTAATATGTTTGTAGTTAACTATGTTTGATCTATCACCCTTTTTGAACACATGTATTATTTTACTAATTTTCCAAATATTTGGAAATTTAAAAGAGCTAATTATCAAATTATAAATTACAACTAAAGGTTCACCTAGTACTAAAATCAAAAAAAAGCACAGTCGCGCACTAAAAAGCTAGGTACGCTGTCATCACCAACATTCATATCCGATTTAAACTTACAATTAGCTGCACTAATACGCACATCATCTGCCATAATATACCCAGCACTAAACGGAGGATGTTTACCAAAGAAAACGGATGGAATAGAGACACTTTTACGGAACGCCTTAGAAAAGTCGTCAGCAAACTTATCCACTACTATGTTGGGTTCCACAAATTCTTGATACGTCTTTCGACCTGAAATTCACGAAGAAGAGCGCTTCCTGTTAACATATTTCCAGAAAAACTTCAGACCATTTATAATATCAGTTTCAATGCGGGCTTGATAAGTTTTATATGCATGTCTAGACTTTTGTTTAAGCAGCTGCCGCACTCTTTTAACTTCAGATTAATCAGATAAGTTGTTAGTTGACTTCCATTTTCCATATTAAAATTCCTTCATACGTATTAGTTGTTTTATATCGTTAGTGAACCAAACAGGATATCTCATGCTGGAGGTCTTAATTTTTGGGACGCAATGATCAACTACAGCATAGAAAGTTTTATGGAAAGCATTTACCGCTAAATCAACATTAGCAAACTCTGATAGGAAAGACCAACCATAATTCGCTAATTCAGAATAAAGCTTTGTTAAATCAAATTATCGTTGGATGGAGAGCTAACTATTTTCGTTAACGAAGTTAACTCTATATTAATGCTGAGAGCAGAGTGTAATGGATCCATTTTAGTAAAAACCAAATCTAGTAATCTCCCTGCTTATTAGTAATTTGATTAAGTTGACGTAAATTAAGCGCCTCTGTAAAGTGTTTAGAATTGTAGATTTTCAGTCTTCAGATCCGGTAACATTAAATTTGGTAGTATTTATGTCACCAAGAATAATAGCTGGTTTATCCACCAGGTGAAGGCATAAAGTATCAAAGAATACTTCGAAATCATCCTGTTCGGTGTCAGGAGGTATATAAATATTAACCAAAAGCACTGGACTATGCAAACATTTACATTTACATAGAGTTCTGCCGATATTTGGAGTCAACCCAATCAGATTTGAAGCGTCAACGAGAGATGCATTACAGTTATCAGTAAAAGCGGAGATGACACCTGCACCAGTAGACCGGTTCAGTAAAGAGATCAGTATCGGATCGAAATAAGCTATAGATAGAATCAAATATTTCAGCATTGTCAATACCACCATTAAGCCGTGTTTCCGTAAGTAGCACTATATCAGCATATATAACACCAGAAGAAGAATATATTTTCTCCGTTTTTGTCCTTAGTCCACGTACATTCTGATAGCAAATATTAAAAGTTCTTTTAAATGTGTTGGACGATACTAGTTGAACAGATCTGTAGATTGAACAATTTTCGGAACATCTTTGATATATTTTATTTTAAGGTTCGTTTCTCCAGCAACCTTACGAGCATTCAGCTCCTGCTTGACCCTCCGAAATAACTCAAGCTGAAAAGGCGTTTTATCTTTAGAGATTATTAGTGCTGTATATTTATCCATATTAGATAGACTAGACTAGATAAAGCGATTTTAATTGGTCTTTTTCGATCAACCTTAGTTGAATGAATTTTCTTATAGGTTTGGGATTTTCCAAAGTAATATTCATTGCCGATAAAATATCTCGCGAAGCATCAGTATCCTCAGCCACTTGATCTGCCTTAGATCCAGTTGCATTCTCAGGACAGTTAAATAAAATAATATTAGTTTTGCGACTTTCTCTGTCCATGACCTCGGTGATCAGTTTCTCAGTCTTCAACAGATTGTCCCTTGAGGAATGAAGAGTATTCTGCTCCTTAATTGCAGCTAGATCCTGTTGAAGACTATGAACTATCCATGTTAACTCATGCAAGCTCTTTAATTGAGCCTCAATAGTCGAAAAGTTTGGACAGTAAAAGCTAACCTTCCCCATCTTTATTTCTCAAACACTGCGCCTCCGATCCAGACAAACCAAAGCAAGTAGTGTGCGAAAAGTTTTTACACATGTCGCACGCCACTACCTTATCAGGACGAAGTTCGCCCTGATATAGAAAGCAGCGAGCGCTCATTATTCCATAGTGGAAGAGTATACAAGAGAAAGAAGATAGAATTAGTGACTATGGTAGCAACAACAAAAGGTTTGGAAAAAACAGGGCACTTCACACCAAGGGGACTCTCATGGTGATTAACAAAATAAACAAACATACAGGGCCACGGTGTTGAGGATGCGTGGAAATAATAACTACTGCTAATAAAATATTACTTCAGCAGCCCCGGTATATCGAATGTATTAAGAAAAGTATCCCTTGCAAGAAACCAACAAGCTAAAAGATTGTACCCAGAAAAAGCGAGAAGAAACAAATACAGACAAATTCCAGTTGTGTGACAGAACATTTGGGCACAGATGGACACTCACTTTTTGAAGTGAATACTTCTTAACCTTCCTATACTCACGCAGACCGATTTATATAGTATAGTATACGTCTTTCATTTTGACGTGAGTATAGGAAGGTTAAGTGATATCGGACCAGCTCGAGCGTAAGCGTAAGAGCGTAAACGCAATAACGTAAGCGTTAGATTTCGAGAAATGATGTGCAAGCGAGAGGCCATGAACTAGAAAAAGGATAGAGTCGACTTCAGAACTTATGGAACTTGCGCAGATGACGAATTTGAGACTTAAAAACAGTAGGAAATATGAAACGGGAGAGAGGGCAATAGTTTGGACTGTGTACGGTATCGCCTGAAAATATCAGACAGCATCGGTTCTCAGTTATCGTTCCGCTTTCGCTGTAAATGGTGCTCCCGTTATCTCTTTCATTCCCGCCGTTTATTTGTCACAGTTAATAAAATCAGTTAATATTATTAATTATATTTTTCGATTCCTTGTATTTTATTTCCGTGTCGTTATGTTGCATTTATTCATTAAAAATTTCAATTTCTAATTAAATATAATATATATAACATTACTGAGCCTATTTTTATTTCAGAGAAATTAATCAGGAAAAAGTAGATAAATAATGAATCTACAGATATCTATATATATAATTTCCTTACTTGTGTGTTCCTCTTTTTTGTCTATCCAGAGCTTTTTGAAACCCACTGATGATCCTAACGTAGCCGGATTTTTGATTTTTGGCCTGTGGGCGAAGAATTAAGACCAAAAGAGGCGTGCCAAAATTCAATTTTTTAATATTTTAGCTTATATTTTCTTTTTCTTGCTGCCTGGCAGGGACAGGCTTAACAGCTAGTAAAATTACAATTACAGTATTACAATTGCGGTGATAGATTATTTGAAAGTGTTTCACAGTGTATTATGTAATAATTATTATAATGGATATTGTAGAAGGGATGTACTATTTTTCTGTGTATGTTAGATATTTATACGATCTTTCGTGGTTGTTTAAATTTGCTAGTAATGATGGTTTCATTTTGTCTAGAATAAAATTCATTTTACATATTTCAATAGATATTTTTGTAATTTTTCAGAGACCCTTCGAACAGGAATGTTTTGAAGAATGGATTAGATACAATAAAAATGACCGGGTTACTAAATTACGCGATTATTTATCAGAAAAATTCAACTTAAGTAACCTAACACAGTGCTCCTTACAACAACTAAACAACTCTGTAAAATTGTTTTCTTTGAAAATGTTGCGAAAATGGAATGAGTCTTCACGAAAACAAGAACTTCTTTTAAGAAATAATGGACGGTTGTTGAGTGCAGAAAGTTTTAGTTTTAAAATGGAAATTGTCCCGGATGTGTCAGATGAACCACAATCTCCTACTTCTACAGGAGCTGGAAGACCCAAGTTGGAATTTGGGGACGCTTCACTTAGGACGAAAAGAAGGCGAGTACATGAATTGTTAGAACCCCACACAACAAGCGTATTAACTAAGCGGAAATGTCCGTTCGTGCTTCGGGACAACGAGACGCAGCAAATTTAATCAAAGAAGTAACAAGCACCTAAACGAGGTAGCAGAATAAAACAAACTCGTGCATCAGAAGACCTCTAAGTAGTGATGAAGCTTTGGCATACTAAATGGACTCAAAATTTAAAAAATCGCATTCCTATAATAATAATAATACTTCATTATTGCGGGCACAAAAATGTGCATGCAACCGTCAGTATACATAGAAAGTGCAAACAACAAACAAAGCATTCGTACGTATGTATGTACATGTTAAATGATACAGTCCACAACCCTGCACAGGTCTCAAAGTAACTATAAACGCATACAATAATCTAATTTAGTCATAGGGAAGCTCAAATAATTCTCTATGCAATAAAATGCTTTGTTACTTAAATACCTTTTTAATTTGGTTCTGAGTTGCTCCGGGGAAGTATTCTGGCATCTGGAGGCAATTTGTTAAAAAATTTTAGACATGTACATATATACAGTTGACTTTTTAGTCGTTGTGAGTCTAGAGTACTATGGCACCATGTCATTCTTATTTCTTGTATTATAACTATGAAAATCAATATGTTATCACCTGATTTACATTGAATCTTTATTGTATTTTCGAATAAAATAAAATAAAAATCGCGCTCTACTTTTTGAGAAAATCATTGAAAAAGAAATTGAAGTTTCCTTATTTGTCTCTTATATCGTTAATTTTAAGTGCTGTTCAACGAAGAGATCGTAGCGCGGTGGATAGGATCTAGGTTTTACACCCCTGGGAATGTGTGTTCAAGTTCTTTGTGCACGAAGAGATTGGAAAAAAAAGGACATGAGGGGTACTTGAACACACATCCCCCACGGGTGTAAACCCTACACCTTATCCACGGCACTACGATCGCTTCGTTAAACAACGATCACGTTGCGTGTGTCATTCTGACATTTACAATATAATAATAATAATAATAATAATAATAATAATAATAATAATAATAATAATAATAATAATAGTCTTTATTGTCCAACAGTTCACAATGGACCAATTCTAGGACAATCGTATGAATATACATATGCAAAGTAATTAATATAACTATAAAAAAATACAATTCTCAGTGTTGAGAGTAGAAATTAAAAATAAAAATTAAAAAATTAAACTAAATGCGCGACAAGAATTCAACCAAAAGATTTCAATTATAGTATGACTTGTGAAGAGTAAGTGTGCAACAGTTGAGGCAAAGAATTGAAAAATATATCGCACTCGGCACCAAGACCGCTACACACATTACATATAAAATTAACCGGCGACCTCACTAAGACGTTCGTCCGAGCTGGCGTGGTATAAAACGTGGAAGCATTTCGTGAAGATAACCTCGGAACCAAGAAGTTCAGCTTTCCCAATAGTTTAGGAGAATCAATCTTGTTGTGCAACAGTCTATAGAGAAACGATAGCTCAATCTTTTCCCGTCTAAGCTCCAGAGATGACACAGAAAATGTTGTTAATAAAGTCTCGTACGGAAATCCTCGGGCGGGCTATATACGGTTTGCTTTAAATCACAGGTATTTTAAAAAGCGTCGCTGAACGTTTTCAATCAGTTTCTTGGAGGCGTCGTAAATCGGATTCCACACAAGTGCACAATATTCAAGCTTGGAACGAATTAAAGCACAGTGTAGAACCTTCAAGGTAGACAACTGTGTAAATTCCTTCGAGTGGCGAAGCACAAAACCCATAGTTTTCGAGGCAGAAGCTACCATGACATCAATATGCTCATTGAAAGTGAGCTCTGAATCAAACAGAATTCCCAAATCCTTGACGGTACTACGCCGTTCAAGAAGCTCATCTTGCACGGAATAGTTAAACAAAACAGACATCTTTCTTTGTGTCAATGTCAGAGCAACACATTTAGGAACATTCAACGTAAGTCTATTTTGTATGCACCACTCCGATATGCTATTTAGGTTGGTTTGTAAATTTTGACAGTCATTAATATCATTGACTGACGTATATATCTTTACGTCGTCTGCATATATTAGGACTTTACAGTTTCTAACATCCGGTAGATCATTTATAAAAAGTAGAAAAAGTAATGGGCCCAAGTTGGACCCCTGTGGTACTCCAGAAGAAATTACTTTTCTGCTCGATGTAAAGCCGTTGTAGGCAACAAAATAATTGCGATTTTATAAATACGACAGAAGAAGTTCGAGCAGGGAAATACTGAATCCAAGATCCTGCAACTTCCGGAATAATGCTCCGTGGTCCAAACGATCAACTGCCTTAGATAGATCCGTATAAACAACGTCAACTTGGCCACGGTTATCAATAATCTCAGAAACGTACTGAGTAAAAATGATCAAGTTAGTGATTGTCGATCGACCCTGAACAAAACCATACTAATAGGGCGAAATCTGTAAACGTATTGCAGAATATATTTGATTGTAAAGTACAGATTCAAATACTTTTGCCACATTTGACAATATTGATATTGGCCGGTAGTTGGAAACATTAGCTCTATCACCATTTTTGAAGATAGGACAAGTCCTTGCGGTTTTCCATACAGTTGGGAAAGTGGATGTTTTAAGAATCAAACTAAATATTGTTATGAATGGTTTTACAAAAACACTAGAACAATCTTTTATTAAGAAACTTGACACTTGATCGGGACCTGCAGTTAACTTATTTTTTAATGCCCTAATAGCAATGAGTACGTCATTTTCGGAAAACGAAGTAACACTTACTGATGTAAAGCAATTACGATTAGATTCTGGAGTAAATGGTGTGGACAAGTTAGAAACACCAAAAAAGTGATCACAAAATGCATTTATAATAGATTGTGGGTCTTCATAATATTCGTTGTCCTTAAACATTGAGTTTAGTATTCTGCTATTGACTTTCCGTGATTCAATGAAGTTCCAGAATCACTTGGAATCCATTGTGATAGAATCCTCTATTCTACGCAAATATACTTTATACGCTGTTCGCATTTGTTGTTTAATAAAGGCGCGCTGTCGTCTAAATGCTTGTAGGTCATCATTAGAATGTGTTCTCCTGTATTTCTTATGTATTCTTTGTTTGCCTTTAATATTATGAATAATATCAGGTGTATACCATATTGGATAAATGCGACTGTTTGCCCTTGATGAATGACGAACAGCGACGAACTCATCAAACAATCTATAAAGAATGAAATAAAAGCCATCGCTACGTCGAGACATGTACTTGCTTCGAGTATGGACCAATCAATCACAGAAAGCGCGTTGTGCAGGCCAAGCAAATCTGCCATACGAAAGTTATATTGCTTTTCAGGGTTGCTTATCGGAAAGATGGAGTGAGTAATGTTGGAAATATTAAAAGATATTCTCAAAGCAAGGTGATAAGAGTACTCCTCAGAAACCAAGGGTTCCTCATCTCGCGAGATGACACCTAAAATTACAAAAGGCCAAATCTAAAAGAGTACCGTTTAAATTGTAAACATTATTAAATTGACGCAGATCCAATATCTCCGCGAAGTTAAGGATCATAGTGCATTGTAATACGAAAACAACGATACATGTACCATCGCGATACATATTAAAAAGCAGCGGTGCTATTCATGTACTCATCAAAGGAGTAGAAACTGTTTTTTACCAGGTACCCCCGCACGAACGTCCTGAATTTCTCATATGGTAGTCCCTGTACATCCTCAGGCAATACATTATACAACTTAGGTCCCCATATGTCAGTGTATTTCTGTGCTTTTGTCAGTCGATGGCAAGGAATCTGCAATTTGTTTCTATGTCTCGTTTGATAGTCGTGATATTGACAATTAACTGGGAATTTGTTTTTGTTCTTTTGAAGGCGTGTCACAATGGTCAATATATAGATAGATGGGAGTGTAAGTATATTCTCGGTTCACAAAGCCCTGATAGCTCTCTTCTGGAAACGAAAGACTCTTTCAAAGTCGGTTGCATACGCCTAGAATAGAATACCATAGGATGCCACTGACTGGAATCCCGAAAAGTATGCCAACCTGGCCGCCCCATGCGTTGCAATTTTCTTCAGTCTTCTGATTGTGTATACAGCTGCAGCAAGTCTACCACACATCACCTTCACATGTGTTGACCAAGTAAGCGCACTGTCAACACACAGCCCGAGAAACCTCACTGATATGCCATTGGCCCCGCCCTTGCTCGGCATGGTACTGAAAGTTATGGCTTCCGTCTTTTCATCATTCAGCAAAAGTTTATTGTGACCAAATTGTTTTCTAAGGGACAAATAAGATTCGAGCAACTGTAAAGGAACTCCTCTTATTCCATAGAATTCTAGTTTCGGAGAAGTATCTCATGATTTACAGTGTCAAACGCCATACTTAGATCCAGCAACGTCATTTGCACTGATTGGTGTTCATCGAAGGCACCAGTGATGTAGGAAATGATTTCCAGTATCGCTGACTTATCCTTTCTGAAGCCATGTTAATGTTCTGATAACAATCCGATACGCTCGAAATAATTGACAAGTCTTCGGGATATTAACTCTTCAAAAATTTTTGAAAACGATGGTAGGATCGATATAGGTCTATAGTTATTACACTGGTCCACGACGGAATTTTTGTGAATAGGAACCACTCTTGCTAATTTAAGTTCACAAGAAATAGCGTTATAACATTTATTGTCATTATTTTTAATGCCTCTATATAATTTGTTAATTCTATTTTTTATTATTTTTTCGTAAGAGCTATTTGGATAATTATTTTTATATAAGATTTCATCAACTTTGTTTAAATTTTTCCCTAAATTCAGGATTAGCTAATCTAACCGTTTGAGCAACTAATCCGGTAACTACATTAATTTTATGTAATTTTGATGTTTCTGAAAAATAATTTAGATGTCTTCCTGTGTTGGGAGACTTTTGTCCGGTTGCACCAACATCCGTAATCCGATAATCCAATGTTAATGTTAACTCCAAGTTAATTTAACCTGCTGTAGCACCGACGAAATTTTAATCACGAATAGTTAACAGCAAAATTGTGATGCAGAACTACTGACGTCACAGTAATGACCTTTTGGTCAACCTAGACGTGGTGTGGTGGTTTCGAATATAATCGGATATGCCTTTATATTACTCTTGAACAAGTGATCATTTATACATATTTCCCAATTTTAAACATTATATTCTTTATTATATTTCATTAATTTATTGGGCGAATATAAGTATATAATATAAATAAAATATATTAAAGTATATTTAATGAAAGCTATATTGTTGAATAAGTTAATTTTCATTCCATTTTAACTGTTAAAATAAATATATAATACTTCTGCTTCTTGTTTCACCTTATCCTTGTGTCTATCTAGATAAATAATACTAATTAGCGAATGTGCTTTATGAGATACGATTTTTCTTTACTTATCTATCGTGTGTACCGTTAATACTTGATGAATTAATGTAATACTAGCTGGATTATTATTATCCATATATTCTTCTTGACCTTGAATCTTATCCACTAATGTAATTAGTTTGTTTTCTAAAGCTGAATTACTTGTAGTAGTACAACCACTACTAGTTTATTCATTCCTTGAAGACATTTCACTAAAGAACTAAAAGCACGTTATCACCTCAATATATCGATTCAAAATATTATTCTTACTTGGCAATATACTTTATATTTAATATAAAGTATGTAGAAATTTTATAACCTCTCGTACAAATTCCGAAACACTATGCTAAATGTCACTATATCGTTCAGAATCGTACACGTTCAGCAAATGTTCGGCATATTTAATTCTTAATTAGAAACTTAATTCAGCGTACACGCGTAATCTACTAACGAAAGCTATCTAACAGACTATTAGGCCTAATTTTGGTTCGTGCAACCAAAACTTGCCTAACAGAGCGTTTGGTAGCAGAGATTACTTAATTTGCGTCTAACATCGGTCGGTGCAACCGAACATTTATATACCAATTCGTTTTCACAATGCCGTTATGACTGCATGACTGTCACGTTCAGGATTTTTAATGAGCTATTAGATACTCTCTCATATGTAAATTTTAATCTATTATGATAACTATTAAAGGAATCCAATATCTCATCAACACTATCTTTTCTTACGGAACAAAAACAGTCATCTACAAAACGTCTGTGAAAACTTACACTACAATTTAGTTTTGACAAAAGTTTGCTCTAGGTCATTCATTACCAGGTTTGCGATAACTGCTGATAAAGGAGAACCCATTGCAGTACCGAAAATTTATTTATACATTTTATTTTGATTTTTAGATACGTAGAATTTAAACAATATTTCGAAGCTGAAATGAATTCCTCCTTTGGAAGATCTGTAAAATCTTTTATAGAATTCCATTTTTTATCTAACATTTTTAATGCTAAATCCACTACAATATTTTACTTAATTAGTAAATAAAGAAACAACATCTAAACTAATTAATTCGAAATTATTAGGAATTGTTTGATTTCTAACTGAATCTACAAATTCCCATGAATTTTTCACATTAAATGTACTTTTACCTACAATATTGCTTAAAATTTTTTATATTTTAGGAATACCGTATATTCTTGGAGATATAGAATTTAGAATTTTTAAATGGTTACTTAAATCTTTGGATATATATTTTTAAACCAACTATTTATTAGTTTATTTATTTCATTTTGTAATTTATTTGTTGGGTCTGATAATAATACCGAATAAGTTTGATTATCTTCCAATAAAGAATGCATTTTAGCTTCGTAATCAATCTCATTCATAATTATTGTTTTCTTTTCCTTTTTCTGATTTAGTTATTATAATATCTTTATTATATTTCAAAAATTTGTTTGTTTCATTAAAAGCTTTTTTAAGATATTATTATTGTTACTATTAATATTGTTATTGTTTCCTTTATTTTTGTAATTTGTCAAAATGTTAACCAACTTATGTCTTAAGCTAGGTTCTAAGTTTTCTTCATAATTTTGAACGATATTTTCTATACTACAAATAAAATCATCTATGACAGGGGTGGCCAACCCAAATGATCTTGCAGGCCACTTTGGACATACTCCTTTGGAACATAACTCCGCGGGCCAAATATATGCCCAATATTAGATATATAGATAGATAAATATATGCCCATATTAGATTTAGATACACTATAGACACTTTTTTGAGTGAATAATTGAAACATAATGAGTTATTATTATGTTTATTATTATTCTTACATGTAAACATAGATAGATAATTTTTGCATATATGGATGCACAAATAATATATTTTTAATACATAGATTTCACTACTTTGGCCATTATCAAATAAATATGTTTTGTAAAAGTGGTATGAATCTCGCGGGCGGGAAAAATGTTCAAGGCGGGCCACAGGTTGGCCACCCCTGATCTATGACATTAAAATCTATAGAAAACTTAGGACCCAAACTCAAAATTAATTTAACATTTTGACAAATCTCTTTATCAGTTAGGTTGAATATCCAATCTTCTTGTAAAATTGGACAACCAATCCCTCTATATTTTATTAACTGGTTGCGTTTATTTATATTGTTTGTTTTATTTTATTGAGTTGAGTTTCGATCGGCGAAGAGAGCGATTGTCCGGCGTGTGCGGCGATAAGTAATTTCGTAAATCGAGCCTTATCACAATAAACGCGTCTGACAGTTAGAGAAAACATCAAACAGTGAATATACATAAAACAGTGGTGACACAGGGAGGGATTTAGCTTCCGAGAAGTCGATTCGAGCAACGTCCCTGACGCTGTGCTTCTGATATGAATACAAGACTGGAACAAATACACTCAGAATAAAAAGTGATAATAAAAAGAACAAAATAGTACTAAGGAAAGAGATACAGGGATCGGACGAAAAGTTGGTGCATTGACGGGAGAATATGGAGAGTGATGACAATACGTCTGAGGATTCCGGTAAAAAGAGGGGAAGAGGAAGAGAAGATTCAAGTGAAATATTCAAGGGTAGTAAAAAACTAATAAGAACACCGCAGAAAGGGAAAGAAGAGGAAGGCAATCTAGTCGCTATGATGAGAGAAATAATGAGAGATGTAAAGGAGATGAAACAGAACCAGAAAGAATACCAAGAAGAACTGAAGGAGATAAGAAGGGAAAATGAAATATTAAAGGAGGAAAAAGAAGAAATTAAGAGGCAAATGAAATCCATGGAGAGGAGAATGAATAGAATGGAAGAAATGAGCATAAGGAACAACGTTGTAGTATCGGGAATGAAAATATCAACGGAAGACAAATACAATTTGAAAATAGGAATGGAGAATTTTATGAAGAGTAACATGGATGTGGGAATAGAGATAAGGGAGGTGATAAAAATGGGAGAGTCAGTGTTTAAAGTGGTTCTAGAGAAGGCAAGAGATAAAGAGGTAGTGATGCTGAATAAGAATAAGTTAAGGCAGTTAAAAGAAAGAGTTTACATAAATAACGAAATGACCCTAGAAGAAATAGATATACAGAAGAAACTGAAGCAGATAGGAGAGAAAGAACGTAAAGAAGGAAAAAGAGTTAAGCTAGGTTATCAAAAGATCATAATTGATGGAAGAGATTATAAATGGGACAGGGAAAGAGCGAGGTTGGAAAGATACGAGAGAGAGCCCCCGAACAGAAATTCGAAAAAACTGATAATATTAGGAAAGAAGGGACTGACGACGACAACCATGGCAAAGAAGAAGGATACGATCGAGAGACGTGCAAAGCGGAAGAGGGGTGAGGATGGTAGAAGGGAAGGGCTCCAAAAAGGGAAGAATCTTGGGGAGCAGCGCTGGAAAAGGGAAAGCGAAAATACATTCGCACTGGAGGTAACTCGACCCAAGAAGGCAACTCAAAACTTAAACAAAACGCGAGGAGGGGAAAACAAGGGGTTCAAGAAAAACGGCAAGAAGAACAAGATGAAAGAAGAAGGAAGGCAGTATAGCACACTGAGAGTGGGTACGTGGAATGTGAGAAGTGCGAATGGGAAGGAGGAGGAGTTAGTGATGGAAATGGAGAAGCATAAGATAGAAATAATGGGAATTACGGAAACGAAAAAGAAAGGGAGTGGTATGAAGAGAATTCACAAGGGATACTGGATGTTCTGGTCTGGAGTTAAAGAGATAGAAAGAGCAAGAGGCGGGGTTGGATTGGTAATAACGCCAACTAGATTGAAAGACATGATGAAAGAAGAATATATAAATGAGAGATTGTTGAAGGTAGAAATTAGTATATTGGACGAGACTTGGACACTAATAGTGGCATATGGGGTAAGTGAGGACGTTTGTAAAAAAGAAAAGACGAGTTCTTTGAAAGACTCCAGAAAACAATAGACGAGGGGGAGAAAATATTATAGTATTGGGAGATTTCAATGGCAGAGTAGGAAATCTGAATGAAGGAATCGATGATATCATGGGAAAAGAGGGAGAACAAACAAAAAATAACAATGGAAGCAGAATAATAGAAATTTGTATTGAAAACAATCTAGTCATAGAAAACTCGAAGTTCAGACACAAGGACATTCACAAGTTCACGCGAGTCGAAGAAAGCAGGAGAGAAAGATCAATTATAGACTATTTCTTAGTAAGCAAACACAAAGAGGAAATGATACAAGATATTAAAGTAACACGCAGTGCAGAAATAGGAAGTGACCACTACTTGGTAAAAATGGATATGACAGGGAAAGAGAAAAGAGAGGACAGAAGAAGAACGAGGATACAAGAAAAAATTAAGAGTTACAAATTGAAAGAAAGAAAATATTATGAAAAATACCAACAAATATTAGCTAAAAGATTTGATGACCCGGAAGGAAGCGGAATTGAAGGAAAGTGGAATCATTTCAAGAACAGCTTATTGGAAGCAGCAAAGGAGAGCTGTGGAGTTAAAAAATATCAAATAAGACCGGAAAAAGGACAGAGTGGTGGACCACTGAAATAAAACATATTGTAAAAGAGAAGAAAGCCAGTTGGAAAAGATATCTTGAAACAAGAAACCTGGACGATTTGGAAGAATATAAGGAGAAACGCAGAAAGGTCAAAAATGAAATTAAGAAAGCGAAAGAGAGGTCTTGGATAAAATTTGGAGAGAAAATGACTAATAATTATAGAGAAAATAAAAAATTATTCTATGGAACGCTCAAACAATTAAGACAGAAAAAAGAATATAACATGGTAAACATAAAATATAAGTATGGTCGTATAATTACAGAGGAAGACCAAATAATGGAAAGATGGCGGCAACACTTCCAAGAGCTGACAGAAACTAATGTCGTGACAAGGGAAAAAGAAGAGGAGACAGAGGAAATACAAAATATAGAGCCAATTCAAGAAGAAGAAATAATGGAGTTCGTAAGGAAGCTGAAAATAGGAAAGGCTCCAGGAAGAGACAATATACACCAGACACACACCACAACATAACACCAGAAATGATCAAATATATGGGAGAAAAAGGGATAAGACAAATAACCAAGCTAATGAATACGATTATACAAGAAGGTAAAATACCGAAGGAGTGGAATATTGCCCATTTATAAGAAGGGGGATAAGAGGGATTGCAATAACTACAGGGGAATTACACTAACAAGCGTCCCAGGTAGAATATTAGCGAGTATTATAGAAAAAGAATAAGAAAAATAACTGAGGAGAGCATAGAAGACACTCGATGTGGATTTAGAAAAGAAAGAAGTACACAAGATTTAATATTTGTGATAAGACAAGCAAGTGAAAAGATAATTAACAAGAAAAACAAATACATATATGTTTTATAGACTTAGAAAAAGCTTTCGACCGGATAAGAAGGGAAGACATATGGAATGTACTAGAAAAGAGAAATATAGACAAACGAACAATAGAGTTAATAAAAGCGATGTATAGGAATAACACAAATATAGTACGAACCAACAACGAAGAATCTAAAGAGTTTACAACAAAGATTGGGGTAAAGCAGGGTTGTGTGCTTAGTCCACTGCTGTTTGCTATGGTACTAGATGAGGCCATAAAAAGTGCTAAAAAACAAATGAAACCACTAAAAATGGGTCACTGGAAAATGAAGGAGACTAACTTGTGTGAACTGATGTTTGCGGATGATATGGCAATTCTGGCTGAATCAGAAGAAGCGCTACAAAGGAACCTTGAAATCCTAAATAAGGAAATAAAGAATATAAACATGAAAATAAACATCGAAAAGACCAAATCAATGATAATAGCAGGAGAAAGGAAAAGATATAACATCAAAATCGAAGGGAGGACAATAGAACAGGTGAATAACTACAAATATTTAGGAACAATAATTCAATGGGACGGAAAAATGGAACAAGAAATTAATGAAAGAATGAAAAAAGCGGCAAGAATGTTTTATATGATAAGAACAACGCTTCTGGGGAAAAAGGAAGTGCCAAAACGGATTAAAACGGAAATTGTGAAAAAGTGATAAGACCAACAATAACATATAGTAGTGAGTCCTGGACAAGATCAAAAAGGATAAAATCGCGGGTGAACGCCATGGATATGAGATTCCTAAGACGAATAGAAAACAAGACCAAGAAAGACAAGATAAGAAACGAAAATTACTGGCAAAACCTAGGAATAAAACCCATATGGAGAATAGTGGAGGAGAGTCAGCTGAGATGGTTCGGCCATGTGTGTCGTATGAGTGATGATAGACTGACAAAGAGAGTGTATGAGACACGAGTGATAGGAAAAACAAAAGAGGAAGGCCAAGAAGAAGATGGAATGACGATATCAGGGAGCAGCGGCAGAGAGGGGAATTGAGTGGGAGGGAATAAAGGATCAGACCGGAGACAGAAAACGGCGGAGAGAACTATATGGAAAATAGGAAACTTGACCCCATCCAAGCCTTACACCGAAAGGTAGATAGAGGAATATGATTAAGAAGAAGAGTAAATAAAGAAACAACATCTAAACTAATTAATTCGAAATTATTAGGAATTGTTTGATTTCTAACTGAATCTACAAATTCCCATGAATTTTTCACATTATATGTACTTTTACCTACAATATTGCTTAAAATTTTTTATATTTTAGGAATACCGTATATTCTTGGAGATATAGAATTTAGAATTTTTAAATGGTTACTTAAATCTTTGGATATATATTTTTTAAACCAACTATTTATTAGTTTATTTATTTCATTTTGTAATTTATTTGTTGGGTCTGATAATAATACCGAATAAGTTTGATTATCTTCCAATAAAGAATGCATTTTAGCTTCGTAATCAATCTCATTCATAATTATTGTTTTCTTTTCCTTTTTCTGATTTAGTTATTATAATATCTTTATTATATTTCAAAAATTTGTTTGTTTCATTAAAAGCTTTTTTAAGATATTATTATTGTTACTATTAATATTGTTATTGTTTCCTTTATTTTTGTAATTTGTCAAAATGTTAACCAACTTATGTCTTAAGCTAGGTTCTAAGTTTTCTTCATAATTTTGAACGATATTTTCTATACTACAAATAAAATCATCTATGACAGGGGTGGCCAACCCAAATGATCTTGCAGGCCACTTTGGACATACTCCTTTGGAACATAACTCCGCGGGCCAAATATATGCCCAATATTAGATATATAGATAGATAAATATATGCCCATATTAGATTTAGATACACTATAGACACTTTTTGTTGAGTGAATAATTGAAACATAATGAGTTATTATTATGTTTATTATTATTCTTACATGTAAACATAGATAGATAATTTTTGAATATATGGATGCACAAATAATATATTTTTAATACATAGATTTCACTACTTTGGCCATTATAAAATAAATATATTTTGTAAAAGTGGTATGAATCTCGCGGGCGGGAAAAATGTTCAAGGCGGGCCACAGGTTGGCCACCCCTGATCTACGACATTAAAATCTATAGAAAACTTAGGACCCAAACTCAAAATTAATTTAACATTTTGACAAATCTCTTTATCAGTTAGGTTGAATATCCAATCTTCTTGTAAAATTGGACAACCAATCCCTCTATATTTTATTAACTGGTTGCGTTTATTTATATTGTTTGTTTTATTTTATTGAAAGTTCTTTCATAATTTATATTAGCTATGTTAAAAAATTCATCTGAATTCTGAAACGACATTTGAATGACATTTTTAATATTAGAACGTCTTTTTACAGAATTCGGATTTAATTTTGTTGTTTCATTGAATCAATTTCAAAACCGATATTCATGGTCTTACTAATAAAATTTGGTAAGATATTATGACATCTACATTTCGAAAGGAAAATGCGCCTATTCTTTTGACGCGTCATTTTTTCTAGCAAAGTCTTAAATCTTCTTTGACTGTGTTTTAGAATAGGGATCTTCGCACTTGGTTCCATGACAGTTTCTATTTTTGTGGCTAGAAACAATAAATGAAATGTATATATACATATATATATATATATATATATATATATATATATACAAATATATATATGTAGGGAGTGACGAGGACGAGAGATCTAATTGATTCTGACATGGGCAGTCAGTCATAACAAGTATGTAGATACTTCGTGTTCCATCTAGCAGTTGCTAGTAGTTCAGTTATGAAAATGTCACTTTTGGGCATGACACTGTAATAATTATTAATAATTAATTGAAGTAAAATTAACTTAATTTAGTTAAATTTCTTTAAGAAAATTGCACCGGTCTAGCTCGTAAATAGTGATATAAAGCATAACCTTTCACAACTTATGCATCGGATTAAAACGGAAGAAAGTTCAAATAAAATAAAATAAAAATTGTAAGAACAAATATTTTCCCACTATCATAGGAAAGCCGCAATTTATTTTTGAAGTTTTGCAAGTTTCATAAAGAATTGGAGAGCCAATGAGAGTATGCAATGAAGTAGGATGTTTATTTTTTAGACGTAAAAACGTAAACGCTAAAATTCACGTCACATCTGAAGCAAGGTCAAGTAGTTCGTGTACTAGTAAAATTCATAAATTATAACAAAATATATTTATAAATTTTTGGAAATATTGAACATAAAATTGAAATATTTACCTATTTAGTGTGTGTGAATGTATAAGTGTAATTTCTTTTCCGTTGACGGTTCTTCCTGTAACTCCTCTCTTCACTTCTTTTCTCGACGCAGCTTTATGGATTCTGCCCTTTTATCAATTCTTTCTTCTTCTGTATGGTAAGGTTCTTTTTCTTACTAATACTTCTTCTTAAAACTCTTTTTTAAATATATTTTTAGACTTATTTATTGACTTTTCTTCTTCTTGAAACCAGGACTACGCTGCTGTCTTTCTCCGTTGTCCCCAAAACGAAAACTTTAATTCACCTTGACTTCAGTTCATCCAAATATATTGCTGTCATAGAAACCTGTACTGTACGTCGATGTATCCTTGGTTATTTCCAGTAAATTTATATAAATTTTTGTAATGTATAAATATTGTGTAATGTGTTTAAATGTTAACATAGTCCTCTTGTCCATTAATATATGCTTTTTAAAAATAATTAATTTTATTTCTGGTGACATATGTTATACTACAATATACATGTTTTTAGTTGTTTATGTTTGTTTTAAATGAATATACACGCGTGTACTTGTATTAATTATCAAAATACAAATAAATATATAGTAAATATTTAAAGTTGTTTTATTAGACTTGGCGGCAGTACCCATTTATCTGATTTTTAATAAGTAAGTCTACGATAATAATTATTTGAATGAATGACATGTAACACTAAAAATCTATTTAAAACTTACATGGGGCGACAACTAGGGGCTAGGATGCATATATTTTATCACTGATTAATGTGGATTAGTTAAAGATGCAAACCTATATTTTATACTCGAAAGAGAGTAGGTAAGCAGTGGGCAGACTCTTGACTAGCTTGACTAGTAGCTAGAACCCCGTAGGAAATGTGATTCTTATATCAGTTTGAAGACAGTTCTGAAATTGGATTTTAGGTATGCTTGCAACATGAATATCAGTAGAAAGTCACTGTAGTTTGGTGTTTTGGTTGATTGAACATGAACGGAGATGCGCGCATGCGTTGTTAAATTTGGGAATTGTTTTAGTGAGAGAGAAACGTTGAACACTGAGCTAATTTAAAAACAAATATTAGAGAAATATTTATTACCTAGAACTATTTACAAAATAAAACTAAATATTAAATTTTACAGATAGATATACACTATAAATCCTGTCCTAATTTTTCAAATTGATCAATTAAATGGAGCATATCAGCATGGTTAAGAGCTGAGCTTTGAAATACAATTCGAAAGAAATTTGGTAACTTTCCCTGCGTTTGATAAGTAACCATCATTGATCCACTCTTCATCATCCTTTCTTTCATTTTTGGTGCTATTTTATGTAAGCGTTCATGATAATTTGCGTCGCTTTCGCGTCCACAAAGACTAGGTGGTAGATACCAAAAACATATATTGGTAAATTGTGGTTCCTCTAGGACCATTCGGAAATTTCTTTTTTGATAATCTCGGTAAAGAATTTGGCATTGTCAAATACTCTGTCGACATGTTTTTCAAAACCTAGCGTTCCTTTCGCTTTCCACATAAACCAAAATTTCAGAACATCTACTCTACGGCCACATTGAATATGTTTATCTCCATTATCATACTGGGTATCATAAAATTTATCTTTTTGGAATAGGTATGCAGCATTGGAAGAATTTACTGCTGATAGCAAGCCTTCATGACGAAGTAGCAACGTCGAACATTGTTGCGGAACTGTTAATAGTTTATGGGGATTCCATACTACTGAATCAGCTCTGAAAAAGAAAATTAACAAATTAAGATACTTCAAATTAAATATATTCTAATGGAATACATAGTCATTTCAAAACTATATTGAGATACTACCACAAAATCAATAACTGCCAAACCACAACATAAGGCAAGGGAAACCCATATTGCGGCCATATAATTAGTTCCCACCTAACACAATATTTATGGCGTTTAGAATCGCATGAAAAAGGTATATCGTAAATTATATTACCCGACCAGCTTTTAAATATAACTTGGTGTTTACTAATAATACAATTACAATCCTAAAATTACCAGGTAATCTAAATAGATTCTCAAGGGCTACATAACAGCATAATTACAAAGATAAAAACAAACGCAACGCTACGGACTAACAATAGAACCGCTTCACTTTACTGCAGATAATAATAATAATAATAAATATCAATTAGTAAGAGTATTAGTAGTAGGATTCTGATATGATTTATAATATACTGAGGCCAGTTACCTACTAGGAAGCAATGTAAGAACACTACACATATTTGGGGCCCAATACCATGTAGATAAGTTGGAGGGCGTTAAGCAGAAAATTTGTCTAAATATCTCGACCAAAATATTGAAGACACCGTAAATCAGTTTTTAATAGTTTGCAAGACACTAGAGGATAGGGTGATCGTCGTTTTCCAAAAATAATTGACGTTAATGATGACGTTATTTTCACCCCAATCCATGCGGAAACTTTTGGATGAAGCGATTTAGTTCGCAACTGGAGAACACACTTAACAAGGAGACCATACAGGTTAACCACTGCTGCTGGAGACCAGGCAGATGAATCAGCAAGACAAATTACTGACGAGTGATGGGCAAGTCCAAAACCATCGCATTATTTTTCCTAAGATAATTAATATGCCAGTAGTAAATCAATATATCTGGCAGACCTTCAACGGTAAACGGATACTAAGGATTCCCGAGAAGAAACAGAAAATAGCCACTTGGAATGTATTTGCTGCAGTAGATAGGACAAACTATTGTTCAGAACAGTTGTTCGAAAAAGGAAACTGAGTAATAATGCAAAATTTCACCTCCGCCTATTTTGAGATTTAATTTTTTAACTTTTAATGACGTACCTTGCATACGGAAGATTTACGAAAAATTTCTTAAGTAAAGATTGTTCAGAATAATAAATTATGCAAGTGTGCAAAATATTTACAACATCGGTTTATTTCATTCGTTTTTTTTCAATATCTTTTTTATTAAAAAATTAACTAACAAAATATCAAAGTAAACATTTGAAATTTTGTATTTTTGTTTAGTTTTGCTTTACAAATAACTTTTCTTAATAATACATATGTTGTGGTATCTACTATATAAAATATACTTTGCAATAGCCTATCATCTTTTAAAACAGACTGATTTTCTGTAATATAAAATATGATATTAAAAATAGTGACTGTTTTACGTCAAATATAGAAATTGTTTGGGGAATTCGGTCTTGCTTTAAATTATATATAAAAATAAATTATATATATATATATATATACATAGGTACTTCAATTAGAATGATAAGTGGATCATAAGATCAAGATGCAACAAACGTCGTAAACGATATCAAATGATGAATTATCATGTATTTAAACAGTACATTTAGATGTAAAACAAAAAAAAAAAAAAAAGAAAAGAAGAGACAGTTGCACAATTGGACAAAATGTACTTACATTACATGATTACAACCACAAATGACATTTCCGGCCCAATTCATGAAGTTGTCAAGACCATAAATTGTGACTGAATACTCCAGTGTAAGATTACTGTGGTATACCATTGTTTGTACCATCACATCAGTATTAAATGAAATGTTTAATAAATATGCATAGATTGAACTTAAATTATCAACGTCGGATATAAAATTGATAGTGTTTTGGAATTTATTTATTTCTATCATTTTTAAGAACTCTCTGCTTTGCTTGTTTCTCCCTGTCCGTAGAAGTTTAGTTTTTGCAAAATTTGGTGTGTGTTGATTATTGATCATATGTAAAACCAAGACACATCGATGTTTGTTAGTGTTTAAGTCACTTCTGTGTAAACTGAATCTGGTCTTTAGCCAGGTTGAAGTTTGATCCATGTAAATATCATTGCATTCATTGCAACAAATAGTATATATGACATTAGATTGAGTCATGATGTTAGTTTTATCCTTGGTTCTAACGAAATAATCAGATAAAGGATTATAATTATAGTAAGCGAAGTTGATGTTGCTGATACACATAGATATACATATGTGTGTGTGTTTGGTAACTTTTTGATACCTACATATCTTTTAGATATTCTCTCTACCACTAATAGGTCACTAAAACAATAACACTGTAGGTAATAGTTATATTTTCAAAACGGTAAAATAACGTTTTTGGCGAATCTTTGTCAATGAAAATATAACTAAGCAAACATTTGTTTTTACTTGGGAACTAGGATTTATTGATATATAGGATCTGTAAAAAACAAGAAAACTAGGAAACCCTCATATCAAAAAGTTTTTGACAAAAGCTTAACAATTCTGTTCAAGGACTAGGGAGAACCCAAAATAAAAACCTAGCCAAAGATTTCCTATTTATGAAATGTAAATTGAGTTTTAATAAATTACTATATGTGACCCTGCATATGAAAATCCACCTAGTGTGTCAAAACAAGTTTTTGAGTAAAACGCAAAGATTCAATAAATTTCTTTACTTATAGGAAACGAAGTGTAGGAAGCGTACTATTCCAACCTGTTCTTCTGAATCTAGCATTATGAAGCCGCAAGCCCACCCTACTCCGAAGAACATAATTAAAAAATTTAAAAAAATCGAGTTTTCATTTATTCTTTTTAAGCACATAGGTTCCAAGCTCTTGTAATAATTAAAAAAGAAAAGAATAAATTGTCTCGCATATATCGTAGATTCTTTTGAGATCGAAATAATTATTTCATAATTTAATACATTAATAAAAACACCGAAAATTGGATACAGAAAAAATTTCACACACTAAATGGGTTTTTACTGTTTTATATAATTGCATTTTTGTATTACTTTCTGATGTTTTTGAGACTTGCGAGCGGTTTCATATGAAAATTGAAGGTCTTTTACATACTAATCCAAAAAAGTGAATTCGTGAAATTTGACACACTAGGTAGGTTTTCTTATGTAGGGTCACATATACATGACTTAAGGGTGTTTGGTAGATTTTTAAATATTTTTTTAGTTATCTATCGTTTAACCCTATATTGCATGATTTTTGTTTTTCTTAAAATAAAAATATATTCAGTTAAATAATTAGTGTTTAACAGCTGTAAAAATAATTTTAAAAATGTAGAATGAATTAAAAGCCAAAATATTATTGATTTATTTTTTGTTCGCATTTGGGTACATCATGCGTTTGAGGTATAAACAAACAAAAAATGTAAACTTGAATTTAGTGATGGTACTGCTTGAAACAGTTTTCTTTATCGTATAAACGAAGATGCACTTTGCACTTTTCGCAATATATTCTGCTTTTGCCCTTGCAGCCTTCTAACTTGAAACGTTGCCTCACATTACCATGCATTGGCCAATGACTTACATTATCCAATTGTACAACTGCAAATGGCAAATTTAATATTCGACCGGTGCGGTGCTACCATTTGCCATACACTAGCAAACTTGATTCAGTAGTGTCCCATTTGGGTACTGTATGCACAGAATCTTCCTATATTAGATTTTCATACTTCTAGAGTTAAGTAGTTTGTAATGTTCCCGAATGGGAATGGTATGCGATATAGGGTTAACATGATTTGGCCTTGTCCTAAATAAAGCAATTGCCATTATGTAATAATGAAAATTTATAGTAATTAGGAAGATACAATTAAGTAAAACTTGAAACAATGTGTTTTTACTACAATCATAAAACGAAAGCCTTTCGGTATTGAAAAATGAATCTGGGACTGACGCATTTTTACAGTACAGCACTTTGTCAAGACGCTTTAATTTTTTCCAAATTTTAATTTTGTTTATGTGTAAATTGAATAAGAATATACGGAAATTTAAATTGCGAATTGTATAGATTTAATTGAAAGATATAATGAAATAAAACAAGAGCGACACGTGATATTATTCCATATATATGTATACCAAAGTTTAATTAAGTGACACATGTATGAGCGCAGTTATGCGTGTAGAATAATTAACCGGACCGCCCCTTGCTAGGAGCCGCCTATTATGTCGTAAGCGGGAGGTTGCAATTGAAGAAGTTACAGCTCTCGCAATATAAGTTGGCGAAGGGTGGGAGTGAGTTCGCGCAGATAGAGGAGGGATAGATTGCCTATCATTCGTCCTTTCCCTACGGAACTCATATTGATACGACAATGGTAATTCCTATGCACTATCTGAATCAGACAGGTGGGAGGTACGTGTCCTAAATACGTTTACGACGCATCCTCACCGCTCGCCAACTTATATTGCGAGAGCTGTAGCTGTGTACCGTCCTCGACAAGTTGCAATATTTGTGATTTACAAATATATGAGTGGGTATTGTTTATTTACATTGCAATCGTTCTTGTAAGTTGAATGTTCGCGAAAACAGTGAAAATAGTTATAATTTGGCATCCTCAAAATCTAAACTGTAAGTGAATTAATTAAGAAATTTTAAATAAATAAAATTTATTTAAAATTTTTACAATTTTTCCCTTCACTACTTGCTTTGGTCAAAGCAGCGTTCTGTGTGTATTTGTACCTGTGTGAGTACGTGTGTCGTGTGTGTGCAGCTGCGTATTATGAAGCTTTGGTATCAATGTTATAATAAATATATCCTACACGACAGAAGCGACAAGGCGTGTCGGCAGCTTTGATGTTCATGTGGTCGATTTGAATACTCCTCGAAATAGCATCCATCAAAATGTAGTAATTCCAAACTTAAACGACAATTTTTGACACTTCATTAAAAAAAAATTCTCATATTTCTATTCTAATACGGCACGGCGCGCCCATTAGCTCTAGTCGGAGAACGATTTTCTTGTTGAACGCATCTACAGAAATGAGGAGATGTGGCTAAATATCATGTTGCACAAGCTTATACATTTTTATAGAAACTGCATTTTACTCGAGATAATTGATTCAATGTTGCCCAGAGGAGTGGAGAAAAGACTGAAAAAGTTTCATCGAAATAATTCAAACACGCTGTACTGGCGAAAACGTTCACACTCGAATTAATTTAAGCAGCGGATTATTGTATCTTATAAAAGTTTGCGTGCTCGCATGAAAACCAATAACGCAAAATAATCGTACACAAGCTATAATAAAACTATTATTGAACATGCATGATATTGTTTTCTTTTTATATGCAGTTTGCGTTATAACCTATTGTAAATGTTGACACAAGAACGTCAAATTTTGTGTTATTGACTTTTTCTAAAAAACTATATGAGATAGCAATTAATAGATCAGGCTAAATCTTTACCATATAAACCTGTCGCAGTGTAGAATATATTACATATTATATTTATGTGTTCTTGCCTATTGCTAGTAAAATCAAAGTAGATAAAAACCATCAAATAAAGTTCATTCTTTTTAAAAGTTCTCTTTTAGGACAATTCCGAATTGACTAGTTATTTACAGAAAATTTGTTCGGTTGTAAATAGACGGACGTTTTGGACGAGTAGAACGAATAGAAAAAGGTAGGCGGTAATATTAAACGTAAAACTGAACTACGGCCGACGCGTAGCGGATTTACGTTGTTCCTATACAGTACCGACCAACCTTAAGGGAGGTACCTGAGTAAACGACGAGAAAAACAAGTAAACTTCGGGAATTTTTATCTCAAAAACAAATGCTTCGATTGGATCCACGTTTCTTTTATTAGAAAATGTGTACATTGAGGTATGTTTAGGAATTTTTAAATTAATTCGTTGATTGGAGGCGCCGTTATTGTGGTCAGCATCAGACGTGTTGTTCGTTGACATGATTTGTGGTGCCAAGGATTCCGGGCAGTCGGTTCATCCGGAACATGAAAACGCAACGGAATCTTGAAATATAATATAGAAAGGACTTCGCATTGTAGGATTTTTTGAAACCTTCATTATTGACGAAATTGCGACCACTTTAATTTAACATTCGCTTTTCGTTCGCAATTTCCAACGATTTTCATTGCATAAACAGGCAATGGTTCCTTCAAATGAAAAACCCCTACGTAGCGAACGAGAAAAACTATCGAAGAATATTGTGTCCAAATTTGGACAAAATCGGACAAGCTGTTTTCGAGATACATCTGGCACCGACTTTGGAAACTATGTTGCGAGATAATCGCGTTTGAAAAGTGGGTAAAGAAATGACGCGTTCGGCCGTTGGGACGCTGCACGATCTTTGGGTATAATTTTAGCGATTGCGGAATTTCAACATGAAATGTTTACACAATATTCTACGTACTTCGAACATAAAAAAAAGAAGTTATATATATATTTCTTTCTCTAACTTGTAAACATTTACCTTTACTTTTTAATCACTTGTTGTCTTCGACAGATATTATTTATTGCCTGATAAAACGAACACGAATTACTTGACCTTGCTCAGATATAGATAGATATATTGCGATTTATTTATTGTAATAACAATTACAATAATAGTCAAAACATAATCTATATATATAGATATATAAAATATAAATAATTTACATGTATATATAAAACAATTTTAAATTTTAAATTTTAAAATAAGACATTGAACATTATAAAACACACCAGTGGCGTTTCGTGGGCAAGAACAATTATCATTATTGTGTATTGTACAGGTTACAAATAAAAAAGTCATGTATATATTATTATTTATTGTGAAATTGTGCCGCCCCCACTACGCTACGCCACTGCTTAGGACAAACAATAAGTTCTTTACGACGTTCTTAAATTTAGCATTATCTCTTCGTTTAAAATTTATATGTCGTGCCTCAGTAGTCAACTACATTCTGTGTTGTTTTCAGTCTCTGATAAGTAAGGTTTGATAAGAGTGGATGACGTGTTATCATTAAGTAGAGCAGGCATGGGCAATCTTTTTTGTAGAAGTTTTATGCTGTGAGTAATCTTGAAAAATATACATTTTTGTAGTATCCTTATGATTCATTATGAATTAAGTTTAGACGGGCCGTGCTAATATGCAACGAAAGAATTCAGTAGCGGGCCGGACAAACCTTACTCGAGGGCCGAATGTGGCCCGCGGGCCGGAGGTTGCCCATACCTGAAGTAGAGTAAACCGGTCTTTATCTCCACTTACGTGCAAGGCGCGACATTAAAATTCGGAGATGTAAGGGCGTAATCCGGTTTACACTACTTAATGATAACACGTCATCCACTCTTTTATTAAATCTTATTGTTAGCAATAAGGTGTTCTTAGTGCGATTCTATTTCTCGTTTCATAATTATGTGTATTGCCATTTTCGACATATTTGTTTAAATATTTGTGAACATATTGTACGGTGGTAAGTATAAATTCACATGGCATTATGAGTATTTTTTGTTTAATAAATCTTCTTTACACGATTCGTTTGCTTTTAGGCCACCAAGAACCCTTATTGCTCTCTTTTGTAGAACAAAAATTCTGTGGGCATCCGAAAACATTTCCCAAAATATTATACCATATGCTGCTACAGCATGAAAATTAGCAAAATATGAGTCGAGTCGCCTGGTAAATAGCTATTTGTTTGATTTTTGTCATATTGTGTATTAGAGCCGTTAACATTTTGAATTGTGTGCCATAATACAGACCAGCCCAGTCGATTATCTACACAAAATCCCAACATTTCCAATGATATACGTTCGTCATCTTCATTGTAAAAATAACTTCTTGGTTTTTCTGCAAGTTTAATTACATATTTTTTGAGTAAGTATCCGGCAACTACTTGTATATGCAGCGCCAGCGATACAGCAATCAACTCTTTTTCCCAATGTATGGTGTTCCTTCTTTAACAAGAATCATACTACCCTCGCGTTGGAACTGTTTTCTACAAAATATACTAGCAATATGATATCCCATAATAACATACCCGTCCTTTATATTTTCATCCAGCCAGTGTTCGGTGATTGCTGCAAAACGAATGTCATGTCTTTCTAACTCTATTGTTAATTGAAATAATTTATTTCCGATAGATTGAACATTAAAATTTATAAATGCTAGATTACTTGAATATTGCTTGTTCTTCTGTTGATTTTCGAGAAAAAAACTTAAATTTTCTAACTACGATATTTTGCGGCCAAACATTAGGTTTATTAATACTTTCGAGCACATTAAAATCAAATCCTACCTTAAGGACGTATTTGAAAATTACCATTTCCAAAATCTTCGGAAATTCTTTGAACTAATGTTTTATGCTTATGGTGTTGAATTATAGGTAACGCTAGTATGCGCTTTTATCACTAATATCTAAAAAGAAAATTCGATCTAGCATGATAGATTTTTACGGTGCTTACGTTCGCGTGGCATATGTTAGGGTTAGGTCTGGAGAAGATAAAATATGTATATATAAAAATGGATCGTGGTTTGTTGGGATGTTTAAAACTTGAAAACGACTGGACCAAATTGGATACTTCCTTCTGCGGGTTTGTTCGTAATTGCTACGAGAAGGTTTAGGAAAAAGAAAACTATTAACACATTTAAAAAATTAAGAAAAGGAAATTAGAGATTAAACAAATTGACGACGTTTGGTGTGTTAGGTTGTGACAGTTGTCATGGTGCGCGCAAAGACAATTAAGGTTATGACATTTGTGATTGTGCGCGCATGAATAATTGTTATGTCATAGTAGAAGCAAAGTCAGCAATATCCATCACAGCCTTATTTACAATGCCGCGAGCGAGAAGATCGAATTTTTCACAACGAAGCCGTAATACAATTAGACTGCTGAATATTGCGAATAAATTCACTGCAGATGAAGAAGAAATCGCACGAGAGAGGGACGCCGTGTTAGTACGGCCCGACTTAGTGCTTCACAAACACAAGAACAAAGAGAGGCCATACGTGAAACGGCTCGGTTGGCAATGAGAAATCGTGAAGCAGAACACACAGATCAACAACGTCGAGCCGCAAGAAGAAATGCTTCAAGTGTTAATTTGAATCGAAGAGCGCTTCAATACGATTCCACAATTGACTACAGCTCGCATCCTTTCGTTAGAATTGACCCTAAGGAGGTTGTGTGCGTCCATTGCGGTGCATTGAAGTTCGCTGGAGAAATGCCTGGATTGTAGTGTCTCAGTGGAAAGATGAAATTGCCATTGTTGTCTCCACCACCTGAGCCATTGCACTTATTGCTTCATGGCGAAGCTCAAGAATCACATTTTCTTTCGAACGCTTAAAGGTACAACGCATGTTTCCAAATGACTTCATTTGGAGCAAATATTATTGAAGAACGCGGATTCAGTCCGACATTCAAGGTAATGTTTGTTAATAAGAGAGTAAGTAATCATAAATCACTAATTATCACTTCCCTTTCGACTACACAGATACAAGGGCAATTCACCGCGCAGAGTACAAATAGGCAGATAGTAGACACACTAACACTTCCCCTCGAAGCGTGATCGTTCCATGTGGTCCATCATAACGAGCATCGTTAGACAATTCCAGTGCTTCGGCTTCGTCAAAGCTTTCGTGAGAATGTCAGCGGACATATCCTTCGTTGGTACGTGTCCTATCTTCAGTACATCCTCCTTAAGGGTGTTTGGTACTTTTTCAAAATCGGTAAAACTTAAAGTTTCTTTTATTGGTTCCAAAACTATTTTGAAAATTGTATATCTGACCTTTAAAAGTAGCGTGTGTAACGATAAAATACTAGTTTTTCACAATGTTAAGACCTCCTACAGCTTTAATTTTTCTTCAAGAATAAATGAAGAACCAGTAAGTTTACGGGCTCGAAATTCTTCATACCGTGTATTCGTTACCATAGCTATGTCTTATCGGCGAGCTTCTTTGTATATTCCTTTGTTATCGTTGCTTTCTTGAAGTCCAAAAATAACGGTAAGGCCACGGTCATTTTTCTATTCCTTAATAGAGGTTAAATTCAGCAGCAAACAAAGAATTTACAAAGAAGCTCACCGGTAAGACGTAGCTATCTTAACGAATACACGGTATGCAAAATTTCGAGCCCGTAAACTTACTGGTTCTTCACTTATTATTGAAGAAAAATTAAAGCTGTAGAAGCTCTTAACATTGTAAAAACTAGTATTTTATCGTTACACACACTACTTTTAAAGGTCAGATATACATTTTTCAATATAGTTTTGGAACCAATAACAAAACTTTAAGTTTAACCGATTTTGAAAAAGTACCAAACACCCATAAGTGCATCCCTGATGAAGTGATGTCGTATATCGATGTGTTTAGTTCTTCCGTGGAATACACGCTAGCTTTAAAGCTCTCATATTGGCATTAAAGAGACATATATCTGCTAGCTCATCGAGACGGAGATTCCGAAATTGTTTCACTGTTAACTACGTACAAACTGACATTTTTAGCGCACTTAGCGGTGGCGCGATCAATCTATTTGTGTTTTTTACATTCTGCGGCCCTATGTCCGACTTCACTACATTTGTGACACTTGAATTTAAATTGTGCTTTCGAATTACTGTTTCTACTTACATTTGAGTCATTTCTAGCACTTTGACTATACCTGAATCGCGGTTTGTTTGACTATTTGTTCTGTACACGAGTATCCTCTTTTCTGACATCGCTTTCTTCTATAATTTTGGTGCGAAGTGTTTCTGGATTAGGCAATGCGTCGCGCGACTCGAAAGCACATCTGAAGTTTTCGAAACTTGAAGGCAGGCTATATAACAGCATAATTGCCAGTAAGTCGTTGTTGATTTCAACATCCATTTCGCGTAACTTGTCTACAACGTCAAAAAAGTTATTTACATGCGTACGTACATCATCAGTTTCCTCCATCCGGTATAGAGTCAATTGTTTTAACAATGTGGCTTTCCTTGCCGATCCTTCTGACATCCGCCGTTCACGTAAACCCACTTGTCATTCTTAATTAATAGTGCTTCCATTTGAGTTTTCCAGGTGTCGTAATTTTTCCTGTTCAGAGTGTCAATGCGTAATAAATTTGATGTATTCATTCCCACACGCATAAAGAAGACCAACAACACGATCACACGAAATACGTGCTTATTCATGATTTACCGCACTACTGTACTGTCTCTGGGTACGTAACCTGCTGGGGTTAGGTCTGGAGAAGATGAAATACTATATAAACTTGATATAATGTACTGACAAACAAAAACAGAACCTTTAGAAAGCGCATACAAAAGTGTACAACTGTCAATACGACAAATATATATATATATATATATATATATATATATATATATACAGGAACCATACAATCTTGAGCCATGAATAGTAATATGAATGTACAATCCTGAGCCAGCTTCGCAATCCTGGGCCATATATATGGCGCAGGATTGTTTAACGTGTTAGAACGCCTCCAAGTGACGTCAATGTATGTCTGGTAAAGTATCGAAATTGATCGAAATGGTTCAGTTTTGATAGAAATATCAAAAAAGTAGTAGATCGCTTTTCTCGTTTGGGGCCGCTGGCGTCGGATATTTGTATATGTATCGTATATCCTTCGGCAATGTCCTACGCACAACCCTGAACCAGGCTATTTAGGTAGCAACACTGCATGCTAATAGATTTGTATTTACATTAAGTTCGTATTAGATTAAGGCTAGAGTTTTGTTTGTAACGCTGGAAAATATCTTGAAGAACAAAATATATTTTTAATTTAGCACTAAGAAACGAAGTAGAAAGTTCTGATTACGTAGATGCCTATCTACTTAAAGTAATTACATTATTATTATTATTACATTACATTCGATAAGTTACAGCTTCCAAATCAAATACATACATATCTGAAGTTGAACTTGGCCGTTATAAAATATCAAAATTTAGTTAAAATTTAATTTTGAAAGTAACTTCCACCATGTAATGTCAATTAAGGATGGAAGTTTAAGTCATAGTAACTCTCTATTGCTGCTTACTTAAATTTGCATTTCAACCAGAAGTTACTGCATGAGTTTAATATTGTACATAGCTAGTAAAAGAATACAATTGAGGTTGTGATAACCTATATAAATACTTATTCTGGATGATATAATAATAATATATAGCGAACAGTTTAAGCAAAATCGATTCATAAACTATCCTCTTACAAGAAAATACTGGTAAGTGTGTCTCGCCGATTTAAATGAAACTTTGTGGGTTTATAGACCGATGTAGTGTAAAAACAACAGTCATTTTCTTAGCTTCCCAATCTCACATTAGCGAGGGTGCTCTAAACTCAACACTGCCCTTCGCTGGTAGACTGAGTATTTCAGAAGCTAAAAGAGAAATTAGAAAAAAGTTAAGGAAAGATTTAAACTGTTTTACATGCTGTTAACAATGATAAATATTTTCCCTATAATAATATGGTGAGGGGTAACCTCCATAAATATATGTATATTTGTTGTAGGGAAAATATTCACGTCATCGTTAAGAGCATATACGAGGAGATAAGCTGAAATTATTGAGAATAAAGAACACGGTTAATATTTCCTAGGACTTTATTTTAAATATGTTCAAAGTAATTCCCTTCAGTAATGATACATTTCATCATTATATCTTTCTACTCTTTAAAAGCTCCCAATGAATATTATTTCGGAATACCTTCAAAATAAGCGTGAACTGCAGTATCAATCTCTTCTTTAGACGAAAACCTTCTACCTCGCAAATTTTGTTTAAGTTAAAAAATTGCCTAAACTACACATTGCTAAATCAGGTGAGTACGGTGGATGTTCTATTACTTTTATATTCTTTTCCGCCAAAAACTGCAACGTTGTCGTGGTGGAGCATAATGTACTGCTCTGAAACTCTATTGAACACTTCAGGCAAACATTGTTCAGTATACCACTTAGCTGTAACTGTGTTTTGTCCATCTAGCTTAATTGCATTTACTAAGCCCGTACTTCTGAAGAATACCGCATAGATAACCTTTTTCATAGCTCGCTGTAGGATTCTCCCCATCTTTATGTATCCATACACAACTCTCTTGGGAGGTAGGGAGGTCGAAAAGGGAAATATAAGTTTCGCCACTTGTCACTATTTTAGAAAAATTTGGTTCCCGCCATTATTTAATAAATTTAAAGTTTCATGACGAATTCTCACACGCTCTGATTTTTGGAAGTCAGAAAGGTGATGTGACACAAAACGACTTACCGCTTTTTTAAATGCAGGTAATCGTGTACGATTGTTTTAACAGCTGAGGATTCAATTTTCAGTTTACGTACTATTACCGCATAAGTGGCTTTATTGTCTTCTTCAATTATTTTTAACAGCAGCACGCCCTGCTCCATTTTGATGCTGAACAGAATTCCTTTCGCGTTAAAATTCCTTATACCATTGGTAAATTGTAGTCAAGGAAGGTGCTTGTTCACTAAAAACTGAATCTAAACTCTCTTTGCACTGATAAGCGCTTAAACCTCTTTTAAAATCATAGTAAATTATGATTCGAGAGTGCTCTCTGGCTAATTCCATTCTATTTTTACTTTTCAAAAATAAGTAGCTGAGAGTTGTAACGAACGTAATTTCAACAACTGAACATCAAATGACAGATAAAAAGTTGCTCTAAGTAAACACTGTGAGATTGTTTTTCACAGTCTACTAGATTTTCTTATTCTCAATAAATTCATCTTCTCCTTCGTAAAACAGTTTAAATCTTGCCTTAACTTTCTTTTTATATTTCTGATAGTTTCTGAGTTATTGAGTCATACAGCAAAGGCCAGTTTTGAGCTTAGGGCGCTATACAGCCCGGTAGTGTGAGACTGGGCAGCTAAGAATGTTACTGTTGTTGTTACACTACATCTGTCTATAAACCCCCAAAGTTTCATTTCAATTGGTGAGACACACTTAACAGTGGTTTCTTGTTAGTGGTCATTATTAAATTTATAATAAATCTAACAGTACAGACCGCCCCAAAGACTGTACTCCCTATTTTGGAAGTTTGTCGTCTTATGTCTAATCTTAAATTCTCTCTACTATGCCTTGTATCATTAATATGGTGACCTACGCTTGAGGATCCTAGTTTTCTATAGCGCTAACCAGCCATGTGCTCTTTGAATAGTCTCGATACAATGGTACACTGTGTCTGTCCGATATAAGAATAATTGCTTCCTCCGCATTCAATTTTGTAAATATTCGACTTTTCTTACGTACCTGTTTATTTCTTTAAAAATTCCTAATAGGTAGTTTTAACATATTTTTTGATATAAAGCAAGTGATCATGTTGTACTTGCTAAAAATAAGATTCATGCTTTCCGATTTTCCATATACGGGTGCTTTTATAACATTTTTGTAGCGCGTTTGTAGCGCGTTTGTATCGCAACTAAGGTCGATGAAGTCTGTCTATCTGTCTCTTACTTTGAATTCTAGTAAGTATTTTGTCGACATCCCTAGCCAAGTAACCACTGTAGACTGCCATTTTTTTTATTTGAGCGCAGTATTAAATCTATTTTCATTTAACGGAAAATTAGCCTAGCGATTCTTGAAGAAATTGATTGTCATTTTTTGTTACACAGTAGTTTGAATTTGTTCCATAGCGGGTCTCTGCATTCGCGAAAAAAATTTGAGACAGTCATGGTCGACAGAACAGAAAAAATAATTGTAAATTAGAAAAAATATATATTAAACAAAACAACCTAGAAAAAGATTAGAGGCTGAGAAGCTTGTGTCTTGTTACCCCAATTTATTAAAAAACCGTAAATGGACATCTATTAAGGAAGTGGTGTATAATATTTACACTATAAATATAAAAATTTATTTCGAATTAAGAAGATTAGGATTAGTAATAGTTTGTTTTAAGTTGTAAAATTGTGTATTTGGAAAATACTTTATTTTTACTATTAAATTTTTTATTACGTATTTACCTCGTTTTGTTTCCATATCTACTTTTATAAAGACTGTGAATTTTAAATTATTATATTTTTATAAGTTTTTCAAAATATTGCTTTCGTTAAGGTTGGAACTCCATTAAGTTTTCACTTAACTTCGCGCCGGTTGGCAGAAGTATTGTAGGTGAAAATCGTGAAGATGGTAGATAAACCTGGCAACACTGGATTGGTTTAGAATAGTCAATGAATGTACCTATTCATGTATAATTTGGCTCAAGATTGCTATAAGGATGGTTTGGTTCAGGATTATGCTATTTATATACAGAAATAGCGTTATATACATACATCTTTTCAATTTTAGGAAGTTTTAAATATATATACATTCACAAGGCGAACTGAGGCTCTAGTATACTGATATACATTTCGACTGAGTGGCTATCTTTATTATTTAAGCATGGTTTAGGTATATATATATACACAACGTGTCCTAGATAACATTTCCAACATGGGGATCTCGCTTATGGTGAAAGATACAATTTTGGTTAAATTAGACAAATTGTTTCTAAGGATTAATAAAATTATACAATATTCTTTAATTTTCAAATTTCCATGTATTTTAGGATTTATGGTGAAAAAACGAAAAATGTCAAATTTCTTTTTCTTGTAATAACTCTTTTATTCTAGTAGATACATATTTTCTTTTCACATTTTCTTAAGATACTTTTTATATAGAATTTAAATATCGACTTGGATTTTCTTTTGCACTTTTGGTTTTTTAGTTTTGATCCCTAATTTAAATTTTTCTTATGGAACGTCAAGTCGGCTTTGAAATAATTGAACGTGTTTTTTCATTTTCTTTACAATGATATATCACGTGTACTACCTATTTTTTAAAATATTAAAGACAATTGAAAAAAATGTATTTTATTAAACAGTCTAACGAAAAGTAGGCGTGGTACACAAGAGAACAACAAATAATAAAAAACAAAGATAGTCAAACAGGTAATAGTAAATGCTGCAAGAACAGCTTCACGTAGATCTTGGGCATTATTAAATGTTTTCACGTCCACTCGATCTTTTACGTAGTCCCAAACAAAAACATCCAAGGGCGTCAAGTCTGAAGATCTAAGTGACCATAAAATCGGTCCTCGAATACCAATCCACAAATTTGGAAAACGATTATTAAGGTATTTGGTGATTATGTTTGAATTGTAGGGTGGGGCGCCATATTGTTGGAAGCTGATGTTAATATTTTCAATCAATGGTAAATCATCAAGTCTATTTTGCAAATCAGTTTGTAGTAAATTCAAATACCTTGCACTATTTAGTGCTTCATTAAAAATATGGGCCCAATAAGTTTACCTAGTAGCCTAAAATACCACACCAGACATTAAAACCAAATCGCACTTGATGTCGACTTTCCTTTAGAACGTGAAGATTCTCTCTGTTCCAAAAGTGAACATTATGTCTATTAAAAAGATGGTTATTTGTGAATCTGCTTTCGTTAGACCATAAAATCGTAGCAGGAAAATTATCATTATTCTCATATTGGTTAACATACCATTGGCAAAATTGTACTCTTCTTTCCTGATCTCCATTTCCCTGTAGAATGGTGTACTTATACCGGTGATATTTGTGACGCTTTAAAATTCTTTGTGTTGTACTTTTCGAAATACCAGTGTCGTGCTCAATTTCTCTAACAGATGTTGAAGGATTTTCAATAACAGATTGTAATACATTTAATGCTACATTATCATTCACTAATTGCGGATTTCTGTTAGGTTTGGAAAACGAACCATATTCTTTTAAATTAACTACCAAATTTCAATACGTACGAAGATTTGGCTGCCTTCTTTCAGGATACAGCCTCAGGTACATCCGTTCAGTTTCTACACTGTTTTATGACAAAGGATGTAACAACTCAACATATCAAATTTTTCAGTATTAGTGAATGAAGCCATTGCTAATACACAAATATTCTGGAAAGAATAATTTCTAAGTGACATTAGACTACTATGTTTTCATGTTTCACGGCCTACTTCTCGTTAGATTAATAAAAAATAAAATTAACAAAATACATTTTTTTCATTTTTCTTTAATATTTTTAAAAATAGATAGTACATGTGATATATCATTGTAAAGAGGATGAAAAAACACATTCAATTATTTCAAAGCCGACTTGGCGCTCCATACGAAAAATTTAAATTAGGGATCAAAACTAAAAAACGAAAAGTGCAAAAGAAAATCCAAGTCGATATTTAAATTCTACATAAAAGAATCTTAAGAAAATGTGAAAAGAAATTATATATATACTAGAATAAAAAAGTTATTACAGGAAAAAGAAATTTGACATTTTTGGTTTTTTCACCATAAATCCTAAAATAAATGGAAATTTGAAAATTGAAGAATTTTGTAGCAGAAATGAGAAGAATGAGTACAGACCGAACACGATGGAAAGAATGGATTAAATCGTCGTAAGATCCAAAAATAATCCGACGCTGAAAGGCATAAGGATTAACGAGTAGAAGAAGAAGAAGAAGAATATTGTATTATTTCATTAGTCTTTAGGAACAATTTGTCTAATTTAACCAAACTTGTATCTTTTACAATAAGCGAGATCCCCATGTTGAAAATGTTATCTGGGACACGTATATATACATATATATATATACATATATATATATATAGGAATATCACAACACTGCAGTTGAATTTTTTGCTAAAAACAAATAATAAGTTAACTTTACTTCAATTGACAATTAATACAGTGTCACGCCCAAAAGTGACATTTTCTATATCTAAACTATTAGATAGAACACGAATTATCTACTTGTTGGGACTGACTGGCCATGTCAATATCAATTAGATCCCTCGTTCCCGTCACTCCCTACATCTCGGCCATCATGTAGGGGGTTCGTTTCGAATTGCTCGTTTTCCTGGATACAGCGCTTCAGATGGTCGGCGCTGGTAGTAGTACGATTTGGACCTTCATGACGTCCAAACTTTTCTACGTCGTAGCGGTCTGGTCCTGTAGTCTTTACAACTCGGTACGGGCCCAGGAGTTTAGGCAATAACTTCGACATGTTCTGGAACTGCGTTTTTCTGATGGCAATTAAATCACCAACTTCATATAACTTTCCGTCGCTTGTTAAAGTTTTTACAGTTTTCTTCTTGAACAATCTTTATTTGGTATTTTGCGTGGTTTCTTAGATCATCTCTCTTTTCTGAAAATATTTTGGCATGTTCCGCTTCGATGAGTTCTTTTATCTTACCGTTTTCTGCTGTGTTCATTTCCACGCCATATAACAATTTGAAAGGCGTCATATCAATACTGCGTTGATAGGTACTATTTAGTGATTCTTGTACCTTTCGTACATTTTTGTACCAAGTTTCAGGTTCCTTAGCTTAGCGAGGACGGGGATAAGAGTGCGGTTAATGCGCTCTACTTGCCCATTTCCTCTTGGCACGCCGGTTGTTATTTGCACATGTTTGATATTCGGTCTTCGCAATATTTTCTAAAATCGTTGGAGGTGAAGGCTGCTCCTCGATCCGCAATGATTACCTTGGGGTTACCAAATGTTGCTTCTTGTAACTCGAGCTTTTCTAAAACTTCTTTGGTGGAAGTTGTTTTTGTACGATATATCCATGGAAACTTGGTAAATGCATCGACTACCACGAACAAATGTTTATAGCCTTTACCAGTTTGCAGTAGTGGTCCTAAATGATCAACATGGTAAACCTGGAGTAATGTTTCTCCTTTCTCAATCGGATTGAGCAATCCTTCTTGTTTGCCGGTTTTTCTCTCTACTAAAATACACGGAACACAATTTGTAATCACAGTTTCGAATTCTCTCATGGACATTCGGAATATAAGAGTTTTTGGTAATGAGTTCTTTCGTCTTTTTAGCCGCGAAATGTCCACGTTCTTGAGCATCTTTAATGATCTGCCTCTGCATGTTCGTTGGCACAACCAATAGCTTCTGTCCGTATTGGTGTTAATACAAGAGGTTCCTATCCACCCCGTAGTCTTCGTATGGTTGACTTTCCAGTACCTTCATAACAGTTTGTAAGTGTTCGTCGTCTTTTTGTGCCTTCATTATTCTTTGGAGAAATTCGCTTCGTACAGTCATTGTTATTGGATTTCTGCTAAGCGCATCGCAATGTTTCATACGACATCCTGCGCAATGTTCGATGGAATAATCGAATTCTTGTAATAGTAACGCCCATCTTGCGACCTTTGTAGACAAATCTTGTTTGTTCATGGTGACCGCGAAAGCTGCACAATCCGTCAAAATCTTGAACTCTATTCCCACGAGGTAGAGTCTGATTTTTTTGACAGCTTCGATTACTGCCAACACCTCTAGCTCATAGCTGTGGTACTTTCTTTGCGCGTCTGTAGTTTTTCTGCTCCAGTAGTACACAGGATGGAGTTTGCCATCTTCACAGTCTTTTGCAGCAGGACTCCTCCAAAACTTTCTTGCGAAGCGTCAACATGAAGTTCGATTTCGCTGTCATAGTCAAAAATTTTGAGTACAGACTTGGTCGTTAGTTTTTCTTCTTTTTTCGTCTTCGTCTTCACCAAATTGAAATTTTCTATTTCCTTTCAACAAGTTTGTTAACGGTTTCTCTATTAACGCATAATCTTTCACCTATTTTCTGAAATATCCGGTTAGACCTAGGAAACTCTGAAAACGTTTTTCAGCGTATTAGGTTTGGGAAAATTGGTAACTGCAGCGACCTTCCTACTTGTAGGCCTTACTGTACCGTTTTATATCTCATGTCCAAGATATTCTACTTTGGTCTTCATAAATTGGCATTTCTCCCACTTTATTTGTCATTTTCTGCCGCGGTTTGCAACACCTTTTAGAGCCTTTGGTAAGCTTCCTCTACATCTTGCGCTGGTATTATAAGACTTCCATGTAAGAGAGCACTGTTCCTTCTTTCATGAGCATTCTGAAGATTTCGTTTATGTATGTTTGGAACACCAACGGTGAAATGGAGAGGCCAAATGGAGTTCTCGTGAATTCGAATTATCGAGAAGGCGTCACAAATGAAGTATATTTTATACTTTCTTCAGCTACGGGCACGTGAGAAAATCCATTTCTTAAATCTAAAGCGGTAAATATCTTGGCTTTTGATAACTTGTCAATTTGATCTTCGCTTAGAGGATCGATTGTCGATTAATTTTCTGTTTAATTTCCTATAGTCTTCACAGATATGAGTTGTTTTTCTTGACTAACACTATGGCGCTTGCATATTCAGACGTGCTTGGTCTGATTATGCCTTCTGGGTAGCTGGTGGACGGGTATTTCATCTTTTAAAATAATCTTGGTAACTAGTTTTGTTTCCTTAGGTGGTCTTGGCAAATAATTCGCTACCATCTCTTCTATTCTGCCTAATTGTTCTGCGTTACCCACATCCAGACATTTTTCTGTATTGATTAAAAATACATCAGGCACACTTATTTCTTGCTGTATGCTTTGCGGTTTCGTTATCTCATTAAGCTTAATCACTTCGATTCCCTTGGAATCTATGGCTAATGTCACGCTTTCTAATATAGGTTTCCCTATAATTAATTTCATAGGCATGGCATCGTCCGATACTATATAGATGTCGGTAGTAAAGCTGGTCAATGGTGATACATATCTGTAGTAAACTTGCCTATCGTCTTCACTTGATTTTCTCCAATCCTTTCGATTGGAGAGAGGTACAGACGAATTTCGGAGCACCTATCTGTACACAAAGAACTGGCTGCTAGTAGATTTAGACCACTTCAGGTATCTATGAATCCATCCTGGCAATTCGTTTTTATGTTCTTGTATTGCGTACGTTTCTCTTGGTTCTTCATGTTTCTCGTTTGATCGTTGTATTCTACCTCCTTTCTTGCAATTTCTAGAAATGTGACCATATTCATTACACGCAAAACATTTGAGTCTCCTTTCCTTGTCACGATAATTTCTGGACTGATGCCCCTTTTTGACGCAGTTAAAACATCTAGAAAACTTTTCATCTTGTTGTTTGCTCGTACTCTGTCGCGTTTGATGTGCTTTTTTTTCTTTAGTTTGTCTTTCCTTCATTTTTTGTAAAGCTTCAACTTATCCTTGAAATCCGTCAACGACTTGCTCCCATATAGGACAGCTTTATTCACTTCGTCATCGATAATGCCTTCTATAACATATTCGATCAAGACAGTATCCTCAATATCTGCTTGTGCCGCTATCTCTCTCATACCCAAAAAATATTGCAGCAATGCCTCATTTCCGTGCTTTTCCCCATGGAAAGCGTTTTATGTAACGTTGCGCTATTGGTCAGCCGACTAAATTCGTTCTTCATCTTTGTTTTCAAAATTTCCCACGAAGTTATACCTTTTTAGCAACCTTTTTCCATATATGAGTTTCTCCACGTCGTTCCAGTGCATTAACAAGGCAGTTTCTTCAAACTCCGAAATCCACTTACCAATCGGATAACTTTCTTCTCCATTGAACGTCGAAATGGTTTCCTCTACGTCTTTAAAAGTCATCATAAATCTAGGGGTTTCTCGTCCTAATTGTGGCAGTACTTCATTTTTTCTGTTACGTAAGCTTCTATCATCTTCATTCTCGATTTCGTCGTCATATGATGCAACATCGTTTAAGTCGTCATCCTCTTGTTTATCGCCTTTACGTTCGTCGTCTTTGATTTGTGGGTCTTTTAATATTTGTAAATAGGACAATGTTGAACATAATTTATCGATTAGTTCGTCTTTATTTTTTGCGTCGTTATCGATCCCTATTATGTCACAAATACTGTTCAAATCTCCTAAGTTAAACTGTTCATTAACAAAATTAATCTTTTTCTGTAACTGTTCTCTATTTTCCCGTTTCGAAATGTCAAAGCCATTAAATTCTCGCAATTGTTTTCTATTACCTCTATCTCCCTCGTTTTCAAATACAAATTTGTGAAAAACTTTCATTGCTTTAGTACTCGTTTTACTAATATTTTCTTCTATTGCAGCAATTTGGCCTAAAGTCTCCATAGTATTTACAAATGTGTACAGCTCTCGCAATATAAGTTGCCGAGCGGTGGGGATGCGCCGTGAACGTATTTAGGACACGTACCTCCCATCTGTCTGATTCAGATAGTGCATAGGAATTACCATTGTCGCATCAATATGAGTTCCGTAGGGAAAGGACGAATGATAGGCAATCTATCCCTCCTCTATCTGCGCGAACTCACTCCTACCCTTCGCCAACTTATATTGCGAGAGCTGTATATACTTAAAATATTTTAAGCTACATATGAGGACAAGACACATTCGCAAAAGAAATTATAGCACCGTAAAGGTGACCTAAAGGGTGATAAATTATTTAAATAAAAGTTTTGTGGGAGATGCTTTCCAGAGTCACAATTTAAGAGAAACGGTCTTACCTTGAAGTGCTTACGTTACATTCAGATGAAGTTTTATTAGGTATTTAGTCACATAAATACAATTTATGATACATTTATAATAACTCTCATCCTTTTTTACAAATATACGTTCAAATATTAATATAATTTTCAGTAATTTACCAACATTTTCACTTTTTCTCCATTTCTGTTAAAATGTATAACTTTCTAAATGACATTTGACTGGTAGCAACCAGTACCAACTTAAATAGATGTATATTTATATAATCCTTCTTATTCTTCCTCGAAGCGGTCTATTATTCAAGTTAAACGTTGCTTAAACGAATAATTGCCTTATACGGAAAAATTGATTGATGCACGAACTTGCGTATTCTTATGATTTTTTCTGTTCATATTTGTCTTTTTCGGGAGGTTGTTTTGGATGCGTATAAAGAAAAATTAAGAAGTTCAGGTAAAATCGTAGAGATCGACGAATGGTAGCAACCAGTGTCAACTTAAATAAAAGTGCAGTTTTATGTTTATTCTTATTGTCATTGTCACTGCGTTTACAATGGCTCAAATCAACTTAATCGATTTATACAAATTATGCAATTCAGAGAAAATTGAAATGGATCGCCAACTAATGCAGTGGCGATTAATCCCCAACGAGGGTAGCTACATGTACCCACGTTGTGGATCCCCACTGAAATTAAAGGCGGAACGGTATCAGTGAGTATTATGTGCATTTGTTGTATACTTTATATTTAGGATTTTATTTTGTACTAGGTGTGATGGACTTAAATGGCGATCCCTCTCATTAGAATTAAAACGCTTAAAAAAGGGAGCGGTGCGGGGGGAGGGGGAGGGGAGCTTTTGAATTTAGGGCAGGAACATTTTTCTTTAATCAAAACTTTCTATTTTCCAAATTTTAGGATTCGCCCATCTTTGGGTTGCCAACAGCCCCCTAACTTTCATTTGCGATGAACTACGTATCGCAAACAATACCGCGGTAGATTGGGCGTCTTTTGCCGGGGGGTGGTTTTGGGTCGGATGGTTTAGGCTGGATGGTGTGGGGTGGTCTGGACCGGACTGTGTTGGTTTGGGTCGGGTGGTGTGAGGTGGTTTGGGCCGGATGATGTGGCATGGGACGTGTTTGTAAATATATTACATCTATTTAAGTTGATACTGGTTGCTGCCAGTCAAATGTCATTTAGAAAGTCATACATTTTAACATCTCAGAAAAAGTGAAAATGTTGGTAAATTACTGAAAATTATATTAATATTTGAACGTATGTATATTTGTAGAAGAAGGATGAAAGTTATATAATTGTATTTATGTGATTAAATACATTATAAAACTCCGTCTGAATGTAACGTAAACACTTCAACGTAAGATCGTTTTTCCCCTTTAGGTCATCTTTACGGTGCTATAATTTTATTTGCGAAAATCGAATGTGTCTTGTCCTCATATTATTCCCAATTCTGTTTTGAAATCCAATACACATAGTGATCCAGAATGATTGACGTGTGCCACTCTATATTAATATAACATTTGCCGCTCTATATCCATGCGTTTAACGATAAATTCCATAGGGGTGCCGACAATCCATTCCTTTTGTCACTCAATGTATTACCTTATTGGATTTTAAAACAAAATTTATATCAAATTCCTAAAAGCTGCCAATTAATACGATGACAGAAAGAAAAAGTAACGAAAATGATTACTTTATTTGCCCAAATATAGAATTGAGCTGAACTTCATGTAATCGGTGGTCAAAACCATGCTGACCTAAAAGTTAAGAGTTAATACTGATTAACATTTACAGTTAGTAAACCTACCAGAATATAATATATTTGCTGTGTTATTCTTGAGGACGAATGTTTGTGATAAAATAAGTGAAAACGATCGGAGTAATCTCTAAAACTTGCACAAAACAGTAATAAAATGATCACTAAAATGACAAGTGAGAATTTTATCTGCACGCCTATGATGGCGCTGATTTTCGAAACAAATCCTAATTGAACTATCAATTTTCCCTTGGAAAGTAGTTTAAAACGACAATATAGTGGTCGCGTGACCGTCAATTATTCTGGATCACTGTGTATAATAGTGTATAAGACACTCATAAAGAAATACGTATTTCTTTCACGAAAAGAAAACAAAAGAGAAAGATTTACTAATGTAGTATCCAGAAGTTTAAATTTAAATTTGCCGTGTAATTTTAAGTTGGACCATACTGGCCAGGTTGGTAGGGAACGGGGAGATATAGGAGGTCGTGAAAGAAGTTAGTTATATACACATTATGTTCAGATTATGTTATGAAGACGACGAGTGAATAAACGTGTCAAAGGGATTATACTTTTTCCTTGTACACTAATAAAGATTAAAACCTCAACTTTCGATATATAACAAAACAGCTAAAATTGTATTATACATAAATACAAAATAATGGAGTAATGGAGTAACAAATGAAAATCAATGACAACAATATACGATATTGACTACAACTAGCTAAGACCACAGAATAGATAGAAGCGACAAAGTTAGAAAATCTTGGGGTAAATTCTGTATGCGCATGGCTGGGAACCATGTTTTAAATACGACGACTGTATTATATTTGGCTAGCTTCATTAATGTTATTATTCCGGGATGGTGTGTGCATATTAAAATTAAAATATACGATTATTGTTGTGTATCACTGATTTAACTTTTGGCAAATACTATTCTTTTAACATATCCAAAACTCTAATCTTTGTCAATTAATACGAACAAATGTGAATTTTTCGTATTTTCAAAATGACGTTAGCTAACTTTTGAGCTATTGCGAGGACATTCAAATCAACCACATGAACATCAAAGCTGCCGACACGCCTTATCACTTCTGTCTATTCTGTGGTAAGACTAAATTGCACTAAATTCAATGGGATGCTAAGTTACCAATACGCTACTTAATTTTTTTTTTTAAAGAATTGGCACGAAATACTAAAATAAAGTACTATCAATATTGTATTATTAATTTCCTTTACAAAGAATACCAGTTAGATTAGATTAGACTACTTCAGGTGGTACTGATGCCTGTTCCACTGCGACCTTTCCAGATCTATTGTGGTCCTCATGCCTCCTTAGAGTACGTTCTCCAGCTTTATTTTTTTAATTAGACTTAACAGCTTTGAGAGCAGTTCGTCCACATATACATATATTTTTAAAGCGGACTTGAAGCCCTTGCTCAGTAATGCTGTTATATGCCTCCATAATAGAGTCCAGGCCTGCCTTAAGCTTTGCCAGCTCTATCTGGCTGGCTGGATAGCCGTTGCATACTACCGCGATCGTCCCCAAAGTAGCGTCCTTGAAGATTAAACCTTCTGGCCCCTTGCCTTTCGGAAGACCTGCGGAAGTACTGCCCTCCAACATCGCCGTTTTGGACTTCCGTCCTTTCTTTACGTTTAGTAGCCTCCGCCGTCTGTTGAGGCCTAACTTCCTTGTTTATACTAAACCTGGCCCCTTTGTGCATGCCTAGTGAAGTTGGTCTTGATTATGGCTCTTTTAGTCTGTATGTAACCATGGTCCTGTTTCACAAGCTTTTGCACTTTAGGCTTTGAAATTCTAGATAGTTGTACGAAGAGTAGCTAGGGAAGTATCTGTCCGCCCGATCAGAGCCCCACTTGATCGGGTAAAGCTAATTACAAGGGGTTTCGCCTGGTGTCCCCAGCGGAACGTTAAATACTGCACACCCCTGCGGCCACGCAACTCTCGGCACGTTACCTTACACCTTAGTTTGGGTTTTAGCTCGGGTACCTCGGGAGCTCTAAATTCCCGACCTCACTTGTTAAACTTGTTACCAGTGAGCCCCTGAGTAAGAATACCAGTTTCTACAATGAATTACGTGGATCTTATTTTTCAGGGTAGCCAACAATTGAAAATAGGATAATTTTTTGAATTGATGCTCATGTGAAATTTCATTAATTAGCCTATTTTTAACATTGCTAATTGTTTTCGTAATAAGGACGATAGTAACGATTAATGGGCATTTAAGGTAAACGGAAAAAGTATATAATCATCACTTCAGTAATTGTTTTATTTGTCTAGCAATTGTTTTTAATATTTTAGTTCAGTATTGCATAAATACCATACGAGAAAAGTGAAGTGAAGTTAAGAGATGGTTTTTCTTCAAATTGTTTCTTTAGGGCAGCAACAGATGGCGCTTTTCCTTGCTTTTCTTTTTATTGTGTTTCACATATTCCAATTTTATCAGCTTTTAATAATTGGATGATTACTCTTTGATCTTCGACACATTCTTGTAAGCTTATAAAACATACGAAACTTCAAACATTAATTGTAACTATGCTGTTATAATAGGAAAATATTTTCTCTTATAAATTTTATTTTATCTGGTATTAAATTTCTTCTGTTTTAATTTAATGCATAAGTTATGAAAAAGTCCAACATTTTTCACAAAATATGCGCCAAATTCATTTATAAGATTAGATGAGGTAAAAGTAAGTCAATAAATATATAAGAAAATAAAAATTTATATCGTCTATTCTACTTAGACGTTAACATTCCTGGTGAGTTACTTGCTATCGATTTAAATGTGATGTTTTTTATACGATATTATCGCTTCGTTGCAGTCGTAAATATGTTGAAATGTTTCCAGAATAGACGCCCTTGAACCTGCTAAACATATGAAAATTTTTACGTTTACATGTTTACATTTACTTTGTCTAAACAGTAAACATTGCGAGTTATGTAATGTGAAAAGTGACTTGATAATGATTCTAAGTATTCTAGTTTAAATGAACTCTATGTTCTATGTTTATCCATCTTGAAGTTATTACAGATATCGACGAAGCCATTGCAAGCGTTTATGTTTATACGTCTAAATGACAAACATTCAGCGGTTCAGAACATTTTTCATACGAAAATTAAAAAAATTAATTACGGCTTTCTTGTGCCAGGAAAATATTTTCTCTTACGGTTTTGTTAACTTTTGTTGTTGCAACTAAACTAAATATGAGGGGTTACATCTTCCCAAATATGTGCTTTTACGGATGATATAGTAGTCATTAAGGTTCGACAAACAAGTACGTGATAAGTTATCATAAAGTAGTGTAAACCGGACTGACCCTGTCACTCCACCGCTTGCCCCCACTTACGTGCTAGGCGTGACATTTTTCTTCGCCACGAGGCGTTACTATAACCCTAAAGCCTTTTACTTTTTGTTTATTCTACGTTACCTTGCCCAGTACTCGATCTAAACGTTATTGCCTCACCACTCGTCAAAGACAGATACATAGTATCACTCGCTGGGTTGATTCGGCAATCCAGCATCCAACGGCAGTGCTTGAGACCCTCCAGTTGTGGTGTTTGGTAACCGTTATCTTGCTACCGAAGGAGGCAGGGTGCATTGGGCGGCCACTGACGTCTGAAGTTGCGGGAAAGTGGTGGTCTTTTCCGGGTTTGGAGCTATTGACGAATTCAGCGTGCTTCCAGCCGGAGGAAAAGTGCTATTATCAGAGTACCGCGTTGATGATTTCGCGCAGGTTTCCGTCGCTCTGGAGGTAATCTCTTTAGAGCCAGATTAGTGATACAATCCGACGCTGGGGACTCCTTGTATTTCCGGCTACTGATGATAGCTCGGGTTTCGTCGGAGGTAGCTGGGTCGAGGGGCGTTTAAGACCGATCTGCTAGCCCGTTTATAACCTCTTCCACTCCGCTATGAAAATCCTCCTCATCATCATCGTCTGCGGGGGAATGCCGTGGAAAACCTTTCCGAGGTGACCCGCGTGGATCGCGGCCTTCTCCTCAGCGGAGAAGCTTGAGTCCCATGAAGAGGCAGGTTTGGAGGGTTTTTGCCTGAGAGTCTTGCAGGGCTTCCATAACGAGCCGTCGTCGGTAGCGAGAAAGACCACCTTGTCGTGCCAGACCTCCTGGATTACGTTGTCAACCGTGTATACGGACGGAAATTTTGTTCCCAATTTTAAAGTGCAGGCATTGCGCCTGAGGTTAAAAGTGTATCTGCGTACGGGACTATTGCTAAGAAAATCGTCAATTATTAGGGTGATTATTGGCTATGTTTATGTTTAGTTCGGAAGTTGTGTAGTTGTACTTGTGTAAGACATTGTTTTCGTGCTGATCGCATCGGATTCTAGCCAATATATAAACAAGATTTCATATATTTTTATTCGTTGCACTAAGAGGTGTTTTTGCAGTTGGGTGTTGTTGTTTTCATTGATTTATATATGTATGCAACCTAATCTTAAATTCAGATTTCCAAAGGACGAAATTAAGTAAAACTATTCTTGAACATAGAGATAATAATAATAATAATAATAATAGCTTTGTTGCCCAACAGATATTACATCCACTGACAGGGCAATAACCTTAATATGATACAAATAAGTACAGTACTAACAGAGATAGTCACAAAAAAGAAAATTAGCAGAAAACAAAAGAAAATGGAAATGATTTACAAGCAATCCAAATAAAAATCAGGCTCTCTATACAAAAGTAATTACAATAAAAAAAAAGCAAGAAAAAAATGACTTTTTCTATATATACAAAGTAAATTCTATAACAGGTTATGCAATATTCATTGAAACATCTGCTCATATGTGAAATCGGTGACTTTATCATAATGTTTGTCATTGCCCTGGGCACACGAAGTATATCCATGGACCTGGTAGCGCAGGCAGGCACCAAGAACTGAACTCTAGATAGTAGCGACGGCGAATCAATTACATTATTAATCAAGTTCGACATAAATTTCGCACTTGATACATGACGCCGTGTAGACAGAGACTGGAAGTCGTGATTTCGAAGCAATTGTTCATAGTTTGAGCCACGACAAGGATATTCGCCTTGCTGTCTAAATGTTAAGTATTTCAGAAACCTTTTCTGTATCCGTTCTATGAGCAACTGTTGGTATACATAGTGAGGTGACCAGACGATAGAAGCATATTCCAATTTGCTTCTTACTAATGCATGATATAAAGTCACTATGGTATTTATGTTGTTAAAGTTCCGAGAAGATCTTATTACAAAACCGAGAATTTTTGATGCAGACGAACATAGTGACCGTATATGATCAGAAAAGGTCAACCTGACATCAAAAACTACGCCCAGATCACACATTTGTGACACTCTAGTGATACTTTTAGACTCTACAGAGTAGTTGTAAAGTATGACATTAGGACATCGGGTATAAGAAAGAATTGCGCATTTGGTAATATTCAAAGTTATCTTATTTGATACATACCACTCATTAATTTTATTAAGATTTTCCTGCAATATGACACAGTCGGCGATAGTATTTATTGCAGTGTAGATTTTTAAGTCGTCCGCGTAACCAAGGCACCCACAATTAAGACTATCTAGCAAGTCATTGATGTAGATATTAAAAAGTAAGGGGCCCAGGTTAGACCCCTGGGGTACACCAGATGTTGGAGAAATGAAAGCGGAAGAGAAACCGTTGTAAAACACATAGCTCTTTCTGCGAGTCAGATATGATTTCATTAACGTCAGCAGTGAAGGAGAAAAACCGATTGATTTGAGTTTGGCTAATAGTATGGCATGGTTAATTGTGTCAAAAGCCTTTGCAAAATCGGTGTAGATAACATCGACTTGCTGGCGTTCATCCAAAGACTCACTGATATATTGCGTAATATCCACATAGTAGCAGTCGATCTCTCTGTGATAAAGCCATGTTGGTGGAGTGATAAATATGGTCGAGTGGCAGCAAAAATTGTTTTATAGATAATGTGCTCGAATACTTTAGAAAAATTAGACAGCATATGTATAGGCCTGTAGTTACTCACGTTAGAGCGATCGTCTTTTTAAATATTGGGACTGTCCTGCTAATCCTCCAAGTGTTAGGGAATACAGATGTAGACATTATTATATTAAATACAATTGTGAGCGGGTGGGAAAGAACAGAAGCGCATTCGCGAATAAAGAGACCAGGAACATTATCATCACCAGCAGTCATGTCGTTATTAATACGGTTAATGGATTCCAGAACCATATCCTCAGTTATTGGGCCAATAGAGAAAGAAGGACAATGACTAAACAGTGCAGTGGCGGTTTGTGTAGGGCGTTGGAAAACACCAGCAAAATTATTCGCGAACACATCAACAATATCATTTGGTTGTCCAATCGTAATGTCATCGTAGTGCATAGTTCCGGGTATTCTAAAGGTACATCTACGTTTATTAATAAATGACCAGAATGCTTTTGGATTATCAATTATGTTTAACTCAACGCTAGCTCGATATGAAGAAAATGCTGCTTTAATTTCGTATTTGACTAAAATTCTCAAGCGCTTGAATTCATTGTGGAAAGTATAACACTGTGTTGACTTCCATTTTTAACGATAGTATTCTTTCAGGGCAATGAGACGTTTAATTCTATTATTGAACCACTGCGGATAAGATCGACTAGGTCTAGAGGTCGTTGGAACGTAGCTGTCTATAATCGAAAAAGAGCTCTGTAAAATGCGTCGGTTGCAAGACTAGAATCAATATGATCTGAGAGAAAGGACCAGTCAAAATCAGGTAGAGCCGTACGAAGTGTTGAGAAATTGACTTTACGAAAATTATATCGTTTGTTGATATTAGATGCAAAGTTAGTAAACATAATTTCAGAACCAAATTTGATTGTTAAAGTGCTGGATGATGTGGGTCCTCTGACACTATGGGATTGAGGTCGTGTATAATTGTAAATTCGGCTACTAAATTAGAAAATATTAAACCGAGCAGTCTACCATTAGTGTTACTTACATTGTTGTACTGACAAAGGTCAAGAGTGTTCATAAAGTGATTTAATATCATAGAATTGCCATCATCATAACAACCAGTGTGGAAGCACGGTGCATTGAAGTCACCAATCACAATAATTCTTTTATTTAACAGAGATAGTGATAATGAATCAAAAAAGGTCTCGTAATCGTCAATACTAATATTTGGTGGAATATATATAGTAGCTACATAAATGGATATACGAGAAAACTCGCATTTGCATAGCGTGATATCAATGAGAGCTGCAAGCTGTGTCAAAAAGGAAATATCCATCGGTGTTGATTTAATATGTTCATAAATTGCTGAAAGAGCACCACCACCAGTTGAGGGTTGAACTAATTCGCGCTTTCTATCTGCACGAAAAACAGTATATGATTCATTGAAGATTTCTGAAGTTAAGATGTCGTCAGAGAGCCAAGTTTCAGTTAATAAAATTAAATCACAATCCGAAGAGTAACCGTATGTATATATCTGATCCAATTTATTCCGCAAGCCACGAACATTCTGATAAGATAGCTGCAGAGTTATAATGGATGTGTTGGACAAATCTAGTTTCCCTGATTGATTTTTGCAATCGTAGGAATATCCTTAATATATTTTATTATGATAAGAAATTCCTTTCTTACAACACGATATAAATTATTCTGAAACGGTATTCTATCTTTACTAACGTGCACCCCTTAAATTTTTCTGACGTTTTCAATTTTTTACCATTACGCAAAACCTTCCCAATGATGCTGGCATCCGGGAAAGATATCTTTAACGCCCTACAACGCCCGGGCTTCGACGGATCAAACTTTCCCAGACGAGTTGGTTTGATCGAAACGGTGGGAACTTCCAAGACAGTCAGGATATGTCCAACTGCTTCAGTATCCATAGTAATTTGATCGCTTTTATTAGCAGCTACTCCCTCTGCCAAATTGAAGATAATAATATTGTTTTTTCTACTCTCACGATTAGTCACCTCTTGGATTATTTCTTCCATACGTAGTAATTGGTTCTTAGTATCAATAGGTGCTTGAAGAGCAACAATTTGTTCCCTAAGTTCACCAATAACAGCCTTCAAGGCGTTTAAATCATTACCGAGACCGATACCTGTACGGCAAGTCCAGGAAATACCGATTTTAGAGTTAATACGCCGAGCTTCAGTTGCAGACAGCTGCATACAAACAGTATTAAAACCTTTACTACAAATACAGCATGAAACAATCTTATGTGTTTCAAATAATTGATTACAGCATGCGCACTTTCGATGATGAAATGTACACTAAATAAATTGTATTGTAGATGTGTGCAGTACAAGAATAATATTCAATTATCAAAACTAGATGATTTATCTACCCTTCAATATTACAAGTACAGAATTTGTAGTAATCATTTTGAAAACTGCATATTTGCTGGAATGCAGAAAAATAAACTAAAAAACGATGCTATTCCTACATTTACACCTCACAACTTAATATGTTAACAAATGATATGAAAGATGTGAGTAAATTATTCATTATTTGAACAGTATGTTTTAAATCTAAACTTTTATGAAATAAATAAAACAATAGGATATACTCGTACTTTCTTATGAAGGTAGTTTTGTTTACTTCAAGTGTGTGCCAAATTTAATTGATAAAAGGTTCTCACATTTTGCAATAGAAATTTTGCTTTAGATGTTTTGGAAAGTGAGCCACAACCCAGTACAAGCACTGTTACCATGCCCCAAGCTGGCCTACTTACTGCAAGTAATTTGTTCCAAACAAACAGTCGACAATCAACAATAGTTATGTAAATTACAACAGCTTCATAGTACTTAATTCATTTTTCAGAACTTATGGATCAACTGCTTGTGGTGGCTATAAAGCAACTTCCTTCCTCGAATCCAACTAACAACCAGACATCAATGTAACAGGTACATAATACAACAATGTAACTGACTATACCAATTACTGCTTGTAATTTATTTTATGTTTTCTTAGTATTAGATGCCTGTGTGCAAACTCCACGGAAGATCTCATCAAGTTCACCGAAAAAGAGTAAACTGAAGAATAAAGTTAAAGAACTTCAGAGGAAACTGATAATCACTTCAAAGCCACACACGCAGAACATAAATATGAGTTAATAATAATAAATTAATAAATGTTATCGCATTCAATGGGCAAAATTGTTCACTGACATTGACAAAATTCATTGAATGGTAAGTAAAATTAAACAAAAGCATGAACATATCTAAATATTCAAATGAATATAAGCAGTTTGCGTTGACTTTATATTTTTGAGACTGAAAGCATATATAAATTTGTCAAAAACATTAAAACTCCCATCGAAGGCTACTCTTTTTAGAATTATGCAAAAGTAGAACGTTTTGCCCGGTTTTAACGACTTCTTATTTGAATCTATTAAGACGAAAATTAAAGAACTAACAGAGCAAAACAGAAAATGCACTTTATAAGATATAAATCAAATATCTACAAAATCAACTTGTTTTATAACATCAGTAAGGATGAAATCCTAGGTTTGCATGAAACTAGCTTATTCGTTTGTTGCTAATTCTTGTCCCGTAGAGGAACTGAATTGTATTGTATTAGAAGCCATTTTGAAAGTTAAACAGATTGGGTTAAATGTTGTGCTATTGTTTTTGATCAAGGAAGCAATTTCATAAACTAACAAAACAGTTAGATCACAGCAGATAAACCGTATTTCCATGTAAGCGATGATAAAGTATATTATATAATCGATGTTCCACATTTGCTCAAATCTACTAAGAACAATTTATTAAAATATACATTCTTTGTTTAAAAACACAGAAATTAACAAGAAATATGGCATTCGGAAAACTCTGCACTGCAGCAACTCCCACCATACAATTTATTACAGAAATGGATCGGCTTTTTGATATATTTTATTCTTCCTGTTCTATGTTAAAAATTTTAATAAACAGTTTATTGGTAGCGGTGAGCAAGTTAATTTTTACAAAAGATAAGAAGTTTCTTCAAAAATGTTATGTTCGATCAAAACAACATTAATGTTACTGACAGCTTGAAATTTAATATCGGTTGACAAATTTCCATTAAGGCTTTGTTAGTGTGTGGCCCATTTTTGAGAGTGACGGAAATGACAAAAATTTTTGCAATTAATTAACTAAAATAGTAAAACATAACTTCAATATAAAACGTTTAGTAAAACGTGGACTGGATTGCACGCGCTTTAAGAAAATAAGTTAAAATACCAATGAAATAATAAATCATTTTGTAATTTGATATGTTAAGCACTTTACCTACATCGGTTCCATCTTACAACTTTACTCTGCTTCTGTATATTCTTAGTTAGAGTTTGGCTAGAGTATGCTTCAGTAATGATTAACATAAGGCCTTATTTCTAGGGAACCGCCATAATAGTTGCATCGACAATTGCACAAGTACATTCATTTACATGTGATATTTTAGATTCATTACATTTCATTCGGGCCACACAAAAACATTTTTCTATCACTCACGAATTTGAAAGCGCAAGATTGATTCAGTTTGTAGCAAAATGAATATATTTGAAGTTGTTATTTTAAAGATAGTTTTCATTCATTTTGATGATCACTGAAAATATATAAGTACATAAGATAGATATAATTACCTCTGTATTCCGTGCAAAAGATGTCGATGCTTTTTGGACATGAGTACACCACCCCCCACGCAGCATCCACATGCATCCATATTTTGTATTCTTCGCAAATATCTGCAATACTCTCTAGTGGATCGAAAGCACCTAATACTGTTGTACCAGCGGTAGCACTAACCATAAGTGGTACAGCTTCTTCACTTATAGTTCTTTCTATTTCTTGTCGTAAATGCTTCATACACATGCAGCCTGTGCGGTCTGTTCGGATCACATAAACGTTACTGCTTCCTAAACCAACAAAGGATGCCAACTTCTTCACTGAATAATGTGCATCTTCAGATGTGTATAAAACGAAACGTGGTAAACCATGTAGACCGCGTTCCTAAACATAAAAACATCATTGAAACCTCTTCCAACATACATGAATATTTTAACAATTTACTTTTAGCAGAATTACAACTGTACTATTGCACATTTTCCTAGGATGCAAGTCAAATTTATTAAGATAATCAAATAATACTTGTTTGAACTTTTATAAATAAAAATGTGATAAGAAAAAATCTTAAAAAAATTAACAAAACCACAATCTTTCAATTACTCTTATTGTTAGTCAAAACAGTGCTAATCGCTTCCTGGATTGTTTTATAAGGAAATGGTCCACCACCTATTAAAAGGAACTAGGCGGATATGACCTAATTTGTACAAGACGAACGATGGATGCCCATTGTTGTGGGCAACTTTTCCTGACAAACAGGGCATATTCACTGTAGTATACCAGTACAGCATACCAGTAGATCAGTTTTCCTATGGTTTTGATGGTTTGTACACGCATTTAAAAACTTCTATTGATAAAGGAGGAATGCACTTAAGTGGAAAATTGAATCAAAAGTTTGGTTACTATTTGAATGTACAGTGTGTATGTACAAAATCATTGAAATAGAGTAGTAACTGGGTATTGTTTGTATCTGATAGTTAATAGGAGGGATTATGCATTATGCATGGCCTAAGGGATGGCTTAAGGCCCGGGCAGCTGCCCTGGGGGAGGGGAGATCGCCAAAAGTTCAACCATAAAAATAATTTTCTCCGCAGATTTACTGTAAAAATTATCGTAGGCGTATTCCTAACGAAGAAAACATTCCGCGCGCCTGACTAATTTATTCACTTTCGAAAAATGTCGTTTTCGGTTTCTGCTGTCGTATTTTTAGTACAATTCGATCATCTTTAACTATTGACTTGGGTTATTCTGATTGGAAACATCTATCTGAACTTTTATCAGAACATGAAAAATCTCCAGGGCACATGAAAGCATTTCAGTCGTCGACAGAATTGAGTAAGCGACTATGTTTGAGCAAAACCATTGATTCTGAAAACCAAAGGATCTTAGAAATGAAGTTGAACACCGGAAAGAAGTCCTTAAGTGAATAGGTTTGATGATTGAGTTTCTTGGTTCACAGAATTTGGCGCTAAGCTCTACTCGAAAATAATGAGAATTTTTTAAAACTGTTGAAATATGTGGGGAAGTTTAACCCGGAACAGTCGATTATCTCCGTTGTTTATGAATATCTTCTTTTTTCGATTTCCGGTTTAGCCGGAAATGACCTTTGTAGCATATACCTATATGCGCATGCGTACCTAATGTAATAGGTGGGACCCGCCGAGGTTCCCGCCAGTCGGTCGTAGCGATAGAAGCAAGAACATGTGTAACTGTACTTATGAATGATAGATTATACTTTTACTAATGCGGTTGTAGTTTATTTAATAAACACCCTCAACAAAAAACATGGCGCAGTCATAGTAAAAGTAGTAGCTATACTAGTCCTCAAGTAATTAGATAATTACAGTATACAGTACAGTAAGCGTGTATTGGAGGTTAAATTATCACGTGACGAGCAGAAGAATCAAGCAAGAATGCAGTTCAATAAACCTGAACAGTTCAGCCTCACTGGCAATTTAGCTAGTAATTTTACATATTTCAATACTGAAATATTAATTTATTTAACTGCAACCGAGACAGAAACAAAAAAGTCGAAGTGCAAGTAGCCCGTTTGAAAAATTTACTCGGGACCGAGGCATTAAGATTGTACCAATCAATCTCAACGTTAAATCCGGAAGAAGAAACTGTGGAAAAATATTGAAGGTATTAAAAGAACACTGCATTCCTAAAAAGAATGAAACAATTGAAATTTACAAATTCTTCACAAGGAAACAGAGACAAGGAGAACCATTTGAAAAATTTTATGCAGAACTGCAAAATTAATTAATTAAGAGTTGCGAATTTAATGATCAGCAAGATAATCTGATGAAGATGCAAATCATAATGGGTGTAAATAGTAAGGAAATTCAAGAAAATTTGCTGAGAGAAGAAAGAACACTAGCTACAATGGTGAATTACTGCATGGCGGTGGAGGTAGCGGACAGAAATATGCAAGTCATAGCTGATGGAGCACGGAGCCAGGATCTGCACACACTGAGTAAAGTGGATAATTATTTTTATTAATAATGCTCAACAGGCCTTGCAGACCTTGGGCATGTGCTACACAGTTCTACAGCTATTAAAATTAATCATAATTCTAGCCTAACTTAACAAAATAGCTACAACTTTTCTAAGACTTCTTCTACTATTTTTTTCCATATTACCCTATCCCTTGCTCTTTCTCCCCAGTCCCCAACGCTGATCTTCTGCATATCTTCTTCGACGCTGTTGAACCATCTCTTGCGAGGCCTGCCCTTCTTTTTTTTTCCCAACTGGTTTTCTGCTTAACACCATTCTAGGCATTCTATCTTTATTAAGTCTTTGGACATGGCCTAGCCATCTTATGCGTTGTGCTCTAGCCACTGTTGTTATCCTAGGTTCATTGAATATACTCTTCACCTCTTCGTTTGTCCTTCGCCGCCATCCGTCCTTCGTGTTTATTCCTCCGTATATTGCTCTGAGAATTCTTCTCTCCCATCTTTCCAGCTTTCCCTCATCCTCCTTCTTTAGAACCCATGCCTCGCACGCATACGTAACTGTTGGCCTAATTACCGTTTTGTATATTCTCTCCTTAGTTCTTCTTGATACAAATTTTGATTTCATTAGTGGTCTTAACATCCCGAATTTCATACTTCCCTTTGTTATCCGAGCCTCTATCTCCGATCCTTCCTGGCCGTTTTCCTTAACCTTCACACCTAGGTAAATAAATTCTTCCACTCTTTCGAAGGTAAGACATTTTTCTTTTGTTTGAACTATTAATTGTGTATCCATATCATTCTGTGTGTCCCCCATTATCATGTATATTGTTTTACTTTGATTAATTTCCAGTCCATAACTCTTGGATACATTTACTATTTTTCTTATGGTTCTTTGTAGTTCCCTTTTTGTTTTCGCTACTATAGCTAGGTCGTCTGCAAATGCTATACATTGGTGATCATTTTTCATTATTGTTTCATCCATCTTAATCCCACTTTTTCTTATTACAGCCTCCAGAACTAGGTTAAATATTGTTGTTGACATTGGATCTCCTTGTCTCAGTCCCTGCTCTACTGTGAATTCGCTAGACCTTTCCCCTTTCCATAGAATTTGATTTTTTGTTTGTTTTAAAGTCGCTTTGACTAAACTTATCAGTTTGCTAGGTACCCTCAACTCCTCCAAAGCCTGATACACTTGCTTCCTCCGGATCCGGTCATACGCCTGCTTATAGTCTACGAAGAGCACATATAACGCAGTTTTATATTCATAACAGCTTGCTTGTATTTCCTTAAGTGTAAAAATTTGATCCATTACTGATCTATTTCTCCTAAATCCTGCTTGGTACTCTCCTACAGTATTTTCCATAACTTCGTTTAATCTTGAACGCAAAATCTGTGCCAATATTTTATAAGTTGTTTCCAGCAATGCAATGCCTCTGTAATTTTCACATCTCTGTTTATCCCCCTTCTTATATATTGGGCATATTTCGGCCTTCATCCAATCCTCCGGTATTGTTTCCTTCTCCCAGATTTTCCTAATGAGTATGTATATTTGTTCTTGTAATAGCTCCCCTCCTGCTTTAATCATTTCCGCCGTGATTTCCGATGCTCCTGGGCTCTTACTATTTTTCTGGTTTTTGATTATTAATGCAATCTCTTCTCTGGACGGAAGCTCTACTATCATTTCATTTCGGTCTACCGCTTCCCTCGTATACTGCTCCTGCTCCTCCTCACCATTTAGCACCTGCCGGAAGTAGTCTTTCCACCTTTCAAGGACCTCTTTCGTTTCGCTTATCAGCCTTCCCTCCTTGTCTTTGATATATACATTCGGCGCCGTACATCCCTTGCTTACTTTCTTTACCTCTTGGTAAAACGATCTTATTTCTTTTTTTTTTTTTAAAGTTATCTTCAATATCTTTTAGTTTTATTTCAAAGTAGTCTCTTTTCTTCTTTCTACACATTCTTTTCATCCCTCTTCTTGCTTCTCTGTACATTGCTATATTTTTTGGTTTTCAGTCGTTAGCAAAATCTGTCTGGCTCTTCTTACGTTCTCCATCATGCTATCACAATGTTCGTCAAACCATTCTTTTCTCTTTTTCTTTTCATCTTTTACCCCGACCACTTTGTTTGCTATTTCTATCGTCTGTCGTATATTTCTCCATAAATACTCAATGTCCATATTTTCTACATTTGTATTCAGATGCTTCTCTACTTCCCCTTTGTATTTATTTTTGGTGTCTTCATTTTCTAATAACAAGGATTCACTTCTTCCCCTCCTTCCCTTGGGCTTTATTTTCTTTCTTTTTCCCAATTCCTGGACAATTCAACCTTACAAACAACTCTGACTAAATAGTGGTCCGAGTAACCTTCTGCCCCTCTCTTTGACTCTATTTTTGTTATTTGCTGCATATCATTCCGCTCTACTAACACGTGATCGATTTGGTTTACGGTTTTACCATCCGGCGACTTCCATGTTCCCTTATAGATATTCTTCCGCGTCAATTGAGTGCTTCTCACCACCATCCTCCTCTCCGCTGCAAAACAAATTAATCTATGGTCGTTATCATTTGTAATTGAGTGGCTGCTATGCTCACCTACAGTGGTTTTATAAAAGTCTTACCTTCCTATCTTTGCATTGCAATCTCCCATAACAATCTTTAAGTCGTATTTTGGTATTTTCTCGTATTGCTTCTCCAATTGCTCATAGAATAGGTCTTTTTCTCTTCTTCAGCTTCTTCTGTGGGGGCGTGCATATTTATCACAGTGATATTTCTTTTTCTTCCTTTAATTCTTAAGACACACAATCTGTCCGATACAGGGTGGAATGCCATTACTCTTCCTCTTAATCCTTTGTTTACCATAAAACCCGTCCCTAGCATCCTATTCCGTCCTCCACTCATAAAAAAGATACCCCATCAATGGTAGTAATATCCGTTCCCAATTGTTTTATTTCTTGCATTGCTAAGACGTCTACTTTATATTTTTCCATTTCTCTGACTAGCTGTTTTAATTTCCCCGTCTCGAAAGTCCCTCTCACATTCCAGGTTCCCATAGTTAGCGCTTTCTTTTTTCCTCCATTTTCTATTAACATCGCCTTTGTCGTTGCCGTAATCGTTTTCTTATTTTCTGCATCTATTAGTTTTTTGATACTTGTGGTGCTTTCACAAATTTACCTATATTGTCATCCCAGCACCATGTTTCACCATTTATCATTAATTTTTGAAATCCGATCTTCACATTCTTTCCCTCTGCTCTTGCTTCAGATGCTCTTTTCCTTATTTTTGCCTGTAGCTCCTGTTCTTTTTCGTCATATCATCATTTATGTATACTTGCATTTCCCTTGTTTGCCTTAGTTTTCTTTTATTGCTCATTAGCAGCTGTTTATCCGTTAAGTTATGTAAATCCATTAAACACGTCTTGCTTCCTATTTTCCTAACTCTTTTTATCTTCATTTCTAACTGCATAGTTCTTTTAAGAAAGCTTTCCATATGTTCTTTCAATAGGTTTTGGTCTTGTGTGTTGATCTCCATTCCCTGTACTATCACATTGTTCCGTCTTTTCTTTTTTCCGATTTTATCTAGCTCCTTTTCCATTACCACTATCTTCTGTTTTAATACCTTATTTTCCTCTTTCATTTTGTCATTGTCTTTCTTCAGCTCTTGCATTTCCTTTCTATATTGCTTTTGCTCTCCTCTTATTTCCTGCACCTCTGCTGTTAAGTTCGATAGCATTCTCAATACCTTATCCAGTTTGTCTTCATTTGTCTCCATATTCCTTGTTGGAGTTCTTAACGTTTTCTTGGATCTTAGGAAGCTCTCTTCTTCCTGGCGTGGCCTCTTCTTCGAGCTATCGACGGTGCAATATTTGTCACTCTCCATTCAGCGTTTAAACCCTGACTTTTATTTTAACTTAACTTCGTATTCTTTCTACTGCTGGCTTGCGTCGGTGTGACACTCGTGCCCCTGGATAATTCACTTGTTAATCTTTATTCCCATCTCTCTACGCACCTTCTATATTATAGTTATTAATTCTTCCTTTTATTTAAATACGACTCCGTTACGTTGGTTGCCTATTTATTTACCACTACGTAAAGAACACAACCCGAATCGACTTCTCGGAGGTTATGATCCTATTAGTGTTTACTTCTTTTTAGTTAGTATTTCTATTTCCACTTGTCAAAACTACTGCTTTTTCTCACTAACTTACTAATTTGAGGTACTATTCACTGGCTGCTCCCACTCTCCGCAGTAAATACTCGATGCAGCTCTAATATTTGGGTTATACTTCGGAGCTCTGCAAAAGCGTGTTCGCAGTTTCCTATATATTTTACTTAAGTGGATAATAGTGGTAAGAAATATTTACCTAAATTTAAGTGTAGGAGGTGCGGTAATAATCACAAGACGGCTGTAGATTGTCCGGCAAATGGGAAAACGTGTATCAAATGTAAAAAACCGAACCATTTTGCTAATGTTTGTAAAACAAAAATAGTTAGAAAGCCATTTCAAAATAAAACTGATAGAGTGCTCAAAACAATTGAAGTGAGAAATGATGAAAATGATTTTAGCATAGATAGTTTAGATTTAAAAAAGACACTGTCAAAGCATGGTACAGGAACTTTAAGGTAAATGGCTGTAACATTAATTTTAAAATTGACATTGGCGCACGAGTAAACATTTTACCAATCAGTTTAGTGCAGAAAATTAAGTGGACACATTTAATTAAAGAAACAAGTATTAATTTAACTGCTTTTAGGGGTAATACAGTTGAACCAGTGGGCAGTTTGGAAGCTGATATCAGTAATGGTAATAAAACAAGAAAACCACATTTTACGTTGTAAATTGTCAAAGTGAAGTTCCTCTACTAGGGTTACCAACTAGTATTGATTTAGATTGTATCAAAACAATAAGTGAAGTAGAGAATATGTCAAAATTAAGCAAAAGTGAATTTATTAAGGTAAACAGTGATATATTTGAAGGTATAGGTTGTTTTCCTGACACATGCACAATAAAATTAAAAACTGATGCAGTTCCTAGATCAGTTCCCGCGAGGAGAGTTCCATTAAAAATTAAAGATAAATTACAAGAAACAGTGAAAGTGTTAAATGATAAAGAAATAATGACGCCAGTAAGTGAGCCTGCTGAATGGGTAAGTAATATAGTAATCGTGGAAAAAGCGGATGGCTCACTACGTGTTTGCATTGACCCTTCAGAACTTAATATTAAAATATTGTCAGAGAATACTACTCGATTCCGTCAATGGAAGAGATAGTACCAAAGTTAAGGAATAAAAATATTTTTAGTGTATTTGACTTGAAGGATGGATTTCATCAAATTAAACTTGATGAAGAATCAAGCAAATTGTGCACATTCAGTACACCTTTCGGGTGTTTTAGATTTAAACGTGCACCATTTGGCCTCTCATCCAAACCAGAAATTTTTCAAAAGCTCACACAAAAATATTTTGGTCATATTGAAGGTGTCACAGTGTACTTTGATGATATTTTGTGTTCAGGTCATAACGAAATGGAACTACAACAAACTATTAGTCAAGTGATAAATAGAGCTCGACTGTATAATATTAAATTCAATCCAGAAAAATTACAATACTTCAAAACAGAAGTAAAATACTTCGGGTTTGTATTTAGTCAAACAGGAATGAAACCTGATGATGAAAGAATAAAAGGAATACAAGATCTAAGACCTCCATCAAACAAAACTGACCTACAAAAAATTTTAGGTGTTATTAATTATTTAAGAAGTTTTATACCAAATTTAGCAGAAGTAATATCTCCATGTAGAGAATTACTCAAAAATAATATCGAATGGTTATGGACTAAGAAGCATCAAGAAATATTAGAGAAAATAAAATTAATGTTAAGTGATGCGGCCACATTAGTACCATTTAATCCTAACAAGAAAATGGAAATACAGTGCGATGCATCTAAGGATGCCTTGGGCTGTTGTCTGTTTCAAGATAAAAATCCAGTTCTTTATGCTTCCAGGTCTTTAACTCTAACTGAATCTAATTATGCTCAAATCGAGAAGAAAATGTTATCATTAGTGTTTGCATGTAATAAATTGCATAATTATATTTATGGGTATAAAGTAAAAATTTATAATGATCACCAAGCTCTTATATCAATAGTTAAAAAAGATTTGGATAAGATAAAGAATAATAGGTTAAGGAGACTTAGAATGAAATTATTATTGTATGACTTTGAACTAGAATACTTACCTGGGTCGAAATTGTATGTTGCGGACTTACTATCAAGAAATTTTGTGAAAAGCAACTATCTGTGATATTTTTAATTTAAATGAAGTTGTACATACGGTCTTAGAAGGTTTGATTGGTATGTCGGATAATAAAATTCAAGAATTTCAAACTGAAACCGCCCATGACAATATTTTGAAAAATGTGCTGAATTGTTACCACAATGGTTGGCCTACTAAAGGTAAGATACAGGGTGAAATAAAACATTATTACAATATTCGTAACGACATTACTGTAGCAAATGGGTTGATTTATTATCACAATCGGTTAATTATTCCAACCAATTTAAGGAAATACTTATTAAAATTGATTCACGAAACCAATTTAGGAATCACTAAAACTAAAACTGTGGCGAGAAATAACTTATATTGGCCAGGGATTATGTCTGATATTGAGTTTTTTATTGGTCAGTGCGACATTTGCTTAAAATTTAGCAATTCCAAAACAAAAGAACCCCTTATCAGTCATGACATTCCCAAAATTCCATTTTCAAAAATTGGTGTTGATATAGCAAATTTTTCAAATACTGACTACTTGGTCATGTATGATTATTATTCTAAATGGCTGGAATTAATTAAAATTGAAAGCAAAAATAGCTACACAGTGATATCAAAATTTAAGCAAGTATTTAGCCATCTTGGGATCCCCGAAACGGTTGTGGCAGATAACATGCCATTTAAGAGCTTAGAAATGCACAATTTCGCAAAGGCATGGAATTTTGTCATACAAACAACCAGTCCTTATCATTCTAAAAGTAATGGGTTAGCCGAAAAAGCAGTGGGTATCGCTAAAACCATGTTGAAAAAAGCTCATAAAGTTAACCAAGATATAGAATTATTTTTGCTAAACTATCGTAACGCGCCAGTAGCCAGTTTAGAATATTCTCCAGCGCAATTAAATATGAATAGAAAGTTACGTAGTAAAATACCCGTAAATTCGAAACTTCTAGAACCTACACTCATAGACCATGAAACTGTATATAAAAAATTGTTAGAAAATCAGAAAAGACAGAAAGATTACTACGATAAAAATTCAAACGTTGGTGAAAATTTCGAAGTAGGACAAAAAATTTGGCTACAGGATCCTAAGAGTAAATTATGGGAAAAGGCGCAGATAGTAAAAGCCTTAACCAGCCCTAGATCATTTGTAGTTAGGACCGATAAAGGGAAATGGTTCAGGCGAAATACAGTATTAATAAAGAAACGCAAGAACATTCAATTTGCGGAAAGGGAGGAGAATGTTGGGCAATATTCTGAAAATACCAATCAAAACCCTGAACCTAATATTGTTGTAAGAAGATCAGGTAGAAATAGGCGTTCTGTAAATAAATTAAATTTGTAAAGAGAAAAAGGGGAACGTGTAGCATATACCTATATGCGCATGCGTACCTAATGTAATAGGTGGGACCCGCCGGGGTTCCCGCCAGTTGGTCCGTAGCGATAGAAACAAGAACATGTGTAACTGTACTTATGAATGATAGATTATACTTTTACTAATGTGTTTGTAGTTTATTTAATAAAAACACCCAACAACAAAACAACCTGAACTTCTTGTTTTGAAATAAAACAGCCTGTATATTTTATTGTTAGCGGAATAAAAAACTAAAAAACATATGACGAAGCTCGTATTTTATTTAATAATATTTATTCAAATCGATCAGTTAGTAAGTCTACGGTATGTAGGAATGTTAAACGATATGAAACAAGTCATAATGTTAAGTCTTTGCCAAGAACAGTACGACTGAAATCAGCCACTGACGAAGAAACTAAGTTTAACGTTTTGTTACAGCTTGAATAAAATCCTCAAACTTCCTCGTATTAATTAGCGTTAGAACACAGTATTTGTCAAAAGTCTGTATGAACATTTTAAAGTCAGAAAAGCTAAAACTTTATAAAATTCATTTTGTCCATGAATTGACTGAAGATGATCCAGACCGCAGAATTCAATTTTGAGAAACTAAACTGTGAAATGATCGTGGCTAATCCTAATTTTGTAAAGAATGTGGTGTTTTCAGATGAAGCCGCATTTTGTCTTAATGGCACAGTAGACACAACTGTCGTTTTTGGTCAAAAGACAACCCGCACTGGATATCTGAAGTACATACCCAACATCCTCAAAAACTCAATGTATGGGAAGGTATTGTGGACAACCATTTTTCATAAATGGGGATTTAAGTGGTAAACGTTACCTGCAACTGTTAAGAAATGAAATTGTACCCGCTGTTGCACTTTTATTTCCAAATGCCAATAACCCTTTAACACCAGCTGAAAATATCTGGTTCCACCAAGATGGAGCACCGCTACATTTTGCCATAGGTGTCCCGAATTGTCTGAATGTAATATTTCCAGCAAGATGGATCCGCCGAAGAGATCCTATTGAATGGCCTGCTCGTTCTCCCGACCTGTTCCTATTAGACTTTTTTCTTTGGGGACATTTGGAATGCAGAGTTTACAGAAACAAGCCAGCCAATCTAGAAGAATTGCGACAACGTATAACAGAAGAGATGCTCCAAATTTCTCCACAAGTTGTACAGAATGCTTTACGGAATTTTAACGATCGGGTGGGTTATTATCAAATTGTAAATGGAGAACATTTCGAACATTTACTGTAGACTTAATTAAAATTATTAGTTTCTTCAAAGATGATGCAATTTGTTACAAGTATTTTTTATTTTAATTTTTTATCACTTTTCAAATAAAACAAAAACCTTATTTAAAATATTTCTTATGTAGTTGTATTAGATGATCTTTAAGGAGTGTGTACAAAATTTTATTTAGTTTGCTAATGTTCTCTGCCTTGTACAGCACCTTAATCCTAGAGCTGACGGACTATTTATTTAAACATTTGTCATTTAGTAACTATGGCGCATTTCACATCGAATTATTTTTAGTTGCATCAGATGATACTTCGAGAGTGTGTGTACAAAATGTTGTTCAGTTTGCCCGTGTTCCCTAGCTTGTACAGTATTATACGTTAGAAAAGATGCACCATGTATTTATTTAAACATTCCCAATTTTGCAACTATGGCGCGTTTTACTACGAAACTTGGTAGGTATATCTGAGAATCATTAAGAAAGACACCTAAAAAGTTTTAGACATTTAGTTCGTGTTCTCTGCTGTATGCAATGTTCTACTTATTTATTTGTTTATATTGAAGGATTTATTATTTGTGCAAGCGATTGTACAATTTTATGCTTTATTACTTCTTATTACTTGTTAGTGATCGCTGCATGTATATTTAGTTCTTACATTTCTTGTTTTACGGCATTATATTACGAAGCTCCTTTCCCGAATGTGGTGCCGGAAATGTTCTGCTAGCTTCAGCGTCATCTCCCGTGCCTCGACCAGTTGTAACAAAATTTCGATCACATCTAAAAACATTACATGACATCGGGAAAAACTCTGGGTCACTGAAGGAGTCGTCCAACCAAGTTTCTGATATCATAACGGGAGTCACTACAATTAGTAAAAAAGCATGGGATTTGAAACGAATGCTACGCGCATTCTGATAATAAATTTCCAAAGAGTTAAGAGATGTAAACCGTAAATTTGGTCACCGTTGGATGGGTAGGAATGGTCAAGTTTTATGGCCCCCAAGGAGCCCAGATTTGACTATTGTCGATTTTTATTTGTGGGGACGTTTAAAACAAGTAGTGTATGCAGAAAATTTACCCAATGATGCCGAGGTATTAAAAAATCGCATAAAAGATGTTATATCCGCCTTACCAATTCAGGAAATCCGGAATAGCTTTAAGGAACTGCGACGGAGGATTGAATTATGCAGCGACGAAGTGGAGGGTTAATAGAATAACTTAATACTTGTTTTTTGTTTTAATAATTTAATTGAAAATTTCTTATACATATTTTTTGTTTTTGTGATCATTAACCCATCCCAAGGTATGATTGTAGTTTCAATTGCAGATTTGTTTCTTTAAAGTCAAGCTGACACAAAGTTGACACAAAACGAAGTTGAAAATGAAGTTGACACAAAAGGGAACTGACCAATACTGCATTTTATTAAAGTAGGCCGATCATTCTAAAAGCTTGCATAACGCCATAGCTTTTCATTCTGAACAACTTTTCTTGGTAACACTTCGGCGCACTGTGAACGGAAAAGGTAGTTTACCTAGAACTAAAATAGTATTTGCTCAGCTCAGCACAAAAATACAAGAACAAATTCACCATAGAATTGGATCATTACAACCTGTTGAAGACGCACAGCATAAAATTGTTACAAATTTACTTCATGGCCAATATGGAGGACCAACTTGATCGGCGTCAAACGATCAATAACGCAACGAAAAGAGAAATTCTCCAAGATTTACAGCAAATACTTTATGAACATCATGCATTGATTCGGTTGTTCAAAACTGTATTGGATCGCATGCCAAGTGATGACTATAAAGTAGTGATCAGAGCAAATAAACGCCCTGCTGGAACACACGAACGACAATTAGACAAAATAGCAAAATACAGTATATCACAAGGTGCTTCAATGAAGATAATCGACACGAGTGCAACCCATTCAGCAAATACTTTAACAGAAAGTTGGGCTACAACGATACGCGAATCATTTGGTTTACATTCAATAAAGCAAATGCTTTGCTCCCACGTGAATTTGCTCCTTTCTGAACTTTTATTCAACTTAATTAATTTGATCTTAATATAAACAAGTTAATAAAATCCAGGTAATAACTTAAGCCAACATTTATTAATTCTACGGCGGTACGACGTTCGCCGGCTCAGCTAGTGTATTATAAATTATACTTATGCGATTAAATACATAAGAAGACTCCGTTTTAACGTAACGTAAATACTTCAAGGTAAGACCGTTTTTCTGAAATTGTGACTCCGGGAGGCATTTCTCACAAAACTTTTATTAAGATAATTTATCACTTTTTAGGTCACCTTTACGGTGCTATAATTCTTTTGTGAAAATCGACCGGGACGCGTCCTCATATTATTCCCGTGAATGTTTAGAAAAAAGAAAAGCCGAAAATGTTGGGCAAACCGAAGTTTGCCGGGTCACCTAGTATGTACATAGTAACCTAAAGCCCGTTATACATTTAACGATTTATATATTTCATAAGTTACACGATAAATCATACGCTTTTTCCTACGATATTTTGATAATTTGGAATATATATATAGGTGTCCCATTTATGCTTTGTACGTGTTCGAGTGCCTCTCACCCAAATAATGAGGGTGTGTCCTATAACATTTACTCCTTGAACGACTGTGGTCTGAGATATAGAGTGTTGAAGTTTTACTAAAAATGAACATATAAATTCGACATTAACAATTGAAAAAAATGTTTTTGAAAACTTCATCGAACATTTTTTCATTTTAGCTTCATTAAAAGTCGGTCAGTCTATAACAAGAATAGAAATATATAAGAAAACTTTACCAAAATGAAGAAGAAAAAGAAATAACAAACTTGGATATTGGTAAGTTATGAAAAGCATCTTTGTAATTTTTTGCAAAATTTTCATTAATCGGTCCCAATAGATGCCGTGCAATTAAGAAATATAAAGGACACATCTAGTGTTACAAGCTATGCTTCTTCTAAAGATATCTTCACCAATAATTTTGACATTTATGTCAATGAGGTTAATGAGCAAAACTCCGACAAATCTAGTGATACAGAATATATACCTGATACAGAGGATGAAATGGATAATTCTCATCAACAAAAAATAATGCAGAATGGTACTAAAGGAAAAATTTTGAGGTCTGATCAAGGGTTAAATGTACACCACCTATTTCTCCTCCCAAATATTAGAATATTAATCATGATTGTTTTTATAGATTATCAACGGGTCAATCAATAAAAACTCATTAAGAAACAACAGAAAGTCTGTTATTTACAAATATTACGACATGGAGAATTTAGAATTAACAAATAGTGACACTGATAGAAGCGATACAAATTCTGAATATATGCCTGATAATCCAACAGATAGTTCTACTACAGAAAGTGAGGTATTCATTTAAGTCCTACTAAATCTTGATTTAGTAGTTTCATTAAATGAAATCTTTTAGGAAGGCCGTGTAAGGGTAGACTCACCAGTAATACCTTCCACGTTGCCAAATTGGAAAACAAGCGTGAGTATTTGGATGTTAATACAATTACACCTTTTCTAATTTGTTTTTCGTAAACTATAGATGCTGGAGGCTGCCACTAAAAAGAAACGCAACAGAAGAATATGGAATAAAAGGGATTACTGTTATTTTTGTGAAACGGACGTCTTGAAATTCTCTAAGCATGTTCTACGCCATCACTCATGTGAATTTGAAGTTCGAGAAATAATGGCGTTACCAAAAGGCAGTCACAGAAGAAAGGTACTTTTTAATAAACTTCGAAATCAAGGCAATTTTTTAAAGAGCAGTACAGAGGAAAAAGTTATTCCAGTAAGGAAGCCTCAATATGACGGTCCCACTCTCCCAACAGTTTCCACGTACCTGCCATGCAAATTTTGTAAAGGGTTTTACAAAAAGCGTTCTGTTTTCAGACACATAAAGGTATGTCCTCTAAATGTAGAAGATACAGCACTAAAAACAAACGCGCAAAGTGATGGACAGTCCCTGCCATCAGCTTATAGACATAACGACATTTTACGAAAGGAAATATTTCCAACACTGAGGGCAGATTCAATTTCATTGACTGCAAAGTCTAATACATTAATTTGTACTGTAGCCAGCAGATATTTGAAGAGCCATCGAGACGTCCAATATCGTTTTGTTGCATCACGTAAAATGCGTCAGTTGGGGTCATTATTAATAGAAATTAGAAAACACATAAAAACTAAAAATTTTATAGACTCTTTGGAACCATCTAATTTTGATATTTTCGAGCGTTGTACCAAAATAATTTCTAAATACAATCCTGATACAGAAAGTTATGGTGCCCCGCCTTTAACTAACAATAGGGGTACTATGTTAAAGGAATATATTGATGAATCCTATAGCATTTTACTGAAACACCCTGATAATTCTCATGATAACCTAAATAAATTAAAAACTTTGAAAGAACTAATTACCAATGAATGGCGCTATGAAATATCAACTTTTGCAAATAGTGACTTGCAACGGAAACGGTGGAATAAGCCTTCTCTTATAATATTCACAAAAATTATTACCGTTTGCCTAATGATATTTATCAAACTGCGAAAATATCAAAGTTATTGCTGTTACCTGAAAAAGGTCAAACCTCTAAATATAAAGGAAAGAGATTAGAAAACATTGACCTTAATCTAGACATTGAAGTTGAAAATTCTGATGACGAAACCGCCGACACGATAATAACAACTGTAGCTACAAACCATCAAGAAGCTATGAATACCAATCCAGAAAAGACAACTATAAAAAGTATCGTAAGTAGTTCTAAAACTAATATAATGTTTAAATGTATTTTTCTTTTTTAATTAACTGGAGAAAGAACCGATTCCGAAAGCAAAACGCACCTTAAAACCTTGGAATGCTAAACAGAAGAACGTCACATTAACGTACTTCAGAAACCATCTTAAAACCAAAATACCACCAAAAAGCATGAATGTCTTGAGCTGAAACAGAAACATAACGCTCTTCCAGAAAATAAAAGCTGGGAGAAAATTAAAATATTTGTAGTCAATATGTATAATAAACAAAAATAATGTCAAATTATTTTTTAGTTTTCATTTATTCTTAAGTATTTGTGGTCACAACATAAATAATGTGAAATTATATTTTAGTTTATTCATTTATTTTTAGATATTTGTTGTCAAAATGTGTAATGAATATATGTAAGTAATGTTAAACTATCGTTTAGTTAGTGTTTATTTTGAAATGTCTGTAGTAGCATAATAAACAAATAATATTAAATTATTTCTTAATAAAGAAGGGCTATACCGCAATAACAAAGTTGTGTTTCTAATGATCTATTTCAGAGATATTACACATTTGAATCTGGTTGCGCTATTTAAAAACTACTGACATAATAGACATATATCTATGTATATACGGAGTCTAGTTAAGCGAACGATCGTAGAAAAATGGTGATAATACAACGAAGAGGAACATCAATTTACTTTATGCATTCTGAAATCATCTTTACAATGTTGCCGCTTCGAAGTCCTCTTTCTGTGATTCTAAAGAATTATCAGCAACAACATACGGTCAATCAAAAATATACATTCTATGTAGCGCCTCTAGTGTATGTATAGTATTAACACTAGAGGCGCTACATAGATATATATATAAATAAATGTAGACCAGGAGTCTTTGCCGTTGAGAACAAAGGTGAAATGGAGGTTATTGGGGAATTCGGCAATCATAAATTTGAGCGTACTACTATTGTATGTATGATTGCTGAATTCCCCAATAACCTCCATTGCACCTTTATATATATATAGGCAGGTTATTGCAAAACATTTAAGGAAGGTTACCTCTAAAGAATCGTATGTTCATTACTTGGGTAAAAATATGCAGAACGGGATCTGCTGAAAGCAGTAGTCTTGCAATACGCCAAGCGGTAGGTTCTCTACAGCTTCTTCCATGCTGTGTTAGATATCGTTTCAGAGTTTGACGGAGTGTTATAGAAAAAAGGACCTTTTACCAACATATTTCCGACACGCACAATTAATACTAAAACGATATTAATGTCTGTACTATCTCTGCAAATGCATATTTGGCTGGGACCAATAATGGGTTCCGTTATTAAAGATGTCGTTATTGCTAATCCTACTTTCATCCGACTGAATTATTTGGAAAGGAAAGTTTTCATCATCCTGACGTGTATCAAATTTGCAGGGATGAAATTTGTGTTTATTTACCAAAAACTATGCCGCAGATTTTGCTACCCTCGTATTACGCTCCACATCCTTTGGTGACGTTTCTGGATTACACATAACATATTTAATTTTTTCTGGTTTCTGTCTAAAGATCACAGGTGCTTTGAAAGAACTACATTGTTTCAAGTTGGATGCTAACCTTCTGTAAGCTAATTTATTGGGTTATATATATATATATATAAAACACAAAAATTGTTTGTACCTATGTCCCTTATAGACTTTGGAACCATCCAACCGATGTGCCCCAAATCGGTTTCATTAGAAAGGCAATAATGCGAAGATGGTTTTAGACCACTAAAACAATGCATTAGGCACATTCGGTCCAGTAATGAAATCAATTTTTGACTTGATTCACCGTTGATGCTCATTCGCAACTTAGATCCACAGAAATTGTGCAACGGAACAAGACTTGCTGTTAAAAAACTATCGCCGAATTTAATTGAAGCCACAGTCATCAACGGCAAATATAAAAGAGAAGATGTGTATGATACCACGAATTCCAACGATTTGAACCGATTTGCCCTTCGATTTCAAGCAATTACAGTTTCCATTGCGTCTGGCTTTCGCCATAACCATAAACAAGCCTCAAGGCCAATATGTTGTTTGCTCCAGAGTTGGAACGCCGAAACATCTTTATGTTTACACACCTACCGAAAAAACTGAAAATATTGTTTGTCCGCTAGCGTTAAGATAAAAAATTTAATAAACAAACACAATTTACCTTTTTCTAACAAATAAACAAAATGTATTTCTTTTTTAGCGTAGTAGCACACGGCAGGTATGCGCTAGTAATCTGTATATAATTTGCATAGTTCCATATATTGGACATTATTCTTCGGTAATCCCTTTGTGACTAGCTTTACCTTCGTGTAGTTTAATTTTTCGCGATGTTCCTATTCGTTCCCTAAGTCTTCAACAAATTTTGAAAAATTTGGACTTTGAGTTTGTTATTGACAGTGCTCTGGATTTATAACATGATTAGTATTTCGATATCATTATTTTTAAGATATATTCTATTTTAACTTTAAGTAGGGTAAAGCATATAGTTATTGGGCATTTAAGAATAATTTTACATTTTAGATAAATTTCTGTTTAACATATCTCAAAAAGTGAAACATTCGTTAGAACAGCGATAAATTGACAAGTAACCCCGAGACGTTATATTTCTTGACAATATTTATATATTGTTGTTATTATTATTTTTTAATAATATTTGCTGGAAATTACAGTTATTGGACAACTTTCACAGTTATTAGACAACATTTATATAGTTATTGGACGACAAGTATTATAGAAAACTATGAAGGTACTTAAATGATTTACAGAATGATTTACAGATTCAATATTATATAATTCGTATAACTTATCTATTTCACCTTCATCATTCTTATTTTCTTCTTCCATCATGCTTGCTTCTGAATTAATATCGTTCTTATTTGTAGCACAATTTTCTTTTTCGTCATGATCTGTATTAACCATTGCATCTACTCTTTCGCTGTGTTTGTTTTGATGTCGCTGAGAGGCAGTTCCTTTTTCAGTAGATTTCGTTTTATCATTTGTGAAATTCTCGCAAAGCTCATAGTTGTCTTCTTTATTTGTACTACCGTCACTATCACTTTCCACTTTGTAACATGTGTGACTTATGAACAGGTCATCTTGTACAGGAATATGTAAATGATGTGAACGTGGTATACAACACCTGAAATGAAAATAATTTTTACATTCATTGCACTTTATAGCAGATTTGAAATGGATAGTTTTTTTATAATGATGCATGTATAAGTCTTTTCGTCTTTGTTAAATTTGAATTTCTTTATTTTCGATTTTTCGGTCTTCTTATTTTCTTCATGTTTCCTCTTGCGGGCATCCTTTTCATTATCCACCATCAATTTTAGTTGTCGTTTTCTCTCATATATTTCTTGATACTGTCGTGATGCTATAGCAAAATGAAACCTTTCTGATCGTTTCTTGCCTTTTCTCTGTGGAAAATTTGGATACATCAAATAATTACCTATAATGAGTTACCTGGAGAAGCACTAAAAGTTGATTGAGAAGAGTTTATTTCAATGCTGCTAGTTTGTTCCTCTACATTTTTTCCAAATCAGCATTTTCTCGGTCAACTATTTTATAATCAATATCAGTGTCGTTGTTGTGTATATGCTCTTTCAGTTTCTTCAAAATTATTATCATATATTATCATTAATATTTTCAAAGAGGGATAATTCTGTTTTTTCTTATTTTCTGATAGAGTTTCAGTTGAATGATGTGATGGTGTTAGATTAATATCTTGCAGAATACGTATTTAATTACTAGGTTATATAGATATTCTTCAGGTTCTTGTTTAAAAAATTGCCATAATTTGTAATTATACCAAAAATAATCACTATTTTCATTAGGTATAATTTTACTTTTCCTTTCCAATTGTTCGCTTTTTTGTGGACCCCAAATTTTCAGAAAATCACTGTAAGTCTTCATTGGTGTATCACATTGATGTCTTTCCTTTTGTACAGGTGGCGCAGTAGGTATTGACTATTTTTAAGGTGTTGTGATAGGCTTAGTAATAATAATACAAAATTCTCGAGAAACATTTATTTATTTACATGTAATGCAGTTTTATTTTTTAAAATAACATTTTTCAAATGAGCACCATTGCTATGTATACATTCCTGAAGGCGTGTTCGAAAATTCTGCATAACTCTCTGTAACATAGCCTGGTCTATCGAATTAATTTCTTGGGTAATGTTGTCCTTTAAATCTTGTAGTGTGCGGGGTTTGTTTACATACACCTTAGACTTTAAATACCCCCATAGGAAAAAATCAGGAATTGTTAAGTCTGGTGATCTCGACGGCCAATTAACATCACCAAATCGTGAAATAAGCTATCCAGGAAACATTGTTCTTAGCGTTGTCATGCAATTTCGTGCAGTATGACTAGTAGCTCCATCTTGTTGGAACCATACATTGTTATTTTCTATTCCAAATCGTTCCAGCTCAGCAGGTAAAAATTCTAGATCAGAGCCAAATGTCGCCTGGAATTAACAGTAACGGTACGTTGATTTTCTTCAAAAAGTATGGACCAATTATTCCAATTGCAGTCACACCACACCACACGGTTACTTTAAGGAAATGAAGTGGTTGTTCGTGGAGTTCTTCAGGCTGTTCATCCGACCAGTATCGGTAATTTTGTTTGTTCATGTATCCTGACAGGTGAAAATGTGCCTAATCAGACATTAAGAGATTATTTAAAATGTTTGGATGGTTGTCCAGTAAACCAATAAATTGTGTACAAATTTGCCTTCTAACGGGTACATCTGCTGGTAGAATTTTGTGCAAAATTTGAATTTTGTACGGATGAAATCTTAGGTCATCCTGTAAAATTCGGCAAAGACTTCTTCTTGAGATGTTAAGTGCTGTTGCTTGACGCCTCGCTGAACGATTAGAACTTCTCGTTACAGCTTGCCGCACCCTCTCAACATTCTCTGGAGTACGCACAGTTCTTACCGTGCCGACGTCTGCATTGTGTCCACTTCCTGGTCTCATTAAACTAAGCAATCCATTGTGAAATTGTGTTTCTCGAGGGAATTCTACCACGCCTGGGAACATTGTATTCAAGCCGAAATTGTCTCTGCACTACTATTACAGACTCCAAGCGGTGAAATGCCTTAACACAAAAGACGCGTTATTGCACCGGCCACGAATTCATTGCGACTGAAACTGCATGGAATGCCGAACACTTGCAGCTGCGTTTTAACCCCTCCACCGCGTTGCCCTTTAATCAGTGACGTCCCAAAATAGTCAATACCTATTACGCGAGCCTGTATACCAGTGATCTTCCCCAAACACTTTGAATTGGTAGGAAGGTATACACTTGTCCAAGTTAGCCGTGCAATTATTGGACAGTGAAAAGTTCAGTTATTGGCCGGCTGTGGAATAACTGTGTAGGCCGTAGTAACTTAACGAAAAAAACTGGACATATACGAAAACGTAAGATATCAAAATACGAGCTGAAATAACCGTATCCGAAAATACAGTTATTGGAAAGTTGTCCAATAACTGCCCAAAATACCTTTCGAGCCAATAGTAATTGGACAGGGCGGTTTTTTAATTAAAAGTGCCTTAATAATATATACAAACTGTACAAATTCTTTCCGTTTTATTTACTTGCTCAAAACAAACACTAAAACTTTGAAAGCATAACACATTGAATAAAATAAATATTAACAATTTTTGTATGAACTGGTCTTAATCAAACGCAATAGAACGAAAACAATTAGCAATGCAAGAACTATGAATATAAAATTTTACAAATTCCTGTTATTTTGTAGTGGTATAACTATTAAGACTTTTAAAGGACATCTTCAACTGCAGTCTGGACTAAGAAGTTGATTCTGACTTACTGCATATCGTTATTAGACGTTTAGTAAACCAATTTGTCCAATAACTATAACATGTTCTATAACTATATGCTATATGCCCCACTAGATAATTTTGTAAGAGATTCTCTATTTTACTGTGATTATAATTTTCAGATGAATTTATGTAGTAATGGTGTTTATCAAACACTTTGCTGTATCGAATAATATGATGAGAAACGTTTCTTGAACACTAATATTATTTGTCTATCTGCCACATTTAGTACTCTGTCTGAATATGGAATTTCTATTTCTGTTTCACCTTGGCAAGTACGAATAGTATTATTGTCTGTTTGTTCTTCGAACTCTCGGAAGTTATTTGGATTCCTATTTTCTGCATAGACTGATTGCTTTTCAAGTTGGTTTACACAGTTTTCTATTTGAATACGTAAGGGAAAATAGCCAAGTGATGAGTTTATGATCAGTGCAAATCGAAAATTTGTTACCATAAAGATGCAGACGAAAATATTTGTACGCCCATACTATCGCAACCATTTTTTCAATGGTTGAATAGTTTACTTTCGCTTCATTTAATGTTCTTGAAGCGTATGCTATGGGATGACTGTTTTGAATTAAATAGCACCAATTGCAAAATTACTTGCATCATTAGTAAATTGGAATGATTCGTTAAAATTCGGATATTTTACAATTGAGGTATTACACAATCATTCCTTACATTGTTCAAACGAACTTCATAAATTCATAGTTATGTTCAATTTTTGCTTCTTTTTTAAAACATCAGTCATTGGTTTTGTGATTTTGGCGAATTTTCTATAATACCCCAGTAGCCCTAGAAATGACTTAATTTCCTTGGTTATTTTGTAATGGAAACTTCTTTATAACCTGATTTTTTTGTTTGATTTAATACCATCGGGTGTAATTGTGTAGCCAAGGTATTCTGTTTCTTTGCGTAGAAATTCGCGGTTATCCAATTGTAATTTTAGGTTATGTTGCTTCAACCGTTCGAAAACAAACTTCAAGTGTTTGATGTGTTCGTTTAATGAAGGTGAACAAATTATTATGTCATCAAGAAACAGAATGTGTTAACTAAACCTCGAAGTACATCGTCCACTATTCTTTGAAAGGTGGCTGGTGCATTTATAAAACAAAAGGCATTCGAGTAAACTCAAAATGACCATTTTCGGTATTAAATGCTCTTTTTTCGGTACTCTCCTGAAGCATCTGAATTTGATGATATCCCGACGTAAGGTCTAATATGCTAAAATATTGGCATCTACCTTACTTATCGAGAATATCTTGTATATCTGGCAATGGGTAATGGTAATCGACAGTTTTATCGTTTAAAGCTCTGTAGTCCATAACTAACCTAGTTTTTCTTTTACCTGATGCATCATCTTTTTGTTTCTACTAAGCGAATAGATGATCCCCAAGGACTTTGAGACGGTTTTATGACGTCATTCTCTTAGAGTTCCTCTACGTGTTTGGAGATTTCTTGTTTAATGCAATAGCATTTGGGAAACGTCTGGCTTTAAGAAAAGTGGGTGTATCATCTTTTAACCTTCCTATACTCACGCATACGGTCTGTGAGACCGATTTATATAGTATAGTATACGTCTTTCATTTTGACGTGAGTATAGGAAGGTTAAACGAATAAAGGTTTTTACCTCTGAACTAAAAGAGGGCGGATCATTTGGTTTGTGAAAAATATCCTTATTTTTTTGCAAGCATTTATTATTTCTTTTGTCCTATTTAAATTATTTAGGTTATTAGTATGGCCTAACCCGTGAACATGTGATTTGAAAATGAAAAAATTTTGAAGTGGCTCTACGTTAATTGTATCGATTAATATTTCTTGCTCTTCGTCACTTGAATTTATAATTTTCGTATTCGTTTCGCCATTTTTAAAGTTTAAAATCGCAGATTGAATTCTCACTAACGTTTATTTTAACCATACGGCAAAAACTCCTCCTTTAATGTAATTGACTTCAAAACTCTGCATCTAGGTGGTATAATAAATAACTGTGGCTTCAATTCAAGCATAGGTATTGAATAATTATCACGGATTAACCTCAGCGATTTTAATAAATTTTGGAATATTTGTTTCACCAGAAGCTTCATTTTAAAGTTTCAATCATAAATTTTATCGGAGAATAAATATTTTAATGTTATACTTGGATCTATCATTGAAATATTACTTCCGGTATCTATTAAACGGTTTAATCGTGGCTTTTTGATTTTTATATACGGTAATGTTGTCAGGTCGTTGAGATTGTTGAGGCTGAAAACTGAAAATCCTCGTCATTATTAATTTCTTCTGTTTCCGAATTATTGGTCTCCATGGTTGGGTAAACTGGAGCATACCAGAAATTGTTTGTTTCGTTAAAAATTAACTCTGGTAGTTCTAATTCTGATTCGATATGCATTGCCTGTTTGATAGTCGAGACTCCACTCATAGGTGTAGATTGTTGTTTATTTTGTTGTGTTTTTGTTTAGGTAGGTTCCAGAGCTGGAAAAACGCTGCGGTAGTATATAAGGTTGATTTGAGTACGGATAGTCGTGATCCCATGTTGGGTATCTAAACAGGCGTTTAATAAATTGGTTTCAATTTCAATTTTGATATGTTTGATTCCTTTGTATTGCATTTTGGAAACTGGACTTTTGGATATAATTATTTCTATTTTTGACTTGGCTAATTGCATTCTCTGCCCATTTTATGGCTCGTTCTAAACAATCTGATTTTTGTGTTTTTACCATAAGTTGAATACCGTCAGGTAGATGTAAAGGAAATATTTCTAGCTGTTTGTAGGTAAATTGAAATTCTAAGGTTTTTATTATCTATGTGGTCGCTTAATTACCTTTTTGTTAATAGTATCGAGAGAACTTCTTGAATTCTATGGCCAAATTGGGGGTTTTCATTTTGGAGAATCTTTAAATTTTGAATTCAGAAGCTACATAATTGCGTGAAATCTCGTTTGTCACCAAAATAATCTAACAAGGAGAAGGTAAGGTAATGCGATTTTTGTAATTTTTGATATTTATGGTACCTGTAGTTTGGAACTTAAATAAGAATATTTTGGAGTAGTTCGACGCAACGTTCATAAATTACCCAGATAATCCATGTTGAAGTTTCACCCGCCATTTAAATTCACTAGATATAATACGATTGTCAACTGGACTCGTGGCCTAGTCGATAGCGTTTTGGTGCGATACTCACGAGATCGCTGGTTCGGATCTCGTCACGGGACATTTTCTTTCCCTCCATTCAAAATGCACCATATGTTTTTTTCATTCTTCTTCTAATATCAAAAATTATGAACAAACGAAATATATGAACTATATGCAGGAACATTCTTCAAGTACATCATTAAAATGCACAATCGGTTGATAAGCAATATTCATTTTCGACTTGCAGTGTATTATATTAAAGATTTTTTCTAAACAGCGCCTTACGATGCGTTATTTTATTTGGATTATTTGCTTGATAAAGTTCCGTACCTATTCTGATATTTCTCCAAATAACAACGGAAGTGGTTCTCCTTTCACTTGATGATTGAAATCAACACAAGATCGCGATTGACTTATTTCGAAAGACCTACGATTACTGCGCCAATTATATCAGTGTGGCATTACTTAGAAATAAAGTACCTTGCTTGATCACGTGTAATTCCTTTAAACCCTTGCAGCTCTTACGACGACTTTATATACATCGATAACGTTATACATTTTATGTAAAAGTCCTAATAGTGCCAAGGACCATTTGTTTGAACGAACCTTATTTAGTAATATGCAATGAAAAGGGAACAAACATATAACTAGCACGATGCCGATTAGTGGGAGGCAGTCTTAGTCTTGTACTATAGGAAATCAGCCCAAACGCACGAATATATGGAAGAACTGTTATTCTATGGTCTCTCTTAAATATGTTATCATTCAAAATCGCTTAGCTGCCGATAATTTGGTTGCCTTCGAAGTCCTGACATTTCAATAAACTAATTCACAAGGATAGACTGTCGAATAACTGAAACAAACTGAGGTATAATAAAGAAAAGAAACACGAATATTTTCATTGGAGAAAACGATCCAAAGATTTATTGCTTTTTGTAATTTTTTTATCATTTCTTATTCCCAACACCATAAACATATGTACAAAATGTGGTTTAAAAATAAAATCTTATGTAACTTATCTCAAAAATTATCGTTTTATAAGCAAGAAAACTTTCTCCTCCAAATAGTGCTATCAAAAATTACGGTTACCATTTAAAAGAAAAGGAGGTGACGTCATATATGCGACAATAATGACGTCACAAAATACGATTTTGTAAAAATATAAGCGTTTAAAGAATAAGGTTAACGTGTCGTTGTAGCGTTGACGATCGTTTTTCTCTATATACAGAAGCTGTACGTCTACACTGTATATCCCGAACAAGGTACAAAACAAGTTTGTAATTATGCTCATAAATGTATTTGTAACATTTGAAAAAATCATAATTTATCTTAAATGATGTTAATGCATTCTAGCTAACAATAAGTTATTTGAAGCGTAAATAGGTGAATTAAAATTACAAGAAACTCCAAGAACGTAGTTGCAATACAAACTCTTCTAAGTAATTGCGATAATGGGAAATTACGAAACTGATGTAGAAAGTATTTCCCAGCTATTACACAAGTTAAATAATTATGAGAATTACTCCATTTATAATTTAAATGGGACACGTTTGTGACGTATGCGCATATGCACTTGAAGGAATGCACAAATTCAATCTACAAGATTAATACAATAACTCAATTCAATGTTCACTGATTACTAGTTACTACAGACATACATTGTATTGAATAAGACAATTTATTATATTTGTGTTTGTACCACCGTATAAATCGTCAGTATACTGCACACGAGTATTCTGTTTATACTATTTTTCCGATTTTGCGTGTTTAATGACTTAAAATAAAACAAATTCGTTATATTCAACATATAGCCGATTTATGAAATTTTGTGCGCATAGGAATGGCTAGTATCTTTGGCATCAAAGTTTGAATTTTAGATTTTAAATTAGTGGTGTACTTTTGATGTTTGGCAATTTTGGGTATTTATGAACTTAGCTTTAGTGAATACGATAAAGCATATATAGAACAATCGATACGCGTAATAGCAACATGATCTAAAGAACATGCACATTGAGAACATGTGTTAATTCTGCGAGAACTAAAAAGAGAGAACTAAATAGAGATAGCGGGTTCATTAAAAATTCCGCCTTGTTCAGTTTATTATAATTAGATAATATCAGTCTTTGCACGGTGTGTATTTATCATTTAAATTAAACCAAAATGAATCACATGACGATACATCTAAAATGTTTAACATTTAAAACTTATTCAAGCTACAATACATCCTTTAACAGGTACTTTTTCACAAGTTTGTAGAAATTACGTCTTGAGATTAGATACGCGTGCTACTCTACACGTTATTGTACTGAGAATTTAGTTAATTTTGTTTCAAAGTAAATTGCACCGGTCTAGCTCGTAAATCTATATATATAAAATACAAAAAATGTTTCTATGTCCGTTATAGACTTCGAAACTATCCAACCGATGTGCCCCAAACCGGTTTCATTAGAAAAGCAATAACGCGAGGATGACTTTAGACTACTAAAAATGCATTCGGTTCATTGATGAAGTGGATTTTTGACATTTCCCATACAATAATTTTTCCGAATACAGACTGTCAACACAAAAACATTGATCTGTCACTGTCATCAGAAAGTTTTATCATTTGCGGTTATCGCGTTGACCATGTCAAATAATATTTAATAATAATTAGAAAATATTAAAAATCTCATAGACAGTAAAAACGAGTAATTTTGGCTCCGAAGAATGATGACGTCAACAAAATAAATCATCAAATTTAATTCAAGCTACCCGGTGAAGTTGTCACGTACAAATCAATTGACACAGTTATAGATGAGGAACAAGCTGTCAACTTTCTGATAGAGTTTCTTAACTCATTGGAACCATCTGGAATGCCACCACATATCTTAACTTTAAAAGTTGGTTCACCGTTGATGCTCATTCGCAACTTATTGTTAGACCCACCGAAATTGTGCAACGGAACAAGATGGTAAGTGTTGCTGGTTTGAACTTAGAAAATTCCGGTTTTTCGCACGGCCAATGATATGTTGCTTGCTCCAGAATTGGAACGTCGAAAAATCTTTTTATTTACACACCTACCGAAAACACTTAAAACACGACGGGTATCTGCTAGTAATGATATAAAGGCATACATTATAACAAATTATATTTATAAATTTTTGGAAATATTGAACATAAAATCGAAATATTTACCTATTTAGTGTGTGAATGTATAAGTGTAATGTCTTTTCCGTTAACGATTCTTCATGCATCTCCTCTTTTCACTTCTTTTTTCGACGCAGCTTAATGGATTCTTCCCTTTTATTAATTCTTTCTTCTTCTGTATGGTGATGTTTCTTTTCTTACTAATACTTCTTCTTAAACTCTTTATTTTGTGAAATATATTTTTAAACTTATTAATTGACTTTTCTATATTGTCAATTCAATCGTCGTTAACCAAACAAACTTTTATTTCTTCTTGAAACCAGGACTACACTCCTGTATTTCTCCGTTGTCCCCGAAACGAAACTTTAATTCACCTTGACTTCAGTCCATCCAAATATATTGCTGTTATATCTTATATGATAGATCTCTACCACTAATAGGTCAATAAAACAAGGCTGGTTTGAACGATAGTTATATTTTCAGAACGTTTACAAACGTTTTCGGAATACCTTCTTCAGTGAAAATATAACTAGATAAATATATGCAAACCAGCCTTGTTTTATTGACCTATTAGTGGTAGAGATCTATCATATAAGATAAGTATAAAAGGTCACGAAATATATATATATATATACATTTAATTGCTGTTATAGAAACCTGTACTGTACGTCGATGTATCCTAGGTTATTTCCAGTAAATTTATGTGAATTCTTGTAATGTATAATTGTTGTATGAAATGTGTTTTAAATGTTAACAAACATCTTTTTATCCATTAAATTATGCTTTTTAAAAATATTTAACAATTTTTATTTCTGGTGACATTTGTTTCTCCCATTAAACGTCTCTGGCTGGAGTTAAAATAAAGAGACAACACAAGTAGGGGAATTAAAATGCTCAAAGGTGGTGGGCGTGGTATCGAAAAGGTATAAATAGAACCCCAAAGCTACATCAAATGTCATATGAAGACTATAACCCCAACCTTAACTGTGATTTTGATAACTTGAATTATAATAAATGAATTTTCTAATGGTAGTTAACCATTCGTGTATTATTACACGACATTATTTCGAAAAATATTTTTCCGCCCCGCACACAATTACAATGAGGGTAGGGAAACCTGCTTGCCTTTCGTGCTAGCCAAGTTCGTGTCACCCCATTTTATAAAACAATTATGTGGTCAGGAGTTCACCGATGTCATATAGTGTCAATAAATAGACCACAGTCCTTACAATCACTATCAGTAATTCTAATGCCATCAATCGCAACTACAAACAATTTAAAACGAAATGTTCCGTATCCTAATAAAATATTTTATGAGTATCATAATGACTTTATGATGAACAAAGAATACAAAAAACAATTGTATGACTCCCACATCGCAATCATTATGATATAAGCACTTATCGAAATAAATAATAATAGAATGAATTCGCATGAGGTCTTATCAAAATTGTTCAAACCACCGTTCTTTGCGGCTTAATATCGTGTGCGCGTTTTATTTTCTTTACAGAAGCGATAGATTTTGAGCGAAGTTGAAACTCTTGTATGGAACGAATTAAGTAAAAAATATAAATTGTTCAACAGATCAAATAAATCGATTACATTTCTATTTCCATGTAAAATTTATTATTATCGGATTGTAATTAACTGGATGTATATATATAGCAGAACCTCTATCGATTGCAGATTATTTCATAATACCAACTGAAAATCTTATTGAATATAAATGTATATTCCTTACATTTGGGATTATACATTTCCAAGCTTAAGCAAACGCCTAAATTTTGTTCCGGTTTTGTTTCAATGCAAATAATGAATAGCGCCAATGATATTTTTCCATGAGTGTATGTAAGTACGCATTCTGCATAATTGCTACTAGGTTTTCTCTCGTTTACTGGTATCAAAACAAATCGATTGAACAATTCTTTTTGCATTGACACTATGTCACATCGGTAAACTTCTTACCACGCAATTATTTAATTGAAGTTGGTGACACGTGTCACGCTAGCAACGAGGCAAGCATCTTCATATACATGTATTACTCCACAAGCTTTGGGCTACAGCAATAATATTTACTCAATAATACAATAATAATTATTTTCCCCATGACTCAATATATTCTTAATTATAGCATAATATGACTAAGCTATTTCTTACTTTGCCTGGAAGTTTTGAATAAATAATTTTCTATATAGTGCTATGTTTGGCATTCTCTCTCTGCCCATTCTCTCCATGTGGCCTAACCACCGTATCCTTTGAAGCCTGATAAACGAACTTATGCTTGCTTCCTTGTCTAGAGCTTTCAATTCTCTATTTGTTCTTCTCATCCAGCCCTCCTCTTTATTTTTTCCTCCAAAGACAGCTCTTAATATTTTCCTCTCCCATCTGTTTAGCATCTCTTCCTCTGTTTTTTTAATACCCAGGTTTCGAATGCGTACCTCGCTGTTGGTCTTACAATTGTTTTGTATATTTAAAGTTTTGTTTCTGTTAATAAATACTTCTATCTCAACAGTCTGACTAGGCTTCCAAGCTTTTAATTTCCTTTGGAGAATCTGTTCCTTATTTCTACGTCTTCTTTTCCGCTTTGCTCCAGTATAATTCTTAAATAAATAAAGGTTTTAACTCTTTTGAAATTATATTTTTTCCTAGTTTGTGATATTATTGAATACGAATTGGGACGAAAGCGAGGGAGGACCATAGCTGAAATGAGAAGAATGAGTACAGACCGGACACGATGGAAAGAATGGATTAAATCGTCGTAAGATCCAAAAATAATCCGACGCCGAAAGGCATAAGGATTGACGAGAAGAAGAAGAAGAAGTGATATTATCTGCAGCTCGCTTTTGTCTTCTTCTTTTGTTTATCACATTATTATATACTTCGTCTTCTGCTGGTTTATTTCTAAACCGTATTTTTTAGCCTCTATTTCTAGCTTTCGTATGATTTCTTGAAGCTCGTTTTTGATTTAGCTATTACTACTAGGTCGTCAGCAAATGCAAGCATCTGGTGTTCATTGCTAAAAATACAACCTTCTGTTTTTATATTGCTGTTTCTCACGACGACTTCTAGTACAAGGTAGCACCAGGATCACCCTGCCTAAGCCCTCTATTTATTTTAAACTCTTCAAACTTATAGCCCTTCCAAAATATTGCATTCTTGGTGTCATTCAGACTCATTCTTATTAACTTTATAAGCTTTGTTGGTATGCTGAACTGATTAAGCGCCTCGTACATCTTGTTTCTATCGATTATCCGATATCATAGGCATGTTTGAAGTCTATCAAGCAGGCATACAATGGTGTTTTGAATTCATAGTACGTGGTCTGAATCTCCTTTAGTAAAAAAATTGATATGTTACTGATCTATTACTTCGAAACCCCGCTTGGTATTCTCCCAGCAACTTCTCGGCTTAGTTGTTTAGTCTATTTCTTATCCCTATCATTAATATTTTGTAACACATATCTAGCATGGCAATCCCTCTATAGTTCTCGCATACTTGTCTCCTTTTTTGAATATTGGACTTATTATTGCTTTGAACCAGTCTGCGGGCACTTTTCTTGTTTCCAATTTTCTTAATTAACTCACATACTCTTACTAACAGTATTTTTCCTTCTGGTTTTAACATTTTGGCTACAGTGCCACTTTCGCCTGATCTTTTATTGTTTTTTAAATCTTTGATTATCTTTATAATTTCTTCTTTGAGTGGTGGCTCTAATGCTACTCCATCTTCTTCAATGCCTTGGATTTCCACATGTCTTTCATTCTGCTCGTTTAACAGTTGTTTAAAATAATTTTTCCATCTTTGCATGATTTCTGCAGACTCGCATGTTATTCTTCTTCGGTTTTGATGAAACTGCTGTTGGCCACGTATCCTCTTCCGCTTCTTGGAAGAATGACCTTATTTAATTTTTTTGAAATTGAATTTCAATTGCTTGTACTTCGTTTTCATTGTACTGCCTTTTTCTTTCTACATATTCTTCTCATTTCTTTTCTAGTTGCTTTGTATTTTTGAACCACTTCTTCACCGCGATTTATTAACATTTGGTTTCTTAAGTTCCTTTTAGTTTCCGTTATTTTAACATATTCCTCATCAAACTGTACTTTATCTCTACTTTCCGCTAGTGCCTATTATTGCGGTTTTTAGTTGTTTATATTCAACTTCACTCTGCATACCATGATCGCCTTATTCTTTATTTCTTTGTTCATTGCCTCTTTATAGTTGCTTGCTACTTTGTTTTTTGTAGTTCTTTTATGTTGTATTCGGCTTTCCCTTTCTTATTATCTTTCCTTTTTCGCTTTGGGTCATTTTATAGTTAACCTTTACCAGAAAACGATTCGAGCTACATTGCGCGCCCCGCATACTTCTAACGTTTTTAATAAAGTTGCTTTGGTTCGTTTCTATCAGAACATGGTCTATTTGGTACGTTGTTTTTCCATTAGGTGATGTCCGTGCTCCTTTTTATATTTCCTTCCTTTACATTTGTGTGCTTCTTGCATGTAGTTCTCCATTGCAAAATTAATTAATCTTTGACCATTATCATTTATTGTATCATGTTTACTATGTTTACCTATTATTGGCAGATGTATACCCTCTTTCTCTATATTTGCATTGCAGTCTCGCACAACAATCTTTATGTCGTATTTTAGCAATCGTTCATATTCGTTTTCTGGTTGTTCGTAAAATATGTTTTTTTATTTTTCTTTCTCTTCGATTGGCACATGCACATTGATTATACTTATATTTCTTCTCTTGTTCTTTATGCGTAATGAGCGTTATCTGTCTAATACCGGGTTGAAGGCCATAACTTTTTGTTTTAACATGATAGAAACCCTTTTATCATGAACCAGTTCCCGGCATTCTATTTTTGCCACCATTTTTAAAAAGACTACATCCTCCAGCTCTACAATTTCCGGGCTTGGTTGTTTTCTTTCTTGCAGAGCTACAATGTCCAGTTTATACCTTTCTATTTCTTTTGTCAATTCTTTACGACCACCTGCTGTTAATCCGTGCATTTTGTTCGTGACTTCGTTCTCTAGTAGTTTTTAATTTGTGTTCTTTATAATTTTTGCTCTTACTAGTTGCATTATTTTGGATATTATTTGGTTTACTGTTTTTGTTTCTGTGTAAGATGCCCCGTAATCCACTGCGCTATTTTTAATTAGTTTTTTGGTTCTTCAAGTTCTTCTTTTATTTTATTCCATCTCCATTCTCTTATTACTTTCTGCATCTGTTTCTCCTTTTTCCCTTAGGTCATGGTTTATGAATATTCGACCTTTTGTCATGTTTCTTAGCTTATACTTAGTTTACATTATATTTTCTTTATCATCCACGGAGTTTAGTTCCGTTAAACAAGCTTTGTCACCTTGTTTTCGTGCTGTTTTTACTCGGCGTTTGACTTTCAAATGTTTTACAAAAGTTGGTCATCGAGTTTTTAAATCTTTACGGTCTGCTACATTAATTTACAGACGGCTCACAATTACATTATTCTCTTTTTTCTCTTTTTTCCATCTGCTATATCGTTTTTTGGGCACTTTTTAATTCTTTTATAATACTTCCATTCCTTCCTCTTTCTCCATACGGTCACATTTGATTACTAATTTTTCCTTTTTCTGTTTTAAAAACTGCATTTTATTTCTGAATTCTCTTTGTTCATATCCCATTTCCTTCATTTCGGTCTTTATATCTTTCATTTCCATTCTCATATCTTACATTGATTCGAGTATTTTATTCTTATCATCTTTTCTTTCGCTTCTCTGTTAAGGTGTTTTTATAATTTTCCTAGTTTTCCCGAAAAGATGTATTTGTCGTCTGTCGAATCGGACTCCATTCGTTCTAGATTTTCGTTGTTTGATGAAGGATTTTACTTAATGCGGTCCTGTCCCTGTCCATAGATGTTCGATGTTTTTCGGTACTGTCACCTATTCTTATCTATGTGGTTGTAGAAGAAGGTCGTCCCGATCGATTCATCGAAAGCTAGATTCTATCGGCAGTATTTCTATGTTTATGGTTGATATAGATGGTCTGTACTTAATTCTTTTTCTACCTTGCCTTTGTTTCTACACTACACTTTGTATAAATTTTCGGTTCGAAGTGAGAAAAAAATTAGGTTTATTTCGGACCACACTGCTTAATCTATATATACCAGAGCCGGACTATACCGAGTATGTTCATAGTAGTGATGGGAAAACCCGTTCTTTTAAAAGAACAGTTCCAACCGTTCTCGTTATTTTGAAATTACGGTTCCAATATAACAGGTCATCGTTGTTTCGTACTCGACAGTCCTATTTGATAACGCATCATAAAATCAATAAAATATGTCATGCGTACATTGCCTTTGGCGGCCTTTGCTTGATTTGATATATAGTTTGTTTTTCCCGACGGTATACTTTTCCCATCACTAGTTCTAACATCTTGGTGATTCCCCGAGTTATATGATTGTGTATTGATGATGTAACTGTATCCTAAGTAGATTAAGTTTTTCATTAGAAGTTCCTATACAGTTTTCTTTTTCTCACGATTCCACGCTAGTTTACACACATGGTGTAAAATAAATATAACAAAAACATTTAAGTCCGTTTTCATTGTGGACACATCCGTTTGCTACAATCCGTAGCTGATTCATCGAACAACATCTTTATAGTTAGGAAATAGGAACAATCATCAAGTAATCACAATTCATTCATCCGGAAGTTTGGAGGGGATGTACCTGCCACGCTCAAACACATTTTATAAATATCGCTTTCAAATTGGATACTATTGGAAAGTGATCGATCTAGTCAAAGCAGATATTTCCAATGGTTTTGTTGGGTTTCTGCTGATGAAACTCTAGACATACTAAGTTGCTGGGTCGCGTCGCCATCCAAACTCTTTCTAATGGCAACTAGACTATCTAACAAAATTAATGCTGAACTTATATTATGAAGGTGGGATTAAAGTTGGAATATTGAAAGAAAAAGCGAACTTAACCGATTGTTTTAAAAACGCTTAAACCTGTCGGTTTTAGTTTTTAAAAATACACATTTATATTGTGTGTCTAGCTAAGTTCGCGACAAATGGAAAACTTTTTTATTCTTGGGTTTATGAAAAAGTTATTCTTTATAAAAAGTTTTGCTTCATCCAAAACTTAAATTCAAATTGTCAGATTTTAATATTCAATCACATTCACTTACATTTAGTTTTTTTAATTCTTACACTTTTCTCAACTACAAAGTCAACAGTTTGATGTACACATTTTTAATCTTAATCTAGAATACTCTGATAAACAATGTTTGACTAAATCTGTCACTATCATCGTTTACGCTTGTCAAAATACAATAAGTAGAAATGCCTGAAATATTATAATTGGACCTTTCTTTTTCACCAATCTTTGAATGCCGACCGGTATCTAAATTTTTTGCAAGCTGAAATTAGTAATTTTATCGACAATCTTCCATTGCTGGAACGCCAACATATTTGGTTTCAACCGGATGGTGCACCTTGTCATAGCAGGTTGGACGTAAGGCAATATGTTGAAGATTGTTTTAACGAAAGGGTTATACACCGCTTTTCCACAATACGTTGGCCACCTCGGTCTCCAGATCTGACCCCACTTGATTTTTCTTGTGGGGTTATTTAAAAGAACATGTTTATATTCAAGCGCCGTTTACGGATGTAGGCCATCTAGAACGTGTTATTAGAGAAGAAATCCGTAAAATAACTCCACAAACAATTAGAAGGGTTTTAAGGCATTTTTGTGATAGAACCGTTACATGTATGGAACGAGAAGGCGGATATGTTGAAGCATTTGTGTAACATTTTCAATACTTTCTTTTGTGTAAATGCTGTATTTAAATTGTATAATTTCCAATTCTGAACGACTATTCCTTATAACATTTTAAGTATTATTGAAAATAAAGGTACTTTACTCTTATACTAATTTCATATTTTTTGTCATATCTCGTATATGACTAACAAATATTAAAATCTGACAATTTGAATTCAAGTTTTGGATGAAGCAGGACTTTTTATAAAGAATAACTTTTTTTCATAAACCCAAGAATAAAAAAGTTTTCCATTTGTCGCGAACTTAGCTAGACACACAGTATGTGTGATTCACCGTTCGACTTTCATTTGTTTTTGATTTATGACATGAGTTTATTAAAAAGATGGTAATTTTGTAACAATTTGTAATTTTTCGATCTCGACAGTACCGCGAGAGAGGTCAAAGCGACAGTACGTTGGATGCTGCACTTTAAATAAGTACGTGAAGAAAGGACGCCCAAAGGGTGTAACGTTCCTTCGAATGTGAATAAATACCTCAGGCATTTCCCTGAATTAGAATATAGAAGTCCGCATATTTATTACACAATATGCAATAGCTAATTGCTAAGTCGCGTTAGGTTTGAATCTAGAAAACATTGTAAAAGTAAATGTTATGTATTGAATTTAAGTAACAGTATTCCTTACTGGCCATTTATATATGATTTTTAAAAATACATAACTAGAGCAAATATATAAAGAAAATAATTCTATAGAAGGGCAGGTACAACAGAACATAACAAGGGAAGAATTAAGAAAAGTGACACTCGAAGATCGGAGAATAGGAATTATATGCTCAATTTACAAAAAGAGAGATAGTCAACAGTGTTCAAATTACAGGGGCATAACCCTGGGTAGCACGGTAGGGAAATTATATGCAACAATATTTGAAAATAGACTTAGGAAAGAAATAGAGCACACATTAGAAGAAACACAATGCGGATTTAGGAAGGGGTGAGGACTCAAGGTCACATATTCATTTGAAGACAAGTAATAGAAAAAGTAATAAAAACAGGCAGAGAAATACATATATGCTGCATCGATATAATAAAAGGACTTAATAGAGTGTATAAAGAGCACATACTACAAAACAATAAACTATGTTAGAGTAAGAAACGAAAAATGAGAGATGTTCATATGTAAAAATGGACTAAAGCAAGGCTGCCCGCTGAGCCCTTTATTATTTAATATAATGTTAGATGAAGCGACTAAGAAATGTAAAAAACAACTGAAGCCATATAATGTAGGATACTGAAAAATGAAGAAAATACAAATAACTGAGCTAAGCATTCTTAAACAAACAAGAAAATATATGTGTTTACACGCAGTCGAAGTGAAACCTTCAGAAAAATAAACTGCGAGAGAATGAGACGAATGCTGTATCAGGAGTGGGATAATTGTAGGGTAATTTCATTATAATATTGGTACCAAAGCTTCGTAATACGCAGGCGCACACAAACGACACACGTTCTAACACAGGTACAAACATAAACACAGAACGCTTTGAACAAAGCAAGTAGTAATGGGAAAAATCGTTATTTTGAATAAGTTTTAGTTATTTAAAACAGGTTATCGTTATACAACGCTTGGTAGCCAAGAGTGGGGAGGCTAATCTATCTTATTCTCTCGCAGGATAAATCTTATAGATGTATATGTTTGTTTCTCTTTTGTGTTGCTTTTCCGTTTGATCGAGTTTCAAATCACTCACAACAGTGCTAAAGAAGTTTTAACTTCAAAAAGAAATACTAGAAACGGTAAAAACAGAAGTTATCCGCAGGGTAGTGAAACCAGTACTGACACACTCATGCGAGTCATGGACTACAAGCGAGAGACAAAGAAGCAAGGTGAACAGCGTAGAAATGAGATTTCTAAGACGAATAAAATAAGCAACCCGGTGTACAGGGAGGAAGTCGAGATAGAGTTGGTCGAAACAACAATACAACAATCACAATTAAGATGGCTTGGCCATGTTATAAGAATGGCAGAAGAAAGGTTGGCAAGAAAAATATACAAATCAAAAGAAATAGGAAAAATGAGAAGAGGAAGAGGAAGGAAGACAGAGCCAAGAAACTCAACTCCACACAACCCAACACTTCAACGGGTTTCGGGATTAAGTAAGTAAATAAGTTTATTTTTATGTTAAGTGTGTGCAATTTGTATCTATTTTGGGCGAACTGCGCTCCTTCGTAGAAGCCAACATTATTGCAATTACAATACAATTTTCCACGTGTTCAAAGTACATTAAACGTATATATATATAAGACGAGTTGACAAATAAGAAAATCTATGTATGAAACAACTAATACTCAGAAATACAGCGTCATTGGTCCATCAGCTTCATTGTTATCCAGTAAAAAGATTCAGAACACTGATGCAGAAGCTGTTGTCAATATAATAAACGATTCGTTAAGAGAATTTTGTATCAGAGCAACCCAAGTCACAATCTTCGTTACTGACGGTGCCGCAACAATGCTGAAAGTTGGTAGGATGTTGACAAAATATGCTTTCCGACTTTTCTTCACATAACATGCTTCATACACGCATGTGACCTCGTAGCAGAAACCATTCGAAAGAAGTAGCCGATGGTGGATAAGTTAATAGCATTTACCAAAGAAGTCCTTATTAATTCTCCCAAACACATCCATCGCAATTGTGTCTGAAATTGTCAGCACCACCTCAGCCTGTAATAACGCGATGGGAAACGTGGCTCCAGGCAGTATCTTACTATCAGAAATTTTTTTCATAAGTGAAAAGTGTCATTTTAAAAATTGATTTAAATGATTCTGCAGCAATTCAAGATAGTTAGCAACTTTTTTCTAATTTGGACGTTCAACAACAAATAAATGAAATATCCCTGAACTATTCTGAAGTTGCACAAGTTATAGAGCAATTAGAAAACAGTCACTTATGTACACAAGGCGCATTAAATTGCATACAATTTACAAGCCGCTCTAGAAAAATTGAACATTATAGGAGTCGATGTCGCTCAACAATTTTCTGCAATTTTAACGAAAAATCCCGATTTACAAAAGTTTTGGTCTATAACTGAAAATCAAGAGTGTACAAATGAGGGAAATGAATATCTGACATTTGCAAATCTTACTTCACTGGATGTCGAATGATTATTTTTGCAGTATACGACAACGTATTCACAATACCGTCGACGGTCGAATGAATCGACAATTGAAGCCAGGGCGATAGTATTATTACTTTTCACTAATATTGTATATTGCGTACTTAGTTTTATGCGGTACGCCACTGCCGATACCACCTTTTAAGAAACTCCAGTTATGACGTTATCACAACCAAATTTAAATGACAATATCGATTTTTAGTAGTGGAATCCGATAGTAATTGTTCTTCTCTTTATGATAATGCAATGAAATCTGCTTTCTAATGATAGACCTCTCCTACCCATGCACGTCTATGATTGTTTGTGTGAAGTCATTGTATTTAACAAAATTCATCAAAACCATCGATAAATATAGGTCAATTCAATATTTATCTTTCAAAAACAAAAACCGCGGTTAACCGAAACCATGTCTTTATAGGCCTACAGTTAATAACGACGTTTCGTTACAGTTACGTTAGTTACATTTTCTTAAATGACCTATCACTTTTTTATCGTTATAAAATTCTGAATTAATAATAATTTAATATAAACCTAAATTTGCTTTACAACATATATCCGTATAATTATAGTTATGTAGGTATCAGTTTTAGTAAACCTTTAATGTGAATAAACAAACATCCACCGAATTTATCCAAATATATATTGAAGGTAAGTTCAGATTTATAATAAATAATCTATTACTTTAGAGAATAAAAACTTCTTGTCTGGGCTTCTTCTCCAAATATCTAATTGTTTTAAAAATGTAACCAACATGTAATTTTGTCATTAAATAAGGTTCTATAAAATCGTCTACTATTACGTATTACTATTTTATATACTTAGTAAATAGAAGGTTAAAGACGGAATACTTCAATTATATATGAATATAAAGTTTTTAAAACAACACAAAAGAGTAGTATTCTACTTACTTTTATGTTGGGGTTGAATTTATGTCTGGCGCAGTTGATAGCATATCCGTTAGATATCGAACCACCTGGGCAGAATATTCCATCTCCTTTTCCTTCTGGAAATCCGACAATAGTTCTCATTTCCCGGAGAACTATTTCTTCCATTAACGAAAACACTGGTGAAACTTCAAAAGTGTACACGCTAGGATTTAATGCATCTGTTAACCATTGGGCAACTAAACCGTAAGGATCTAAAGAACAATATAGTTGATTGACGAAGTATGGGTGACCGGTCTTTACTGAATATTGAATAATTTCTTTAATCAATTTTGCCAATTCGTCATGAGTAGATGGCGTCTGCTTTAAAGAAAAGTCGAATATTTTCAATAATTCATCTGGATCATGCCATTCTAGAACTCTATTTTCTCTTGAAGTGCCATCGAAAACAGCATCTTTTAAAATAATTTCCATGCTGTCCCGTAAAAATTTTTCATGGTGTTCTCTTTCTGGTAGACTTTTGTAGGTTGCATTTGTTTTTATACAAATTCTCTTTAATTTGTCACTTTTAATAAATTTCTCATCCTCCTCACTCGATAAGCCTGCATCACTCGAAATAGGATCTTCGCTTGTATTGTCACACATTTCTACGTCTATTTTACTGTTAGTCGAAGGCATGATTGAACTAGTGTGTGAGAACGCGCGTTCTGTTAGTTTCCTATCGAGATTAACGATCGTAGTAAGTGAATCACAAATGAATTAGTATACTAAGCAGTAGCTTACCAGTAAACCGGGTAATATATATTAATGCATCGATCACGTGAAGACCTTGCTTTGTTAAACTTTCCCCGCTTCAGACAGAATAATAGTCACTGACCAAGGTTTTAAGCGCAAATATTGCGGCCTCGTCACGCCGAAGATCGACGTCATCGAAGACAAGGGGTTCACCAGACCAGTGAAAAGACCGATTTCATCAGCTTTTCAGAAAGTTGATTGATACAAATGAGAAAGCGAATGAACTTAGTTTAGTACATACATTGTTAAACATGAGATTATTTGGGGTTTTATTAGTAAGTTCGCCGAAACATATTCATAAATGTAGTTATTTGTTTCGTAGAATTTATTGTGATGTATGTGATTTACGTAGATTTTTTAATAAAATGAAGTTACTAAAATTTGATTACACATCCCCAATTTTCCTACTTAAAATAATTAAAATAGATACTTACTACGAAAGACCAAATACCCGAAAGAAATGAATGTACATACATATATACAGTCGGTGACAAAATTGAGTGGACACCTGACTGATTTGAGAAGATGGGCCAAAATTACGCCATTTCATGCAGTTTGTGTATGTATTTAGTAATTCGTTTTCTCATTTTAATAAACATTATGTCTCTATATGTAACGTCCACCAACGTACGAATAATAATTCCGATAATCTTCATGGCAAACATTTATAAACGAAAGTATTGATCCCGAAGGTAGGACAAAATTGGGTGGACACTGTTCAGATAGTGATGTCACGTGGTTTACGCGCGTCAACAATGTTAGTAAACAACGTTTTCATTTCCCAACAAGTAGCATCTCTATTGCAATTGCAACAGAGCATCGTTTTTGGTAACTTTTATTTTGTTTACGTAGAAATTAACAATCGCGGAGAAATTTCGTTGCAAATTAAAAACTTAGTTCCTTCTGACCGACTAGAGGGTCTCAGTTACAGAGTCATCGGTGAAAAACAGGGGCGTAGCCAAAAAAATTTCGGAGGGGTTTTCGTGATTCGTTCAAATTTTGTATTAAGTGAAGAATAGATGAGAAAATAGCGCAACTAACGTATATGTTTTTCTATTGTATTACAGAATGCTGTACGTAGATTACTTCTAATGTTATTTTCACTTTTGCACAAAAAAAAACCTGCACAAACGCATAAACTGCTTATAAAACGATATTCAGTCTTCTGGGCTTTGCTGCCATAATTGATTTTTGTTTTTCAAGAAAAGAAAAGTAGCATTGATAGGTTGCGAAAGGTATTAAAATGTCCACATTTCGGGAGGGGTTTGAACCCTCAAAACCGTTCCTTGACTACGACCCTGGTGAAAAATACGATATTTCAAAAATTGCTGTGCAGAGAATGTGGAAGAAGTATTTGAAATATAATAGAACAGAAAATCTATAACGTCGCGGATACGGATACATGCGATCGACGCATTGACAGAGAATGCACTGTTCCACGACTTGAAGTAGTTGAGACTAGACATATAGACGAAAACTGTTGCATAGCGGTGTATCTCGACGTAAGCCCTTTATAAACAACGCGAATAAACGCAAAGGACTAATATTTGCAAAAAGTAGGTGAATGAGCCGATTTCGTTTTGGAAAAAATTGTGTGGAGCGACGAAAGCAAGTTTGAACTGTTCGGCACGAAAAGAAGATCGAAAGTGTGGAGAAAATCGTGCGAGACATAATGAAATATTTATTACTCCCACTGTAAAGTTTCGCGGCGGCTCCATAATGCTGTGGGGTTATTTTTCATTTAACGGAGTGGGAAATAAGTTCTGATCGATACAACTATGAACGCCGATCTATACATCACTGTCCTAAATGAGAATTTAAAAGAGTCCGTAGCAAGAATGGGTATTGCTGAGACTACACAAAGCACAAACAAATGGATTTTTTCGAGGAAATAAAATTTGGATAAAAACTTATTGAAAGTCTTGTGGAGAGTATTCCAAAACGATTACAAGTTGTAATTGAAGCTAAAGGAGAAGACACTAACTAAGTAAGAAATTGTAATATTCAGCATTAAACATTTAGTTGTTAAAATATCCACTTTATTTTATCCACCTTCGATTATCAATATAATCCTATTAATCAATATAATTAACGATAAACATTTTTATTTTGTATTGTATCTCAAATCATTGAAAGACTTTATACAGGAAAGTGAAAATTATATAGAATGGAATCGGTAAAACGTGTGACCTGTAATTGAAGGCAAGGCGTGGCTGCTATTCGTGTACACTCAATTATGTCCCTGACTGTATATACATATATATATACATATACAGGATTTGTTATAATTAGTGTGTCAAAACAAAAATAAGGCACCCAACCGATTCTTTTGTACCGCCGTCTAGTTTATTGCCAGTGATTTGTCAATACACACTCGATGTTCGGCACCGTATCGTAAAAATAATAAATGTCGTTGACCTTACCCAACACATCTAATTTTACATCTCGTTATTTTACTCGATGTACATGACAAAATAATTTCCCTCCGAAACTTCATAATTTTTTTCCAGCTTTCCTATGAAGAGAAAATTTTCCTTCTTACAAATTTTGTGGTATTTGATGATTCATAACTTATAAATAATTTTTCACAACTTGTGCGTAAAATTTATGTAAAAGACTGTATGTGATAAAAGTAAGTCAGTGAGTGTAACAAAATATGTGTGCAGTTCACACGGTAGAAGTGAAACCTTCAGAAAAGTAAACTGCCAGAGAATGAGATGAATGAAGTATCAGGAGTAGGATAATTATAGGGTTTATTTATTAGAATATTGGCACCAAAGCTTCGTAATACGCAGGCACACACACGTACTAACACAGATACAAATACACACAGAACGCTTTGACCAAAGCAAGTAGTGATGGGAGAAATTGTTATTTTACACATATTTTATTCATTTAAAATAACAGTTGGACCGTTACTGTTATGTTGAAATTAAATCATTAAAAATCGTTATTTCGTATTCAACAGTTCTACACGATAACAACATTGTTGTTTCTGATGATTAATTCATGTTATTGCCTGAGTTTTATTTTTATATATTTATATTAGAGTTGTTATTTTATTCCATATTATATAACGGTTTTTTTTTCTAGTTTCTATAAATATTTTTTATACAACATTATTCTTTCTTTTCTTTTACATTTGATAATTTCAAGGCATACAATTATTTTGAAAATATTTCTATAATAAACGTCCAATTCGATGTTAACTAGCGCCATAATTACCGTCCGAAAGTTATTTTTCTACGGGAGTTGTAACTGTCTCGATCAGACAGTCGTAACTTAAGCAAGTATTAGGCAGTGAAGTAGACTATAGTCACTATACCACGTAGTGATGGGACAAAACGTTCTTTTAAAATAACAGTTTCAACCGTTATCGTTATTTTGAAATAACGGTTCCAATATAACAGGTTATCGTTATTTCGTACTTGATAGTTCTAGGCGATAACGCTTCATAATTCCACATTGCAAATGTGCAATTGCGCTTGTGGTACGCTAAAAGGGTGTTTTCGAAAACCACATTATTGATTTCTGACCGTCGGAACCGTTTATCATCAGAAAAGGTGAAAGAGGTCCTACTTATAAATATAAATCACAATTCATGATAACAACATTGTTGTTTTCGAATATACATATATATTATAGCATGAGTTTTATTTTTATTTATTTATATTCGAATATATACATATTTCTTATGGCTGGTTGCACTTTATCTCGTAAGAATATTTTTATTTATAATTGTAATAGAATTATTATTTTGTTCCGTATAATATAACGACTTTATTTTTAGTTTTTATAAATATTTTTTGTATAATATCTTTTTTTTACATTTGATAATTTCAATGTATACAATTATTATCCATAATAAACCTCCCACTTGATGTTGACTACCGCCGTAACTACGGTCCTAGAGAACATGTAGGTACATGATAAGTTATCTTTCTAGGGAACTTACAACAGTTATAGTGGCACACAACTAAATATCACGCAACGACGCCGGCGGCAAATGATGTTTAAGACCGTTCGAAACAGGCCGGGGAATCTGAGAACTATTAAAACGGTATTTTCTTATGCCATCTACGGTGGCCGTCTAAAATACTGACAAGCGCGCGACGTTTCAAATAGTTTGTATGTAGGCATGGAAATTACTTTTCTGTTTAGTGGTTTTCTAACATATAATTTAGATAAAATTTCAGCAAAATTAATTGCTGAAATTTTATATAAACTAATTGCTAGAAAACTAATAAACATGATACAGTTAATGATAACAAAATAAATTATATTTAAGACAAATAAAAACCGGAAATATTGAAAATAAAGGTATTTATTACACAATAATAATAGCATATCTAATAACAATAGAAGATAATTCAAGCAAAAACAGTTTGTATTGCTCGGTGTAATATTTAAATTGAACTTTAGATACATGAAATACAAGAAGTAAATATCTATGAATAAAAGTAGTAAAATGCACAAATTGAAAAATAAAAATATCAGTTATAGTAAACGTGCACTATTATATCATGGATTTGGCTTAGCATAGCTTATAGATGTTGCAGACCCACTAAAAATTGTAGTGTGTCCAAGAACTACACTCTAGCCCCATTATTACAGCAGAAAATTAAACACATGGACTCATTTTTACAAATTGAGTGGGTGCGTGCAAAGTGTCCCGCATTAACTGCATGAACTTAGATGTACATATGTATATACAAAAATTGAATTAAACAATATATAAATATAGAAGAAAAAACAACAAGATATAAAAATACAATTACAAATACATATAAAAACAAACAAGTATATAAAAAATAAATATCTACAAGCTATTGGACATTGTTTGAATATGTTATGGAATCCTTGCCAGCAATTATTTTATTACAAAGCGAATATAATTTAAAAAAATTTTTTTTGTAAATTTGCTCATTAAAAATTTTTAAATTTCTGGCAAGTGTTTGCAATCTACAAAATCACCAAAAACATCTAATAAATTTAGCCAAAGCATCAAATTATCCTCTAAAAATCGGATAAATACCGTAGAATGTATGCAGTTTATTCAACTACACCCAAATTCTCTCATTTGACTGAAGACTGTCTTTTGTCCTGGAGTAGTTGGCAACTCCGAATCAAAAGCAAAATATAGGTACTTAAATAAAATAATAACTTGATTCAGTTGTTATTAAAGTAATAGTTAGAAACACTTTACCAGCTAAATATATTGTGGGCACTGCTACTCTCTTGAAAGTCTATTGTTTCTCATTAAATACTTAAGATTATAATGGCTTCGCCAATATAGAAGTTCTTGGATTTCCCCTTGTCCACGTTGAACAGGTTTGGATTCCCACATGCTTCTGCACATAATGCTGCTCTTCTTAGAGAAATTGATGCACAATACTGCATTGAAACGTGCAATTCATTACACGAACATTTCTTCATCTTCCTTCCTACAAATAATTTTATTTTATGGAATATGGTACATAAAATAAAACAAATTATATGAACTTACCTTATGTAATTATTAAATATTATATTCACTGTTATACAATGTATTTCTAAATTATTATTATTATTAAATGTTTAATGGTTGAATAGACGTGAAAAAATTGAACTAAACCAAACTACCAAACAGTAAAAACAAAAATGGCCGATATCCGAAAATGGTCGATATTTATCAGTAGTATCTACTCCCTTAATTATAGCGACATCTACGGCTACCGTCTGATTTACATTCAACGTTCAAACGATTAGATTTAACATTCCTCCCCTAGTCCGAAAGCACTGTGTATCTATTATTGGACCCACAACGGTTATAAAATAACAAACAGTTAAATAACGACCCATCTCTATTTGCAACGTACGCAATTGAGGCGCCGCGATACAACTGCGTACGCTTCAAAAACGTGGACAGTCCGAAAGCAATCGCTATTTTCCCAGCGGACAGTTGCAACCGTTACTGAGTCCATAAAGGTTCTAAAATAATAGATAGCTAAATAACGACCCATCTCTAATACGCCTTTTCTTTCGGTTCGGCTCGGCAATACGCGGACGTACACAAGCACACATATAATAATCTATATATATCATTTCCTTATTTGTGTGTTCCTCTTTTTCAGTCTATCCAGAGCTTTTTGAAGCCCACTGATTGGCTATAAAGCTGAAAATTGGCATGCGTATAGTAAAACGTCTAGGCCAAATCCTAACGTAGCCGGATTTTTGATTTCTGGCCTGTGGGCAGAGGATTAAGACGAGAAAGGGGCGTGGCAAAATTCAATTTTTTACATTTCAGCTTATATTTTCTTTTTCTTCCTGCCTAGCAGGGACAGGCTTAACAGCTAGTAATAATAATAGTAATAATAATAATAATAATAGTAATAATAATAATAATAATAGTAATAATAATAATAATAATAGTAACAATAATAATAGTAATAATAATAATAATAATAGGTAATAACAATAACAATAATAATAATAATCTTTATTTTCTAATAAGGACATGAGTACAAGCCTTGAAAGAGAATCTCGGGGCGAAGTTTAGCTTTTGATGCAACACCAATCGCCAATCCACCACTTAACCTCGAATATTTTAGTACTAAAATTGAAAGTAAGATGCCTATTTCTAACCTAACCTAATATTTTGTGATAAACATGTAGAATTATAATAATTATAAGAATATAAAAGAAAATATATATGATCTGACCTCACACAAAACACACACCGAGAAGCTGTTTGTTCAGTATGTGGCAACGTAACAATATCCGAAAACCAGCTAAAGACATTTCCTTTAGATGTGAAGAACATTATGACTTTATATATACAATACGAAAAGGATCTTTCATAAAGTGCTGACCTATGTAACGGTGGTGTGATAAGACCCTTATTTCTAATACTGATGTTGTGCACATCTGTCCTAAAAAGAAATCGGTTCCGTATATTCAGCCACCCGCAATCGTGAAAAGTATGAGAGATGTGATCAAATTTCCTGATATTATATATAAACCTCAGACAGAGGTTTTGTACTCTTTGAATTCTTTCTTGATCAGAAACATCAATACTGGTTCCATAACATTTGAACAGTATGTAAAATGTGACAAGACCAAGGAATCACAGAGAAGCATTTTAAGTTTCTTGGGCAAGTATGATCTGTGGGGATACAGACTTCTTAAATTACAATATGCAGATTGAATATTTTTTGACACCTGCTGTCTATACCTAAAAGTGTTATCCAAAGTTAAACCCAGACTCTTGGCCTGGTTCACTACAGGCAAAATATTACCACCCATGTGCAATCTAGACATATTCCCCACAGTATCGCATGCCCTATAACTACTAAAGAACAGTACTGATGACTTAGATGAGTTTATAGTTAGTGTATGGTCTGAACAGACAGTAAGAAGACAATTCAAGTCGTATTGTAATTCATTTAAAGCATCATCACAAGTACTAACTGGAAAGGAGCGGTATATCTGCGTGTCATCAGCATGCATTTGAACTTTAGATGCAGTTATGGATATTAGTAGATTGCACGCGTATAAAGAAAAAAGCATAGGCGCTGAGATTGAACCCCAAGGGGCGCCAGAAACTAATGAAGCTTTGCAAGAAATTTTATCTTGAATTTTGAGACACTGTACTCTATCTGCGAAAAAACTGTTCATCAGATTAATAGCAGTTGTGATAAGCCAATATAATTAAAAATGGACGACATCAATCTATGATCAACAGTGTCGAAAGCCTTGCTGAAGTCCAACAAGACCAGTGCTGTGACATAGGGGTCATATCACGCGCCCCAATTATATCATCGGTCACTCGTAGCAGTGTCGTTCTACAGCTATGACCCGGTCGAAAGCCTGACTGATATTCAGGCAGAATTTTATTTTTATTTAAATGCTCTTGTAATTGCAGACTAATAACTTTTTCAAAAAATTTTGAAAAGACCGGAAGCAAACTAATAGGTCTTAGATCTGCATAAGAATGTGGAGTAGGTGTTTTAGGTATGGGCATCACAAGAGCATTCTTCCATGAGTCAGGAAAAAAACTTTCTATAATACAGCTATTTATTATGTGTACTATATACTGAAAAATATAAGGGCAAGCACGTTTTATCATGTCGATAGTCAAACCATCACATCCACAAGAAGAGGAAGAGACACCAGACACAATTTTTGAAATGAGTTCTTTATCAATTAATTTAAAAGTAAACTGTGCATCAAAAGTACCTTTCGTGTGCACTTGATAATAATGTTTTAATTTAGTATGGTCATTATTAGATATAGGTACTGATTCGATAAAATATCTGTTAATCTCGTCAACATCCTAAAACTCAATGGCATACCAACAGACCTTCTCCTATGTACATTAATAGAACTCAATTCCTTCCAAATTTTTCTTTTAATCAATTGATTTTCATAGGTATTCGAAATACGCTTTCTTTTCAGGAGTAATCGATCCCCTAGTAAAGTTTCTAAGCTCTTTGTAGTAGTTCCAATCATTTTGCCTTCTTGATTTTTGGTATTTTACCCTAGCCTTGTCACGTAGATATATTAGAGTACGAATAGTATCTGTAATCCAGGGGCATTTGTGTCTACGAATAACAACTGTTCTACATGGTGTATGAATATTAAACAAATTCAAGAAGGCTCTCTGAGAGTAAATTTATTTTATTGTTTATGTCAGACATGTAAAATATACAATCCAAATTCAAATCACGTAAGTGCGATTGAAAAAGGTCATAATCAAAATGTTTAAAATCTCGAAACGTATGCAAATTAGGTTGCCGACACTGCAAATCAACATATACATCACAAAAGACCAAATCATGATCTGAGAAATCAATATAGCCAACGCCAGACTCACGAACAAAGGACACATCCGACACAATTATATGATCAAGAAGAGATGTGAGGCGTGTTGGTTCAATTATAATTTGTTTTAGCCCAACAGTCTCAAGGGCCTCTGTCAGATACCTGGTCGCCACATCATCCTCCTTAAGTAGGTCTATATTCAAATCACCCAAACAGAGAACACGATCAGAAAGAAGTAAGTCATTTCCCAATTCATCAACAAAACAGCGGTAAGGCATTTCGGGTGCTTTGTAAACAACACCAGCAACAAAGACATCCCTATCCTTTCCTACGCATAGCCACAATTGCTCGATACCTTCAGGCGATGCAAGCACAGTATAATGCAAACAACTCCTGATATAGAATCCGACACCACCGCCGTGAGCATCGCGATCCCTTCGTATAAATTTGTAACCATCTATATGAATAGCAGTAGCATCAGTTTGCTGATGCTAATATGTCATACCCAAACTCACTGACATGATACAACAATTCATTAAAATGCGCTACCATAGAACGTATATTAATATGTCTAATTTTCATAACCCTAAATTAATTACTAGCAATAAGTTAAATGAACGTAAGAAATTCTAAAATAGAAAATGTAAATAATGTAACTTAATCCTATATAAATAAGGGAACAAACGACAAACTAAACTAAAACAAATTTTGTTCTTAAAAACTATAAATGCAAATAAATACAACACTCCGGAAGAACACGCTAACAAAATAAAAAAGCACGTTAAATACTTATTTCTTCAGATAGACAAGAAATCTACGGGCTCAGCAGAAAATAATGAGGAAAAACAGCTAACATATGTCTAGACGAGATAAATCAGATAGCGTTTTTTGTTTTTTGTTATTTTATTTACAGTTAATAATGCCATTAGTAGTCCAAGTTTGCTTTGAATTATATTTGGCTTGAACTTTCTTCAGTAATTGAATTCTCAGTTTAGTTAAGTGTTCTTTAATCAAAATTTTTGTGCCCTTTAGCCTCTTCTTGTTGTTATATATTATACCGCGCAAATTCTTATTGCAGAATTTTATAATTATCGGCTTCACAGTACCCTTCTTTGAGTCAAACATCGTTTAGTATACAAGAGTGCGGAGATTACTCTATCTCATTCTCTCGCAGGATAAATCCTATAGATGTATATGCTTGTTTCTTTTTAGTGTCGCCTTTTCGTTTCATCGAGTTTAAAATCACTCACAACAGTGCCAAAAAGTTTTCACTTCAAAACTAAAAAGTGATTAAAGAAACATCATGATGCGATGTCGTAACTTACTAATCATAACAAATATTCGAAGTGATTACCGCTTGTGTTGCTCGATGGAATAATGAATAACCGCATGCACGAGTATTCCTACAAATCGTTATAATTGATTAAATAAATTTATCATAAATAGAGTTGCCACAAAACTAAAACTATGAATCTTACACGTAATATGTAACAAGTTAGCACAATGTTTTTTAAGTGGCTGGCCTACAGAAAGCATGTGCGGCACCATCATTCATAAACATGTTTGACAACAACAGTTTGTTTGTTGAAAGTTCGAACTTTTCCAATGTATTTAACAGTACATTTTAAATTACTTCGGCAGTACATTGTTGTACTCATCTGGAAGCTAATACAACTGTAGATGACAATTGATGTGGTTCCATTGTACGCACCATTACATTAAGCGCATTTGTTTTTTGCAATCTGTTATTTCGTCCGCAGATAACCACAGTTTTTTATCTTTCAACTCCGAGTTAATTCTTTTTTCAACATGTTCACGAGCAGATGACACAAATCTTTGTAACGATGCCCGACTTGGTAATTTCCATTCCGAATATTTATTCGAAAAGAAGACATATGCTTCGTTGTCTAGTAAATTAAACGTTTAAATTTTTCATAGTGTCGTATGCAACTTTTTTTGAAGAATGCTCTTTACTATTTATATAACGTTGACAATCCCTTTTGAACCAACACATTAAAGGCGTATTACAAACTACACATTGAAGTTTAACACCATCACAATTTGGATCTGTCATGTCTGCTATAAATTTAGTAATATTGTCCAACATAGGTCGTTTTCGCAACGTAAGCAACATTTTTAAAATAAAACTAGAACTACGAAATAGTATTTACGGCAGCGCACATATACACACAACAGATCTCATTGAGACTCGCAGTTATATTGAAGGTTGTATCGTCCTCCGCCACTGTTCGTTGGTGCTAGTGAGCAACCCCGCTCATAAACGAATGAATGTGTCTCCATAAGTAAAAATGTATGGTATAAGTCAAACGAACGCAGAGTTCATGCCATCGGCTTATACGGATAACATTCATCTGACCTTATTCAATGTATGCCCGAATGTTACTACTGTTTATATTTCTACATCTAAACTATAAACATTGGTAATGCCAGCGATATTCGAACTTTTTCATGCGATTTCCTTCCGAAATTTCAAAAATTCATTTCGGCTTTCCTGTGATAGTAGGAATACTTTTTCTCTTATTACTGTGTTACATCCTTTGAATTTTCTTCAGTTTTAATTTGATCTAGTGTATTTACTTATTGTTAGTTATTAACCACTGTTTGGTTTAGATATATAATTTCTGTATGATTTTGAGATAGCCATGCGGTAGCCATATGGTAGTTACCAGCGGTAATAACAAAATTTTGAATAAAGAGTTACAGTCAGTTAATGATTAAATATCGCTGAGAAATTCGTGTGTAAAACACAGAAACAAAAGATGGTCCAATCGAACCGGATTGGAAAGTAGTACCGATAAGAGGTAGCGGTGAGTCGATTGCAAGACAGTTGCAACCTAAGTTAGAAAAGATCTATGGTCTTTGGGAAGAATTCAATGAGGTGTAATTAAAAATCGAAAGCGTTGAAAGGGAAGTAAATTCAAATACTAAAGAGGAATTTGAAAACGGTTACTTTAACATAACGGCCAAGACAAAGGAAATAATTGATGCATATTGTGCGAAACAGGCAGAAAGTTTTGATAGAGTGAGAGTTGATAAATAGGTTAGAACAAACAAATAATGCAATTGATAACGGGGCAGGGTTAGAATTAAAAAAGTTTAGTTTACCGGTGTCTCATAGAGAATATGATAGATGGTACCAATTTAAAAATACATGTAATTCATTACTAGATAAAAACAAAAGGTTTGATAATGTACAAAGATTTTATTACTTACTCGATTGCTTAAGGGGTGAAGCGGAAAAAGTAAAAGCAAAATTGATGATGAAGCGTGAAATATTTTAATGGAAAAATTTGAAAATAAACCGGCATTAATACAAAATCATTTAAAAACGTTAATTGACGGGAATCTGTTTCATTATTAAGAAAATTTATACATGATTTAAACAAACGCGTAAGAGCGTTACATTCAGTCGGGAAGTCAGTTGGATCGTGAGACAGAATATTATTTTTTTAATGTCGAGAAACTTAGATTTCTGTACAAAAACAGCATGGGGAAAACTAGAATAGAACAATTTAACGGGGTACCGGATTTAGGGGATTTTAAGAAGTTTATGGTAAATCGATGCAATGCATTAGCAGCGTGTGAAGTAACCAGCAAATGCAATGCAAACAACAACAAACAATGCGTATCATGTGGGTTTTGTAAAGATTAGCATCACATTTATTATTGTAAAAACTATTAGCGTTACCAATAGCACATAGGTGGAAGCGAATTCGAATATTAAAGGTGTGTACTAATTGTTTGCCTAAAAGTCATTTCATGAAACATTGCTATGCAACGAGTTGCAAAAATGTAGCAAAAATTGCATGAAAATAATAACAAGTAGCGAACACGTAAAATAGCAAACGATGCTTTAGAAAACGATAACTTTAATGTCAATTTACACAGCCACTCAAAACAAGAGAACCAGGTCTTCTTATCAACAGCCATTGTGCAATATTGCCAAAAAAGACGGAAACTTTCAGACGGCTAGATGTTTGCTGGACAACAACAGTGCCGTTTTATAACACGAAGGCTACGAAATATATTAAAACTGCCTGCGGTAAAAGTAAATGTACCTATTTTGGTATGAAACAATTTCCAAGCAAATTTAGGATATCTTATGTTGGATAGAATCACAACAAATATTCCTTCAAAATCTTTTAATACAGCAAAGTTAAATATCCCTACAAATTACAAATTGGCAGATCGTTACTTTAACGTGTCAGCGGATATTGACATCATGCTAGGTGCAAACATATTTTTCGACATATTGTGCGCAGGTCGACTGAAATTAGGGTTTGGATTACCGACTCTACAGAAAACTTTGCTAGGTTAGATAATAACCGGTCAAATGTTTATGTGTGCTCCAGATGAAAAAACAAGGCTATGTAATTTGTCGAGGAACAACGATTTGAGCCATGAATTAGAGAAATTTTAGATGGTGGAAGAGTGCAATACCACGAAACACTATTTTCGGGAAGAGATAGAATGCGAGTACCATTTCCAGAAAACAACGTACCGGGACGAAACCGAAAAATTTGTGGTTAGTTTACCAGTAAGAAGTAATATCCATGAACTGGGCGAGTCAAAAGATATGGCTGAAAAACGATTTTTGACATTAGAAAGAAAATTAGAAAGGAATAAAGAATTGAAAGATCACTATGAACGAATACTTTGTGACGGTTTTTTTTTGGCACCTCTTCCTCGTTTCTAAATCCTACAAATCGAGGCCCGAAATTCCCTACTCCACCAATTACCCCCAGGAACTCGTTCGCACACAGGCGCCAGCCGGCTCGTCGGCGAGGGCGTGGTTAAAAGGGAATAAATGATATGAGGGCGCCACCTGCTTCACCCCTCCTGTGCGCTCCTTGGTAAGCAGAAAGCCAAATAAATAAAATTAAAGGGGCTAAAAAAGATTGGTGGGCGGTCGTAAGGAGAACCTCGATACAATTAAAACAAACACGTAGCGTCGATGAGTCTTTAATATGAACGAAGTTAGAAAAAAACAAAATATGTGAATGTGCAATTTTTAAGAAAAATAATATTAAAGTCCGATACCTCTGGCCGAAGGGGTCATTTACATACAACCACTATACTAAGTACTAAATAAATATTACTATGCCTAAGTAAAAAAGAAATATTCGACTCGACTCTATAATTTTTGTGACGCTAAATAAAATTTTAAATATACATTTCGATAAATATTCGAGTCGACTCTAAACAAAATTTTAAATATGGAAAGCGAAAGGTCAAAAAAACATAAAAAGAAAGAAAACTTGGGAAGGATGGAATTTCACACTTATCTCTGGCGGCAATTCCAACGGCGGCTGTCGGCGACGGACGGCAACTGATGGAGTCGGTCAACGGTTCTCCTCCATCCGAGCGTTAATATGGTTGACTGGATACGTCCCGGACTACTGTAGAAGCCGGATTCAGAAAAAAAGGAAACTCGTATCCCAGGCCCGATACAACATCAACCATGTACGAGGAAAATCCCGTACGAAACCAGAAGATAAATAGGAAAAAGAAAACCCCTAAGAAAAGAAACTTGAAATATGATTAGGATGGAGAACATCGCTTACCGTTCTTCGAACAGCGTTAATTTCAACCAAAATAGCGACGGGACCACGTGCTAAGATAACTCCGAACATATCGGTTCCTCCGCCCCTTTCACCTCAATCTACGGTATCGACCAACAAACGGGTGACGGAAACGAAGTACTTCCCCGAATATCCAACACAAGGTTGCAGTTCCTCAGAACTATACTTGAAGGAAATTTTACTTCTCGCACAACGTGATCACTCTACTACCGTCAACGATCTTCTCCCCGTCTCGAATAAAACGGAAACGGATATTATTCGGCGTAGAGACCGCTATCAAAAAGAGTATTGAAAGGATATCGGCAGTAATATGACTCTCCATGTCTAAAATAAGGAATCAATAAAATTTAAAACGATGTTTGATTAAATCAAATCGATTGTAACGATCGACATTATTCGAAGAGGAAAGAAAGAATAAGAAAAAACGTAACAACTTAAGCATGAGCCACATGAGTAAGACCAGACGATTTAAATACGAACACACAAAGCAAGGTGTTCTATTTACCGCATCATAGCGTCATAAATGAAGCGAGCATTACGACCAAAATTTGAATTGTGTTTGACGCTTCGGCTATATCATCGTCAGGACTCTCACTAAACGATGTTTTAAAAATAGAGCCACACATACAGGCGAATTTATTTACGATGTTATGCAGGTTCGGAAGGCACAATATCGTGATGACTGCAGACATTGCGAAAATGTATCGAATGGTAAATATTCAGAACGATCAACGAGATCTTCAATGAATTATTTGGCGTGACGATTCATCAAAAGAACTAGGCTATTTCAGGCTAAATACAGTAACATACGAGATCAGTCCGCCGTGGTTTTTGGCTACAAGATGTTTACAACAAACGGCTTTGGATATCCAAGAAAGTGAACCAATTATAGGAAACATTATCGCCAACGATTTGTATGTCGATTATTTAATAACAGGTGCATCATCTGTTGAAAACGCATTCGAAATTTGCAAGAAGGTTTATTCTGTTCTATCGGATTATGGATTTATATTAAGAAAATGGAATTCAAACTGCCCTGAATTAGTGTCTGATCTCTCAAGCAACGATTGTGATCAAGTAGGGTATTTTATTACAGATAGTGACGGCACTAAAACTTTAGGTGTGGTTTGGAAATCTTAAAGCGACGAATGCGAATATATTGTAAACGTACCAACAGGAAATCAAAGGGTCACCAAGAGCAGTATTTTATCTATGATTTCAAAAATCTTTGATCCTTTGGGATTGGTGGTCCTATAACGACAAAAATGAAAATAATATTGCAGCGTTTATGTACATTAAAAAGTGGTTGGGGTGAAGTCATTCCACTAGATTTATATACATTTTGGAAAGCATTTGAGCGACAATTACCGGAATTGAACAAAATTAAAATACCAAGACAGGTAGCTATTTCGAGATTTATATATTTAGAGCTCCATGGATATTGCGACGCGTCTCAGCAGGCCAGTGGTGCATGTGTGTATGTGAAGTCAAAGGATTCAGATTGTAAAATCGCAGTTAGGCGTTTATGTGCCAAGTCGCGCGTAGCTCCGATCAAAACTATTTCCTTGCCACGACTGGAACTGTGTGGAGCGGTTTTACTAGCAAAATTAATGAAAACGGTATAAGAAGCATTCAATTATGAATCAATTAAAACATTTTACTGGTGTGATTCAACAATTGTGTTAGCCTGGTTAGCAGAAGAACCTTGCGTATGAAACACCTTTGTTGCAAATAGGATTACTGAAATTCAAAAGGTCTCGAAGAAAATCGATTGGCATTATGTACCATCAAGGCAGAACCCAGCAGATATAATATCACGCGGTGCTGGTCCATGCTGGTCCAGAAGATTTGGTAATTTCAGAGTTATGGTGGAACGGTCCGCAATGCTGTGGGGGATCTAATCGAAACGATATTCAGATCTGAGGACTATCCAGGGGAGGTACCTAAACGAAGGAAAGTAATTAAGCAAGTCTAATTGTATTCCTTCAAATAGTGAAATAAATTCCTCGGATCCTTTTTTGGGCGATGATAAGTTAATAAGAGTGAGTGGGAGGCTTAGGAAATCTAATCTTGAATATGAACGAAAATTTCCGATCATCTTACCTCAGTCTCATCACTTAACTAAATTAATAATTAGAAACGAACATCTTAACGTTCCAGTGGTCGCGCCCTTCTGTTAGACAAATTTAGTCGCGCTGGGTCTGCTAGACCCGAAGAAAGAAATTTCCTGTATTTTTTGTGTACTTGTACAAGGAAATCAGTTATTGTTGTGTTTGCTGACATATATATTACTTGGCAAGATATAATACGCAGAAAAGAATTTAGCTATTAACTAACTGGTAAGATATGAAACAATAGAAAAATATACAAATTCAAAAATTTAACCAAAAGAAGGTTAAAAAGAACAAACATACACCCTCTGTCCCAAAAGTAACCGCAATAGTTCGAAATAAAGCACGCTATGTATGTTATGTCCACAAAAATCATTGTATTTATTCGAAATATTCTCAATGTGCTACAATACATCGATTTGCACGGTCAACGAGTGCTTCAAACGACTTTTTCATGTCGATCTCTGGGATGGCCTTTAGGATGCCGGTCGTCGATCTTTGAATGGCGTCTACGGATGCATAATGAACTCCTTTCTGCTTCAAATGAAGACGAGGGAACAGGAAATAATCGCATGGGGACAGATCAGGCGAATACGGTGGGTGCTGTATCGAATATATTTCATTTTTCGCCAAAAATCGGTGACAATCGTTGCTCGATGACACGGTGCGTTATCGTGCAGTAATCTCCAGCTGCCTGGCTCGCGATATTCGGGCCGAACACGACGAATGCGACCCAGCAAACGCCTCATAACATCGAGGTAATATGCACCATTAACCGTTGAGCCGTATGGAACGAACTCCTTATGGATAATTCCCTTCGAATCGTAGAATGAAATCAGTATTGACTTGATTTTCGACTTCTCCATTCGTGATTTTTTCGGATTTCCTTCTTCTGGTGACCTCCACTCTGCGCTTTGACGTTTGCTTTCTGGTTCGTATTGAAAGCACCACGTCTCGTCACCAGTCACAATCGTTTTCAAGAAGTTTTCATCTGCACGGGCTCGTGCAATAATGTCTTTGGAGTGTTCGATTCGAAGCGTTTTTTGGTCGTCGGTCAATTTGTGCGGAACAAACTTCGAATTGACTTTCTTCAAACCAAGGGTTTCAGTCAAAATGCGCTGAATAGTTGTTTTAGGGATGCCAAGCTCCATTTCCATAAATCTCACTGACGATTTCTTCGAAATTTTCACAAATTCGCGCACTTTTTCCACATTTGCCTCGGCCAAAGTTGTCGAAGGACGACCGGCTCTTTCGTCATCGTTAACATCTTCTCTGCCTTTACGAAATCGTCGATGCCACTCGAACACTTGCCTCTTCGACAAACAATCGTCGCCATAAAGAATTTGCAGCATTTCATACGTCTCGGTTGCAGTTTTTCCAAGTTTAAAACAAAACTTAATATTGACTCGTTGTTCGTGACTCATTTTCTGACCGTTTACGAAAAACACTCTCACAGGATGCGTGATGTATCAGTTGACTATGCACCAAATGTCATGAAAATTTGTCAGGTTGGTAAGGAAGAGTCCCACTACAATAATCAATCAACTATCAAGAGATGACGCCACTGGTTTCTGATTTATAGACGCATTGCGGTTACTTTTGGGACAGAGGGTGTAATTCGTAATAGATATTATATATATCCAATAGACACCTCAGACGTGAAACTAATCATGTTGCAATTTATTTAACTTACAAGTGTCACAAAAATATTCGCGTGGGTTAAACATTGAAATTTAAAACAACTTTGGCAGTAATATCGTGTTTTATTGTCTTTCCCTTTGCAATTTTCGCATCTTTTTCTTGTACCTTCTGCTGGCTGTTGTGGTTTTTGAGAAGTCCCGGCAAATTTTTGGCGACGACTTTTGACCTTTGGTGGCAGGTTTGTAAGAGCAGAACGACACTTTAAACGCTCATCTATTAATTCGCGTGCTAAAGATTTCAAATAATGCCTTCTCATAATGTTTGTTTTAGGGTTATTCGCTGTATATATTATTTGGGAGTTGATACCTGCTACATTCATAAGTGCGTATAGGATAACCATTGGCCAGCGCCTAGTATTTCCGGCGCAATTATAGGTAGCTTCTAATTTGTCGACTACATCCACACCTGATTTGGTTGAATTATAAAATGTTATTATATCTGGTTTTGATTGTTCCTTTGTACATGTATCGATATTATCATCGAAATGCATGCTCGACACAAAAACAACATTCTTTCCTTTTCGTGGAACGTATGAAACAATTGTTTGATTTTTCTGGTAACCGAACATAGTGGAATAGACTGGTCGACATTTTGTATTCACAAATTTGGGTGGCAGTTGCCGTTTATTTTTTCGCATGGTTCCCACTAGTTGTCTCTAGTCTAGTAGTCTCTAGTAGTCCCACGGTTGTGATCTTTTGCTAAATCCTCCACTAAGTTATATGTTGTGAACCAGTTGTCTGTTGGAATATTTGTATGTTTCAGCACTAACGTTGTCCACATAGAAGTAGTAACCGATCTAAGACCCATTTTTGAATTGTTTCAAAAGATTCATAGCTAGAAGGGGCTTATGTTCACATGTATATTCTGATAATGGTACTAATTATATCGGTGCAAAAACGAAATTAAACATATTAAGGAAATTCTGGGAAGTATAAATTACCCTGGCAGATTAAACAAATTTATAAATAAAAATAATATCTCATGGCATTTTATACCACCAAAATCTCCCCACCATGGAGGTTTATGGGAATAAAGTCCGCGAAATATCATGCCACCCGGATTATAAGAAACCAACTTTTGGCTTTTGAGGAATTAAGCACTCTATTTTCGCAAATTGAAGCAGTATTGAATTCCCGACCCCTCACTGAGTTATTCTCTAATCCTAATGACATGCTCCCTCTAATACCTGGTCACTTACTTATCGGCTCTCCGCTAACTGCGTTACCTGAAGTGTATGTTACACCAGACTCAAAAGGCATGACCTTCTTAAGAAGTTGGCTCAACACTTTTGGAAGCGATGGTCCCATGAGTATTTAGTTACTCTGTAGCGACTCACCAAATGGCATAACGCACAACCTAACATCAAGATTAAGTCTCTTGTCTTACTTTTGGAGGAAAATGTACAACCATTGGAATGGAGGTTGCGGCGAGTGATAGAGCTTCATCCCGGAAGTGATAGTATGATAAGAGTAGCAACCGTCCGAACTAACAAAGGTGTGATAAAACGTTCGGTTCAGAAAGTGTACGTTTTGCCAATTTACGAAAATGACAATTTAATGGACTAGATTTAGTGAGATATGCGAAGATTCATTTTCATGTTTATATTTTGTACCATTGCATTGTATGTAGAATGCATGCTTACATATGTTATTATATTTGTTTTGTTTGAAAGATAGATCTTCCAAGGCCGGCGGTATGTTTGGTTTAGATATATAATTTCTGTATGATCTTGAGATAGCCTTGCGGTAGCCATACTTACTAGCGGTAATAAAATTTTGAATAAAGAGTTACAGTCCACATGTCTCTCACACGTATACTACAATTTTAACAGATGTATTCTTATCTTCTGTGGAAATTATGTTTCTCAATCTAAATTTCATATTTCACCAGCATAATTCTCCAGTGCCCACATCTAGGATTACTAAGCAATGGTTTGAGGAAAACAACATAAGTTTACTATGGTTTTCGAGAAGTTCAGATATTAATCTCATACAAAATGTGGGGGATTTATCGTTAAAAGAATGAACCAATGTAATTTTAAGCCTGAAAACGTCGACAAATTAAAGGGTGTTAGATAATAATGGCGCTATTACAAAATATTAACTAAAAATTTAGATTAATTGATTGTTCAAATAAATGCATTTAACAGTTTTTTTTGCGTTTGTGGCTAGATTATTTTTGACATTAGATAAGATATGATTGACGTGAACATGACAAGCGACTGGTTTATACAGATAAAAAATAGTCAAATTAGCCTATAAGACTTGTCCCGATTTTTGTTGCCGCAATACCTGCCCCATCATGCAGTCATTAAAACTTCTAGCACCACCACCAAAACACGTAGTACAATATCTGCATAATCTTCTGTATAAAATTCATTATGAGGAAGAAAATAATAATAAAAAACGAAAAAAACAGAAATACAAGAACTAAGCAAGAATATACAAGCAATCACAAGAAAGGCGAAGATTATACAAAATAACACCAAACTCGAATTAAATATATACGTACATAAATGTCAAAATTTAACAGTAATGTTTTTGATAGAAATCACATTTGAATACACTCTTATTGTTCTGCAACCTTGTGGGATGTGTTTCTCGTGAAATTATGTTAATTGAACAACGATAAATATACAGTAAGACTGCTTACTGAAGGAAAACCATAAAACATAGCAGTTCACATAGGAGTAACCCTCTCAACAATCTCATTAAATATCTTTAGAACAATTTGTCCTGAAAAGTAGCCACAACTAACTACAGTATTACTTTGTACATATACATGTGCAATAATAAAACTAATTGGAAAATTCTGCGTACATGAATCATATGAAAGTCAACACGCTGAAATAGAGATACATATATAGGTACTCTAAAAATAATATTGACACCATACTGGGCTAAGAAAAGTCAAACTACATTGGAATCAACTGAATAGACTTGAAGTCAATTAAATCAAAAGAGCAAATGACATCACTTTTACGTAAATATAAATAATAATTGAACACTGATCTACGAAAAATACCTCACTTAAAGTGTAAATTACAAAGAACAGCAGGTACAGTAAGTTAATATTTAAATCCAAACCAAGGCGGCCTTAGAGGTAGGCAGCTATTCTAACAAAATCGTATACATACTGATGCGTAATCTTTAATTTTTGTTAACTTACTATACACCGATCTTTATTTGTCCAAGACCAGTACCCTATACATTAAAAGACAAAATAGAGAAGGAACTAGAAAGATTGAAGAACTTGAACATTATAGAAAAGATTACATATTCCGGCTGGAGTAGTCCAATCGTATCAGTTGTGAAATAGAACGGCGACTTACGACTACGTGCGGACTATAAAGCCACAAATAATCGATTCCCGAAAAATAACTATCCAATTCCGAGAATAAAAAATTTATTTTCTAAAATGAATGATGGTAAATACTTTTGATCATTGGATATCAGTCAGGCATATTTGCACATACCAGTAGCGCTAATGAAAAAAGCGCTATGTTACAGGAAATAAGTGGTCATCGCGGAGCGTTTAAAGTAAAAATATTAACGCTTGGAATTAAAGTAGCTCCAAATTTATCGCAACGTTTTATGGATCAAGTATTGACTGAGCTGAAAGGAGTACCTTGTTTCTTCGATGACATTCTAGTGGCGTAGTCAACACAGGAATAGCTTTTGACTAATTTAGAAAATATATTGATGCGACTACAAGAAAATGAGTCACACTTGAGGAAAGAAAAGTGTCAGTTTTCCTTGGACTCTATTACATACTTAAGGCATAAGATTGGTGAAAGAGGATTACACCCGTTCCCAGAAAAAGTAGATGCAATTAGGAAATGCCATCGATCAACAAATCTAAATGAAGTTAGAACATTTTTAGGGTTGATAAACTACTATAAAAATACAATAACTAAATTATTACGAAGAAATACACCTTTCAAGTGGTCAACTGAATATGGAAAATTATTCAAAGATCTAAAACAAAAATAAGCAGTGACAAAGTCCACCAGCCTTTGTTACTTTGTTGACGGTTCATAAACCTCTTACAAGAATTTAATTTAAATTTAATTCAGATCAGCTGATTGGTTGAACGAACACTTTCCAAATAGACGCGGATGGTCCAGTAGCTTGGCCAACACGGTCCTCTGGCTTGAATCCGTTGAGCTGTTATCTTTGGGGACACATGAAGCAACAAGTCTATAATATAGACATTACAAACTGCTAATAATTACTGGAAAAGATTCAACATGCCCCAAACACTACAAGAAAAGCCCCAAACATCATACGTCGAGTAACAGAAACTTTGAATCATCGATATGGAATATGTGTTCTAGTTGAAGGAAGACATATTGAACATTGAAATTGTTTTTCCTTTTCTAAAATGGTTTCTGGTTTGTCAAACTTTTGTTAAAATTGATTAAATGTTTACAGCAGTAAGGTAATTTTACTAAACTATTACTCAATTGGGTGATTTTCTGGTTTCGATCATCGGAATAATTAATAAGGAGACATCGCAACTTGGAAAGGCTACGACGAGTTCACCGGACCTATCGCTCGCTTATCATACCACAAAATCAAAACACAACAGAACCGGACAAAGCACGAATAAAATAAAACATCTGTTAATTTAAGATTATGGGTTAAATTAAGTTGTAGAAAGTGACAAACAGTACGCTTGATGTTATGGACACAGATGACGCAGATCAAGAGGTACCAATCCTTTCGGAAAGAGACCAACAATAGCCAGAACTCCTCCATTGAGAGAAAAATCTAAAGATGCCACAACTCAAGAAGGCACACGAAGAGTTACTACATGTTCATCAGAACTTCCAAAATCCTTAACCTATCCAAAAAGCGGACCAAAACACACCAATGTCGGTAACAGATTAGCAGACGGTAAATTATTCAAAGCGCCTACGAAGCACTGAGAAGTATCACAGCAAGAAACAACCTAGAATCACAGATTACTGGTTAAGCAAATCAATTGAAACCAGTAACAGATTTGACGAACTGGATTCAGAAGAAGAAGTCAACAACAAGGAGGCTACAACTGTAGGTAAACTTCCCAAACCACCACCAGTAACTGTGTACAAAGTCCTGTATGCTGATAATATTCACAAAGTAAGATAATAAAATAGAAGATTATACGATCAAAACTCTTGGCTCGGAAACCGTGAAGATCCGGCTAACAAACCCAGAGGACTTCTCCACGGTGATCAAAGTACTAGACGAAAAAGAACGGAATACCTACCATACGTATAAACCAAAATCAGATCAAAGCTACAGAACAGTACTAAAAGAAACTGGAGATTCTTGGGCATGTAGTCACTAACACTTACAACATAAAACACAAAACAACAAAGCTTAGTCTCTGTACCGTTTCTAGATCTAAAAACAAAAGTAAACAATAAAGACGTATATAACATTACAAAACTAGGACATGAGATAGTCAAATTTGAGTACCCACGAGCAACAAGAATCATCCTACAGTGCACTAATTGCCAAGAATTCAGTCACACCAAGAACTACTGTCGCAAAACATCCTCCTCCAACAAACACGAGATGACAATGTGAAATGCTCCAACTGCATGGGTATACACCCTGCAAACTACCGAAGTTGCACAATTTACAAACAGCTTCAACAAAAACTATATTCCCCACTTAGAGAAAAAAAAATATTCCTCTACCTGAAACTATCACCACCTCAACGTCCCCACATAATACGATACATAGAACATATGCTCAAGCTACCCAAAGTAATCTTTCCAACCAAACTGGAACACCAATTATAAATAATGATTACAACAAATTAGAAGAAATGCTTAGCAAACTCACGGAACAGATGGGCACAATACTTAATCTGCTAACTACAGTTAAATCCAAACTTGCTTAATGGATCAACACAAATACATATTAGCAATTTGGAACGCCAATGGTCTTCATCAACATATCGAAGAATTGAAGACATTCTTAGACTATCATAAAATTGGCGTTATGTTAATCTCTGAAAAATAAGTTATAATTACAATAAAATCACTGTTGCGTAGTAAATATACTTGTTTATTACTTTACTTTATTTTAACATTATACATCAGACCATGGGTCTCCAAACTACGGCCCGCGGGCCAAATCCGGCCCGCCAGTGTCATCAATCCGGCCCACGACAGCTAATAGCTTATTGTTGTTGTGATAACTTGGATAAAAACACAGAATGATAATAACTCGGATTTATTTATTTGCTAAGTAAAGCTTAATGACAAGTATAATACACAGAAAATTTAACTTAAGCACAATAACTAACAAATAATTGAAATGAATTCAACGAACATTATAAATATATATAAACATTATAACATAAAATAAGATGAGATAATGAGATTTATGTAGTTGTGATATTCCACTGACAATAGTTTGTAGTTGTGATATTCCACTGACAATAGTTTGTAGTTGTGGATCAATTTTACTTGTACCAATTAATAAAAGAGATTTAAAATGCTCATCGGTTAACTTCGATCTGTAAATATTCTTTACGTACTTAATTTTGGAGAATGTTTTCTCACACAAGTAAGTAGTACCGAAAACAGAAAACAGGCCACGAGCAAATTTATGCAAATTATCAAATTGTGCCAGTGGAGGACTCTTATAAAATTCCGACAACGATGAGTTCTGATATTTGTTTTTAAATATATCACTGCACTGTAAATCAATAATTTCCATTTGAAGTTCTGGGGCTAGAGTTTCAATGTCGGGATCAAGAGGATTTTGAAAAATCTTAATTTCATTCGCAATGACATCAAAGTTTGAGAAACGAGTATCAAAATTTATATTCAAAGCACTCAAAGCTTCGACTGCAAAATCTACGGGAAACTGAGTTTCACATGTTTTAAAATGTGTGAAACACTTTTACGCAATTATGATTGAAACAGTATTATTTTCTGCCGGAACGATTTGATATTAGTGTATAAATCAGGGAGAAGCTGGTTTTCTTCTTGCAACCTCAAATTCAGTTCGTTCATATGTTTTGTCAAATCGACGTAGAATGCTAATTTCCACAGCCATTCGCTATTTTGTAATTCGGATGAATTATGATGCTTTTCATTCAAAAACATTTCGATCACTGCTCGAAGTTCAAAGAAGCGCTGAAGGACTTTTCCGCAACTAAGCCAATGTACGGCAGTATGATATGGTAAATCAGTTTCTCCAATTTCTCCAGTAAACTCGTGGAATTCTCTGCGATTCAGCCCAGTTTTCTAAATGTATGCATTTGGTATTGAAATATACGAACAGACAAATATACCCCTTTGTGAATTTGCTACCGCGGCCACGTTTTTCTCAAATTAAAAGGGGTCCGGCATAGTGTAGGCCGGTAACTTAAAATGGAAACCCCGAATATAGCCTTGTCGCAGGTAAGTTGCCCATTGTAAATTGATAAGTCTGCGCTTTGAATTTACAACATTTTACACATTCTTGTACAACTAATTTAGCTAATTCTCGTCCTGATATCGACCAAAATGTTTCACGTATGTGAGCTAGAAGCTGCTGTGGACCTGCGTGCAAGAGATTTACATGTTTGGCCTTAAGTATTAGGTAATTTTGTGAAATGATGTCTAGCCGGTAACACTATCGAATGCTTTTTATCGAAATTGAAACTGGAATTGCTAAGACGCCCACCCACTCTTATTAAGCCCCATTGTCTATAAACAATGTTTCAACAACTTACTTTTCCTATTTAGTGATTTACTTTGACTCAGATCTTTAAAGTGAATGTGAACTTTTTGTGCGATTCATATCAAAATCACAATTGCTTTAGGAATTTCGTTAACTGTAAGAGATCCGGTTTTCCTATCAAGCTGTTTAGCGGAACTATTGTTTCTGAATCTAAAAATGTACATATATGCACAACAACGTTTCATTCTGTGAATGTTTGAGAACCTCTCAAACGGAAAAAATATCTGATCATCGATCGCGACTAAAGATTTTATATCTGGTAATATTTCAATTTTCTGTTCGTTTATTACGCCTCGTGATAATAAATCAGCGGCATTCCCATTAGTTGGCACGTAACGCCAATTTGGGACTGCAGTTAGCTCTTGAATCTCTACAACTCGATTTCGAACAAACGATTTAAGCAGAATGGCTGAAGTATTCAGCCAGTCTAATACAATTTTGGAATCGGCCCAGTATATACTGTGATTTATCTTTAACCTTAAAGAATTTACAAAAACTTACAATGTGTTTTATCATCCTGGTTGATTGATCATACATAGACACAACTACCATAGATAGTTTCGGATGCGTCAGAAAAGAAATGAAGCTAGACAAATTTTGGGCTTTCACATATTACATTACGATCAACCTGTACTTCATTGATTATGGGTAAATCACGTCTAAATTCATTCCATTGGGCACTTACAGTATAGGAAACTGATTCATCCGACCCTATTTTTCTAGCCATTACCTTTGTAACATGACCTTTGCAGTAATTATACATACACTAAGAAGACCTAAAGGATCAAATATTCTGGCTATGCAAGATAGCATTACCCGTTTAGTGACTGTTCTTGGTTCATTTATGAAATTGATATTAAATACTAAATTATCAGTGGTGCTCGACCACATTAAACCTAAAGTTTTTATTGTTTCATTTTCCCCAAGTTCTGAAATTTGCTATTCTGTTCTTTTCAGTTAAATTTTCAAATATTTCCGGAAAATTAGAACGCCATTTACGTAAAGAAAAGCAACCTGACTTTAACACATTTAAAAGTTTGGTGCATAGACGTTTAGCTTCTTCTACATCCGAGCATCCCTCAGCAAGCCGTCTACATAAAAATCGGACCGAATAATTTCTAATACCTCAGGTAGATTATGGCGACATTCATTAGCTAATTGCATTAGACACGGTATCGCTAAAAATGGTGTAAAAGCTGTTCCATAAGTAACCGTGTTTAACGTGTAACTATTTAAATTTTCGTTGGAACGTTTTCGCCATAATATTTTGTTGCAGTGATCTTTGGTCGGGCGCAACCAAAATTTGGCGGTACATTTTCTCGATGTCCGCCGTAAACACAACAAAATGCTCTCGAAATCTTAATAAAATGGACAAAAGGTCATCTTGGATAGTTGGTCCGACCATTTGTAGCTAGCGCCGGATACTAAATTAACCCTTACAGTTTCCGGTACCTTTGTCATGTGACCTAATTGCTCATATTCTTCCAAAAATGCAAGGTATTTACTTTTTAAATAAAGGTATCTACCAAGTTTTGTTGCAAGTGAATAGAACCGTCTCTGTGCTTGTCCATATGACTCACCAAGTTTGCTGACCGAATCCTTGAAAGGAATACTAACTTGAAAACGGCATGTGCGTAACGGCTTTATGAAAATAATTTTCACATTCGATTTCCTCTTGCGACCACTGACTTTTTATAGAAACGTCTTCTAACTTAACAAATTGTTCTAATTGATTTTGTACATCATTATTGCTAATATTCCAACTAAAATTGCAAGCAACCCTTTGAGAACATGTCTCGCCACTGATCTTACCCGCAACGACCCAACCAACTTTGTATTTTGAAGAACTGGTTTGCCGTAGCCTCAGTGTAAATTTCCTTCGGTTAAAATCTTCCAAAATACATCCGCACCTGTAAGCAGCTCGATGGGGCCGGGTTTATAACACCTAGGATCAGCCAAGTTAACGTTTTTCTGGAATATTTAGGTTTGAAATATCTACTGTATTATTTGTCATTAAGCCTGTAATTTTGGGTATGATAAGACAAGGTACAGTGATAATATTGTTGTCTCTTGATTTGAGTGTTATATTGCGTTTGTGTTTTATAGAACAATTACTATTATTTAATCCAGCAACAGCGAAATTAACGGAATTTAATTTCAAATTTAACCTTTTGCAAAGCGAGACTGAGAGCCAGAATCCAGTAAAGCGCCTACTGGTTGTGACATATTATTTTTGTCAAGTACATTAAATAATACTGTCGAAATTAATGTGTGTTTCCGATTTCCAGGATTTGTTGCAGTTAAAGCAATGCTATTATCAGTAGTTGATGCCTCCTTACCATATTCTAACTGTTTATTTTCAAAATGAAGTAAGGTGTTATGTTTCATATTGCATTTTTTACACTGTTTGCTTACATGCCCTCCCTTAAGACAGTTAAGACATAATTTATACTTTTTTGGTTGTTCTAAACGCTCTGAAACTGATAGCTTTCGAAATTCCCCGCATTGATAATTTTTATTCTGCCCCTCACAAAATACGCATTTTTCTAAACGTTTTTTAGATGCAATACTCGAATCAGCTGCAAATAAAGATCTAATTCTTGTAATAGACTTTTTATCTGCTTTGTCGTATTCGTATTTGTTAATTTCTAATCTTTCTAGTAAGTCAGCCCTACTTCTCAAGAAATCATACATGTCTTCTAAAGTGAGATTCTTTTAATTTTTGTACTCCTGCCATTTGAAAAGAGTTGTAGTATCTAAACTTTTAGTTAATAAATGAATTATTAATACATCCCAATATTTTACTTACTGATAGAGAATTTCTAGTGCGCGTAGATGTTTCGAAATTGTATCTATTAATTTGTGTATTTTTATTGACAACGATTTTGATAATTTTTTTATAGCGAACAATCCGTCCAAGTGATTGTAGATTAGAACATATTTATTGTCATATCTTTTACATAAACTTGCCCAAGCGGCATTATAGTTACTTGCGGAAAACTCAAAAGATTTGACTACCTGCGAAGTGGTTCCTTCTAACGAAGCGCGAAGATAATGAAACTTTTGTATTTCGGTAATGTCTACATTTTCAAGAATTAGCGACTTAAATGTATCTCTATATTCGATCCATTGTTCATATATTCCCGAAAATACAAGCAATTTGATATCGGGTATTTTAAAAGGTATTTTATTTTGTCTGTTGTGCGTGTTAGTGGAGCTTACCGATTGATTTATCGAACACTTGTTCTTTTGCGATACTTAAAGTAGACAATTCTCTCAAAATACATTTAGCCTGACTGATTATATGGTAATAATTTTGTTCTACTTCTTCCGTTTCTTGAGAGTAAACCTCGGAATCGTCTACTAAAATTTCTAATTGCGTTTGAATCTTATCAAAATCTGCGAATGCCGATTGTTTTAGTACGACGCTCCTGTAATTCAATATAGTCTTTATCGGCGGGTTTATCGATATTTTTGAATCTGTTTACATATGTTGTAAAATTAGTAATTCTACTTTTCAAACTTTCATCCAATTCAATTTTGTATCGGTCAATGAAGGCGAAAGGTCAAATCCACAATGTACGCGGAAATGTAGGACCTAGTAATTTCGCAAATAGCTACCGAAATAGGAATTGTAAATACGGAAAGGATCAATAGGAAAGGGATTAAGAAGGAATGGCTTCAATAAGGAAAGGGATCAATAAGGAAACCGACTCACTTTTGGTCGATGATGCCAGTACGTATGATGCCAAATCAATGTCCAACTTCAGCTTTGCCGGTCGATGCAATAGATCTTCCGTCGCTGATTCAAATTCATCCGGCTCGAAGGACCAATTATATGTCGCGTAATAAATATACTTGTTTTATTACTTTAGTTTATTTTAACATTATACACTAGACGCATTATTTTTACGACATTTTTACAAAACGTAAACAATGACAAGTGAACTGATGTTTTTTTAGTGAGAAAAGTTACACACACATAGCGATGGGAACTTTAGTACCGAACAATCACAGATCACAAACAAAAAGAAAAGAGACCATCTTTGCATAGCAACAAAACAAACTGGGAACCATTCAGACAAAAATTAGAACATTCTATCTAATTATATTGCGCACTTAAATCAGATAAGGACATACACCCTCTGTCCCAAAAGTAACCGCAATGCGTCTATAAATCAGAAACCAGTGGTGTCATCTCTTGATAGTTGATTGATTATTGTAGTGGGACTCTTCCTTACCAACCTGACAAATTTTCATGACATTTGGTGCATAGTCAGCTGATACATCACGCATCCTGTGAGAGTGTTTTTCGTAAACGGTCAGAAAATGAGTCACGAACAACGAGTCAATATTAAGTTTTGTTTTAAACTTGGAAAAACTGCAACCGAGACGTATGAAATGCTGCAAATTGTTTATGGCGACGATTGTTTGTCGAAGAGGCAAGTGTTCGAGTGGCATCGACGATTTCGTAAAGGCAGAGAAGATGTTAACGATGACGAAAGAGCCGGTCGTTCTTCGACAACTTTGGCCGAGGCAAATGTGGAAAAAGTGCGCGAATTTGTGAAAATTTCGAAGAAATCGTCAGTGAGATTTATGGAAATGGAGCTTGGCATCCCTAAAACAACTATTCAGCGCATTTTGACTGAAACCCTTGGTTTGAAGAAAGTCAATTCGAAGTTTGTTCCGCACAAATTGACCGACGACCAAAAAACGCTTCGAATCGAACACTCCAAAGACATTATTGCACGAGCCCGTGCAGATGAAAACTTCTTGAAAACGATTGTGACTGGTGACGAGACGTGGTGCTTTCAATACGAACCAGAAAGCAAACATCAAAGCGCAGAGTGGAGGTCACCAGAAGAAGGAAATCCGAAAAAATCACGAATGGAGAAGTCGAAAATCAAGTCAATGCTGATTTCATTCTACGATTCGAAGGGAATTATCCATAAGGAGTTCGTTCCATACGGCTCAACGGTTAATGGTGCATATTACCTCGATGTTATGAGGCGTTTACTGGGTCGCATTCGTCGTGTTTGGCCCGAATATCGCGAGCCAGGCAGCTGGAGATTACTGCACGATAACGCACCGTGTCATCGAGCAACCATTGTCACCGATTTTTTGGCGAAAAATGAAATATATTCGATACAGCACCCACCGTATTCGCCTGATCTGTCCCCATGCGATTATTTCCTGTTCCCTCGTCTTCATTTGAAGCAGAAAGGAGTTCGTTATGCATCCGTAGACGCCATTCAAAGATCGACGACCGGCATCCTAAAGGCCATCCCAGAGATCGACATGAAAAAGTCGTTTGAAGCACTCGTTGACCGTGCAAATCGATGTATTGTAGCACATGGAGAATATTTCGAATAAATACAATGATTTTTGTGGACATAACATACATAGCGTGCTTTATTTCGAACTATTGCGGTTACTTTTGGGACAGAGGGTGTACATACGGAAATTGATAAGATAACAGGAAACATTCAGCTAATACTACTTCACCCACATCTTAGAACTGACAGAAATAGCTGGGCAAGAAACGACAAAAAGAAAACTCAAGCCTTTGCAGAATACCTGGAAAAGGAATTCAAACCTTTGGTATTCGAGAATTCCGAACAAGAGGAAAAAGAGATCCAGGAATACTTACAATCCTCCATCCAGTTGGATTTGCCTCCCATACAATCGTAAAATTAAACTTAGGGAACTAATCGAAACAATTCGAACTGGAATAAATAATAAAAACGCACCGGAATACGATCCAATTACCGGAAGAATTTTACTGAAACTTCCTATTAAATGTTACAAACTAATAACATAGATATTTAATGTAATACTCCGAAATAACTACTTTCCAAACAACTGGAAATTATCAGAAATTGTCATGATTTGCAAACCAGGGAAAGCAAAAACCAGAAGGAACCTCCTCCTGCAGGCCTATAAGTCTTTTACCTATACTCTCCAAAGTATTTGAAAGAATATATATAAAAAGACTAAAAACCATACTAAATGATAATAAAATTATACCAGAACACTCTGTTTCCGGCAAAAGCACAGCACCACAGAACAAATACATAGAATTGTAAACGAGATAAATGGGGCCTTCGGCTGCATTTTGGATATCTCAAAAGTCTTTACCAGGGTGTGGCACAAGGTACTTCTGTGAAAACTTAGAACTGCCCTCCCATACCCACATTACCTGCCTACTTAAATCCTATCTTCATAACAGACACTTTATAGTAAAACAAAACAATGAATACTCAAAATTACATCCCATAGAGGCGGGAGTCCCTCAGGGGAGCGTGCGTGGTCTAGCGGGATATTCAATTTGCACAGCAGATCTTCCCTCATCCAATGAAATTCTGTTGGATACAAATGCAGATGACACGGCCATTTTGGCATCCCATGAAAGTGCAGTTATGGCATCGAAAAATTTACAAAGCTACTTGGACAACATCCAAAACTGGTTTTAAAAATGGCGGATCAGGGCAAACCGAAACAAAGTCTATACACATCACTTTCACTATGAGAAGAGAAAGATGTGCCCCCGTCAAACTTAACAATCACCAACTACAACAAGCAGAAAACGTCAAATATCTCGGAATTCATCTGGATAGGAGACTTATCTGGAAAATTCACATCTTCACTAAGAGGAAACAGTTAAGACTTCATTCTAGTAAGATCTACTGGATTATGGGTCGGAAATCGCAAATGACGCTAGAAAACCAGATCCTGTTGTACAAGGCCATTCTTAAACCAGCGTTGTCAGAATTTGGTAAACAAGTTAACAGCGCTCAATTGCACTGGACATTGACTGAACGAAAGATAAAAAAGAAGAGTCCTTGCAAGAATATTTCCTGCATATGAAAGAATTAGCCAGTAGAGGCCGCGTAGAGGAAGATGCAATCATCCAATACATAGTTGATGGAATCTACGACAATGCCTACAATAAAATGGTTTTATACAATGCCAGAACGTTAAATGAGTTAAAGAAAAATTACGAATATATGGTGATATCAAGGAAAAGATGTTCCAATATCCAAAGAGCTAACCGCAAGATAGAATATCTAACAATCTAAGTAGCAAGCCTGAAGTAAAATCCATACGTTGTTATAACTGTGGCATAGTTGGCTATCGTGCAGTAGAATGTCCTTCAAAAGGTAATGGAACCAAATGTTTCAAGTGCAATCAATTTGGGCATCGCTCATTTGAATGTAAAACTAGATCCACATCAAAACCAGGTACAGATTCAACGCAAGCACAAACCGTAAATATTGTTAAGATGTCACTCCCTTATTCGAAGAACATACTAATTGAAAATCAAACTGCTGTCGTACTTATAGATACTGGCAGTAAGATAAATATAATCACAGAAAGTCTTTGTAATGCAATTCATAAATGCTTGTTTAATGGACCACATATTAGACTTATTAGTGGATTTGGAGATGGACAAGTTCAAACTATGGGATGTATAATTTCAATTTTAGAGATTAATGGAGAATTATCTCAAACGGCTTTATACGTAGTACCCCATGACGTTATAGATGCTGATATAATTATTGGAAAGGAATTATTACAACAAGCACATATAGACGATAGAAGGAGATTATGTCATAATAACGAAGAAAAAGCTTCACATGTTTCCAGACATAATGATGATTCAAGCGCCAGAGAATGCCGAATTAGATATAGGTACTACGGCTACACCCGAACAAGTAAAGATTCTAGAAGAACTAGTTCCAGAGTATCGACCTCAAAAGACGAAGACGACAGATATTACCATGAAAATAATTAAATGTATATATATATATATTTCGTGACCTTTTATACTTATCTTATATGATAGATCTCTACCACTAATAGGTCAATAAAACAAGGCTGGTTTGAACAATAGTTATATTTTCAGAACGTTTACAAACGTTTTCGGAACACCTTCGTCAGTGAAAATATAACTAGATAAATATATAAACAAACTTTTGTTTTTTATTTGGGACTATCAACAAAATAACTAGTGACTAGGATTTCTTGATATAGAGGATGTGTAACCAACTTTTATATATATATAAATTATAAAAACTAAATTAATGTGTAAACATACATGCAAATTAAGTAAAACCTTATATCAAAAAATCTTTGTCGAAACCTTAACAATTCTGTTCAAGGACTAGGGAAAACCAAATTCAAAAACCTAGCCAAAGGTTTCCTTCTTAAGAAATGCAAATGTCATTTTAACAAATTGCTATATACATTACTTAAATTTTGAATATCGGTCCTGAAATTAATAGTTTTAGTGTCTTTCTGTATATTTATCATTTCATATATTAGTCTTTTTTATAATTATTCTCTGTTTTTAATATAATTGTGTTTTCAAAATCAAAGTAATGCCCAAGATCTTTGTAATGCTTTGTTGCAGCGGTCATTGCACCAAAATCATTATTTAAAGAATACTTATGGCTATACAACCTTTTCTTTAAATATTGTTTCGTCTGACCGATGTAACAACCATCACAGTCTTTACAGTTTATTTTATAAACTACATTACTCTGATTTTGTTTAATTATTTTAGATTTAGTATTAGTAAAAAGAGATCTGTTACTATAATTTGGAATGAAAGTAATGTTTATGTTGTTTTTATTAAATTCTTTTTTATTTTTCGCTTAAACCTTTTTATAAGGAATAGCGTTATAACATTTATTGTTATTAATTTTAATTCCTCTATTATATAATTTGTTAATTCTATTTTTTATTATTTTTCATAAAAACTATTTGGATAATTATTTTTATCTAAGATTTCTTTAACTTTGTTTAAATTCTTTTCCCCAAATTCAGGATTAGCTAATCTAACCGCTTGATCAACTAAACCGGTAACTACATTAATTTTATGTAATTTTGATGTTTCTGAAAAATAATTTAAATGTCTTCCTGTATTGGTAGACTTTATATGCCAATTTGTTTTCACAATGCCGTTATTATGCATGACTGTCACGTTCAGGAAATTTAATGAGTTATTAGATTCTCTCTCATATGTAAATTTTAATCTATTATGATAATTATTAAATGAATATAATATCTCATCAATACCATCCTTTCTTACGGATGTTACAGACGTTATGTGGATGACTGTTTTTGTTCCGTAAGAAAGGATGGTATTGATGAGATATTAGATTCATTTAATAGTTATCATAATAGATTAAAATTTACATATGAGAGAGAATCTAATAACTCATTAAATTTCCTGAACGTGACAGTCATGCATAATAACGGCATTGTGAAAACAAATTGGCATATAAAGTCTACCAATACAGGAAGACATTTAAATTATTTTTCAGAAACATCAAAATTACATAAAATTAATGTAGTTACCGGTTTAGTTGATCAAGCGGTTAGATTAGCTAATCCTGAATTTAGGGAAAAGAATTTAAACAAAGTTAAAGAAATCTTAGATAAAAATAATTATCCAAATAGTTTTTATGAAAAATAGTAAAAAATAGAATTAACAAATTATATAATAGAGGAATTAAAATTAATAACAATAAATGTTATAACGCTATTCCTTATAAAAAAGGTTTAAGCGAAAAATAAAAAAGAATTTAATAAAAACAACATAAACATTACTTTCATTCCAAATTATAGTAACAGATCTCTTTTACTAATACTAAATCTAAAATAATTAAACAAAATCAGAGTAATGTAGTTTATAAAATAAACTGTAAAGACTGTGATGGTTATTACATCGGTCAGACGAAACAATATTTAAAGAAAAGGTTGTATAGCCATAAGTATTCTTTAAATAATGATTTTGGTGCAATGACCGCTGTAACAAAGCATTACAAAGATCTTGGGCATTACTTTGATTTTGAAAACACAATTATATTAAAAACAGAGAATAATTATAAAAAAGACTAATATATGAAATGATAAATATACAGAAAGACACTAAAACTATTAATTTCAGGACCGATATTCAAAATTTAAGTAATGTATATAGCAATTTGTTAAAATGACATTTGCATTTCTTAAGAAAGGAAACCTTTGGCTAGGTTTTTGAATTTGGTTTTCCCTAGTCCTTGAACAGAATTGTTAAGGTTTCGACAAAGATTTTTTGATATAAGGTTTTACTTAATTTGCATGTATGTTTACACATTAATTTAGTTTTTATAATTTATATATATATAAAAGTTGGTTACACATCCTCTATATCAAGAAATCCTAGTCACTAGTTATTTTGTTGATAGTCCCAAATAAAAAACAAAAGTTTGTTTATATATTTATCTAGTTATATTTTCACTGACGAAGGTGTTCCGAAAACGTTTGTAAACGTTCTGAAAATATAACTATCGTTCAAACCAGCCTTGTTTTATTGACCTATTAGTGGTAGATCTCTATCATATAACATGAAAATAATTACAACAGATGATATACCAATTTACCATACTCCAAGACGACTACCATATACTGAAAGAGATACTGTCGACAAGCAAATTAATGAATTGCTATGGGATGGAATTATAGAACCTTGGGCCTCAGACTACTCCAGTCAAGTAGTAGTGGTTCAGAAAAAGACACCAAGAATATGCATAGATTACAGAAAGGTAAATAAGAAAATTGTGAAAAATCGCTATCCCGTTCCACTCATCGAGGATCAACTTGATAAACTACAAGAAGCTAAAGTGTTCAGCACCATCGACCTTAGAAATTGATTTTTTCACGTTGGAGTTGATAAAGACAGTCGAAGATATACCTCATTTGTAACACACAGTGGACAATACCAATTCTTGAAAGCACCTTTTGGCTTATGCAACTCCCCTTCAGTTTACCAGAGATTTATAAACCAGGTGTTTCGAACTTTGCCAAAAGATGGTATTGTTTTACCCTACATGGATGATTTGATAATACCAGCCTCAAGTGAGAAAGAAGCGTTGCAACGACTAAAATCTGTTCTTCAAATATAAAGTGACTATGGTTTGGACATTAACTTCAAGAAATGTTAATTTTTAAAGAGAAGAAGAATATCTAGGACATGTTATTAAAGAGGGACAAATGATATCCATCGCCTGAGAAAACAAAACCTGTATTACGGTTCCCAGCTCCTACTACTCTGAAGCAAGTTTTCTTGGCTTAACGGGTTATTTTAGAAAGTTCATTCCTAACTATTCCATAATAGCTAAACCACTTAGCGATTTGTTGAAGAGAGACAAAGTATTCAAATCCACTGAAATAGAGAAGTTGGCATTTGAACAGTTAAAGAAAATATTATCGGAAAAGCCAGTTCTAAGTATTTTTAAACAAGGTTGTGATAACGAACTTCACTGTGACGCAAGTAAAAATGGTCATGGAGCAATACTCTTACAAAGATCAAGTGCAGATAATAAATTACATCCAGTACATTACATGGGTAAGAAAACCAGGGATGGAGTATTCGAGTTATGAGCTTGAAGTATTGGCCATTGTCGAGGCTCTACGAAAACTTGGAGTCTACCTTTTGTGGATCCAAATTTAAAGTAGTAACGGACTCTGCTGCCTTCAGTCAAACAATGCGGAAAAAGGAACTAGGAGCACGTGCAGCAAGATGGACACTGTATTTCGACATTCGATGATGTACCGCCGAGTAGAGTAGCCGCGTGGACGTTGTGCTGGCTCTATACAACTTGTATCACATATATATATACATATATAGATATAGATATATAGGAAAATGTCATCCGATCGGATTTTGCGTAATGATGAATTGCTAATCAAATCTGTAGTCGAAAAATTAGTGTTTTCTGATGAGTTTATGGATTCCTTACGGTCGATTTTAACAAATAAAATCTCGAGTGTCCTTGAAGAGGTCAATAAGAAGGTATTATCCTTGGAATGAAAATTAAATGAAGCCTACGATAAAATCCACGACTTGGAGCAGTGTACTAGAGGTAATAATTTAAGGATCTTTGGTATTTCGGAAACGACAAATGAGAACGTTACGCATAAGATGATTTATGTTTCTCAAGAAAAATTAAATGTCCGCGTAAATTAGAATATGATTGACCCCTGTCATCGTTTGTGGTCAAGGGAGGGTACCTCAAGACCTGTAATAGTCAAGTTCTGTTCTAGAGATTTGAGGAATTCCATCTATAATAATAAGAAGAGGCTGAAGGGGACAAAAATATTTATATAAGAGAAGATTTAACTAAACGTAGAATTCAGCTTTTTAAAGAAGTACAGAACAAGTTTGACAGCAAGCAGGTTTGGACTAGTAACGCCATTATTTATTGTAAATTTAATAAAATTCATAAATTTAAAACATTTTCCGATCTGTCGCAAATAAATACAACATAAACTTTTTATCTCTTCGCTCTCTGGAGCCGGCCGATGTTCTTGTTGGCAAAAATTTATATTTTGCTTTTTCTCTTTTCTTGCTTTGGCAGCTGTTTGTATCCATCATTTTTATATTATACCTAAGGCTATTATTATTTCTATATCTTTTATATTTAACATTAATATTAGTTTGCATTTTGTATTGTTATGCTCTTTTGAAACATTTGTATCATAATTGCCACTAAATTGCTCTCATTTTACAATGCCCAAATTTATTGGTTTATTTTAGGTAGCTCTAGCACTGGTTATGGAATCGTTACATTTCCTTGATACTTTGTTTATTACCTATTTAAGTTTAAATTTAGTTTATGCTTTCTATTTATATATATAGATAAATATTTAGTTTCTGCTCTTTACTGTATGTAATTTAGTTCTTGACTAATGAGTGCTGATGGTGTAGAGTGTGCGTGCATTAATGTCCTCTCTCTCATTCCTAAATTTCATGAACTGACTACGTTTCTATTTAATAATAATATTGACATTTTAATTGTAACTGAAACATGGCTCCATGTTGGTATCCCAGATAATTCAATACTTATTCCTGGATATAACTTAATTAGACGAGATAAAGCTGGGCGTGGTGGAGGAATTGCGGTCTACATGAGAAGTTATATATATTGTTTGAGGTGTTTCAGACTGGGTCTGATATTGAATAAATTTTCTTAATTCTGCATATATCACATTTTAAAATTGCTCTTGGCGCGGTCTACAAACCACCACTACTGAATTATAAATTCTTTTTGAACTGTATTGAGAATACTATTACAACTATCTTGCCTAAATATGACAGAATTTTGCTTTGTGGGGACTTTAACATAGACTGATTCAAGGCCGATGACTACCGAACTACTTACTTGTTTGATTTCTTTGACTCATTCGGTTTTAAGCAGTTGGTGGACCAACCGACCAGAACTACGTTGTATACTGCTACTCTTCTTGATCTCTTGTTTGTTACTGCTGATGATCTGATTGGTGATAAAAGTGTATTTAATTGCAGCTTCTCTGATCATGATTTTGTTCTCTTTACCATATGTGTCAACTGTGCTAGGCCTTCTCCAACTTTTATTTGTATAGAAATCTTAGTTCAATTAATCTTCACGACTTTAACTCAGATTTGGTATCCCTTCCGTTGCATCGTTTATTTTTCATGCCTACTATCGATGATAAAATCAATTTCTTTACTTCTAGTGTTTTATCACTGTTCGATAAACATGCTCCACTTCTCTTTCGTAAGTTCACCAGGAAACGTGTTCCTTGGCTCACTGATAATTTGAGATTACTAATGTCATTGAGAGATAAGAGCAAGGCCAAATTTCGTAGAACGAGGAATCCACGTGATTGGTCTTCATACAAAACTTTAAGAAACTTGACCACAAAAACCTTTAGGCTAGAGCAAAAGCATATTTCGATTTCATATCTCGTTCTAATAACTCGGGAGCCATCTGGAATGATCTGCGTGCACTTGGGGTTTCTAAAAGCTGTGATAGTGATATTCCGATGTATTTAAATGATCCTGATGCAGTTAGTACTTACTTCATTCAATCATCTGCTCCATTAAATACCGATAGTTCTGATTGGGTCGACTTTTATTACAGAAATTCTAGGCAACCTCCACATTTCTCTTTCAGTACTGTAGATGAACTGGTAATCTCTAAAATAATAACATCTCTTAAGTCTTCTTCTCCGGGCTGTGACGGTCTCTCTGCTGTTATGATTCGATACTGTTGTCCTACTATTACTCCTTATATAACGCACATAATTAACACCTGTTTATTAGAAGGAGTATTCCCTGACTGTTGGAAGTGTACCGTGGTTCGTCCGTTGCCTAAAGTCGGAAATCCCGTTCATTTTTGTGATCTGAGACCTATAAGTCTTCTACCCGTGCTTTCAAAAATATTGGAAAAAATTATTGCAATGCAATTAACTGAATATCTATCTTCTGCAAATATACTACCTCCCATTCAATCGCGTTTCCGTGCAGGGTACAGCTGTGAGACAGCACTGTTGAAAGTTACTGACGATCTTCTGGAGGCGACGGACAGGGGCTTGATTTCCTGTCTCATTTTATTGGACTACAGTAAAGCCTTCGATAAAGTTAATCATCGTGTTCTCCTGTCTATTTTGCATAACATTGGTCTTAACAATGTATCTTTATCACTTTTCGAAAATTATTTGGGCAATCGTAAACAGTGTGTTAGAATTGGTAACAGCACATCGGCTCTTCTTGATGTTCCCCATGGGGTTCCTCAGGGATCTATTGTTGGGCCTATCCTGTTTACAATATATACTTCTCATTTCTTCTATGGACTTAAACACTGTAAAACATATGTTTATGCAGATGATACACAATTGTATTATTCCTTTCGGCCTACTGATTGGAGACTAGCTGTTGGCAGCATTAATAGGGATTTAAGCTATCTACATCGACTTTCTGTGGAACACTGTTTGACGATAAATCCGGATAAATCAAAAGCAATTCTTTTGGACCCCAGGAAAACATGTTGCAACATCTCTTGTGTTTTTAATATAGAAATTAATAATGTCAAAATTCCACTTGTCGAAAATGTAAAAAGCCTCGGGCTTATTTTAGATAATACGCACAGATATCGGAAACAGATCTCGCTTTATATTCGTAATGCTTATCTTAATTTGAAAAACTGTTTCCTTATAGGCACGTGTTTAATGAAACTGTTAAAAAAATTATGCGAAGCTTTTGTCCTCTCACAATTCGCATACTGTGTACCAATTTATCATTCAGCTCTGGATACTTTTACTCAAAATCGCATACAAAAAGTGCAAAATTCATGTTTGAGGTATATTTATGGCATACGTAAATTTGACCATATTTCCCATAAATTGGACTGTGCCCGATGGCTCAATATGCATGATAGACGGGAATTTCGCTGCCTGGGCTTATATCATAAAATACTATCTTTGAGGTCGGTCTCCGCCGTATCTGTATCAAAAGATCACATTTAGGACAGATGTACATAATCTCAATACAAGATTTCGGGGCAAAATTTCTCCACCACAACATAAAACGGCACTTTATGAAAGATCCTTCTCATTTCAAATCTATATATTGTACAACAGCTTACCTGTTGAAGTTTCGTGTAGTGCCTCATTTAGTAGCAGTTTGGGGGAATATCTGAGAGATGGGCGGGGTTCTGGTGCACGTAAGTAGTTCCTCATTTTGGTTTACACTTTTTAGACAGGAATGCTATTTACTTTTCTTTAAAAAATGTTAAATATCTTGTGGCTTGAATTGGTATGAATTAGTAGTAGTGCTTTTCTTTTCTTTTTTTTATTTTGCCTCTATTTGCATCATCGAAATCTTTTAGATTTAGGCAGTGTATGTGTGTATATGTGTATATGTATATGCATATATTTGGGTGTGCATATATGTATTCTAATATATCAAGGTTGAGTTGCAAAGCAGCATTAGCTGAACTTCGCCTTGAGATTGCGACCTTCACTCTCTCGTGTGTACATGTATCTATATTTTGTAAGAGTTGATGCAATAAAGACATTATTATTATTATTATTATTATTATTATTATTATTATTATTATTATTATTATTTAGAAGATTTTGATTACGAAATAGTACATCGAACAGGTACGGCCATACACCATGTTGATGCTTTGAGCAGATACCCGGTTATGACCATCTCTGCAGAAGATAGTGTTTCTATAAAAGTCTATAAGGCCCAAGAAACTGACGAAGAAATTTCAGCGATTAAGGAAGCTCTTAAGGTAACTCCAGACTTCAATAATTATTGCACGAGAAATGATATTCTATATAAGCTTGACGAAGGAAATGAATTATTGGTTATCCCTAAAGCCGTGCAATTAGAAATTATTAAACTAGTGCATGAAAGGAACCATTTTGGAAAGAAAAGGACCGAAGACTTAGTAAGACATGACTATTATATTCCGAAGTTATCAGCAAAAGTTGAGAAATGTATAGGCAATTGCGTCAAACGTATACTAGCAAATAGAAAGAAAAACAAGAGGGCCTGCTCAATCTCTTACCAAAAGAAGATATACCCTTCCATACTTATCATATTGACCGTTTAGGACCACTCAAATCAACAAATAAGAATTATAAGTATGCATTAGCGGTCATTGATAGTTTCACCAAGTTTGCTTGGTTATATCGGACGAAGTCGGCCACTAGTAAAGAAGTCATTGCCAAATTACAAATCCAACAAAAGCTTTTTGGGAATCCAGCAATAATCATTTCAGATAGAGCTACTGCCTTTACCTCCCAAGAATTCGGCAATTATTGTGAAGAAGAGAGAATTAAGCTGCACCATATTACTACAGGTCTACCTCGAGCAAACGAACAGGTCGAGCGATTGAATTCTTCAATTGTGTCAATTCTCACGAAATATCTATGGTAGACTCCACGAAATGGTATCGGTACGTAGATCAAGTACAACGAATTATTAATTCAACCTATTAAAGAAGTACCGGTTTTACCCCGTTCGAACTCCTACGTGGTATTAAAGTGAGAAATAAAAATGATTTACGCATAAAAGAAATGTTAGAAGAAGAAATACAGTTGAACTATGATGAGGAGAGAAAATGGCTTCGAATAAACCTAAATCTTGAAAATGCAAGAAGAAAATCGAAGGACCTATAATCTACGTAGACGACATGCTACCGAATATCAACGACTTAGTTGCAATCTGTTTAAAATTAATGACGGCGTAGATAATATATTTTTCTTTATTTACTCATTATTGCAGATACTACATCTTACATGCCCGTTCCTGTCGCATCAACTGCTACTTTCTTACTACTACTTTTATGCTCTTGCGCATGTTTACCAACGCGCACATGCGCACTGCACACCTATACAATACAATATAAATGTACTATTCATACATTCCTAACACCCCTCCTTACATTTATGTTGTATTTACATTTCAAGTTTAACATAGTTCTAAACTTAACAAATTTCAATTCACATAATGCCTTAGTAAAAATGTCCTCTATATTTTCATCAGAATTAACTTTAATTACACTTATAATATTCTCCTTCACAGACTCATGTACATAATGATAATGAACCTTAATATGTTTAGAGTTTTTAGTCAAATTTCCATATTTCGCTATATTTATTGCTCCTGAATTATCTTCATAAATATTTATTGGCTTAGTTAGATTTACATGAAACAGCTATATTAATTCTCTCACAAATTTTACTTCTGTGACTGCTTCCGACAGTGCTACATACTCTGCAAATGTCGAAGCCTTGGTTGCGCTTATTTGCTTTCGGGATTTCCAATAAATTGGATTACCAAATAATCGAATTACATAACCAGTTGTGGATTTTCTATCCAACCTATCACCCGCCCAATCGGCATCAACATAGCAATCTATGATTTCAACGTTTTCATTTTTTAAATACTTCGTCAAATATAGGTACTTTAATACTCACAAAGCATATTTAAAATGCGTTCCATCATAGCAATTTTGATATCTACTTAAGTAATTTACACTAAAACTAATATCAGGTCTCGTGTATATGTATGGTAGTGCACCAATTAAATTCCTATATTTAATATTCCTGTCACATTGATCAGATTTTTCAATTTTCAAGTTTACTTCCATTGGTGTTTTATACAACTTACTATTTTCTAAATTGTACCCTCTCATTAATGACTCAATATATTTTGTTTGGCTCAATTTCATTTCATGGCTTTGATTATCATATTCTACATTTATACCCAGATATTCTTTTATTTTATCTAAATCTTTCATTCTAAATTTTTCTGCCAAAAGACATTTTGTATTTTGTCTTGATTTATGCTACAAATTAGTAAATCATCCACGAAGATTAATAGATAAATACTGTCTTTTCCTTTACCGAAAGTATATAAACAATAATCTAAATTACTTTTCTTAAAGCCAAGATTTGCCAAAAATTTATCAAAACATTCATACCATGCTCTTGGACTTTGTTTTAAGCCATATAAAGCTTTTACCAATTTACAAACCCTATTTGTACCGTCTTGATAACTTACTGGTGGATGTACATATATCTCAGAACTTACCCTACCATTAAGGAATGCAGTTTCTACATCCATTTGTTCAATAATTAACCCCATTTGACAGCAATATGATAATAAAATTTTTAAAGTTTGCATTTTAGCTACGGGAGAGTATATATCATCAATTTCATTAGTTTGCTGAAACCCTCTTACAACTAACCTAGCCTTATAACTATCATCAGATTTTATTGTATAAACCCATTTTACATCCAGTACTTCATTGCCTTCCACGTTTTCAACTAATTCCCAAGTTTTATTTTTATTTAAACTGTCTATTTCTTTATTCATAGCCGTTACCCAACATTTTCTTTCATTACATTCAATCGCCTCCTCAAACGTTTTAAGAGTATCAGCTCTGCAGTAATTTGCAAAAATATTACTATTTAGACATAATAATCTTCGTACCTTTTTGGAGGTTGTCTCCCTCTCTGGGCCTTTAGTAAGACAAATTCGGTTTCAGGTTCAGTTATTTGTTCAATATTATCATTTTCGTCTGTATTTTTAAAGCCATTATCCAATAATTGATTTTCTGTATTTTCATTCTGTTCAATATCAGATTCATTCTCTTCCATACCAATACATTTTACATTTTCTTCAACAATATCAACATGTCTAGCGACAATTATTCTATTATTTATAAGAACTCTGTAACCTACTTCACTGTATCCCAGTAAAATTCCCATATCTGCCTTTTTTATCTTATTTAGAATCTATTTTCTGTTCTAGAATCTTTACAAAAGCTTTACTCCCATACAATCGTAAATTTGAAACATTAGGGTTTGTTTTAAAAGATATTTCATATGGTGTTTTCTTCTCTATAGTATTTGCTAACGAACGATTTTTTAAATAAGTAGCAGCACAAACTATTTCTGGCCAATATCTTTTATGGACCTGTGCTTCAGCTAATAAACAGCGCGACATATCCATTATCGTTCTATTAAACCGTTCCGCGGTACAATTTAATTCATGAACATAACCGGGACAATTGTTAACGATAAAGCCTTTTTCTCTGGTAAAATTATAGAAATTGTTGTCTAAATATTCCTTTCCATTATCACATCTTAACAATTTAATTCTTTTACCTGTTAAGTTTTCACATTCATTTACAAACTGAACTAAACAATCAAAAACTTCTGTTTTAGATCGTATGCAGTAAACTTTAGCAATTTTACTATAATCGTCAGTGTATGAAACAAAATATTTTTCACCCTTAAAACCAGTTGTTTTAAAGGTTCCACAAACATCAATATGTACAATTTCTAAACGATCTTTAGCTCTTTTCCTATTGTTTTCAAAAGGAATATTATGCATCTTATTTTCGATACAAATTTTACCCTTCATAAATTCTGATTCCAGTTCATTTGTAAGACCATTTAATAAGTTATTTTTACTCAAAGTATTTAAATAATTAAAATTTACATAGCCCAACATGCGACGCCATTTTTCTTTTTCACTCATATTTTCACTTTTCTTATTTGCTACATTGACTGACGATTCTACAAATTTTAACTTACTCTTCATAGTATACAGACCATTTTCTTTCCAAGCAACAGCTGTAATTTTACCAAAACTATCTATACTTCTTGTCATTTTACCCTTAGAAACAATTGTATTTTTGTTATTTTACCATGACTTATTAAATTTGAATGCATATCTTTAGCATAAAATTCATTTTTCATATTGACTTCATTTTTCTTGCCAAATGCATCAAAATAGCTCACATTTCCAATTTTAGTCGCTTTTACAACTCTATTATCACCCAAATGTACATCGACAGGCTCTTTAAGTTCAACACATTTATCAAAATATTTGTCATTGTTAATTATGTGATCCGTACAGCCACTAATCTAATAACCAATTTATTACGTAATTATCTAACCTCATTTGCTTACTATTATATGCTACGTGATGATCAATTGTTGTTACCCAAGCGTTCGTATCTAAATTCTTCTGTTCTTGCTGAGCAGCACGATACGCACTTGCTCCTTGGTGACTGCGAAAATTCCAGCTTCTCCTCGGCCTCGTGGTGATTGACAATGAACCGCCATTTCTCGCCGTATAGCTGCTGCCATATTTACAGTCTCTCTTGATATGACCAACCTTGCCACATTGAAAGCATTTTCGTTCTTGTCGGTTTTTATCAGCAACAAATGCGTTGGATTTTCTTCCGCTATTGTCGCTTTGCTGATACTCCACTTCATTCATCTGTATTTTACTTTTCACGTAATCCACGGTTTGATTTTCTTTCTTCAATGTAAATTCAACATGTAATTCAACTTTTCTTTTTCAGACATACTTGCACCCACATTTTTTAACTCATTCACTGACTTTTCAAAATCACTAAAAAATGACGCTGTGTTACTGTAATCTTTGAGTTTCAATTTTTCTAATTTATTTCTGCACGCAATCTGCAATGCTGTTGATTTTTTAAATACATTTCGTCAAACTTTTTAATTATTATTATATTATATTTAATTTATATTAATTTCATATGCAGTCTCTTTTTCATTTACGAACTTCAGTTGTTTATTTGTTATAGCACTATATATATACTTCATTGCTTTTAGATCATTTTCATCCCAATCAGTCGTGTCTGTCGTTGTCTTTGCCTTTTTTATGACTTCTTCACATTTTTTGAATTTAAAAATAATGTGATAGGTTTTTTCCACAAGTTGTAGTCCTCTCCATCAAATACTGGTATCGTGATGTCGTTGTGTTTCGTCATTTTTTATTTTCTCACCGTTTGTTTTCCCCACTTTATCTGCTGTACGACCTTGCACTTAACTCACTTTTTTGTTTTTTAAAATTACAAACTAAGCTCTGCTTCCATGTTTAAAATGAATGACGCCGTAGATAATATATTTTTCTTTATTTACTTATTATTGTACATACTACATCTTACATGCCCGTTCCTGTCACATCAACAGCTACTTTTCTCACTACTACTTTTATGCTCTTGCGCATGTTTACCAACGCGCACATGTGCACTGCACACTGCACACCTATACAATACAATATAAATGTACTATTCATACATTCCTAACACAATCAAAAGATGTCAACAAGGACCAGGTTCTAAACTAAACCCAAAGTATATAGGCCCGTATAGAATTATCAAACTAAAACCACAGGGCACATATGATGTTGAAAAGGTGGGTTACCACGACGGACCCATAGGTACTTCCACCTGTGCAGAGTATATGAAAATGTGGCCCAAGCCTGAAAATGATGAGCACTCAGACGAGTGTTAGTCATCGGAGTCGGATTCCAGTAGGATGGCCGAGTTGTGAGTACACGCGCACTCACCATCACGCGCATACGTATAAGTTGTGGTACACGCGCATACCTATAAGTTGTGGTACGCGCGCACCCACCATCATGCGCATGCGTATAAGATGTTTTACACGTGCACTCACCATCATGCGCATGCGTATAAGATGTTGTACACGGGCACTCACCATCACGCGCATGCGTATAAATAGCGATATGTCCACTCTAACCGTAATATAAAGACGAACGAATGTAGGCGTTAGAAATATAAGACGTGTACGAACTTTGTACCTTTTTGCTTTTATTTAGTAAATTTACATGTATTAAACATTTTATGTTATGTATTGGGTTTAATTTGTGCACCGACCCCACACTTATAATATAAATTCATGTTTTGATTATCTGGATTGATGGGTAATTCACTTTCACCTTTATACAAAACTAGCTCATCTCTTAATATTTTAGAAGTTATGGCTTGATGTGATAGTATCCCATGCCTACCTAGCGATGATTCGATACTATCGATACCAGTACAGTATCGATACTTTCCTCTCGATACCAAGTACTTTTGGTATCGATACTTTTGGTATCGATACTTTTGTTTCGATACTTTACTAATATCGATACTTCTTTAGTGGTATCGAAAGAAAAGGAATAAAGCTACCACCCGCGGCGCACGCACCTGGATCCAGATATTTTGCGGTTATTGTTTAAAAATTTTAATATATTCTATTTGTACACATTGTACGTTTATTCGCAAACCTATAAGTAAAGAACACATTCTACAATGAAAATTTAATTAATTAATAATTTAATGAGAATAATGAGATTTGCATTTGAGGTTGTATGCCCGGAGAAGTTTACGCAATACTTTTAGCTACGTTATTTCTGATCATACATCTTACAATCAACAATTAATATTACAGATTATTCCAATATTGATTCGTGTTTGCTTACTACAGGTATATTGCTAACTTCGTCTTCGCTATCATGTCGTGCCCAAAAAGTAGATCTTGGGCTTTTTATAAAAAAATTGATAGTTCTGCATCGTGTAAAGTTTGCACGAAAACTATTAAACACTGAGGAAACACCTCAAATTTATTGAAATATTTGAAACAACAGTCGAATGTGAATTTTGCAGCGAGTCGACAGAAAAAACAATATTTTTTACCAATCCGACTTTTACACGTTCTTTAATTTCTTTTCATCCTGTACTATTAGATTGTATAATATTTAGTAAGCTTAATGTAAAAAGTGTTCAATTATGAAAAAAATTACGTTTTATTATTGGATACCTTTGTACCTAGTACAGTATCGATACTAACAATAAGACACAATACCGATGCTACCGATACTGTCATCCTTATGCCTACCTAGGTTGATAGGTAGCATCAATGTATTTATTAAATTCTTCCGTTAATTTGTTCGCAAAGGGGGAACAATTAACATTTTACTAATAAGTTTCTCTTGTTAAATTTTTATAAAATCTTAATTTACATCAATTTTGGATCCTAGAAAATCTTTTATATCGCCAAAATCTGTCGCATTAATTCATTCTTTAGTTAGGTAACGAGAAGCTCTATATTTTAATTTTTGCTAATAATTAAAATAACTAGCCAGATATCTTCACCCACATACAAGCAAACATCGTGTGATGATCTTGCAAGTCCTTGTTTTGTTATGAATTTGTTGAAGTGTTCATTCCAACACTTCGAGAGAGAGATTCGTGCAGATCATAAAGAGCTCTATTGACCTTTAGCACTTTTCCTTGCAAAACCTCTCCGTCATCCTTGCACTGCAGTATCTTGTTGGTATCCTTTGGCTACCAGCCTCGCCTTCTTGGTACCATCAGATCACAAGGGTAACAGTATTGAATTCTTTGAGAGATTTAACCTCATTTAATATTGCCTTCTGCCATTCCTTCGATTTTGTGGCATCCTCATATGTATCACGATCCCCATTTTCCGAAGAGAGTTAGCAGTAAGCCGTATACAGCCTGTCCCAGAATTGCTGGGACATAGAGCTACCACGTGTTTGTTCGTGAGAAGAGTTCAAAGTTTAATTAAAAAATCACGTTTTTGTACGCTGTTCAGATATGCGCGAAACAAATTTAATGAAATTTGGGAAAAGTACATTTTAGAGGATTATCCTAATTTCAGTAATCAAAGAAACCGAAAGGGTTTGTAGAAGGGTGAAACCACCCTCACCCCCTGATAATGTTTTTAAATTATTTCTTAGGGGTGGTAATACAGTTCTAAGCCTTCTTTTAGCGGGAAGGCTTATTCATCATCTTTATTTTTTGACTCTTATAAAACTCCGTATTTCGCATAGTTTCGACGGAAAAAGTATTTTCTCAAATACTGATCACCTACATTCTTAGTACAAGTTTAATAAAATTATAATACAAAATTTACTTGGCGGTGGACACAAAGACAAAACTTTTGTTACAACAGGTGTTCAATGTGACCTCCATCTTCGTTAATGCAGAGGTCAATTCGGCGTAAAAAATTGAAATGCACCCTTCTTAAAACATCGTCGTTGTCTCCTAGTGCGTTTACAGCATTTTGAATTCTGTCCCACAGTTCTTCGGAATTATTAATTTGAACTTGGTACACTTGTGTTTTTAACGCTGCCCAGATGAAGAAGTCTCAAGGATTTAAATCTGGAGACCGCGAAGGCCATTGAATGGGTGCTTCTTATCCCCTACCAATCCATCTACCAGCAAATTGTTCATTAAGATATTCTCTTACGGCACGTGCAAAATAACGTGGTGTACCGTCGTACATGAAGAACATGTTTCGACGCAAATTAAGGGACAAGGCTTCTGGCAAAATTTCTTGAAGGATACGAATGTAAATAGCGCCATTTAAACAATCAGGCAATCGGAACGACCCAACCAAAAAATTGTCAATAATTCCGACCCAGACATTTAAATTCTCATTGATATCTACCTTTAATAGCATGTGGATTTTCATCTGCATAAATATGCTTATTGTGTAGGTTCGTCATGCCACGACGTGTAAAACAAGACTCATCAGTAAACAAGATATTAGTGTGGTATCCGTTGTCGACTACTCAGTGCTCCCGAACAATTTGTGAAAAATTTAAACGTGAACCCTGATCAAGTGATAATAACTCTTGGATTAGTTGGATGTGGAATGGACGAATTAATTGATCGCTAATAATTTGTCTTACAGTGCTTTTTGAAATCCCAGTCTATCGGTGCAATGTTCTGGTACTAGTCTCAAGATTGTTATCAATCATTTGAAGAACAGTTTCTTCCGCAATGGGTGTTTGGGCTTGTCGAGATCTTCCAGCCTTAATTCTGACTGGCTTCAACATTCCTGTTTCTCGAAGACGTCTTTCGATTCGGGCAAAAGTTTTGTAATTTGGAATTGTTCGGTTTGGACACCTCTCTTGATACACGTCCGACACTTTCGCGGCAGTTACCTTGACAGTGTTCACCGCCAAGTAAATTTTGTATTATAATTTTATTAAACCTGTACTAAGAATGTAGGTGATCAGTATTTGAGAAAACATTTTTCCCTTCGAAACTATGCAAAATACGGAGTTTTTATAAGAGTCAAAAAATGAAGATGATGAATAAGCCTTCCCGCTAAAAGAAGAACCGTATTACCACCCCTAAGAAACAATTTAAAAACATTATCTGGGGGTGAGGGTGATTTTAACCCTTCTACAATTTCCTTTCGGTTTCTTTGATTACTCAAAGTAGGGCAATCCTCTAAAATGTTGTTTTCCCAAATTTCATTAAATTTGTTTCGCGCATTTCTGAACAGCGTACAAAAACGTTATTTTTAAGTAAACTTTGAACTCTTCTCACGGACATTTTGGTATATATATAAATTGCGTCCATTCGACTTATTTTGACCTCTACAATACGTAGTAGCTCTATGTCCCAGCAATTTTGGGACACGCTGATCATCATATTTTGAGGGAACTTTAACAGGACGTTTTCCAGAAATTCGATAACTATCAATCACTCTTTCTTCGCATACACCACCCTCATTGTTATCTATCTCTTTTTCTTTGTGTTCAAGTCTTTCTTCTTTCTCATCTCTATTTCTTTCAATCAAGGTATATTGTGATCTTTCATTAGTATTTGTATCTATAAATTTATAGTTTAACTCATCAAATGTTACGTCACGTGAAATAATAATTTCATTTGTTATGCGATTCCATAATCTACAGCCCGATCCAACATAGTCTGTGGGTAATTTTAAAGTCCATGATTTACAACCAAATGCTTTTAATTTATCTGAATCACATTTTCCTAAATATAATTCAGCGGGAATTTTGCCTGATAGACAGCAGTACAAACTGCTTCCTCCCAAAGGTATTTTGGTAAATCAGTATTAATAAACATGCATCGTATCTTGTCAAGTATTATTCTATTTAACCTCTCTGAGACACCGTTTTGTTTGAGGTGCCTATTTGCAAGTAAACTCTTGCTGTATACCATTATTTTTACAAAACTTCTTCAAATTCGCTGATGAAAATTTACCACCATTATCTGTTCTTATTCTACCAACTGATATAATGGATGCTTTAATTTTTGTATGTGTGCAATCAGTTTGTCCTCCGCTTCAGCTTTTCTTTTTAAGAGATATATGCAACTAAAATGGGAAATGTCATCTATGACTGTTAAATAATATTGCTCATCATTTATAGTTGGTATATTAATTGGACGTCAAATATCACTATGTAGCAAATTACCAACACAATTTTTACAAAATACGGTCCCTTACTACATTTGCAAATTATCCTTTTCCTATTTGCAACAATCTTTGCACCTTCTTTGGCAAAAGTTACTCTAAAACCAGATTTTTAATTTTTTGGACAGCTAACAAATTACGATATAGATTTGGTATTATCAATGCTTCAATTTTAATATTAAACTTTACGTTTGATTGCATGCATTCTACCTTTAGAAGCCCTTTTTGGTTCGCTGTCATTACTTCACCATTTGCCATTTTTATTTTTACAGGATAAATATCATTTACATTATACATATACTTCTTGACATTTTCGCTTACTAAGTGTTCAGTGGCTCCTGAATCTAGAATTAATTTTATTGTAGAATTACTTTCATCTTTTTGAAATGCTGCCATTGCTGTAAAAGATAGTTCTTCCTCTTGAGCAACATTAAACTTACAATTAGAATTAATAGTTTTATCGCTTTCCTGATATTTTCTTAATTTTCCATATCCACCCCTATATTATTTCTTAGGTTTTGTACATCTTGCTATGAAATGATCTTTGCTATCGCAATTAAAACATTTTGGTTTTTCATTGATCACAAATGAACATTCCTCATTTCCAAGTGGTATGTTCTATTTGGCATTCTTCAGTTTCAACTCGGTATCTAATAATTTACATTTTACGAAATCTACCGTAAGTGATGCTAATGAAGTTTCTAATACAGTTATCACTGTTTATATATATATATTTCTCTGTCATAGTTAGTAACAGATGACATACCTTATCGTCTTCATCCAAATTTGTACCGGTTGCTTCCAAATCCCTTCTAAGGCTGTCAAATTTCATGAAATGATCCTGGAGATTTGTGTCTACACATTTCAAGATCAATAACTGACGTCTTATGTACAGTTTCGACAGGGTAATGTTTCTCTCAAATATATTCTTTAACTGAACATCCAATTAGAGGAATTTGCATCGCTCAATAACAATAAATTAGAATTATTTACGTTACTTGCCGCCATCTTTCTAAAGGTTACGTAATCACTAACACATAGTTTAGGCACAGGATTAACTTTTTGCGTTTACTCACGGTACTTCTGGGCCCATAACCTGCTAGAAATAGAATATCGTAAAAATTATTCTCGGTTTTAATTGCGATAATTGTTTTAATTCACTACTACAGCGTTTATAAGTACAGCATGAGTGTTTACATCCTTTCTCGCTACTTGCTACTGCTAAACTGCATCTGGCGTCACACACGCTAACTAGTGCAACTACATTGTACAGTAACGTACGTTATAAATGTGGTATTCTAATAAAACATTGTGTTGTGGTGCCTTTGTTATTGATTAAAATGAATTTGCCTGGATGTAAATGTATTATTATTGTTAAATGTATTTATAAAACAATTATTTGTAGTGTGATTATTTCGCTCACAATTTTTGCATTTAATTACATTGATTTTATTATTAAGCCGTAAGGCTTTTTCTTCATCTAATGCAGCTGTTAAGGCTTCATTAATTTTTCGAAGTTTCTATAGGGTAACATTTGAGATATGTGTGGATAAGTATGATATATGAACCTATTTAAAGTCATGTATTGAATCATTAGCAATCCTCATGTAAACTTAGATAACATTGTCACGGTTACATGAATTATTGCTAAGGTTCTGGAGGATAAATCTTCTAATCTTTGATAAAATTGTGAACTGTTTCGTTAATATTTTGTTTTATTTGACTTAGTTCTTCCAGTAGTTGATCTAATGATTTTTTATCAATAGTTCAGATATTTCACCCCAAGTAGTAAGATTACAATGAATGTCTATTTGTTATCTTGCTTTACCTACAATCTTACTCTTTAAATATAAAAGCAAAGGTCTCTTTTGTTCTTCACTTGCGAGCCCAAATACAGCTATCTATTTGTTTAATAAAACTACGCAATTTATATCTGTCACCATCGAAGTTTTCAGAAATGAATTTAATTAGAAATTCTAAAGAAAAAGATTGCAGAGGAGATTTGAGTTCCAGGATTAGACATTGTATTTGTAAAAGAAAAGTTCTACACTACGAATATGTAACTTTTACAGCAAGATTTGATAAAATGCAATGACAGAATATAGACAAAGACGTCTTGATGCTATTTGTAACGATGTTACTCTTCTGTGTCTCGTCTGATTGTTTCAGACTTCTTCCTAGACGGCAGGAGATGGACCTTGAATAATCTCGCGTCTGACACAAAATTTATGTCGTATACTCCTCCGTTGAATTGGTGCGCTGAATTAATAACAACGTACGTTTCACACAATTTATTTTATCAATTTAAAGTTACAATAACAAAAATGATAGTTTGTACTTAGTGTTTATGACGTTCTCTTCCGTTCTGTTTTTTCTTCCTTTTTCCCCTTTTATAAAGTTAGAACTAATTATATTGTAATTAATTTTTGAAAGTGAAAACTTCGGTTTTTACTGGTAATATGTGAAAACAATACAATATTTGGAGATGACCGGATAACAATTTACAAGGTGACAACAAATAGAATGTATGGAATGTATGTGAAAGTTACTTTAATTTGATAGAGATATTATTCGTAACGTGAGGTATGTGGTCATCTGACAATAAATCGCAAACATTACAATAAATGTATCTGTATTAAAAGAAAATAACCAATGCGCAAAAAAATAAGAAATTAGCACAATGCAATCAAAATTTAAGCAAAGACGTATGTAAATCTAAGCGGCTCTTCCGCTACAAGTAACTTGTAGGTGTTAAAATACATTAAATATTAGTAACAGATATCGGACGATATGGCCGAGTTCTAACACGCAACGATTTAATCGGTCTACTGTCGGAAATAGGATAGCGTGTATTTTATTGCGATTTTAATCGCAATCGGCAAGTGCTTCAATGAAAATATACAAATGTTTATGTATTCCAATGCCGCACGCTAAATGTTACGCCGTACCTAGCGAACAACTATGATTATCCCGATCTTACACTACTTTTCGCAAGGCTGACATAAATATTAACTTATTTTATGTGAATTTTTTCAGTAGCGTCGGATACTATGTTTACTTTAAGAAAAATAATAGTTCGGTAACTTAATATATGAATATACTTAACTGCTGTGTAATGTCTTTTCTATAATGAATTTCATTCACACAATTTTCTTCGGAAAAATGACCACCTTTTACTCATCAAAGGGCTACAATTTCATATACAAAAAGAATTAAATAACACACGGCTTTAGAGTACTTGCAAGGTACGCCTATTACATTATATTTAGTGGAATCCACTGTGGAACGAATATTTTCTGTATATTTTAAATTCTAAGGGCACGAATTGCACGAAAGACAATCTAAAGAAACTTTTAATAGTTCATATACACTATCTGGTAATCGAATTAGGGTCATTACGTACTTTATGAACAAGTATTCCCAAAAACTAATTGTTCAAAGTAGGCTTTGGGATTCTTTTTTATTATGTCTTTATGTGTAAATCACATAACTTCTTTATAAAAGATAATTACAATCTTCCGTTGTAACTCGCACCATCATCACTTTCTACATGTGCCTACGGTTTGTTACTTGTAGGAAAGCTATTTACAGTAACATAATTGCGTTCAACGTTTTCTTTTAATATTTGGGTTTATGTGTGGTGTATAGGCACAAGAGCATCTAATTAGACATCGCTTACGTTTTATTCTTAGTATTTACTTTGAAACAGATTGGAAAAGTGTAAAAATATTCTAAATGATAAAAATTTAGGATAGAAACTTTGTTGCAAACTGGTATATTGATATTCTGAACTAGGTATTGCCATGTATTGCTAAAAACGAAAATCATACCTTTCAACCAATAGCCAATTTAATTAAGGAGAACATTTTATTGCTGAAAACTAGAGAAAAGTACGTTACTATGAAAATTAAAAAGTTTTTCTTTTTACTTTCCTCCATTCGTACGCTTGATGAATTCCGTTTAGAGGATATGACACAGAATGGCCGTTTCGTGGGAAAGAAAACTTTCGAACGTTACAGTGAAGCTTCTGTTGGGACACGAGTGAAGTAGTGATGGGTGGTTATTGAACTATCTGTTATTTTAGAACCGTTCTCGATCCAGAACGGTTGCAACTGTTATCTCGCTGGGCAAAGAACGGTTCCTTTCGGACGGTCTCCAGCGTACGCAGTTGAAGAAGAAATTCCACATCATCGACTTCTTTCCTATTAAATATTTCTCCATGATAATTATTTTGCCTGGGAAACTTCCGGATGAGTGAATTGTGATTACTTGATGATTGTTCCTATTTCCTAACTATAAAGCTGTTGTTCGATGGATCGGCTACGGACTGTAGCAAACGGATGTGTCCACAATGAAAACGGACTTAAATGTTTTTGTTATATTTATTTTACACCATGTGTATAAACTAGCGTTGAATCGTGAGAAAAGAAAACTGTATAGGAACTTCTAACGAAAAACTTAATGTACGTAGGATACAGATACATCATCAATACACAATCATGTAACTCAGGGAATTACCAAGATGTTAGAACTAGTGATGGGAAAGTATAACGTCGGGGAAAAACAAACTATATATCAAATCAAGCAAAGGCCGCCAAAGGAGATGTACGCATGACATATTTTATTGATTTTATGATGCGTTATCAAATAGAACTGTCGAGTACGAAACAACGATGACCTGTTATATTGGAACCGTTATTTCAAAATAACGAGAACGGTTGGAACTGTTCTTTTAAAAGAACGGGTTTTCCCATCACTAAAGTGAAGCATTCAGCTTCCATTATGATTTGGTGGTGCATTACATGGAAAGGAGCAGGACCGCTTCATGTTCTGGAAGATTCAATGAATCAATTCAATACAGAAATATATTGGAAAATACTCTCGTACCATTAGTGATTCCCTAAATGAATAGAGCGGGCCGCACACCTTTCTGCAAGATGATGCGCCTTGCCATACTGCGAAATCGGTCAAAAGTGTGTTTAAGGGGTAATCCTACCTTGTCAGCACAAAATCGTAGGTCATTTTCTTAGCTTTATCAGAGGGGAACAGGTTGATATATTTTAATTTCGTTTAGCGATTATGTTTTTACTAATATTGAGGTACAAGGCAAATTTTTATTGGATTTTTCAAATACAAAATAGCGGCGTTGCATCCCTTGCAATTCGATACGTTTTTTTCGACATAGTCGATAAGACCATACATCTCTTGCTCGCAATTCTGCACATAGAATAAAAATTCCAAAAGATTCTTAAAATATATCCAAAAACGGAATGAACATCGTAAGATTTTGTTCAAATTTGAATTTTTAAAGAAATGACGTTGATATTTATATCGAAATGGTGTTTTTGAAGGAAAAATCGGTCGTAAATCATCGATAAAATGCATAAAATGTTTACTAGATAATATGATCGTGAAGCTACAGTTAAGATTTGAAGTCAATCGGTTGAGAATTGTAGGCGCTATCGTTACGGCCAACTCGAAAAACACGGTTTTGAGAAAAACGCGTTTGAAGTTTAATGTACCGATATCGCATATTAGTTTTTGACATACCTGTAATCTGCAATGCCTGCACCGTAAAGTTGACCTTCTAATTTAACACTTTCTTGCTTCTCATCTTTTCTTGAAGCGAGTGAGGCCTTCCTATCTTCTTTTGCTTTTGCAGAAAGTGATCGCTCGGAAAGAATGATGCGCATGGCCTCGGCCTCGCAGCGAAAGTTGTAGGAATTCAATCCAATTACAATGCCCATTTTTTCCATAACTGTCATAATTCCACGAAAACTATCATTGAAACAAATAACCGCAAGATGAACAGCAATGTCGAGTACAGTTTTACCATTTGAAACTGTTTTTGGAGCCATGGACCATACAAGTGCATTAGAATTTTGATTGAATCCGCTTAAACAACGTGCCAGCAACTCATCACTGCTCAATTCTTCATAAATGAGTTTGATTGCTTCGAATACTTCAGTTGGCAAAGGCGGGTTGTGGTCGTAGTCGCTTTTTTCCTTCCAAGTGCCTTGTGTGATTGCCAAGTGCACCATGATTCTGAGCCCTCATGACATAAATGATGCTCGGGGTTTTTGTTTGTTGAAATTTTGTGATAAAGCGTTGCCCAAATTGCTTTTTTCATGTCCCCAATCGAGTGACAGTGCCTTCGAATAGCGAGCCCATAATATATCGTCAATTCATTAATTAACTTGCCGGTCAATTTTCCTTTGCCACTCAAAAACCTTTCTTTCTCACTAAATTTCTCAGTCTACTGCCCATTCTTTGCTGAACGTGATCAATGCACTCTTCTTTCTTCACAATAGGATTTTGCTCAACAATAGCTTTGAACGAAGCAACACAGCAAAACGGCAGAATGACTTCACTCGGGAAATTGAAATTTCAACAACTTTATAAATTCTTCCACCCATAGAACTTTCAGATATCATTCTTCAATAAATATTTAAGCATTTAGGCAAATAAAAAAAAAAGTTAAAAAAATTACAAGGTAGGATTACCCCTTAAGGTACACAATTTAACGGCACCCTCTTGGGCCGGAGACGAATCTGAAGCCAATAAAATGTGTGGAGTAGCCTAAAAGAAACATATTTATTTATTGGCAAACCCCACCAATACTTTTAAAAGAAAATATTCGGAAAACGTGGGAAAAAAGTATTAAACTGCAGAAGGTTGTTAAATTATGGATTGAGAGCATGTCTAAAGCTGTCATTAAGAACAATGGATGAATAACTAAATATTAAATGCCATGTATTGTAAATTAATAAAGCAGATAGTTTTAGTGTTTTATTTTGTAAAATAATCATCAAAACTCTAAAAGACGTTAGTTCAATTACCAGCTACTGTAAATACTCTCCACTTTAAATAAATTTGTTAAAAATTAATATTTTCTAGATTTCTGCGCCAATAGAATCACGTATTTCATATTACCGTACGCCCATGATCACTAGCTCTCGTTCGGTCTGTAGTAACAACCTTGAAGTGACATGGGTTAAAATGACTACATACCCGCAAAGGTTGATCCTTTTTCGTCAAATTACGAGGTCGACATTATAGATCAGGCAAAATGACGAATGACGAATGGCGAAACCAATGTTTTTCTAGTAAAGAATTCTTTCTCAAAGATCGTTGTGCGACCGAGCGTTGCCGTTAGAAGTTATTTCTTAATGGCACATTTTTGTAATCTCAAGGATTTGGCAAATTAAGACTTCAAATTGTCGTTCTATTCTATGGATTATTAAGTTGTTCTGTACACATTTTTCTCATGGTTAAATTTAATTATATTAATATATATAAATATATTAATATTATATATATTATAATTATAATTAAATTAAAATTAATTAATAATGTTATTGTAAATTAAATTTTATAGACCACAATATAAATTTAACGTATTAGATATCATTTGCCATTGCTATAAAATGACTATCTGATTGCATATATATTTGTTTTTCTCCAACACTGCTGCCAATTTTACAAGTTAAAAACCTTATTCCCTTTAAACATATTGTAGTATGAATTTTAGTTAATTATATAGAAAGCAAAAATTATTACAAATAATAATTTATAAAATTTTAGTATTATATTAACAAAATAATGAACAATATAATTAAAATATATTCCCTAAGTGTGTATAAGTGTAATTTGTTTTCTAATTCTTAACTTCTCTCTTTGTCTTGAATTCTTTCTTCACTTCTTTTCTTTGGTCTTCTCCTTTTATTATACTTCTCTTTTCTTTGGTCTGTTCGTCGTTTGTAAACAACAACTTCTTTTTGATGTGGTCTGCTTCTTTTCAACCCTGGTATTTTATATAAGTTTTTTAATTCTTAACTTCTCTCTTTGTCTTGAATTCTTTCTTCACTTCTTTTCTTTGGTCTTTTCCTTTTATTGTACTTCTCTTTTCTTTGGTCTGTTCGTCGTTTGTAAACAACAACTTCTTTTTGATATGGTCTGCTTCTTTTCAACCCTGGTATTTTATATAACTTTTTATCTGACTTTTTCGTCGACCATACCCTTCCGTCGTTTATAAACAAACTTCATTTCTTTTTTCGGCACGTCGTTATAGCAATTTGGACTTCTAGATTTTGAAATGTTTTAAGTGTATGTGTGTGGTATATATTTACAACGCGTTTCTATTTCTTAAAGAATGCTTTCTATAAAATTTACATCTTTTTATTGGTAATTTTACTAATGGAGTATTACCATACTACAATATCCAGAATTTTATTATCATAGGTAAATCTTGTTCTTTGATTTCTATTTTTAGTAGACTTCAATAAGTTACCAGTAAATAACAGATAGATTGAAGCAATAACCAACAAAATTTGAACCGTGCTAATATCCAATACTGGTCCAATATTTCAATTTCCAGCTACGACATTATTTAGTATAGTTTAACTTACTATTACTTAAAGATTTACAAGAAATATACATATTGCCATTATTTCGTTAAAATGATTCTATATTTATGTCTATACATAAGGTACAGCGTCGATTATCTGAACTAATGTTATCGGGGGTAGTTTACTAAAAATGAAAGAAAAAAAGGAAGGTGTAAAATAATCAACCTCGTTTTTTACAACAAAAAAACATAAGTTAGATGAGTTTGCCACAAACAAAACGAGGAGCGGACTACGATGGGCTTGTGACCCAACATAATGTAGTATCTCTATCTTGTCGTCGTCAGACATACAGTGGTAGATTTTTATTAAATTTGTTTTCAAACAAAATCGATATTTCAATGATAATGTCCTATATAGATTTCAACGTACCCCGTCGTCGGCACTCGCTACTGCTCTACCTTTCGCTTGTCTAGAGCAAAAACAAATGTATTGGTGAAGTCGCCTGTTCACGTTATGTGTAAAAACTGAAAAGTTTTACAATGATGCTCTTTTTTAAATTTCTATCTTTTGGTTTTGTGGACTTACCTTAATTAACTGAGTTTGAGCCTACTTCGAGTTTAAATTTTTTACTATAATCAGGAAATTGGGTTCTTTCTATTTTATTTACTTAGTTTGAGTATGTAATGAGTAAAGGCCGAATAATATGCAATGAACGGTCTGCGGTCAGGGCGGGACCAATTGTTCAGCTTTAAATCAGCTTTGTGCCGAATTCATCTATTAAAGAACACGCGAAATGCACTGTTAAGGTGTAAAATCCAAATTACTCCTCACAAATATGCCTTTTGTAATTTAGAAATTTTGCGGCACAAGCGGAAAGCTGTATCTGATGGACGTTCTCGCAAGATGATGAATAAATGCCGGATAATATGCAGTTTGCATAAATTCGCATATTTGCATAATATATGCATTTTGTATATTATTTGCATATTATGTAGTAATTCAGCATATTTGAAGTATCCGAGTTTTATTTATTTATTGGATGCAATTCATTATAGGATAGGTATTACTAAAAATATGTCGTGGTTGTAACAAACAAAGAGTTAAACAGCCCTCTTTAAATTAAGAATAGCATTCTATGAAGCCTCTTCTCGATACTTTTCCGGTAAGCGCTTCCAAAAATTTATTAATGCTGTTCCCATACATCTACACCGGGACAGAATTCAACGAAAAGCTAATTCCCTGAAACTTCTAAATAAATGCAAAAATACATTTTACCAGAAAATTAGGAGCACAGGTGTTTCTTTGTTATTCGGAGAAATTTATTCCTATATTCGAAAGCCATCTTATTTACTTTAAACGTCATGTTACGTTGGTTTTTCGAAGTGTAAACTTGGGGGTTGTTATTAATTATAATAGCAAAAATGCCGAAAATAGCGACTGTGCCTGGATGGATTGCACCTTATTCAGAATTACGTATGGATGGAGAAAAAGTATTTTGCGTAGCATGCAGCAAGATTGTAAGTAAAATTTAAGTTTATTTCCTCTTATTAATCTATAGTTTTTAAACGATCTTTAACAAAATCACCAATACAACGCTTCGACAAATAATTTTATTTTAAAATGAGTAAAATGAGATGTATATTTCATGCGTATTTTTCGCATATCATCAGCACAATACGGAATATCTGATATTCCGTATTCTGCTGATGATTTTTAAAATAAAATTATTTGTCGAAGCGTTGTGTTGGTTATTTAATTAAATGTCGTTTATTCCGATTGTTTCGCAAACTCTTTACACATTAGTGTTTTATTACTGCTTTATCCTTTTACTAACATTTATTTTATAAGAAAACAACTGATGATGTGATATTTTTTATGCAGGTTACAAGTGAGAGAAAGTTTCAAGTCGACCGGGATATTAAAACTCCATCTAATGCTGCAAAACTATCAAAGATGAAATTGGCGAAGAAGGGTCCGCAAACATTACTGCAATGTTTGCTATCAACCTCCAAAAATCGGAACAAGAACAATTTAATGAAGATTTGTGCCTAATGTTTGTGTCGGCAGATATTACACTACATAAAGCAAACAATTTAAATGTCAAGTTATTTTTGCAAAAGTACACCAGCAAATATAATATTCCCGACGAAAGCACCTTAAGAGAAAATTATATTCACCGTATCTATGCAGAAACATTGAGTAGCATTAAGAAGGCTGTGTCAAACAATTACCATTACATATGCGCAGATGAAACTACTGATAGTGTGGGCCGATACATAGTTCATTTAATGATAGGTATCCTTAACGTATCGGTTCCAGCAAAATCTTATTTAATTTCATCCAAACAGTTGGAAAAGGCAAATAATTTGACAATAACAAGGTTTATACAGGAAGAACTGGCAACCTTTTTCTTACCGGAATCGATTCCAACAGAAGAAAATCTATTGTTTTTAACGGATGCCGCACCATACTTGGTGAAGGCAGCTTGCAACTTGAAAATCTTTTACCCAAATTTAATTCACACAACTTGCTTGGCGCACGGACTAAATCGTGTTGCAGAAGAAGTAAGAAACCATTTTCCCTTGCTAAATACTTTAATTAGTAGTGTTAAGAAAGTGTTTTTAAAGGCTCCATTAAGAGTTCAGTTTTACAAACAACATCTACCCGGTATTCCGCTTCCTCCTCAACCAGTAATCACACGATGGGGAACGTGGTTGGAAGCTGCTATTTTTCATGCAAATCATTATGAAGAAATAAAGACAATTATTATGGATCTTGATAGCGATACACAATCTGTGCTAGACGCCCAAAAGGTGTATTTGAGTAAAGAAATAGCTCAACAGTTGGCGTTTATTAAAGCCAACTACAGTTTTATTTCCACTTCTATATTGCAATTGGAAGACAATTTATGTCGCTAATTGAGAGCGTTGAAATAATAAACAAATTTGAAAAGTTATGTTTTGATGTTAAAGGAAGGGTGGGAAAATCCGTATATGAAAAATGTTTAAGTGTAATAGAAAAATGAGGGTTTTAAAAAGCTAAAGGATATTGCTAAAATCTTGTGGGGTGAGTCAGTAGAAAATATTGAATTGACAATAGAGGATATTTATAATTTGAAATATGCTCCTACAACAAGCGTGGACGTAGAACGAACCTTTTCAATATATAAATACATGTTATCAGACAAGCGCCACAATTTCTCTATTGAAAACTTTGAGAAATATGTAATTGTAAATTGTTTTCATAATTAATTACGTTGTAAAATGTTATAAATAAACTTGTAGTAAACATAATATAATATTTTTTTCTATAAATTTTCTAGCATTGCTCCTATTTTTTTATCTGAATATTTTTCATAAGAAAGTGCATAACAAAACATCTGCATATTTATGTGCATATTTCCACTTTTGTGCATATAATTCGGCCTCTAGTAATAAATAATGGTTTTGAGTTTGGAATACTCACAGAAAGTAAACATACTGTTGAGTCTACATATAGGTCCCTAAATAACACCTACAATGTACATTTGTTTAAAGAATTATTAACTAAAGAGGACTGCGGTGACATAATGCATACTTTAGATATCAATAAACAATATGAGAGGTTTGCAAATATAGTAAATTATAAAGACGAATTGGCGTTTCCCCAAATACCTAAAAAATCGGTAGTTTGAGGAAAAACTGCGCCTCTGGATGGATGACAGTGGGAATAGAAAATTCTGCCATTAATTTAAGAGAACTCTATAGTTTGATACTGACAATGAGTGGTAATAATGTAGTTATCGATTATTGCAAAAAATATAAATATATCTATAAGAAGGTTATTAAAACGACAAAATTACTACACAATGATAATTTAATGGCAAATTCATCAAACATGTGTAAGACTGCATGGACGATTATCAATAATCAAAAAACTAGTACCAAACAGAAAAGACAAAATATGGTTGAAATTAGATGAAACAATGAGAAGATTACCGATCTGGAAAATATTTCAACATCCTTTAAAGAATATTTCAATACAATTACAAAGAATCTACTATTTAAAAAATCTGAATACCTAGAACATATTGTAATATGAGGACAGATCTTTCAAATGACACATTCTTCTTTGAACCGGTAAATATAAATGAGATTCGATATATTGTTGGCGGCTTGAGAAATACATATTCAACGGGACACGATAAAATCAACTTATTAAAACAATGCGCCGATCAACTCGCACCATCACTAACAGGTATTATTAATAACTCGGTGATGGGGCGTGTCTTTCCAGATGACTTAAAGATTTCAAAAATAGTACCTGTATATAAAAAAGGATCTCAACAATGTATGGAACATTATAAACCCCTATCAATCCTTAGTTCAGTTTCTAAAATACTTGACAAGGCAATTGCTACTAGATTGGTTAAGCCTTTGGATAGGCATGGTATTTTAAATGAACAGCAATATGGTTTTCGACAAAGCCGTTCAAGATCTGATGTAATTATTCGATTCCTCAAAATGCTATATGATGGTCTGGATAGAGGTAAAAAATGTGGTGGTATATTCTTAGACCTGAGCAGAACCTTTGATCTTGTGAACCACAAGGTAATATTGGACAAACTATATTGTTGTGGCATTAGGTGAAGCATTTTGAAGTGGTTTCGGCGCTATCTTGATACCAGAGTCAATTATGTTCAACTGAATGGGTTCTCTTCGAAGAGACTCAGGGTAGTATCCTTGGACCGTTGTTATATCTTGTCTACGTAAATGATATGCAGACGGATGATGCCGTTATGTTTCACTGTTCTCACCACTATTTTGGTGGTGATTGGTACAAGTGGTGAAAGCGACACTGATCTGATTGCTACAGCAAACAGCAAAATCCACGGCGTAGGAAATTATATGTCCCAAAACAACTTGATAATAAACAGTAGAAAACTGTACTTATTGAATTTAAAGCCAACAGTCACATAAGCGACCACTCGATCCTAATTAACCAGAGCGGTGTTTCTATCAACAGTACAAAATTTCTGGGGTTGACCATAGACTGCAAAATAAGTTGGAAAGAACACATATGTATACTGAGTAAAAGACTTGCTTCAATGTGTCACGTTATCAGACGACTAAAATCAGAGGTTAGTCAGTACATACTTAGGACTTACTATTTTGCAAATTTAAACGTAATGTAATTTTATGTTTAGGCACACAATTAATTAACCTTATATTTGGTAAATTTATTGGAGCTACAGGAAGCAGTTCTGTCGAAACCTCATGCTTCAAATATCTCTTCCGATTGCATGGATAACCAAACTTCTGTTTTAAATGAAAAGACTCAATATGACTAGATTCTGTAAAATGCACGGAACATATTCTAGCTGTAATAGAACAACATATTTTAAAAATACCACCACTGTTTTTGTTTGGATTCAATTACCAGTCGTTAAATTTACATTTTTTGGCAAGCTTCAATGCATCTATTACATAAAGCAGCATCCTTTGGAAATGTAAAATACATAACATTTCCTTTTGTTTTCTGGCTGTAATTTTTACAACCAAGAACGCTACAGGTTGGAATATTGTTCTAAATAAGAATGCAACTTTTCACTAAATACTACCGTAAAAACTAAAACAATTATTTTCAACACAATATACAAACATTTTAGATCGACGTCTTACCTATACTAGATTAAAAAATAATAAATGTAAATTGTCTTTTTGTAATACCACTATAAATAATAAAAAGACCTAAACAAACGCAACTAACCAAACACTCGGAAAAACAACAATGGATGTATGTATATATAAACAAGATACTACGGTACGCGTTCATGACGTTGTGATGACGCTCACTGGCCAATGCGCAGAAATGTACGTGTTTTTGGATTCTTACGAGCATACCTTGTTTTCTTGTATCATGATAGAGAGTAATTATGTTGCTCGACATACACAAAGTGGTTGAATTACGGCAGCGTATTGGCTGGTCCTGCGAATTTAATAAAGATAGATGGAAGATTAACGTCCGTACACTATATAAATTTACTTGATACGATGAACATATGTTGTTTATGCAACATAATTTTGCGGTGCATAGAAGCGTGAAGAACATCCGGAAGTAGAATTTATAGTATGGCCTCCTAAATCTCGGGACCAGAACGCAATCGAGAACCTCTGGGCTCAAATTGTAAACCATTGGGATGACATACAACGCCGAGATTTAAGAATTCGAAGTAATCTGGATAGTGCCGTTTAAGAAACATCCTGCATGAAGTAAATATATTTTAAAATCTGGTCTTATCACTGCAGCGAAGGTTACATTCATTATTATAAATGGGGGTGACTGGACTTCATACTAGAATTTCTAGTATTTTGAAGTATTAGAATTTAGATTTAAAATTTTGTGTGATATGTTTATTATCCTTAATCGATACATTTATGATAATAATATAATCTCCTGTTTCTTGTATATTATAAAAGTTAAATTGTAGTAATATTAGCCACAGATCAACTAGATTGGAATATATCACTCTATATAATCATATTTCCCAGTATTCTCCAATAAATTTTATTTAGGAAAAGAACGAAAATAACTTTTATCACTCACAATAAAATCAAAAATACAAATTCACAATCCGTATAAGCCATATATTAAGGCAATATGAGAAAAAGAAGGTACCGCAAGTTTCGTTTCTTTTTAAATACTCGCGCAAACGGGAGTTGCACGAATTCGAATATTTCTTTTTATAAAAGTACTGGCGAAGCAGCTGAACCAGAGTTCCGGAATAGTTCATTAATTCTTATTCGTCATTATTATTTAAATAAGGTGGAAGTACGGCTGTACGATGTTGTGCAATATCGGAAGAAATTGTTACTTATTTAGTTTAGGTTGCTTTCCCCCTTATTCCCTTTTTCAAACTAAAATTACTATTTAAGAACCATTTTTATTTTACGCGAATTCCAAAACAAAATCGGAAATTTGAAGATCGCGCTGGGACTGTTTTGATTCCTTCATATACAATTCGAGCAAGAAGTTCTATTGTACTCCAATACCTAAACCTGTTCAAGAAGAAAGGAAGACTTTGGATCCAGAGAGGTAAGCATTCACTTATTATTATTAACAGTACTTTCAATGTTACATATATTTTCTGCTATACTCCTATTTTTACACTTCGATCAATAAAATTGTCAGAATGACTACGTATGAATAATACTACTATCTATAATTCTTTAAATTTTCAACTTTCAGGACTGTTACCATAACAGGCACTGGGGACTGCTGCTTTCGTCCCTGATATCGACGAGCTGTTCGATAGCTTTAACGAAAGTGCCTGAGTACCACCAGACAGGAAGCCCTCTGCTGCTGCATCACACGAAGTTACAAACCTGCAGACTTTTGGAACACAGCCATTTTCAGTCGAGATGTGGAGTTATGTGTGCGGCAAAAGACAGACCGGTTGGAAACTACAGTCCCACCTCCAACTTTTAACCAGGATACGCCTGAAAATTTATTTGGTACTAATCGTCTCGGTTGTGGCTGAATTGGTAACCCATTAGTTTCACAGTTTGTTACTTCTTTAAAGACTCAAGTCATTAATGGTCTCAAAAATCCAAGGTTGCTAGTAATCAATTATGAGCAAGATGATGGAAGTCTTTTAAGTAATTTACAAACTTTTCTCAAGGACGCTGAAGTGACTGGGAGAAGTAATCTGGTAAATGACGATGAAACCCTTAATACATATATAATTATCATATTGCCGAGAAAATACATGAAGCTGTTTCTTCTGGCAATATAAAAATTTTATCAGTGGCTTATGTTAGCGGTTTTATTGCCAAACAGATTTTCGCGGATATTAATTGTGATAAATGTTTAAGTGCTTTAACTTCTGATTGTTCACTATTATGCTATCAATTTCTTTCTTTCAAAGAGTTTTCTGAGCAGCAGAATAAATTAACATATCCTTCGGAAAAGTTAATTGTATCTGTTGATAATGGAATTACTTTGTAAGAACAGGAATTGCAAAATTTGCAAGTAGCATACATTCAGAAGAAAGCTGTAGTTTATATCAGACAAAATCGATTTTTCTTGGATTACTTGTTCAACACACTTTAATTCTGTTATAAATGGTATTGTTAAGAGAATCTGTCGTATCGGTATTCCCTGGTGCTGTACCAGACTCAACCCTTACTAACATAACCAAACAAATTCTCATGGCAAGAAGAGCAAATTGAAAATACTACAACATCAGTAAAATGTCATATTCTAATATTTTCATTTTTTCTCAGCCTGGTTCTGGATCCAATTTCTTTTATTTCAGTCATTTGTTTTGTTTATATTTTTATTGTATTCGATCTTTATTATTATCTATTATTTCTTATTATATCTTTGATTGATGAATATTCACTCATTTTTTTGTAATGTGAAACGCTATTGTAATTAATTTTTCTTTTCCTTTATAATATATGTTTTCTTTTCAAATTTTTGTTTTCATCTTGTACCTATTATACCTATATATATCGTCGGTTTGCAGGTACGACTCACTAAGTTACATTTTAATCCGAAATAAATTATTAATATGTAAATTTTTGTGAAATACATGCTATGTATGTATTTACGTGTTAATAATTTATTTCGGATTAAAATGTTACTTCGTGAGTCTTACATTCAATGCGGCGAAAAGCGTATTTACTATTAATTTAAAATTCCCGCCAATAATTTTAAATTTCGCGGTTAGTTGCTATCTAGCGCTCTCTTTGTCACCCTCAAATCTTGCTGTGTGAAATAGATATATATCTATCTATCTCATCGGATATCTGTTTAGCATTGAGTCGGTGGTCTCTAAGTAGCTGTGGTTGTAGGCAAGGATGTTGTAAGGGGAGGATAGGGCATTGGAATAAAATTCGCGTTATGAAAAGAGTGATAAAGATAGACGAACAAATATATACAATTTACGCATAATGCTATCTCTTGACAGGGCTGAGCATGGGTACGCATGTGCAACATGTATAATGCTTTAGAAATATCAATCTATCTGTCTCTTTCGGTCTATCTCCGTCTATCTTTTTCATACCGCAGATTTTTAATACCATGCATAGTCAATGCCCTATCCTCTCCTTACAACGTCCTAATAAATAAATAAAAATTTTGTAACAAGAATCAAAGGAACTTATTTTGCAAAAGACTCTTTAAGTCAATATATGTTATGTTAAACAAGTCCACATCAGTACAGTTCATATTCACACTTCTGCACATTGATATCAATGGGGCATTAGAATCATGAAGCGTATTAATGGATGGAATATAAAAAGTTTGTCGTGTTCTGCTATTTGACCTAGGCAGATAAAAAGGTAATTGGGACAGCAAGTTAGCGTCTGATACAACACCATGAATAAAATTTATAAATAAATAAAATTTGTGCTCGTAACGACGAACTTCCAGTAAATCATCATTATTTTCATGAAGTAAGTTCTCATAACTATAGTCGTGTGGTAAGAATGTTTTATACCTACAGAAGTGCAAAATTTTTAAAATTTTCGTTGAACTTTTTCAATCATATATATGTACTGTATCCAGGATTCCAGACTACAGAGGCATACTCAAGTTTGGGCACAATGAAAGCATTGTAAAAACTAATTAACGCATCACTACCACTAAATTGCTTAGTGTTGCGTGCAAGAAAACCAAGCAACTTTAAGGTATCAGCACAAATGCTCACAACATGAGGGTTAAAGGTGAATTTCTGATCAAACAATACCCCGACATCCTTAATACATTCACAACGTTCCAAAGAAGCATTGTTGATAGTATAATTAAAGCTTATATAACAAGGACAGAGCCTTGAGGCACACCACTACCAGAAATATATGTAATTGAACGAAATCCATTATATTTGACAAAGTTCCTCCTCTCTGCCAGATATGAATGGAGTAAAGAAATCAAATCGTTAGACAATCCAAAATCAGACATTTTACGAAGAATAAGTGAATACGGCTTTTGAAAAGTCAGTATATACGGTATCAAGTTGGCCACGACCATCCAAAATATCTGAAGCATAATTAACAAATGTGCATAAATTCGTAATTGTCGATTTTCCCCTAATGAAACCATGCTGGGTGATGGATAATTTGTTAGAGACATGATTAGAGATGTATTTAAATAACATTGTTTCAAATATTTTAGAGAAATTTGATATTATCGATATGGGTCGGTGATTTAATATATTATTTTTACCACCAGATTTATAAACAGGTGTAATTCGAGAAAGTTTCCAGAGATTAGGAAAAGTTTTAGATTTTAGTGGTAAGTTGTAAATATGAAGCAAAGGTGTAATCAATACATTTCTGCAATCCTTAATTAAAAAGCTGGTATCGAGTCTGCACCCATTGTGAAAGAATTTTTTAAAGAGTTGATAGCACAGAGCACACCCGCTTCATCAAAAGCCCTCAGTACCATGTGTGGATAATCAATCGACGGGGACTCCCCAGGAGAGCTCTGTATGTTGGAGTCCGAGAAGACAGATCGAAAATGAGAAGCAAAAGCATTAGTAATGTCAGCAGGAGAATCAACAATATTGTTCTCAGTACTCAACATGGATCCCGGGATACGAGTCTGGCTTTTCAAACAGTTTATGATATCAAATAATTTCTTTGGATCACTTTTTATGTTTGCCTCAATAATATTCAAGCTAGTCTGATGATCCGTGGCAATGCTTGTTCTAACCAATTTTCTAAACTCCCTGAACTTGTCTCCATAAAATTGCAAACCTGTTTTCTTAAACATATTTAGATAATGTCTTTTAGTTTTTATATGGATTTTAATAGTTGTCGAAAACCAACTAGGAAATGATGTCCTGTGCTTCACACGAAGCGGTACAAAGAAATTAAAACAATTATACAGTATTTCATAAAGCCTACTACATGCTAAATTAACATCATTATATTGCACGACAGACATCAAATCACTATCTAAAATCAAGCTATACAATTCAACAAAATTAGCAGCCTTAAAATTGTAAGAAGGGGTATCTGAGGTTTGAAATAGATTATTAGTTGGTGCGTCCCAAGTAACAGTATATGAAAGCGGAAGATGGTCAGAATCCTCTTCTACAAGTGGCAGCTCAGCACGTTCAACACTGGTCCGACAACCATCAGAACAGAAAACCAAATTGAGGAAGCGATTATTGCGATTCAAAATAGTATTTATCTGAAAACTTTTCGTACCAGTAAGAAAGTTACTAACACTGATAGATCTCACACGGTCGGCATATTCCAACTCAGGGATATTGAAATCCCTAGCAAAAACAAACAGGGTATCAAACAAACCCAGCATCTCAAGCTTATCCAAGAGTTCATCATACACACAAGCAGGAACATCGGGAGGTATATAAGTTAAAATAAAATTTGTCCACCAAATGGATCTAACGTGTTTGAACACAAAGCAATTCAATTCTGTAATCACCGAAATCCCTGACAGAGTCAGTATCCAGTTCACTAAATACCACATTTAAACGCCATAAGTACACCACCCCCGCGCGTTTGTCTATCAGTTCTAAACACAAGATACTCATCCGGAAAAAGTTCGGAGCTAAGTAAACCTTCATTAGCCCAAGTCTCAGTAATCATAATAATATCATAATCCATAGACTCAAGCATATTATTATAAAAAATTTGAGTTTTCGTATTTAAGCTGCGAACGTTTTGATAAAAAAATTAAAGGTAGTCATTGGTTGTTGGATATTACATCGCTTTTTTTTTCTGCATAACTATTTTAGGCATTCCAAATGTATATTTCAAAAAATATTTTCACCATTGGCCCTACGCCTTCGATAGTCCAACATAATTTTATTTTTAGCATCCATCTCCCTAACAGTTAAGTCCCTGGAGATAAATAACTTAGCTGGGCCAGAAAATGTTGTCAACTTTTTAACATTGGTTAACACTAGTTTACGTTTTTCAACAGAATTTAAAACGATCTTCAGTGGTCTATATTTATTAGGAATTAGAGCCCTACCCAACCGAAAACACTTGAAAGACTCCGACTTCACTCGATTTTCCGAGACAAAGCTTAAAACTTTCGCAGCAACCACAGCATCACTCTCAACAGATCCATCATCAGTAAGATTGAACAATACCATGATATAAATACAATAGGTATGCTATTACGCATCTTCTAATGACGCGCATTGAATATTTAAGTTGGACGATGAATAACAGTCTATCGCTTTATACCGGGCAGCGGGTCAAATATTTATCTGGCTCGCAGCATACAATACACTGTCGTAACGTTGTCCTATATCTCCAAAAGTATGATGACGCGCAATGGATAATATGCGCACGCCGAATGTATTTTCGAATCTTTAACAGCATACCTAGTGTATTTCTACCATGGAACAATATTACATTATTTTCTCTGGATTTACGGTCATTAATTTCTTGAATGATCTCATCAAACGTAAAAGAGGGTGAACTTGCAGAAGCTACGGGTACCTGAACAGTTTTCTTTATTTCTAAAATCTCTTTCTGAAGTAATGTTACAAGTGCGGAATATCTGATACACAACAGCTAGAGCTGGTCCACTTACATATAATTCTTTCTAGATCTAAGAAAACGAGTATCTTTATCTGTTAAGCCAGCGCATGTAAGACAAAAGGCATTTCCGCAAACATAGCATTTAAAAATGAATCCATCGGAAAACTCCTTAACGCAACTTTTACACGTAAATTGAGACATATTATATTCAAAAAAGGAAAACAGTTAATAGTTGAGAAATAGGAAAACAGGGATATTCTTCTCGCGCTAGCGGTGCCCGTCGCAGCGACTTTGCAATAAACAAGACAAAATGTAAAAAAAGGCAAAGGAAAGATACAGCAACTGACTACAAAGGTAAGAAAAGGAAGCAAAAACACTAGTATACGTATAAAAATACGCTTGGCAAAATATCGAAAGAACTTATGGAGATAAGGCAAACTAATCACCTAAATATCAAGGAAAGTAGTTGCCAAATTGTTTCATAAATAACAATATCATGAAGCTCACTAAATAAGCTTTCTAATGGGTACAACCACTAAATAACAAACTTTGATTTTACTTACAAAAAGTGAAAAAGAACTTATCACGATATCAGCAACACAACTGTACACCTCTAGAGACGAAACTAGACTCTAGAAACTAGACTAGATAAGCGGTTTAAGTGCCGGGGCACTTGGCCACAAAATAACCAGAAGCGACAAAGTTAGAAAATCTTGTGGTATATTCTGTATGCGCATGGCTGGGAACCATGTTTTAAATACGACGATGTGGTATATATAATTAAAACTAAAATATACGATTATTGTTGTGTATCACTGATTTACCTTTTAGCAAATACTATTCTTTTAACATACCCAAAATTCTAATATTTTTCCAATTAATACGAACAAATGTGCACCTTTCGTATTTTCAAAATGGCGTTAGCTAACTTCTGAGCTATTTCGAGGACATTCAAATCGACCACATGAACATCAAAGCTGCCGACACGCCTTGTCGCTTTTGTCTATTCTGTGACTTGGCGCATCGATACGGGCAGACGTGACTACGTCATACTGGTCATAGCTCGATTGCCTTCAAATATTGAGGGTACCTTCATACATATATAATTTCGATACTTTGGGAACTCTTTTTTATAAACAATGGAGTATGTAATTTTTAAGTGAAAAAGTAAAAATATAATTATTGAAATATCTAATCAAGTATTATTGTACACAACTATTATGTGTATTATTTTATATATCCTGCCAAACATAATACCCCAGCTACGTCACACGGATCTGCGCACGAGCATGTCTTATGTATTTGTGTCATGATACTGGTCTCTCTCAGCGCTCCTATGTTGGTTCCACTCGCTTTCGCTGGGAAGCATAGGAGGAGTAGCAGTCCATGTACTGTAAGGCCTATGGGTATAGTCATGGTATAGTGCGTACAGCATTTGGTTCCTCCTGTCAAAAACTATGTACCGCCGTCAGCCGCTTGGCGAGCAACTGTTAGTGCATAGGTACATTAAATCTGTAACAATTATAGAATTTTGTCTATTTTGTAGAAAATAAAGACATGATTTGTACTTTTCTTTCTTTCATTTCCATTTTATAATTAGTAGTATTTCACTGTGGAAATATGTTATAATCCAATGCCCAAATGGGCAAAATGATAATGTAAAAGAAGAAGAAAATATGATATAGAATATTTCTAATAATCCAATTGTTATTCTCTAGGATAAAAATGTTTTAAAATTGCCGCTCGTATTTAAATTAACCGCCCAGGATTGTCTGCGCCTGCGGCTAAGCGCAATTGCAACCGAGATACACAAATATCACACTGCCTTCGCTATTCACTAGAAGCTGTAGTCATTTATAGTATCGGGTGGCATCGGTATTACCGACCTTCACCGTGCGACGCTACTGCTGCTTTATGACATGAATGTCGGGGAAGTCCGTGAACGAAGGAAGAATGCCTGTATTTGAGTTCTTTCTTTAATATATTTGTAAAAGTTTAATTGTATATTTCATTACAACTACTACAGTACTTTATTCACGCTAACACTAAGAATAAAACCACACCTTTCTAATACGTTACTAAAATTTATAATGCTGCTTTCTAAAAGTACTACAAAGATATTACAAGACAATATGGTGCGTAACTGCGTAACTCCAACTCTACTTACGTCTATCTATTAGTACGAATTTATACAAACTAAATCATTTCATTGTTGGTTACATATCAACAGTAATATAATAGAAGGATAATAGGTATATACAGTTTTATCCGCCTCTTGAATTTGTGTGTTACTTAAACGCTTCGACTGTAAAACGGATAACATGAAACTTCATCTAATATTTTTTTAGGTTGGCATCATTAGTATCTTCATTCGCAAGTGTGTAAAAAATCAATAGGGGCAATTCAAACGCCAAATAATATTTTGTACGAATAACAACTCAGTCATAGATCGTTTCAAATTACTGTAAAGTATGGCAGAAGTTCAAAACATATTACCTCCAGGTTGGGACAGTAAAGTAGACAAGAAAACTGGAAAAACGTACGTGTTACTTGATGGTAATGTATATCTTATCCAAATTACATGTTTTAGGTTTTATATCAATCACGGTACTAAAACAACTACATGGGAAGATCCACGATTGAGAAATGTGTCTTTTGCTAAATCAAATCATCCACGAAGCTTTTCAAATGATCTTGTAACACAGGTGACAAACCATGATTAATCATCCTCATATATATTCGTTGTATAATTGTGATGTATGCTTCTTTTAAATATGTTGCTTTGGGTATTTGTAGCATGGATCACCTGATTTACGAAGAAACTACGTGTACCCTAGTCAGTCCTCTCCTATACCAGCATTTCAAATACCTGGACCTAAATATATTCCTCTGCAGGTATTAACAGTAGATACTTAGATATCTTTATATAGGAATAATTAATGTTTTCACTCTACAACATACCTTTTGCAGTTACATATTACGTATATAATTGATTTTTATAGGATCTAGAGACTACCACAAGGACAAGCCCGCTGCTGCTGAAAACATCCCAAACACAAGATTCATCATTAACTAACATACCAGATACAGAAGAGTCTGTTTCTAAAATTAGTGCTATGTTTCCAACAGTTTCTGATACACATATCAGGTTACTTCTGAAAAAGTTAGTAGCTACTTTAATTTTACATTATTGCTTAATTTTGATATACAGTGGGTCCATAAAGTAAGAAATAGAATTTATTAGATTGATAAGATAACAGAACTAGTTGGTGCAGTAGTAGAGGGCCTACCTCATATGTGTGGGGTTGTGTTTATTTTATGTTTTTTTCTGAGATTGGTACCCACACACTAGTATACCTTATTGGGATACAATTAATAGCAGTTTCAATTTTGGAAAATCGTTTAATGAAACTAACAATAGCCTGCATATAAATACAGACATTGTAGCTTAGGAAAGCAGGAACTGTTAATTGGTAAGTCCATTCAGGATGCCACAACAACTTGGCACAACCTATTATAAACAACAACATCTCTACGCCCACAGATGGAAAGAGAGTACTGATAACAACAGCAACATGTATTTGCATAGTCTACTTTGATGAAAATTCCTTGTACACGTCAATTTCTGTTTTAAAATCTGCTGCATGTATATAATATAATGCAGCACTGGTGCGACAGCCTAAAAATTTTAAATTTGAAGGGGGTCAAGTAATATATTTTTTAAAAAGTTCTTCCATTCTTTATGCAACAGCAAAGAAAATAGTTTCTCAGCAAGCATCTTCAATCGATCTCTTACCGAATCACCCGTGATTTCTTGAATTCTGTCCATTCAAACTAAATGTTTCTTCTACCATTTGGAGCCATACGTTTCTTCTTACAAGGAGTGAAAAGATTATTCCACGTAATCTCAGAACTCATAAATGAGGTCCTCTTTACGCTGACACACGTATCTCTTTTCTGTTATGAGGGACTTCTTTATTTAATAAAACACACCCTTTGTGAAGATCCATACTTTATTTATCCCTTTCGTCATTCCGTCCCCCACGCTAGCCTCTCTCCCCTTCCAGAGATAGGGACCTCTATCCTTCATACATAACACCTTCCCCTTTTTTAATAAATGTATCCTCGCAAGAGAAATATTTACAATACGTATACGTAATTTATAACTAAGTCTATAAATGTTGATCTTAACAAATGTGTCTGAAATTTTCAATATGCTAACCTTATCTATTCACTGTAATTACAAGCTAATCTACGACAACTAATTCTAAGTTTACATAGGCACATCCTTTCTTTCTCATCCCCTGCTTAGCTCATACCCAAACCTACGTGATGGTTTCCTAAGTCTACTAGATTTGCGTATTTCCTCGTGGTTGGGTATCTTATGTGTGTTCGTCTGTGCACTAGCAATAGGTACGGCTAGGGGCATTGAAAGACCATTATCTGGTATTTTTCTAAGCCTTATCTGATTTGCATGCACAGTACGAACACTCCCTCTTATCTCCGCAACATACAAATATTTGCTTATTTGTTTTATCACCACGCCTGTAACCATTTAACATATTCCTTTGCGTGATTCCTATAATATATTTTCTCTCCTTTTTTGAAGACAAATTTATTTGACTTATAGCTATGCGTAATATTATTCCTTAAATTAAAACGCTATGACTGTTCGTGATAATTTTAGGATTTGATGTGTTTAAAATCGTTCTTTGAGTGTACGAAAAATGCAACTCGTTTGGGGCCTTCACTGTGACCGTCGATGGAGTATTATTGTCCTTTCCCAGCAACTTCGTTAACATTGTTGTCCATGAGTAGTCTCCCCTGCCAGAATTTACGAAAAATTTCTTTAAAATTGTCTTTATTGTTTGCACTCCCCTTTCTGCCAGACCATTCGACTGGGGATGATACGGTGGACACTGTAATGCCTTTGTCTTTACCCCATTGGATAAATTGATATGAGTTAAAGGGAGGGCCGTTGTCACTACACAGTTGCGTTGGTAACCCGAAAAATCTAAACAGATCCTCCAATTGTTCAATTACTGATCTCGCGTTTAATGTTTTAATCATTTTTACCTCTATGAACTTACTATGCGCGTCTACTATTATTAAAAAGTATCGGTTTCTAAATTGGAAAAAATCTATGTGTATTCTCTGAAAAGGGTGAGAAGTAGGTACCCATTTTCACTTGACCACCTCCTTTTTCACGTTCTGAGTTATATTACATCTGTCGCACTCTTTTACCTTTTGCTCTATAGCTTTATCTAAATTTTTAAACCATACTACGCCTCTTGCCGACATTTTCATCCGTACTATCCCCTCATGATTACTATGTAATTGTGACACAATATGCGACTGTAACTGACTAGGAATTACCACACTATTATTGAAGAAAAGACACCCGTCTTGAGTACTTAAATCATACCTTAAATTGAAATAATATTTAATATCATTTGACAACTCCTTACTATTAGGCCACCCATTTTTCACATACTTATGCACCTCATACAAAACTATCGGATTTTAGCTCCCTTGCTATATCATTGGCATCTATACAAATATCTCCACACATATCTACTCTGTTTATTGAATTTTCTTCTACTTCGGTCAATGCGGCAATCGGCAACCGTGACAACGCGTCTGCATTTGCCATGCCTTTCGAAGGTCTATATTGAAATACATACTCATACATTGAAAGCAAAACTGCCCATCTCTGTAACCTAGAAACGGAAACTAACGAAGTACTTTTATTTGGATTAAAGATTTCTTTAAGTGCTTCCGCATCTGAACATAATGTAAACTTATGACCGTAAATGTATTTCTGAAATTGTTTGATGGCAAATACAATTGCAAGCACTTCACGGTGAATTTGCGAATAATTAGCTTCCGCCGGCGATAGTGTACTGGATGCGTATAACACTGGTTTTTCTACCCCGTTTACTACGTGAGACAAGATCGCGCCTACTCCGTATGGACTAGCATCTGTGGCAATGACTATCGGTTTGCCCCGGTCATACAATTCCAGTACACCATTCTCTACCCACAGTTGCTTATTGCGCTTAAAGGCTATTTGACACGGGGGTGTCCATTTAAATGACACATTTTTTCTTAGCAACTTATACAACTCGCGTAATTCGGCCGACAGGTTTGATATAAACTTCCCATAGTAATTCAGCAAGCCTAGATAAGACTGTGATTTGGATAAATTGTTGGGAGCGGGCGCGTCTACGATGGCTTTAACTTTGTCTGGATTAGGACTAATCCCCTTTTGCGTTATTACATGACCCAAAAACTTTACTGATGTTTCAAAGAACTTCCATTTGGAAACATTAATTTTTACATTATATTCATGTAGGCGTTTCAATACTACTTCTAATTTTTCCCGGCATTCCTTGAAGGAGGAAGCGCCAATGAAAATGTCGTCAATGTAGCACGCTACGCCCTCAATTCCCAGCAAAATTCGATCCATTATAGACTGGAAAATTGACGGTGCACTCGCCAGCCCAAAACATAAAGTGATATACCGATACCCTTGTGAGTATTAATGGTTAAATATTGTCGAGAATTCTCTGATATCCGTACTTGAGTGTACACTCCCGTTAGATCTAACGTGCAAAAAAACTTACACCTCGCTAAATTCGCAAAAATGTCGTCGACGCGCGGTATTGGGTAATGTTGTATCTTTATAAATTTATTTATTGTGACTTTGCAATCTATACACATACGAATGGTTTGGTCTTTACTGACAATTACTATTGTACTAGCCCAATCGCTAAATTCAACTGGCTCCAAAACCCCTTGACTACACAATCGATCTATCTCGCAACTCACCTTATCCCTCAATTTAAAAGGTACTGTGTAGGCCTTATGAAATATCTGTATCGCGTCATCTTGCAAGATAATTTCCCCTTCAAAATGTTTTATGATCTGGTTTGGCAGATTTGGGAGCACATTCGGAAATTTTGATTTTATTAAGGATAATACCTGATCCCTACGGGCAGTGGAGACTGCTACTCCCACCTTAGCAACGTACACATCCCTCCAGTTAGGCCATAACACATCCATCCACGAGCGACCCATCAATGGAAGTGTCTCCTTATTTGTCTCAATAATTTCTAGGTCAAGGATGTGTTCAGACGAGTCACAGCTAAGCCTTACTGCTACTTCTATCGTACCTAGAACATTTATTTTTTCTCCTGTAACTGACAATAATCTGTGGGACATAGTTTTTACAGTTTTATTCTTAAATAGTTGGAGATACTTAGCTTTCCTAATTACCGTGCTACATGCTCCAGAATCGCATTCAAAAACCATTGGCTTTCCCTCTATAAACACTTCACGTGCTACTGGGTGATTACCATACACTTTCCCTATCCGACACTCTTCAATGCAGTTTATCCGGCTGCTGGATGCCTCCAGTTCTTCACTCACTTCGCTCACCGAAGAATTCCTTTGTGGACTTCCATACCTTCTTTGTGGATTACTCCTGGAGCGGCAGCATCGTGCAATATGACCCATCTTTTTGCACTTATGACATGTCTATCCTTTGGCTGGCCATCGATTGTGTGAGTGAGTTCCCCCACATCGACTGCATTCACTTTGAGTTTGGACCCTACCACAACTATATGTATTTGCAAATTTGCTTATACTCCTTTCTCTATCTCCACTGGCTACTTTGTTAATCGTGTGTGGGTTTTCCTGTTCGGCCAGTTCCCAATTCATAGTTATTGAACATGCCTTTTAGAAAGTCAAACCCTCTTCTTTCAATAGCATTGTCCTTAGCTGAGGTTCTCGAATTTCAAAAACTAGTCGATCCCTTAGTGCTTCTGATAGGAAGTTTCCAAACAGGCACTGCTGCGCTCTAGCTTTTAATTCAACAATGTATTCACTAATAGGCTGACCCGGCTGCTGATCCTCCTTGTGGAATTTGTAACGTTCTGCTATTTCATTACTTTTTGGTGCAAAATGTGCCTTCAATGTATCTACCAGACTTTCGAACGACCTCGTGACAGGATCTCTGGCACCAATAGCTTCTTTAATGTGGAATACGTTTCTGGACCGATAAACGTTAGGAGAAACGCCACTTTCTTTGACTCTTCCACACTATTTAATAGGAGAAACTGTTTCATCCGCTCCAAATATTCGTTAAAGTTATCTCCGGGCACGTACGGTTCTAAATTTCCAATCATTTTTAGTGTTTTTCTTTTCTTTACCTTGTTCACTACTCTTGTAACTCGACTTTAACCTCACTTTTTCCTCGTGCTCTCTCCCCACAGTAACTCTTCTTGGTCTCCAACTTCCACCGACTCTTCGTTACGTTCTTTATATGTACTTCTCCAAATCCTCGTCGCCAATGTTATGAGGGACTTCTTTATTTAATAAAACACACCCTTTGCGAAGATCCATACTTTATTTATCCTTTTCGTCATTTCGTCCCCCACGCTACCCTCTCTCCCCTTCCAGAAGTAGCGACATCCTTCATACATAACATTTTCCGAACAAACCTATTTACTAAAGTTATACAGAAGGCAAACAACTCTCTTTCTTAATAGATCGAATTTATTAAATTCTCGATTTTAATATCGTGCCCCGATGCCCCGATGAAGTTGTTAAATAAACAACGAAATATTGAGAATTAAACAGAAGAGTTTGATTTAATTTGACCGCACAATAGGCCGCATACCCGATTGTTTCTTTGGTTTCTATATATATTAATACAGTAGAAGCCGCTTATTGTGATCAATTTGGAACAAACCCTTTTTGATAACATTAACCGAATGATAACAGTAAGCGGAAGGTAAATATAAATGTATTTTTCTATGCTGATGTAGCCAATAATAAATATGTATGTATGTAATCAAATTATTTAACGACTTACAAATAAAATTCAAGGGAAAAATTAACTATTAATCAACAATTTTTAATATTTTACCAAATTTGTTTATTTTTTATCATCGATACAATACGTAGGTACATTTATTTACACTTTACGATTTCATTCGAAAAACTGGTCGATCGTCGTTTGACGTTTATTTTTATTAATAAGATTTTGTATGTATATTTCAAAATCATAATATCTATCAAAATTACTTTCTCGGAATTGTACACCACGTCGGAGAATATTTAACGCTTCTTGCATCTGGCCATTAGTTGGCGGCTCTTCAGACATTTCCTCTTCTTCTTCTTCTCCTACTTCGGGTAATTCAGGATTACTTCCTTCGGACGATTGATCCACAACTTCCCGACAAATGTCTGATATAGTCATTGTGGCAGCTGTTTGAACATCATTGTCGATATCCACCCAATCGGAAAATTCGCTTTTGGACAGACCTTGAACTACAAAAAAATTAAAAAATATTAGTTAGATGTACAAAACAAGTTCTTTTTCATACCTTCTAAAATGTCAGCGCACGTTTCATGGAGATCAGGTTCTTCATCACCAGTTTTGGAAAAACCTCCTTTTCGAAAACAGTTTCGGATCGTTTCTGGTTGAACTTGCCTCCATGACTTCACCAGCAAATGCAGCGCATCTAGAAGACTGATTTTTGCTATCGCATCTGCAGTAGGTGCATCTCGATTCTCATCAAGTTCTTGTATAATTTGGGCTCGAATTTGCCCTCGATAGTATTCTTTGAATGTTCGAATGATTCCTTGATCACATGGTTGTATCAATGCCGTAGTGTTCGCAGGTAAGAAAATAAGTTGGATGTTCGTCAAAACTGCATTCACTTTGTGCGCAGTACAATTGTCTACTAATAAGACGATTTGGCGTTTCAATTTTTGTCCCACCTGAGTAACCACTCGCTGAACAAGACACTTGTCATCCAAGCATTCGCATTAGCAAAATACTCCACGGGCAAAGTTTTAACACCTTTAAAACACCGAGGATTCTTACTTTTTCCTATCACTAGAAGTTCTTTCCTTTTCACCTTCCATATTAACAGAACATAACACTGTTACTCGTTCTTTCGAAGATAAGCAACCTCTTACTTTATCGTTTTTGAACAAATAAGTATGATTAGGCATCGCGCGAAAGTAGAGTCCTGTTTCATCTGCATTGTAGATGTCCCGAGGCGGATATTTTGCAATAATTTCTGGCCATTCCGAACGCATCCAGTCAGCGGCTGCTAACGAATCAGCACTTCTTTCTTCACCGTGCAGAGGTCTATAAACGATGTTTTCTCGCTTTTTCCACCGATTGAACCATCCGTCTGTTGCAATGAAATTTTCTTTCCCCATAGTTTTGGCTATATCTTCTGCTTTTTGACGCATGATAGGACCATTCACAGAGGCATTTTTTTCGCGAACATTTGTAAACCAAATTTTTAAAGCTGATTCAACTTGATTATCCTTTCCAGATCTTTCCCTTTTTCGTTTTATGTTTTCATTCGAACGCGCACACGTTTCTATTTCTGTACGATTTTTTAAAATTTTACACAACAGCGGTTGCGAAATTTTTGATTGTACCGCAGCATTCCTTTGACTCATTTTCGGAAGTTTATCGAAGTTATCGAGAATTTGTCGTTTTTCTTCGTTCGATAGATCGCGACGCTTTTATTCACTTCTGCCATGATCACGGTGGTTTATGCGAAATTTCAATAATTTACCCGTACACAAGACTGTAGAACGTGAGATTCGTAGAAGAGTATAGGAGAAACTGAATATCATTCAAACGAACGGACCTTTTATACATATAGTACATCAAAAAAAGATGACCTCTTCATAATATAGAAATAACAATTCGTTAGATTGTAATATGCGATATGAGAGTTTTAATTGAAATCGGCGAGAAAAATGGGCTCGTTCAAAGGAGTTGCGCTGCAGACACCGTCGCCTGAAGAAACTTTCCGACAAAGAATACTATTCATAACTAATAACATTAAGCGGCTTTTGATTACAATATGCGGCTTTCTTTCAATGAGTTTTAAATAGAGTGATTTGGGACCAACGGTTTTCGATAACAATAACCGTTTGATAACATTAACCGTGATTATAATAAGCGGCTTCTACTGTATATATATATATACAGTACAAGTTCGATAATCCGCTGTTCCTTTATCCGACAAGCCCAGTAATCCGCTGTATTTCATAGCTATTTAGAATTTCGAGACCGCTCTATAGTCCGGCGTTCCCAACGATCATCAGTTCAGTAATCCGGCGTAGTCGCTCTGCAGTCTAACGAATTGACCGGTACTGATGTACTGACTTATTGTTAGTGCACTGTTTTGTTTTGAGGAGTACTTGTCGCTCTGCGAGACAACGTCAAAACAAATTGTTACAAAATGTCGTTACAAGAAAAGGGAAAAGGTAAGCATAAAACACTAAGTCTATCTGAAGAAATGGATATTTTGCGTAAACTGGATAATGGCACTCAGATAGTTACTTTGTCGACATTTTACCATGTCGGACGTGCAACAATTCATGATGTACGGAAAAATCGTGAAAAAATTGAACATTTTGTTAAATCGGCAGAAAATGGGACGGGAAACAGACAAACTACAAAAACAGGAGGACATCAGAAGATGGAAGGCTGCATTCATTTATGGTTTCTCCAAGAACGTCAACGTAATACGCCTATCACAGCTGATATGTTACGCCAAAAAGCGGTGTATTATTATGAAAGGATTTACAATAAAACTGATTTTAGATCAAGTTATGGCTGGTTAACTAAATTCAAAAAAGGTAAGGTATTCGTATGCTAACTTTAAGTAGCGAAAAACTTTACAGTGACGTTGCATCTGTGGCTCCATTTGTTGAGAAATTTAGAAAAAGAGTGGAAGAGCTTGGACTTACTGCTGATCAAATCTACAAGGTTGATGAAAGGGGATTATTTTGGCGAATATTGCCAAACAAGACTTATATGCACAGTGGAGAAGCCCAAGCTCCTGGAAGAAAAGTATCCAAGAACGGGTAACCTTTATGCCTTGCTCACACGCGAGCGGCACTCACAAGCTCAAGCTTCTGCTAATAGGAAAAGCGAAAAATCCGAGGGAATTTAAGAATGTACGTCTTCCTGTTGTCTACAGTTGTCAAAACAGAGCATGGGCAACGAAAGACATATTTGTAGAATGGTTTCATCAAGATTTTGTGCCTGAAGTACGACGTTTCTTAATAACAAAAATCTTCCTCAGAAGGCATTATTCGTGTTGGGCAATGCACCCGGGCATAGTCCGAATGAGGAATTGTCGTCCAACGATGGTCTAATATGCACTCTTTTTATGCCGGCCGATTGTACACAGCTGTTACAACCAGTGGACCAGAACGTTATAAAAATCATTGAAATCAACTACAAGAAAAAAAAATGTTAAGTGCGATTAGCCGAGGAAAGGAAATTCATTTGGCATTAAGGAAAATGAATTTAAAAGATGTCGTATTTACCTTAAATGAATCATGGCATAACGTACCCCAAAACGTCATTCAATCGTCATGGAGAAAGCTGTGGCCCTCTAACGAAAACGGATACGAAGAGTGGGAACCACAAGATGATATTGCATTGACGGAACTCATACAGATGGTGGCACGGGAGGAAAATACGGAAATAATCAAAGATGAAATTGAAGCATGGTTTAATACGGACTCCGATCAAGACGTCGAAATTATGACACCTGATAAAATATTGAATCAAGCCGATAAACAAGAAAATATTTCCGACAATAGTGAGTCCATAACAATGAATAACATTACAAGAAATGCAGTAAAACTTGAAGATGCAACAGTCGATACGAGCATTCAGTGGGCGGAACAAAATGAAGCATTTAAGAATACTCTACTTGTAATGAGAAAACTAAAAGAGAATATAACATAAAATTTATTGGGCAAAAAAGCAAACAAAAACTGAAGATTTTTTTAACAAAACTATTATAGGATTCATAAGTTTGTTGTATCTTTTCTATATGTACACCATATTACATAAGTATGTACATATGTACATACATACTTACATTCATTTATAGTGTATGTACTATAGTAAATACATTTATTGTAATATTCTGAGACATAATATACGATTAATAATATGTATTAGTTGAATAATAATATGTATTATAAACTACGTATTTGAAAACGTTTCTTATTGTGTATACGTCCAGTAAGCCGGCCTTTCCACTACTCCGACAAAGGCAAATTTTTATAGTGTCGGATTATCGAGCATGTACTGTATATATTTAGATATTTTATATCATTAGTAGGTCAATCATATATAAACTAGATTTAAGAAAAACCAGCAAACTTCCCCCATACAGAATCATTTAACATTTTTTTTTTTTTTTAATTGAAAGTTATAAAAACTAACTACATTTAACCCAAAATCACTTCAAAACAGATACAAACGTTCAATAGGTAAGATGCAATTGAATACTTATCTCCTGATGAAGTTGTTAAATAAACAATGAAATATTGAGAATTGAATCAAAGAGATTAATTTAATTTGACCACACAACAGGCCGCATACCTGATTATTTCTTTGGTTTCTTGATTGGTACGGCCGATTACGCATTCCCTACAAACAGTAAGCAGTTTTACAAAAACAATCACATCACGTTTTTGTTGATTTTTTGTTGAAATGTATAGAGAATATATAAGAGCAATAAGAAATGCCAGTAATATTTCAAAAATAATAACGTGATACATTTCAATTAATTTATAATTAATTTACTTTCATCGATGTCCTCCCTTAGCCGGTATTACAGTGCCCAAATTCTGGGCATTCTGCTAACTAACTTTTCTAAATACTAACATGAATTTGATACCATGCTTCCTGTAAATAAGCCCACAACTGCTGAGCATTTTGCGGTTATCTTTCTTTAGCTTTTCGGTCAAGTTGATTCCACCAAAGCTCAATAGGCGACAAGGCAGGACTCTAAGGAGGTCGACCATTATTATTATCTCACCTAGCTGCTGCTTCTTTCTCTTGTAGAAAGTGTTTACGTACCCTAGCTATGTGTTTTGGGTCGTTGTCGTATTGAAAAATTAACGACTGACCCCATGATATGATATCTAAATACTGTTCTTTCCGTCTTTATTCTGGTTATTTTCACCAAATCATCCGTTCTTATACCACCGAAGCAACCCCAATTCATGTTTCTATCACCATCTTTCACGGAAGGTATTAAGCAAGCTTCATTAAGGTATTCACCCGGTCCACGCCGAACGAAGTCTACGTTAGTATCAAATTGTTTGAATTTCGACTCATCGGTTCATAACACGGTTTTTTACTCACTGTCCAGTTTGCATGTTCCCTTGCCTATGCCAATCTTTTATCTTTATGCTGACATTTCAATAAGGGCTCTTTTGCGGCAAGGCACCCTTTCAAACCCCCGGCGAGCAAGCGCTATTTTACAGTAGTCACAGACACCTTCGTTTCTCGTCTGGCATTAAAGTGCCTGGTGATATTTGGTGCCGTAAGTCGTCGATCCCGTTTAGCTGACGTTACAATGAATCTATTCTCGGCTGCTGTTGTTGTCTGTGGTTGTCCACTTCTTCTTCGATTACAAAACTGCCCCGTTTCTCTTCTTCTCGCTAAGGTATAATGAACACTGTTTGGTGAAATTTCCAGTCTAGTAGCGACAGCCCTTTCTGAATATCCTTCATCTCGAAGAGTACAAATAGCTGAACGTTTTTCTAAAGTTATTTGGTTGCGCTTCGGCATTTTTTCCAATATTTTATTCAATTTTCACACAAATTTAAAACTTACACACTTGATTTCAAGCTAAAAATATTTGCAGGGATAACTTTCCAGACATACCTAACGATAGAAATAGTTCGCAGTACAGTCTAACCATTACCTGAATACCCCCAAATAGTATCTGACGCACTCCCCCACAGAGCGTTACATGTTGTTGTACCACCCCATCTGTTGACATAGACACCCTCATTATTTTAACATTGTAAAGCAATAAACCGTTTTTAATCTAATTTCTTTTGTAATACTTACAATTTGTAAGAAATACTTCTTGATAATGTTTTCATATACTTTTATTTAGAATAGGGATTAACAGTTTTAGTGTACATTTAATGTTATTCATGTTTCGAAGAAATTCGTACTTGCTTCCAAACTTTGTGACGGTATTGTTTATATATATACAGGCGTTTCATTAACAATTGTCCGTATGGTAACTGGAGAATGCTTGGGGCAAAATATGACGATTTAACCTAAAACACTTAGATAAAATATTTCTCCTAAACGAGATACAGAATGTTTTATTTAAAAGTACGACGATTAAACATAAACATAATTAAGTGCATTCCTTATTGTTTTGTAAGAAAATTAAAATAAAGAATTAAATTTTATCGCTTACGTGTATCTCACGTGATATCAATAGTAGACTCTGGTCTATTGATAAAGGTGTAGTAGGCTAATGTTATTTGTTCATGTTATAACTGTCAGACAGTTAATTTTTATTGAAAAGTGTAAGGTTAGTTACTGTTATAACAGCTTTTCTTGTGAAAATACCACAATAATTTTTCAAATGCAGAAATACGATATATGGTATGTGTTTATGCACAACAAAATTATCGAAGTAGTCCTGCTGCTCAAAGGTATTTGCAATTATATTCCAACAGACGACAACCTCATTATAGGACTTTTAAAAATATTTACTACCGATTAGTGAAAACTGATCAAGTTTATCCAAAGCGAGATGTAGGGCGTCCAAAAAAGTTGCAGTAGATCAGGAGAATTATTTAGTAAGAATTGTTGATGATCCCCAGTTAAGTACCAGACGCTTATCAGCAATAACTGGAATAGGCCATACTTCAGTTTTCAGAATACTAAAAAAGGAAACTTAATACCATTACACTCTGGTGCAGAATCTATTCCTCCGAGATATCCCTCGACGAATGGAATTTGCACAGTTTATTACGGACAAATGTCAAATGCAAATAACAATTTACAGCATTCTTTTTAGTGATGAAGATACTTTCATATTCAATTGGAGACATTGTCACTACTGCGATACTGGAATTACAATTTAGGATAAGTGTTTGGTGTGGCCTTTGTAGAGATAGTTTAATAGATCCTTTTGAATTGCCTCCAAATTTAAATAATAATTCATATTTACAATTTCTCCAAATTAGACTTAGTGCTGCGACATTATTTAAATAAGTTTCGTCATAAATGGATAGGGCGGGGAAGTGAATTTCCTTGGCCTACTCGGAATCCCGATTTAAACCGTCTGGATTTTTTGGGGCCATATGAAGGCACTAATGCATGCAGATTAATACCTTACAGGAACTATGGCAACAAATACATAATTTTTGCGAATTTTATTAGAAACCAACCAAAAATATTTTTCAAGGTTAAGACAACTTTTAACGCATGAAAAATGTATTGAGGTCAATGGAGGTCAATTTTAAAATTTATTGTAATATTGTTGGTTATTTTTATTTTGTGTTATAAATAATTTAAATACATTTTTTTATGAAACCTAAATACGTTTATCTTTAATCGTTGTACTTCTAAATAAAACCTCCTATATCTAACAAGGGGAAGGTAAGGTAATCGGATTTTTGTAATTTTTGATATTTATGGTATGTGTAGTTTGGACCTTAAATAAGAATATTTTGGAATAGTTCGACGGAACGTTCATAAATTACCGAGATAATCGATGTTGAAGTCTCACCCACCATTAAAATCCACTAGATATAATACGAATGTCAACTGGACTCGTGGCCTAGTCGATAGCGTTTTGGTGCGATACTCACGAGATCGCTGGTTCGGGTTTCGTCACGGGACATTTCTTTTTCTTCCATTCAAAACGCACCATATATTTTTTCATTCTTCTCCTCATATCAAAAATTATGAACAAACGAAATACAGTAGAAGCCGCTTATTATAATCACGGTTAATGTTATCAAACGGTTAATGTTATCAAACGGTTATTGTTATCGAAAACCGTTGGTCCCAAATCACTCTATTTAAAACTCATTGAAAGAAAGCCGCATATTGTAATCAAAAGCCGCTTAATGTTATTAGTTATGAATAATATTCTTTGTCGGAAAGTTTCTTCAGGCGACGGTGTCTGCAGCGCAACTCCTTTGAACGAGCCCATTTTTCTCGCCGATTTCAATTAAAACTCTCATATCGCATATTACAATCTAACGAATTGTTATTTCTATATTATGAAGAGGTCATCTTTTTTGATGTACTTTATGTATAAAAGGTCCGTTCGTTTAAATGATATTCAGTTTCTCCTATACTCTTCTACGAATCTCACGTTCTACAGTCTTGTGTACGGGTAAATTATTGAAATTTCGCATAAACCACCGTGGTCATGGCAGAAGTGAATAAAAAACGTCGCGATCTATCGAACGAAGAAAAACGACAAATTTTCGATAACTTCGATAAACTTCCGAAAATGAGTCAAAGGAATGCTGCGGTACAATTAAAAATTTCGCAACCGCTGTTGTGTAAAATTTTAAAAAATCGTACAGAAATAGAAACGTGTGCGCGTTCGAATGAAAACATAAAACGAAAAAGGGAAAGATCTGGAAAGGATAATCAAGTTGAATCACCTTTAAAAATTTGGTTTACAAATGTTCGCGAAAAAAATGCCTCTGTGAATGGTCCTATCATGCGTCAAAAAGCAGAAGATATAGCCAAAACTATGGGGAAAGAAAATTTCATTGCAACAGACGAATGGTTCAATCGGTGGAAAAAGCGAGAAAACATCGTTTATAGACCTCTGCACGGTGAAGAAAAAGGTGCTGATTCGTTAGCAGCCGCTGACTGGATGCGTTCGGAATGGCCAGAAATTATTGCAAAATATCCGCCTCGGGACATCTACAATGCAGATGAAACAGGACTCTACTTTCGCGCGATGCCTAATCATACTTATTTGTTCAAAAACGATAAAGTAAGAGGTTGCTTATCTTCGAAAGAACGAGTAACAGTGTTATGTTCTGTTAATATGGAAGGTGAAAAGGAAGAACTTCTAGTGATAGGAAAAAGTAAGAATCCTCGGTGTTTTAAAGGTGTTAAAACTTTGCCCGTGGAGTATTTTGCTAATGCGAATGCTTGGATGACAAGTGTCTTGTTCAGCGAGTGGTTACTCAGGTGGGACAAAAAATTGAAACGCCAAATCGTCTTATTAGTAGACAATTGTACTGCGCACAAAGTGAATGCAGTTTTGACGAACATCCAACTTATTTTCTTACCTGCGAACACTACGGCATTGATACAACCATGTGATCAAGGAATCATTCGAACATTCAAAGAATACTATCGAGGGCAAATTCGAGCCCAAATTATACAAGAACTTGATGAGAATCGAGATGCACCTACTGCAGATGCGATAGCAAAAAAATCAGTCTTCTAGATGCGCTGCATTTGCTGGTGAAGTCATGGAGGCAAGTTCAACCAGAAACGATCCGAAACTGTTTTCGAAAAGGAGGTTTTTCCAAAACTGGTGATGAAGAACCTGATCTCCATGAAACGTGCGCTGACATTTTAGAAGGTATGAAAAAAGAACTTGTTTTGTACATCTAACTAATATTTTTTTAATTTTTTGTAGTTCAAGGTCTGTCCAAAAGCGAATTTTCCGATTGGGTGGATATCGACAATGATGTTCAAACAGCTGCCACAATGACTATATCAGACATTTGTCGGGAAGTTGTGGATCAATCGTCCGAAGGAAGTAATCCTGAATTACCCGAAGTAGGAGAAGAAGAAGAAGAGGAAATGTCTGAAGAGCCGCCAACTAATGGCCAGATGCAAGAAGCGTTAAATATTCTCCGACGTGGTGTACAATTCCGAGAAAATAATTTTGATAGATATTATGATTTTGAAATATACATACAAAATCTTATTAATAAAAATAAACGTCAAACGACGATCGACCAGTTTTTCGAATGAAATCGTAAAGTGTAAATAAATGTACCTACGTATTGTATCGATGATAAAAAATAAACAAATTTGGTAAAATATTAAAAATTGTTGATTAATCGTTAATTTTTCCCTTGAATTTTATTTGTAAGTCGTTAAATAATTTGATTACATACATACATATTTATTATTGACTACATCAGCATAGAAAAATACATTTATATTTACCTTCCGCTTACTGTTATCATTCGGTTAATGTTATCAAAAAGGGTTTGTTCCAAATTGATCACAATAAGCGGCTTCTACTGTATATGAACTATATGCATGCATATGCACCGTGTGACGATGCATTGTCGTGATGGACATGGGCGCAGCTAGGGATTTTTTCTAGGGAGGGCAGGCGGACAGCTCTCTATATATATACGTCAGATGATCTTTTTAGGAGAGGTAACGAATTCTCTAGGGTGGGCAATGCCCACCCTTGCCCCCGCTGGTTACGCCCATGGTGATGCAATATGAACTCCCATTGTTGACTGACTCAAGAACTGCAGGTAAACATTTTATGGTGTACTAGTTTGCTGTGATTACGTTTATTTTCCAACTTCACTTTTACTAATCCGGTACTATGGAAGAAAACTGCGTACATAACTTTCTTGACAGCACTTTGCTTTTTGGCAATTATTGGTGTTAGTGCATCTTCATGGATCAATACACGGCTCTCCTGGTGGGTAGGAATATCGTAAAATGGGATGTTAGTTTCATTATCTATTACTATTTTTGATAGAATGCCATGTCCACCATTATTTAACATTTTTAACGTTTCCCGAGCGATTCTTACTCGTTCTCCTTTTCGAAATCGTTAAGCGTGTGTGGCACCCAACAAGTAACAATTTTTTCATCCGAAGATGATCATGTAAAATTGAATTTACTGTTGCGCATCCAACACCAAGAGTTGTCTCAATTGCTTGATAGGTATATCTTGGATCTTCGTCGATTATACGTCTCACTCTCAATGTTTTCAGCGGTAACTGAACAAGAGGGCCTACCAACCCGTTCCTCATCACCAAGCGATATGCGTCCTCCTTTAAATTCGCTATACCAGCGAAACACAGTTGTATGTGAAGGACTTTCATCACCAAATGCGAGTTGCAGTTATTCAAGACTTTGTTGTTCATTTAAACCGACCTTAAAATCGTAGTATATCATTGCGTGTACGTGTTGACAAGTTCATGTTTCGATGATAAATCGCATATACCACATTTGCTCAATGACAGCAGCGACTCAACTTAAAGTCAGAGTTTACTGCTTAAGGATGATGGTATTTAGAAATGCAGTGTTGCTAGCTCTAACTTCTCTACTTTCGTGGCATCTCAAAAAATATAGCGTGTCCTTCGTATAATCTAAACTTTCGCTATTGAAATTGCACTTTATTTTATTCACAAATTCTACTGAATTTGCTGTCGTTAAGGTATTTAATTTATTAGGGAAGTCTTAATTCGTTTACGAGCCGCTTGGACAACTTGTAAATCGTAGAGTTGATACACGACCGTATTGGCCTAATTGTTGTACTCGGTTTGTGTATTTTGGGCAAACACTTCATTCTAATATTTTCGTTATTATTTACCAATTTGTTTTGTCACTGATTAGATGCCCTTGCGTACGTAATGTAAGAACAAAAACACATTTCAAAATAAAAATCCTTCTGCCCAAGGATTCTTGATAAAAATCTATCGCATAACTTTAATAGGTGGAATGGAGGGAATTTTTGAGTGAATTAACACGCTGCACACTGGAACGCCGTTATGTAAAATTGTGTTCAGAATTTGCTTTTTTAGATCCATATATCCGGAGCATAAATATGTTTCATGTTAATGTCAACAATGTAATGAATATTATGTGTATGTCTCAACTAAGTTGTTGTTAGCAACCAATACCAACTTACTTTGTTTCAATGTTTATATATTTTATTGTGCTCATTAGAGAGAGACCCCATATTTAGAAAAAATCATCATGAACGACGTTGATAGGGTAGATTGCATTCAATGTGATAATTTTATTATTTACTGACTATATTTTACAAAAGCAATCGTCTTTCTGAATAATATATAAGACGTTGTTTGTTTTGCGCGTACCTTAGTATAGCTTCAGTACGTGTACAAGAAGGACACAATTTACTCGCTTGAAATCACAGTAGTTGTCTGTAGTGCTGTTTTTTAAAGTTTATTTCTAATCTCTACTCAGTACTTATATGTGACGCAAAACTATACCGGGCTGAAAACGTACGAAAAAATCGTATACAATGCGGTGTCGGAGCAATGCCTCATGGAGACGTCTTCTGCCCATTTATGAGGAACTGAAGTGAAATAAATTGCTAAACCGTTGCTTGGGAGGCTACACAAAAAATAGCAACGCAAGATTGAATGCTACTGTTTGAAATTTTGCTCCAAAATCTTACTCAGCGGCAAAAAGTCTTAAACATAGCGACTGATATTGCTGTGTGCAATTTTAATGATGGTGTGACAAATATACTACAAATCATGAAAGTTTTGGTGATGGATATTGGCGTCCAATTATACAATTTTTGTCTAGAGGCCGATGCTAAGCGGATCAAGCGCGCCGAACTATCATTGACAGATGCGGCAAAAAGGCACGCTCTAGTATACATTCTTTGAGGAAAGAGAATGAGAGAGAATATTTGAACATCAAAGGGCAGCTTTATGGTCTTGGGTAACAGATTAATGATAAAAAATGTCGATTTTGCAATTTTTTCACGTCTATAGCACATTTTAAAACTTTAAACGCGTTTTTCTCGAAACGATTTTTCAAACGGCACGCAGCATAAGGGCCCTTTCACAATAACGTTAATGCTAATGTTGATGTTCAGGTGTTAACGGTAATGGGAACGTTAATGCAGTTCACAATAATGTTAATGTTGATGTTTAGAGGATCGCATTTTCAAAATTCGCGGTTATAAGTGGGAGAAGCGCAAACCAACGTTTCAAAATAGTAAACATCAATAACGATTATAACCTTTACTGATTCGTGATTCTTTTTCTTTTCTTCCGCTGTTTGTGCTTATAATGTTAACAGCACAGGAATTGAATATAAGAAAATAAGAAATCTGACCTCGAATCTAGTGATAGGTACGGCTAGCAGTAAATGAGGTTAGAATTGCTGCAGATTTATAAATAGCGGTAGTGCGTATGCTCCAGCTTGCTAGTTTCATTGGTTGATGTTAACCATGATGTTAAGAAATCCAAAATAGTTTTAGAACGTTAATATGATAATTTAACATTACCATTACCATTGACATTATTCTGAACATTGTAATTGAGTGCTACATAGTTTGAGTTTTAACACTCAACATAACATTACCATTACAATTAACATTAACATTATTGTGAAAGGGCAGTAAAGCTAGGTGCACACGCATCGATTTTCGGTCGTACGGAAAAATATCGTACGTTATTTTATCGTGTGCCCTATTTGCACACACATCGATTTTTGATCGTACGGGAAAATATCGTACGTTATTTTATCATGTGACTTATTTGCACACACATCGATTTTCGATCGTACGAGAAAATATCGTACATTATTTTATCATCTGTGTTACTTGCAAACTCTTTTTTATGTATAGTATTGCAGTCATTTACTAAAAGCTCGCGAAAATGAATCCGAAACGTGCAGGAACTTCGACAGGCATATTTTTGGTGAATAATGCAACCTATACTTCTTATAATTCTCATTTTTGAACTTCTTGAGCTTCTTCCGATAATAGTCCTATAGCTAGAGCTGCCTTTTTATGATAACTTCGCCATGCATCAGAACCTTGTGAACAGTTGCTGGCATGTGATACCAATTGTATTTTTGCACATACAATTCAGCAGTTTCGCGTGCATATATTCCAAATTTGTCGACGTGAATTGATGCACTACTAGTAATCACCTGCAGGATTATACTAAATCTTTCAATGAATGTTACATCAATTCCTGTTATATCTGCAGTGACTTGAGGTTGTGAGAAGAATTTTCTAGCAGTGTTGCCGTCATTACTAGTGCCCACACCTTGCTTCACAAAATCTACCCGAATACCCAATCTGTTCCTGAACTCCTATTGAATTCTCTTTCTTGTATTATCTTTCATTTATTTTTCTTCTAAGGTAGCAGCCGCCTATTTTTGAAATGGTATTCTGTAGGCAATATGTAAAAGACATTCCATAAATTTTATGAGCGCGTGTAATGTCGAAAGACCTAGCTGAAGACTTCGTTCCAATAGAGGTTTTTGGCTAATGTTATTCAAATTGTTCATTTCTTTCGGTGTAGCTGCACATATGTAACATCTTGATGCCGAAGATGTGCCAGTTACAGCTTGTGCAACTTTGTAGGTCATAGTGATTTTAAATTGGTGTGGTGTCAATTGTAACTTCGATAGCTTTCAGGTGATGAATTTGGTTTTCGATCGCTGTAACCTCGGCAATTGTTACCTCGGGAGTCTTCAACTTCATTGGTCGACAGTATCGTGTAGACGAAGGTCTAGGGTTTTTCCAAAAACACGCTTTTCTTCTCCTTTAATTAATTATAATCTCATCAGCAGTTGTATACATCAATAAACAATTGATATGATGTTTATATTAAGCAAATGTAAACTCATTACCCGCACTAACTTTTAATAACCTATTAAGCTTTTTCTTGGCAAACTAAACAATTTAATGCTTGTTTTTCCACTAATTAATTTGATTACAATAAGTAAATATCGTAATAATAATATCCACGATCTCAAATTTTCGGTTGAATATAACCCGTTTACAAACCCTACGAATACCCGTTACGTTATCGTAGTATTGCGCAGCTGAAATTAAGAGGGCCATTTATGGAAGATTTAAAGATGTCCTTAGTACCATTCTCAGATCGTAGCTCTCCGTAGCTCCCTACTAAAACCCTTCCTGAAGCTCCGTTTGTAGCAAGGAGTACACCTGTCCGAACTATTTATGATATTACAAAATATATGTGATATTTAGCAATAATTTCTTCGGTTACATACAGTCTGATTACTATTACACTTAACATAATAATAACATTAAGAATTGAATAATACTTTACAGAACAGGAGTACTTTAAATGCTTGACAATAAAATAGACTAAATTTTCAGTTTGCGATTAGTCTGACTTTAGATGACGATATTTCATGTTAAATTGGCCGCAGTCATGGACTAATTCTGTTTTTCAGGTAGATTAACTATTCAACTGCCTAATAAGATCACAAATGTCAATGGATTCGATACCTTCCCAAAATGATTTTTTCCGCACCTGAACCACTGTGCGGCGTCCGTCTATCGTAGTGGCAATGCACGGCATCAACACGGAGATCGTGCCGTATCGTGTGGAGTTCGAAGCTTGTGCATGCTCCTATGCTCTTCTTTGTTCCACTAAAAGAATTTGATCGTACGATATTTTTCCGTACAATCGTAATCGATGCGTGTACACCTAGTCTATTGATGCCGTGCATTGCCACTACGATCGACGGACGCCGTGTCGTTGCCGTGAATACAGTGGCGTATATGATCCAACGAACGCTGCACACTTCACGATTTTTAATCGTACGATAAAATAACGTACGGTATTTTTCCGTACGATCGACATCGATGCGTGTGCACCTAGCCTAACTCCAACAATTTTTATTTATATTCGAGTTTTTTACCATATCTTTAAAATAACATTTGGAACTGAAATATGTATGGAATTTTCGATAAGTTAATTTAAACATTATTTATTAACATATGATTGCCCTTTTTCTTCTCGAAATATAAATTTCTTACTTCAAAAACTCGCCAATCACACAAGAATCAATATTTTTATCATGCCCTACGTATTTCACTTTTTTCTGTATTCAGGATTCACATTTACACCAGCTGCACTGCGTGCCGCAGAGCATCTCATATTCAACATGCCTCGTGCGAATGGCTCGTTTAATATTTATCAATAATAATTTTTTCTTTAAGACTTAAATATATGCTTAATAACTTCCTCGAATATTGTTACCTCATTATCTTTTCTTCCATCCAAAAGAAATTGTCAAAAAGACGCTTCTTTTTAGGCTGTTACAGTGGTGTTACCCCTTTATAAAGAAAGCAGGAGAGAATTTTGTTGTTTGGCAAAATCCACGACCCTCTTCACTACGTTTCTGTAGGCCCATAAAATTACAATATAGAAAGCAAAACAACAGTTTTCTAAAACGGAAAAGGACACTATGGACGTTATTATAGGTAACTTAATAGCTAGCCTCGTGGTACTAAATAAAAAGGAATAGAAAATTACGCGTAAGCTCCTCTTCACAGTGGTAGATGGAAAGATATGTAACGCTTCGTCGGATACCAAATCTACACAGAAATGTTACTTATGCAGAGCTACTTCTAAAGATTTTAATGATTTGAAGAGAATGATAGAAAAGCCCGTTAAAAGGACACATTTGTCTCAATTTTGGTACTTGATACTTACTTACTATACTGAATATTTGACTGCCCCCTTCATATTGCATACAAATTACACAGTTAAACACACATTTTGTGACATGGAAATTTTTAGGTGTTACTGATATTTCGGCATGCTAAATTTAAAAACAGAAATTGTTAGTAACAAGCTTTTTTATGTATGCATAAAAGTATGGTTTATGTGTTGGCTAGATTTATCTAAATAAACCTCCACTTTGTGTAATGCATCACCATTAACGAATATACGGTGTTAATACAAGTTCATTCCTGTCTATTAGTTGCAAGAAATATTTGCCGCGAACGTCGTTACTAAGGTGTTTGTGTTCTACATACTTGATTTGTTTATTACTGTCCTCTAAGTAAGTACAATGCCTAGGCAGTGTGTAAATAATGTCAACAGTGTTTATTATGTGTGTGCGGAAATAACTTTTAACCTTCCTATACTCACGCATACGGTCTGTGAGACCGATTTATATAGTATAGTATACGTCTTTCATTTTGACGTGAGTATAGGAAGCTTAAATCCCAAAAGCTATTTCGGAGTTAAAGTAGGAGATCAAGATACGTCATGGGCCCCTCACATATTTTCTAAGACTTGTGTCATTAACATTAATTTTCTTGGAAATGTCAAAGCTGAAAATTACGAAGATCTTGTAAGTGAATTACTTAGTGTGTACAGAGAAATGGGAGGTGTCATTAAAAATGTACTTTCTAGATGCTCAGCTCTATTTTTTCCCGAAAATTGGGTTGTCGTAAGCGACGAACCTGGGGAGCGGTTCCTCCAGGACGCTGTAACTATGGAAAAGCGATACCAGGGCAAATGGAGTCCTAGTTTGTTTGCTGAATACTGCTGAACATTAATCCGGGATGCCGCAGGGACAAATTATCGCCGTAAAACATCCGCGACAATATTTTAAAATAAGTGTAACATTGGGAACATACCGATATTGATATATGGCATTTCGGTATAAAATAGAATACTTCGTAGCAGACAATGTATGGATGTCACAAAAAAGTTGATTTTTGTTTACCTGTGTTACCATTGAAATCGTGGCGTAGGAGGAAAGAAATAAAACACCAAATTCTAGCTAACAAGAACAGAATTTAGAAAGAGTTTAAAAATAAAATGTCTAATAATCAGAGAGGCGACAAATAAATAAGTCACCCAAGCGAAGTATACATATGTTTGTCGCTGGACCTCGCTGACTAGTCAAGCGTTCAATTGTAGGCTTTGCAGTGCGGTACGTAATCTGCTAAAATCAATGAAAATTTTTTTTTTATTCTAGAATTGTCTTTCTACTTATTTTATTATACTGTATAGTAAACATGGACCGACACATGTTAATAATTTATTAATAAGAAAATAAAGATGAAAATGTAGTTTTACATTGTTGGATTTAAATTTTAAGCAACTATGGAAGATCGTCATTCTCGCTATTAAAATGAGTGAAATATGCATTAATTATTATATGATTCTCTAAATTATCTATTGTAAATTGCGTTCTTTGAGATGTAAAAATAGTTTTGAATTTCGAGAAAAATCTCTCGACCTCACAGCTTGTTGCAGGCGCATACGAAAAATGTGAAATAACCTCTCTGCATTTTATGTAGTACTGATTTTGGTCGTTAATTGTGTTGTTTGAAATATCTTTCAAGGTATTATAGTCTACGTTCTATTACAGCTTTAATTTTGCTTCGTATTTTCTGGCCTATAGGAGCATCAATCATTTTCAGGGTCGTAAACAGTGACCCTAATTTTTCAAAGGAATCACGTAATTTTAAATTTCGAGTTTCTAAATATTTAATAGTTTTTGGTATTTCTACAAAATGTGTGCCAATAAATTTTAGTTTATCGGGTAAATCTTCTCTAACAATTAAGTCCTTACATTGTCTAATACTTTGTGCATCATCTTTTAAGTTAAGTATAAAAGGTTTTAAAACAGAAAAATGCTGTTCATAGAAGAATGCAGATTCTGACCACGTACCCCAACGCGTAACAGTAGGTTCTGGTGGTAAAGGAATATCTGGACACATGTTTTTATATGCAGCTACTCTAGCCGGCGCCTTTACCAGTATCTTTTTAAATAAACTAATTAATGAATTTATTTCAGGAAATTCTGACCGGATTAATTCGGCAATTCTATGTATTCCATGAACAATACACGTTAAATGTAGCGTATTTGGAAAACATTTCTTAAGCAGTTTTCCCCTTTTTAGCATAACACTAGCGGCATCGGATATAAAGAGCAAAATCTTTGTAGGGTCGCCATTGAATATGTTATCTAAGCTCTTAGTAACAATATCATAACTCTTCGGCATTAATAGTGGCTCTAAATTTTGTGGCTATCAAGAAGGATAAAGGTGGTTTTTCTGGATGCAATGTACCCACTACAACATTAACAACACATCTTCCCGTAATATCAGTAGTTTCATCTGCGCTAATCCAAATATAATGTTCACCTAACTTGAAGCGTATTTGATCAATTGTTACTTTAAACTGTTGCGGTATGTAATATTTTCTAATTGTTGAATGATGTGGAATATCTTGTTTTGTATATTTCTTAAGAAACTCACGTAAGTCTGGATTCTTTAGTTTATGCAATGGAATATTTGCGCTAAGAAATGCTTTGCATAAATCATTAAAAAATTATATATTAGAAGATTTTCTTAAGTTATGAATATGTTTTTTTCTTTGTAAATGTTGCTCTAACGACTGTTTACTTCGAAAACTTAAATTTTGTGTAGAAATTGTGCAATGTACCTCCTTTGCATTTACTTTTACAAACACATGACCATATTCTGCTAAAATACGGGGCATTCTCAGCATTGTGGAAATCTGTTCCTCAAAAAACAACAAAGTAAAACTACGGAGTAGGTAGTAGAAAAAGAAGGAAAAAGTAAAAAGTAAACGAAAACAGTACGATAGTTCTAAAATATATACATATAACGAAAAATCGGGTTTATGGAAAACGCAACGCCTTTTATACGTCAAGATAATAATAATATTAACGAACAACAATAGCATACGCTCTACGTGAAAACTCAAATAGTACTGGCTGATACTGCCGTATGTAGTATGTATACATATAAGCATATTCCAATGCGCTACCCCACTCTACTAGTACTAGTCGTACGCTCGTGATAATCGAAACTTATTTATTTGTCGCCTCCCTGCTAATAATAGATAAACCAAAACCAGGCTATGGTAATACAAATAACGGAAATATAGCACATCGATATTTTCAAAACAGTGATATGTCCGCAACTATTACTGGGATTGCTAAATAACTTAACATAACATTTTTATATAATTCGGCAAATTTGTTTAATCGCTGAGTGGTGAAAATCACATTTCACAATGAAAAGGTTCGGCGTTCGAAACCCAACCGCGGCGGAACGTAGAACGTAAAATCCCAAAATGGATCTGCTACCTTGAATATGCTGCGGAAATGCCACTAGGCGGGCCAGGAGCGCTACGGTATAGGCATGTCCTGTCGTGCTGATATATACAGCCTTGGCCATATGTCTGAAGCACCCTCGATTTTTGTAGGTAAACTAAAATTACGAAAAATAAAAATCAAACTACAGGTATTTACACGTTTCAAATACAAATTTAATAATCAGTATTTATAATAATATAATTAATATTTTATTGCCCCACTTCGAGATTTGATAACTAACTGCACTCGTTATGGCATCGTAGTAACTAATTCTCTGCATATCGCGGGTGAAATCTTTCTCCATTCTTCAGCGATCCTACTTTTAAGTATAGTTTTATTTTTACTGTCATGTTTAGCGACATTTTTCTTCAAAATGCGTCACAAGTTTTCGATAGGAGACAAATCCGGCGACTGCGGAGGCCATCCGAACAGGGGTATTTTATTTTCGCAGAACCAGGTAGGTTCGCTTTGATTTGTGACAGGATGCGTTGTCTTGTTGGAAAATGTATTCTTCGTCATCGGAATCGAAGAGTTTTACGATGGACGGTTCTAGTACCTCTTCCAGCATAGAGATATACCCATCACTATTCATTCTACCGTCGCATAGGTATACCTCTCCGACATCGTTAGCGGTCATACACCCCCAAAACATGACGCTAGACCCGCCGTATTTTACTGTATACATAAGACACTCTGGCTGAAATGCTTCCCCCTTTCTTCGCCGGACAAAATTGTGCCCCAGGCCTGGGCAAAATCTGAATACGATATACAAAATTGTTAGCTTTTTCAAAAATTGCAAAGCCACATTTACATTTACAATTAAATTGTATTTCCGTAATAACGAAGTAAAAGGCACATTAATTAATCATACCTCTATATTTGATTCGTCGGACTATAAGATTTTGGACCAATCCTCCACTGTCCAATTTTTGTTTTTTCGCCCACAAAAGTCGTCTTTTCTGTTGCTCCGTTAATAAAGGCTTGCGACAAGCTTTACGACCGTGTAAATTTGCCTCTACTAGCCGTCTTCTTACAGGTTTGGCAGATAGAGAAGTTCCTTGTCGCTAGTTTAACTCTCCACATAAATCTTTTGATGATTTCATACAATTTTTGAGAGATAATCGCGTTAAAAATCGATTCTTTCTATGCGTTGTTATTCGTTTTCATCCACTTTTCGCTCGATTTTCGTATGACTCTGTCTCCTTAAAACGTTTTATTGCAATTTGTATTGCATAGCGCGATCGCTTCATTGATTTCGCGATTTGTGTCTGCGGTTGTCCTTGGAAATGCAATAAAACGGCTTTACTTCTATTACATCATACTCTCGTTTTCTAGGCATTTTGTCACAATACACGATACAATATAACAATATAATATTCGATGAAACTTGTTTAATAAAGTTTACTACACAAGACCGTTTTGGATACTGTTCACTCAATAAGAATTAACCGGTTTCTTACCGGCGTGTGTTTGAACACATGTTTATCATACCTCAACTTTGAGTAAATATAAAACATAGATAAATATAGATAATTAGATGTTTGGGGCGCTTATATTAACATTTGGTCTCTTGCCAATAAAAAAATATTTTTGGAAAATTTTCTCGAGCCTCGCCCCCTTTTTAAAAAGGGGTTTTAAAAAGTGTCCAAAAAGAGGCTCTTTTTAAATTCATTATATAACATAGTGTATATATAAAAAGTCAGAATTATTATATACATATGTATTGCAGTGTGTTGCAAAATCTCCAAAATGAACCTAAGGCCATTTACCCGCCCCTCTGTTAAATATACGTGCGATGATGGAGGGTGCAAATAACGCCTCTGTTTCACCACACGCTGGTTTTGATAGTAGTTTTTAGAAAAATTTTCCATAAGTGTAAATTGTAAGAAAAAAAAGTAATCTACATTATTGTTATAGACACAAAAAGGATAGATACAAAAAAACTTTTAGGTAACTTTAGGTAACGTTTATTTCTTTTTTTCATTTAAAAATTCTTGGCGAAAATTTTTTTTTCTCAGAAAATGCTGAAAATGGTATTATAAGACGTTCCTGAAATTTTCGTAAAAAATTGGAACGTTTAAATTTTTGGTAATTAACCGGTTAAAGAAAAACTAACACGAATATACCTTAAAATTACCCAATAATTGCTTACATTTCAAGAATTTCTTAGTAATTTGTCGTTATATACACATTAGTAAAATTAACTGCCAAATATAATTACTTTATCGAGATTCAGGTAAGGGGTGTATTTCAGTGGGTGCTTCAGACATGGCTAACGCATATATGTATACAGCTCCGGTCAGTAGCGATATCAAGATTGTAACTTATAGTAAGTTAGGTCAGGTTTTACAATAAGTTGGTACACCTTTTCATAGGAATCCAATTGTAGAAAGTGTGCATTGATTTAAATGTCAAAATTTTTCATTAATTCCTGTTAGCTAGTGAGATTTATTCATTTTTAAAAAGTAGTTCAAAAAGCAGTCGGTCACGTAATTAGCCACGGTCGTTTTTTTATTATTTCGTATACAATATTGCACATTTCTGGTAAGATTCTATACTTCTTAAAGAAATACAACTACTTTGTTATGTAAGATTGTTTTTAGTTGTTCAATATAATGGGTAAAAATAAATCCTGTAACGAAACTACGAGAGCCATAATAGTCAAATCTCGCAACGATGGAAAGTCTTATGGCGAAATGGCGAAATCTCTAAATATCTCAAGAAGAATGGTTTTCAACGCTGTCTAGTATTTTAAGAAAAATAACACCGTTAAAAAAGTGCCTCGAAAGCAAAGATCCCGAATAACGTCCGTTAGGGAAGACGAACTGATAGTGCGCGAATCCAAAAAATTCCCCAAAAATACCGCAAATGAAATCCGCGTTAGTGTTTTTTCCATCTGTAGAAACAGCAAAAAGACGTTTGCGAGAGAAAGGTCTATTTGGGAGGATTTCTCGGCAGAAGCCACTGTTGTCGGAACGAAATCGCAAAAAGAGGTTAGAATTCGCTAGATAATACCGTCATTGGTCTGTTAAAGAATGGAACAGGGTACTTTTTTCGGTTGAAACGAAAATAAATGGACTTTCGCCGGATGGAAAATCATATGTTCGACGCCCCCGATTGAAAGCTTATGATCCAAAATATACCCGTCCTACGCTCAAGCATGGTGGCGGTAACATTATGGTCTGGAGTGCTATGTCATGGCGTGGGGTTGGACTCATTACAAAAATCGAGGGTCGTATGGATCAGCATCAATATGTTTCTATATTGAATGACATAATGCTCCCTTTTTGCGATAACAATATGCCCGTTACATGGATCTTTCAACAGGATAATGATCCGAAACATACCGCACGAGCAACAGAAAGGTGGATGGAAGAAAATCTGGTAACATTGTTAGACTGGCCTTCATGTAGTCCTATATATATATATATATATATATATATATATATATATATATATATATATATAATTCGGCGTGCTATTACGAGCGGATTCAAAATTGACGACACACACCATTCTAATCCATGGGGATGAAATAGTTTCTCACTTTCCGCTTGCAATCGGATGCGGTAGTGAAGAAACCCAACAAGTGAGTAACTGGGTTAACGTTTAGACAACAAGGAGGATGTCTTTAACAAAGTCTTAGTATCTTCAGATCCATTGATAACATATATGTGTTCTCTGTCAGTATTAGATAGAAAAGCATTTAATTCAGAAGTTATCGATGTTCTTCTAACTGAATGTACAGAAACTTTACAGAATTAAGCCTTTTATTAGTTATTAATATGTTATGATATGTTAAATGCATATCTATACGTGACGTAAACGTACGCAAATCTTTATTTTATAACACCTTTTAGAATTTTGAGCACTACCATCGAAACGCAGTTTTAGTGTACGCTGTCCAAATCTGTCTTTCTGCACCCGCATATCTGATCCGCCACGAGACAGATCTGACATTTCACACAAACGTACATATCTCATCTATCATGTCCTTCAAACTTTTATGTGTGAAGGGACAGGTAAATTATGAATTTTCTCAGATTTCAACATTAAACAACAAATATTTATTTCCTCTTTCGCATTATCATTCTGCCCGTCTAGGGCGTCATATAAACAAGAAACATTTCAAAATAAATTCCCACGTTATTATATGGTAGCATATATGGATATGTGTATGTAGATAGGGATTGAACAATATGGGGATCTTCGAAACGGTAAAAGTTACGAAATCGATTAAATGGGACGAAAGTTGCAACGTTAAAGGACACATACATAACACTCAACAAAGTTCGGGGTTATGGTCTTCATTTGACATTTAGCGTAGTGTTGGCGTTCTATTTATACCTTTTCGACACCACGCCCACCATCTTTTAAGCATTTTTTACGGGTGTTGTTTCATTAATTTAACTCCAGCCAGAGACAGTTAATGGCAGAAAAAATGTCACCAGAAATTAAAATTTGGGCTAAATATGAGGACGAGTCCCGGTCGATTTTCGCAAAAAAAATTATGGCGCCGTAAAGGTGACCTAAAAAGTGATAAATTATCTTAATAAAAGTTTTGCGAGACGTGTCTACCAGAGTCACAATTTCAGAAAAACGGTCTTACCTTGAAGTGTTTACGTTACGTTCAAACGAAATCTTCTTATGTATTTAATCCCATAAGTATAATTTATAATACATTTATAATAACTTTTATCCTTTTTCTACAAATATGCCTTCCATTATTAATATAATTTTCAGTTATTTACCAATAATTTTAGATTTTCTGAGATGTTAAAATGTATGACTTTCTAAATGACATTTGACTAGTAGCAACCAGTACCAACTTAAATAGATGTATATTCATGTAATTCTTCTTATTCTTCTTCGAAGCGGTCTATTATTGAAGTTAAACGTTGGTTAAACGAATCGTTGTCGTACACACAAAAATTGAATGATGCACGAACTTGCGTATTCTTAAGATTTTTCCTGTACATATGTATTTATTAATTCTTTTTGTCGCGAGGTTGTTTTGGATGCGTATATCATACATAAAGAAAAGTTAAGGGGGCCAAGTAAAATCGTAGAGATAGACGAATCCAAATTTGGAAAAGAAAGTATCATCCTGGATATTTTGTAGAGGGACAACAGCTGGTGTGGTGTAGTGTGGGTTTGGGTTTGGGTTTGGGTTTGGTGGTGTGGTATAGTTAGGACCGGATGGTGTGGGTGGGTTTCGGTCTGGTGGTGTCGTATAGTTAGGGCCGAATGGTGTGGGGTGGGTTTCGGTCTGGTGGTGTGATTGGGTTTGGGTCTGATGGTATAGTGTGGATTTGAGTCTGGTGGTAGCGGTGTGGGTTTGGGCCTGGTGGTGTGGGATAGTTTGGGCCGGGTGGTGTGGTGTGGGTCTGGGTTTGGGTTTCGTGGTGTGGTATAATTAGTGCCGGATGGTGTGGAGTGGGTTTCGGTCTGGTGGTGTGGTATAGTTAGGACCGGATGGTGTGGCGTGGGTTTCGGTCTGGTGGTGTGATTGGGATTGGGTCTGGTGGTATGGTGTGGGTTTGAGTCTGGTGGTAATGGTGTGGATTTGGCTCCGGTGGTGTGGGATGATTTGGGCCGGATGGTGTGGGGGTGTTTGGGTCTGGTGGTGTGGCGTGTGTTTGGATCTGTTGGTGTGGTATGGGTTTGGGTCTAGTGGTGTGGGATAGTTATGGCCGGATGTTGTGGGGTGGGTTTCGGTCTGGTGGTGTGATTGGATTTGGGTCTGGTGGTATGTGTGAGTTTGAGTCTGGTGGTAGTGGTGTGGATTTGGGTCTGGTTGTGTGGGATGGTGTTGAGTGTGTTTGGGTCTGGTGGTGTGGTATGGGTTTGGGTCTAGTGGTGTGGGATAGTTTGGGCCAGATGGTGTGGGGTTGGTTTGGGTCTGCTGGTGTGGGATAGTTTAACTTTTCTTTCTGTATGATATACGCATCCAAAACAACCTCGCGACAAAAGACATAAATATGTTCAGAAGAAATCGTAAGAATACCCTAGTTCGTGTATGAATCATTTTTTCCATATATGGCAATTATTCATTTACAAACGTAAACAAGCAACTAAACGAACCAAGAATATATATATATATATATACGCACATCTGATAGTCAATGATCTAAATCAGTAAAATAGCAGATAAATTAACACAAAAATTTGTTTAAATTATCGACTAGTAAATACAGAAAAAATCATAAGAATACGCAAGTTCGTGCATCATTCAATTTTTGCGTGTACGGCAATGATTCGTTTAACCAACGTTTAACTTCAATAATGGACCGCTTCGAAGAAGAATAAGAAGAATTACATGAATATACATCTATTTAAGTTGGTACTGGTTGCTACTAGTCAAATGTCATTTAGAAAGTCATACATTTTAACATCTCAGAAAATGTAAAATTATTGGTAAATTACTCAAAATTATATTAATAATGGAACGTATATTTGTAGAAAAAGGATAAAAGTTATTATAAATTATACTTATGGGATTAAATACATAAGAAGATTTCGTTTGAACGTAACGTAAGCACTTTAAGGTAAGACCGTTTTTCTGAAATTGTGACTCTGGTAGGCACGTCTCGCAAAACTTTTATTAAGATAATTTATCACTTTTTAGGTCACCTTTACGGCGCTATAATTTTTTTTGCGAAAATCGACCGGGACTCGTCCTCATATTACTCCAAAATTTGTTAAATATTTTATAAAAGCATGATTTAATGGATAAAAAGAATTTTGTTAACATTTTTTACACATTCCGATAACAATTATACATTACAAGAATTCACATAAATTTACTGGAAATGACCAAGGATACATCGACGTACGGTACAGGTCTCTATAACAGCAGTATATTTGGATGTACTGAAGTCAAGGTGAATTAAAGTTTCGTTTCGGGGACAACGGTGAAATAGACGAGTGTAGTCCTGGTTTCGAGATGAAATAAAAGTTTGTTTGGTTAACGAGGATTAAATTGACAATTTAGAAAGGTCAATAAGGAAGTCTAAAATATATTTCCAAAGAAAAGGTTTTAAGTAGTAGTATTAGTAAGAAAAGAACCTCACCATATAGAAGAAGAAAGAATTCATAAAAGGGAGGAATCCATAAGCTGCGTCGAGAAAAGAAGTGAAGAAAGGAGATACAGGAAGAACCGGCAATGGAAAATTCACACACACACACATTCACACACACTAAAATAGGTAAATATTTCCATTTTATGTTCAATATTTCCAAAATGTTATAAATATAAATTGTTATAATTTATGCGTTTATATTATTATCTATCAGCTAGACCGGTGCAATTTACTTTGAAAAAATTAAATAAATTCTCAGTACAATATACAAGGTCGCTTTTCCGAATGATATATCAGTAGCAGTTTTCGCGCAGTGTAAATTTATAGTTTGGCACAAAGGCAGCAATTAGTATAGTTAATGTGTTAAACACGTTACTAGCAACGTTTCAAGTAGCTAACATCGCAGTAATTCCTTTAATATCTCAAGAACTTGCGTTGCATAATGCAAAGGTTTGATTGTAAGTGCTTAACAAGAAAACATGTCCTCTTTTGAATATGTAACCGGATTGAAGTTTGAACGATTATAAAAATCACACGAAGGACAATATGTGGAAGATTATGAAAATATTGCATGTGTTCCTTGTAGGAGGAGGTAGTTTTATTGACCTGGATTACAAAATTAGAGCTGTAGAATACTGGGAAAGTGGTAAAGTCAAACGATGTTCTGTCGAAAGTGTGAAAAAGAATGTCAAAAAATGTGAAATCGTTACCCCCGTTATATGGATGGGAAGAAAGTATTAACAGAGGTGGCACCCATCCGGATAAACTATGGTTTATTACAGAATACGTTCATACAAAATTTCGAAATAGCATTATTTTTGGTATTAAAGGAATCTACGAATACGTTTGGACCTCGAGTTGCGCCATTCTTATTTAGACCCGCACATTTGTATAATTCTTCGACGTCTAGAAAGATCACTTCAAATAATTTTAAAACCTAGCTAATTGATGTTTCCTTTCCAAATATCGGACCAAAACGTGTTCTCTTGACTGATTCTTGGAGTAGGTAATCTGTTAATGAACTTTAGAAATTTGTGCCAAAAGATCAAAGTAAAAATTTTAAATATCCCTAAAAACCAACAGCAATCGTACAACGTCTAGATGTGTTTGATTTTAGATTACGGAAAAATTTTATCAGAATCTTTTCTGATACAGCGATTTTTATGAACTACATAGATTTGCATCAGCGAAATAGTATTATTATATTATATTATATTATTATATAAGTTGAAATCGTTAACCTACAATCAATTTTCTTCACCAAGATTTTTCGATGTCTTCAAATACTCGTAGTATAGGGGTGGATACGTGAATGAAAGACCGAGATCCTTTAAAAAGCGTGTATTTTTATTTTGCAAAACTCGTGGAGTTTACGCCCTTGTGTAGGGTTTATAAAAAAACCTGCTGTTGTACGTTCTTCGTGGTGCAAGAAATACTTGTGTTTTGAACACTTTTATATTGTAACCATTACTACAGTAATTACATAGTATAATTACTACATTCATAATTGTACTATTTACCATTATAATATCAATAATTACATTATTAAATGTTTTATTAGCATTCTACTTTCTTTTTAATGCTGCTGCACTGTTTTCCGGATATTTATTGATACTATTGTTACAAGCCTGTCAGTTAATATCGCTTTATCGAATGTCATGTCAAACCGTAAATTTACACTGTATAAATATACTAGTACCTGGTGGACCGAGCCTTGCTCGAAGTTCCCAAAATTTTTTGAATAATTTTGAACCAAATAACGCTCTTTATTTTAGTTTTGATATTTAATTAATATTGTATATATCAAGTATATATAGTGGCGCATATATATTAAAAGTATAAAAAGTATAAAAAAGGTATAAAAGTAGTATTTAAATTAATATTTACAGTTATATTTAAATACTTAAAAATAAATAAATTCAAGCTCAAAATCTTTCTTAAGAAATACACATTTTAAGTAAACATTTACATACCTTCTTTTTGCAATGCCAACTAATTGTGTACAAGTTTTTATTTTGATTAAAAAACTCAGCTCCGATTACTTTTGTAACTGTAAACAAAGTATGTGAATTTACATGTTGTTGTAATTTCGCTTGGCTGCAAGATGTTAAACAAAGTTGCTAACCCACGTTTAGGCCTAAATTGGTGAAAGCCTGGACTAAATGGATTGAATCGAGACTGGGACCATGCTAAATCGGTTTTCTTGTCCCCAAAAGCTCGCAGATACTAAATTGTAACAAAATCTTGAGAGTAATTTTCGATAGCACATTTTATGTATCGCAGAAATAGGTAAAAGCGGGACAAAAAAATTTCCTGGGCCCGGGACCATGCTAGATCAATTTTGTGTTCTCGAAAATCCCCAGATACTAAATTGCATAAAATTGCTACATCATTTTCGATAACCAATTTCATATACCGCAATACCAGAAATGTGTGTAAACCGGGTCAAAATGCATTTTCTCGGGACCGGGACCATGCTAGATCGATTTCTTGTTCACGAAAGCCCCCAGGTACTGAATTTCATCAAAATCTAAAAGCGGGACAAAAAAATTTTCCTGGGACCGGGACCATGCGAAATCAATTTTGTGTTCTCGAAAATCTCCAGATACTAAATTGCATAACAATTGCTAAAGTCATTTTCGATAACCAATTTCATATACCGCAATACCAGAAATGTGTGTAAACCGGGTCAAAATGGATATTCCCGGGACCGGGACCATGCTAGATCGATTTCTCGTTCTCGAAAACCGCCAGGTACTACATTTCATCAAAATCTAGAAGCGGGACAAAAATTTTTCCTGGGACTGGGACCATACTAGATCAATTTTGTGTTCTCGAAAATCCCCGGATACTAAATTGCATAAAAATTGCTAAAGGCATTTTCTATAACTAATTTCATGTACCGCAATACCAGAAATGTGTGTAAACCGAGTCGAAATGGATTTTCCCGAGACCGGGATCATGCTAAATCGATTTCTCGCCCCCGAAAACCCCCAGGTACTAAATTTCATCAAAATCGTTAGAGCCGTTTTCGAGAACCCAATTCTATATACTACATATATATATATATATATACAAGAATTGCTCGTTTAAATATATTAGATATATACTTCTTATATATCAATTTCCTACACCAGTAAACTTGCGTGTTTTTTTTTGTTTATTGATATCTACTTATCCATAGATTACCTGCATAAATTTGTTATTCGGCACCGTTTACCACGTAAAACCGACTTTATTTGTGATAAATAATTAAAAAGGGGCGTGAAATCCAGCGTTGCCTTGCCAAACTCGTGGCAAAAAAACGAGTCTCGAAAAGCGACACATTGCGAGGTATTTTACAGGCTTCGAGTGTACATTATATCGCTATTTTGTGTAAAATTCAATGCTTGTTTGTTTTTTATCTTGATATTCTGTGCTGCATTATGTAGTTTTAAATACAAAGTTTGTACTAGAGACAAGGTACAAGCTGTGTATATTATTCTTTTCTTTCCGTATTCGTTGCACTTGTCTCTCCTGACGCATAGTAGAAATTCTACTGTATTTACAAGTTGAATCAGTGTTGTATCAGTGTAAACACGTGAAAATGACTAGAAGACGTAAAGAAAGACCGTAACCAATCGAATACATGTCGGGGAAATAGTTAAAAGTTGATTTACTCTTATTTTTAGAAACATATAAACTCCAATTTCTCCACTCCAGAAGATGGCATGCATGATACTCGGGCACCGCCATGTTTAACTATATATATACAGTACTGTGAAAAGGAACCGCAACACTATAAAAATTTTACCGAATATTAAGTTATATATTTATTACATAAGATAAAGGGTGAGTGCAGGTATATAGTTGTTTATAATCGTTATACTATTGAAACATAGTCAGGCAACAGAAAATAATAAAAGAAATTCTTAATAATGTATGCGGATTATCATTACTGGCTGATTTACGTATTATTATTATTATTATTATTTACGTATTTACGTATTGTTTTATTATAGCATACGATTAAACAAAATGCCTAACAAAAATTTAAAATAGTATTTATTTTTATATTAACGCAATCCTAAAACACATAATTACATACAATTTAATATTTTGTCAACCCTCCCCGCCTTAATCCTACTTGGCATGGAATTCACCAGATTTTGCAAATATGACAAATGAATATCCTTCATCCATACTTTTTTTTTTATTGTTTCTACTAGCTGCTGTTTGCTTTTGGGTTTGTTCTTTGCAACAGCTCTCGAAACCATGTAGGGGAGAATGGAGGAATGACAGTCACGGGGTAATTGCGATCGGCTCAATATTTATAAAAATATTTGAAATAAATGCGCGAAATACATACTGCTCCATAGCTTACAACCATTAAACCTCAAAGGAATTCCCGCACTTCGCTTTAGTCGAACAGTGAACGGCAAAGAGATATTTTGTGGTATGGTATATAATAAAGCACGTGTGGTTGTTAACGTTTAAAATCTAAACTGTGGGATAATTTCCCTACGAAATATATTTTTGTGAAGGTACGTACTATCCTTTATATTGTTATGTGCGTAGCTTGTTACATTTTTAAGTATTTTGTTTTGATATTTTGTTAAAATTATTTATACGGGTCGGTGTAATGGCGATCCGCAACCGCCATTGCCCCGCTTTGATTGTTATTACCCCACTTATCTATTTTTCACTTTTAGATGCCGAGAAATTATAAACGGACAACTGAGAAAGCTAGTTGGACTGCAGAAGATATGTCAAAGGCAATTAATGATGTGAGGAATGGGGTAAGTCAAAGGCAAGCTGGAAAAAATCACCACATTCCGTTCAGTACGTTCCAACAGAGGTACAAGACTCTAGGGAAGGGTGATCCACGTATGGGAAGAAAACCAGTGCTCACAAAAAACAAGAGGTTGAAATTAGTACTAACATCAAGACCTTAGCTAATATTTATTACGGAGTTACTCCACATCAGCTACGCAAGTTGGTTTTGAATATGCTGAAAAGCTACAGATGAAACATTCGTTTAACAGTGAAAAACATCTGGCTGGAGTAGACTGCTTGAAAGGGTTTCTTAAAGGAAACCCTTCGCTTTCATTGAGAAAACCGGAGGCAACCAGCCTGAATAGAGTAAAAGCATTTAACAAGAATGACGTTAATTTATTTTGTTTTAATCTTTTGAGAAAGTTGTGACCAAATACCAGTTTTCTCCTCACAAGATATATAATGTAGATAAAAGTGATTTTACAACCGTCCACGAAACTATCAAAATTATTGGAATAAAAGGGCAGAAGAGAATCGGTGCTGTTACATCTGGAGAAAGGGGAAAACCACTAGTGTAATTTCTTGTATGAACGCAGCTGGGGGTTACGTCCCTCCAATGTTCATCTACGCTCGACTGCGAATGGTTCCAACACTAGAAGTTAATGGACCTCCCGGTGCTGTATACACTTGCTCTGTAAATGGTTGGACGAACGAGAATCTTTTCATCGTGGGGCTCAAACATTTCAATAATTATACAAAGTCAATCAAAGATGAGCCTGCCCTGCTTATTCTTGATAACCACGGAAGCCATATTACACTTGAGGCTTATACATTTTGCCGAAATAATAACATTACAATAGTCCTCCCCCTCCCCCAACTCCCCTATTCTTCACATAGGCTACAACCATTAGATGTTGTATTTTTTGGTCCACTTAAACGAGCCTATAATCGAGGGTGTGATTTGCATATGAAAAGCAAACCGGGTGAACCCATTACGGTATACAGAATTGCGGAGTTATTCAATAAAGCCTATTCCAGCGTAGCTACAATTTCAAAAGGAACGTCTGGATTTGCGTCAACTGGCATCTTTCCTATAAATTCAAATATATTTTCCGAAGAAGATTTTCCATTGTATGCTGAAAATATAAATGAAGTTCAAGCGGTCAATAATGTACAAGATAGCCTCCTTAGGTCTACGAATGAAAATAAACAATCGTCAGTAGTGATCAATATCGAGGTCGGCAAAATATTTTTGTTTTTCCAGATGTTGACGATAACAGCTGTTACAAGAGATGATATTATTGGAAAACTAAGTCATTCCGAAACTCTAAGATATAGAAAAATTAAGTTTAAGTAGAAGTGTTTTTGTAATATACCTTGTATTATTATTAACCTTCATATACTCACGTCAAAATATGAAACACGTATACTATACTATATAAGTCGGTCTCACAGACCGTATGCGTGAAGTATAGGAAGGTTAATAAAAACTTCTTCAAAAACGACATGCATTTTATTAGATCTAACCGTGACCTTCATTACCCCTATACGTGACCGTATAGGTATTAGTATTTTGCATAATTAAAAGCGTGAAGGATGTATATGTGAAAGTTGTATATACATACATAGAGATAGTTTGAAGTCAAAATATACAAAATAGATTTAAAGCGACGAGAATTATGAATCAATTTTCTTAAGTGAACGCCATTCCCCCTTTCTCCCCTACAAACAGTCCTCTATTGGATTCATATCGGGGCTGTTTCCTGACCAGGACAAGGACCTAGTGTACACTTCTTCTAAATAATACTTCGCCTATTGTTGAAAATCAAAATTAGAGATACAAAAATACCAGAAATGTTTGCATATAAACTGACAATAATAGAATAAAAATATTACTTACAATTTTTGCTCGATGACATGGAGCAGAATCATCTTGAAAAATGTAGTTCTCTGGGCGTCCAAATTGAAGATGAATCGCAGGCATTAAATAATTACCAAGAATGTCAATGTAGTCCTTGGCTTTCACAGGCACAATCGTGCTTGTCTCATTTTCTTTGATAATATAGGCTTTTTACGTGGTCGTCGCGCATGCAATCCCGTGGATTTTAAACGTCGTCGCACTGTTGAAGAACATACTGTGACATCACATGTGTTTCTTAATTGTGTAGCCAATTCCGTGGATGTAGAGACTCGGTTTCTTAGACATAAACGTTGTAGAACACGATCGTCACGTGCGGTTTTTTTCTGCCGACCACCACGTCTTTTATTTTCAACAGACACAGTTTCTCTATATTTCTTTAAGAACCGACTAATTGTCGATGGATTACAATTAATTCTTCTACTTATCGCTCTAGTAGAGAAATTTTCACGTGTCAAAGTGAAAATAGCTGTTCCTTGATCGTTATTGTCTAATTTGTATTTCGCCATGTCCTTCACGATGTAAACGCAATCACCAACAAACACTATTTAAATAATTAAAGTGTCGAATACTTACTTATATGTTTATGAAACAAGTATTACTACCTGCAGGTAAAGGGATTAGGCCAGTCTAGACCCTGTAAATTCCCCCTCTCCAGTAATGACAGTTTTAATGGTTTTTCGGAAGTGTTGCGGTTCCCAGTTTCCAGTACTGTATGTGTGATACGTGATTACGATCAAATTCGATATTCACCGCAATTCGTACATTACTAATGAAAATATTGTTTTTACTTTCGTGAGAAAACAGAACTGTGTCAAAAAAGGTGTTATTGCTATTATTTATTCCAATGATTAATGGTTTCTTTCTTGCAATTCGTGAAATGTTTGCATGTCTGTCTTTTACGTAGTTTCCCGGCGAGTATCAAAATTAAAATGTTTCCCTAAAATCGCTCTTAACTCTGAGGAAGTGCATTTTGGACATGGTTTTGTTTTTCTGAATATTTTCTATCCCGTTCTCTGCCATCTTTTATGCTCATTTTCAATATTTTTTAAAATTCAACTTGTGTACAATGTTTTCCAGAGCCCGCATAAAATTAATTTGGCTGGTTAAGGTTTATAATAATTTTCCCCTCTTTTTCTTGTTGTTTCTTTATGTTTTCTAACCATGTTCATAAGGCATATTTCTTTATCATATCGAAATAACTCTGAAATATGCAGAAATATTGTTGTATATGGGCTGAGTATACATGTGTTACGTATTATGAATACTTTAAACACAATTCAGTTAATTTTTACTATAATTTGAATTTTCTAAAACTCGAATTTTATTTCCTGTAACTTGGAGGAGTTTCACTGTATAATGCTTAATCTAGCAATAATGTGCAACCAACACATTTTAAAATTCCGAACCTTCGGTATAATATTTGACAATTCGTATTGTATATATTTTCAACACTTAACTCCTTTTTTGTCATTGCCATACTTAATAGTTGATAATATACTCTCACGAAATGAAGTTACATAAATCTAATAATTACTTTATCAACTAAACTTTTGTACACACAGCTGGAACAGCTGGAGACATCGTATTCTAAATTCAGTCATAAAAAGTATAAAATTAAATAACATGAAGGGCATAAAGAAAAAGGTCGTAGAATCGTAATTACGCATGAGAATATAAATATGTAGTAAAATAGTTTTATGCCATATATGTACATATATACCATTTACGCACACATCAATTTTAGGTATCACGACAGACAAGCTGTCGTCATTAGTGCTTTACAAGTCGAGAAACATCCCATTACAACCCCAGGACCATTTACAACGCCTTCGCCAGCGCGTAATATATATCCAGGATTGCACTCTTCTTTGCAAATAACACCACCGCTGGCATTACGTTCTTACTCTAGAGGTGTCAGTCCAGTTTCCAGATTTGGCTCGATAGTTACAGAGTCGTCACGTATTGGGGACGGCTTTCGAAATTCCACTAGACCACATTCCTCTCCAAAATTAAAATTAAGGTTTTTAAATTAACCAAACCATTGCAGTTCAGTAGAGGGTTTTCTTTGTTTTTAATTGGTATCTGTATATCCTCTGTTGGTAGGCATGCTAGAAATCCTATTTATTTCGTTTTTGGTTTTATTGTTTCACTTTGTCTTAAGTTTTTATAATCTATAGATATATGTACATACAGTATGGACGTATAGGTTGGAACAAAATCAATGAAATCAGTATATAGTGAAATAAAGAAGAACGATTGAACACATCAATCTTAATTTTCACTGCACAAATTTTTACAAAAAATATTTGGTGGCGTTATTATTGTCCCAGATTTGACGTCACTTCCGTTTCTTTTAAATGATAACTCCAATTTTTGATAGCGCCATTTGGAGGAGAACGTTTCTTTGCCTGCAGAACGATGATTTCTAAGATAGGTTACATAACATTTTTGAGAAAAGCATATTTTGAGTATTAACATTTTTATTTATGATCAGTTCTAATTTTTTGTTTGATATCTACAATTTTAAGAAAAAGAATGTTTATTTCGAATAAGGTCCAAGAAATGTTCCTTCAAAATTCAAACTTTGCTGGTTTTTTTTTTGTCACAATCCGAACGTATTTGTCGCATTTAAAATATATTTAAAAAAGAGTAATAAATTTCACCGTAAAATGTATTGTTGATTCTGTGCTGTAAGTTTGACAAACTTTATTTGTCTTTTGATTAATTGACGTAAAACTATAAACGCCATGTTTAAGTGAAACCCAAATTGAAATTTTAATGTTTATTGGTTTTGGAAACAAGTCCCGGACACAAGAAATTTGTGAACTGTTCAATAATGAGTAAGGTTTGATAAAAGAATGGATGACGTGTTATCATTAAGTAGTGTAAACCGGTCTTTGTCTCCACTTACGTGCAATGCGCGACCTTAAAATTCGGAAAGAAAAACAATTGGTAAGACAGTGTTAAAATTGTCCAGGTAACATATCGTTGTATTCAAGATGAGCTTCCCAGATCTTTGTCTCGTTGACATTCCCTACGGTTCATTGGGTCGTGCAATAACCCTGCTAAACGGAAAAATTCCACAGTCCGATCCAATTTCAACTCGACATATCTTTTTGTCAAACATGTACCGAGCCAAATTTCCCACAATATGGGATTTTCTTCGTCCGCTACTTATTGTATTTTTGATAGCCCGTCACGGGAACTCGATCGCATTGGTAAGAGCACCTGTGTCAGGATTTTAGAAAGTTAAAGAATGATTGACCTTCAAATGCTCATACTCATGCAATGAGATACAGTCATGGTCCTTCCAATAATCGCTGATGATCGTTGTTTCCAATTCAACTCTTTCACGGGTAATCGGAATCAACGTGTCAGCAGACCTGAAAATAAAAGAGAAAATGTTAAAACAATTATACTTTCACATATAAAATATATTAAACTATTCAACGTGACGTAACCTGACCAAAACCAACAAATATTAAGAATACTCAAAATATGTTTTTCCGATTTCTTCCAAATGGCGCTATCAAAAATTGGTGTTAGTATTTAAAAAAAAAGGAGTTGACGTTATATCTGCGACAATAACGATGTCAAAAAATAGGTTTTTTTCTTAAATTAGCCCATTTAAAAATTAAGGTTGACGTGTCCGATCGTTTTTTCACTATTTACAGATTTTATTCATTTTTTCAAACCTATATGTCAACTCTGTATATTATAGCAAAAATACACTTCTAATGTATTCCTACAACTAATTTTGTATTTATGTATTTCTAGGTATTTGAAATGTGTATTCCCCAAAGCAGAAGAAACTGTAATTCTAGACATTTTAATGAATAGTGAAAATAATATACAAAAAGCTTCGGAATGGCTAAAGAAAATGGGCTATGACAGGAAGGATCCTGCTAAAATTCAGAAGCACACTGAAAGTACTGGGAGCGAACATGAGCAAAAAACTGAAGAATCTTTGAAAACAGATACAGCACAAGTAACTAAGCCTAAAACTGCAGAAGAAAAACTTGCTAGTAAGTGTGGTAATCTTTATCGGAACTCGGCACTTTGTACAGTCTGTCTAACATTGGGATACTGTATGGTATATATGTACGCATGTGAATTCAACAATCCAGAACTGATTAGGCAGTTGAAATAACTAATCACTGTTATCGCTACAATATCGATGTTAACAACGAGTATCATACACCGCAATAACCTGTGCGAAGCCTTGAGCTGTAGTTAATAACTGAATGAGTTCGCACTTTCAATTATGTATTCCAATGGGTGCCTGTATGAAAGTGAAATAAAGTTTCATACCTATTTATAGTAACTATACGACCTGTGCAAAGTTATTAGCGTGCTGTTATTTGGTTTTTCGTTAAATTACCAAAGGCTGGTAATGGGTAATAAACTCGTGATAACTACCGCGACGATAGAATACAACTGGGATATCCAATGTGTATAGTTTAGAATAGGGGTCTCCAAACTTTTCAGCCTTGGGGCCATACTAATTACTTCAGTGAGTTTTCTGCGTATTATACTTGTCATTAAGCCTTACCTAGCAAGTAAATAAATCCGAGTTATCATTCTGTGTTTTTATCCAACTTATCACAACAACAATAAGCTATTAACTGTCGTGGGCCGGATTGATGATACTGGCGGGTCGGATTTGGCCCGCGGCCCGTAGTTTGAAGACCCCTGGTTTAGACGAATAAATAGGTACGATAGTAATTCGAGCATATTTCTCATAAACTTGTTGCGCTAGATTACTCCACGGTTTGTTTAGACAGAAATGTAAACAGTAGTCAAATGCGATCTATATATATAGCAAGATCAAATGGATATGAGGTTTTAATGAAGCTTTGTTACATTTCGGATAGTAAAACAAATGTGTAGATATATACATATCCTCACCTATTATACTTATCTTTTAAATATTCTCTACGACTTTTATAGATCAAATAAACAAGTCAACAAGTGAAATATAGTTGTAAAATCCCAATTTGTTGTTTAATTGACCTATAAAAGTAGTAGAGAATTTTAAAAGACTACTAAAGCAGAATAGTATTTATCTAATTTTTTTATTCTCCATTTTCGTGTCCATGCGGTTATACCATCTAAAGCACGTTGTGTTTTCGCTGCAGTTTCTTCAAAGTTTGTACCTTCTGAGAATATTGCTGTATAGAGGAGATATAGGATTGGTCCAATTACACTGCGTTGAGGTACTCCAGCTTTTATCTGTTTAATTTCAGTATTCGTCTTCAAATTTTATTCTAAAAATTCTATCTCTAATGTAAAATATTAAGATATCCTTATACTGTTTAGGCAGTAAGGTTCTTAATTTATACTCCAAGCCTCTGTGCCAGACTTTATCAAAGGCCTGAGACACATCCAGAAACACTGCAGTACATATTTTCTTGTTTTCTAGAGCTTGTTCTATTTTTTCAATTATTCTATGAATTTGCTCGAGCGTTGAGTGCTGGTTTCTAAATCCGAACTGATGGTGCGGAATTATTTCTTTCTCGGCTATTATAGGCTTCAGCCTAGATAGTAGTAATTTTTCAAATAGTTTCGACATCACTGGAAGAAGAGATATCGGCCTATACGAATCAACTCTGTTTGGAGTTTTTCCCAGTTTAGGAATCATTAACACTTCTGCTATTTTCCAGATTCTAGGGACATATTTTAGTCTAAATAATGCACTTATAATGTGCGTTAGCTTTAAGATAGCATTTTTCGGAAAGTTTTTCGGTAGTTGACCAGTTATTAAATCATAACCTGGTACTTTTTTTGCACTTATTTGTTGTTTTATTGTCCTTTCAACTTCTTTTACCGTAACAGGCGGTATACTACTAGACTCTTCTTCAACCATCTCAATTATTTCTTCTTCAATGTCCTCGCCAGGGTTTGGATTAAAGGTATTTTCCAGATATTCTGCGAATAGTTCTGCCTTCTCTCTATTTTCCTTAGCCCAATTACCATTTTGTCTTTTTAGCGAAGGCTTATGACACACAGGCTTCTTCAAATACTTTGCGGCCTTCCATAACGAGTAGTCTGTTTCGCTATCTGGTGTAAGTTCTTGCAAGTATTTGTTAAGAGTTTCGTTTTTAGTTTTTAATCTCTTGACAAACGTTGCGTCAGGTTATTTAGAATTGTTTCATTTTCAGTGATTCTAGTATTTCGCCAAGTTCTTCTGGCTTTGCTTTTTTGTTGTACTAGTTTTTAATTTCATATGGATTATTTCCACTCACTTTCTTTGTGATTTGTCGTGTGTTATTCCAGACCACTTCTTGAATTAAATCCACAAATTCTTCAACTTCGATATCTACTTGTTCCATGGTTTTTAGTGCCACCTTCAATACAATTCTCTCGTTTAATTCGGATTGGAAACTATCCCAGTCTGTGTATGTATTTTTAAGGTCGGGGTTAGCTTCCTTTTTAATTATTCTTTCGCTCAACGTTATGATAACTGGTGAGTGGTCTGAATCAAGATCATACGAGTCTTCTACTTCTATAAAATGTTGAGGAATTTTTTTGCCTATATAGAAATCTAATAAATCTTTTATTTCTATCAGTAGGCCAGTACGTAGGTCTGCCCGTAGTGTGTATATTTCCGTTTACAGCATTGATAGCTTTCATTAATTCTCTTCCCTTAGTGGTGGTCAGTCTTGATCCCCACTGTGTATTTGCGTTAAAATCGCCACCTAGTATAAATCTTTCACCAAGTATATTGAGGAATTCCTGGTAATCTTCTCGCTTGAGATTTCTTCCTGGAGGGCAATACGCTGCTGCAACTGCTATATTGTGCTTCTTAGCACTGATGTTTATTGCTGTAGATTGGATCTTTTCCGTTTCATACTTATTTTCCAGGTATGTTTTATATCATCTTTTATGATAACAGCACTTCCTCCCCTTGATGTGTTATCAGGATGTGCAGTCGTATAGACTATATATCCTTTAAATCTTAGGTAGTTTTGATTTGTTGAATGTGCCTCAGCAATAAGACAGATATCAATTTTTTGGTTGTCAAGAAATAGTTGAAGTTCGTTCTTCCTCTTCAATACTCCATAGGGCAATTCTGAGATCATTATCCATTGGTTTTTATTTGAGCAATCGCTCTTTTGATTTGTCTGTCGGCTTTTTCCATTTTATCTAATTTATCTTGAATTTTCTTATTTTCTTTATATTGTTGCTCCAGTTTTTCCATAATCTTTTGTAGAATATCTTTTTCTTTTTCAGGTAAGTCGTCTCCCCTTCTATCTTTACCTTCCGCTATTTGAGCGTAGGTATGATTACCTTAAGGTATTCTTGTGTTGTTGGCTGATTTGTTGCTGTTTGATTTCCTGGGTTGTTTTTTTTTAATACGTCCTTTTTATCTTTTTGCTTTGTTTTGCAATTTCACGTCCTCTGTAACTAGCAGGATGGTTTTTCTGACAATTTACACATTTAGGTTTACTACTTTCGCCCTTTGTGCAATTCTTAGTAGAATGATCTCCGGCGCATTTCACGCATTTCGGGTCTAGATAACAGTACTTTTGGGTGTGTCCAAAACTCTGGCAGTTCTTGCATTGTGGGATTAATTTGGTTCTCCTTACATTTTCAATTTTAACCTTTGCTCCGTTTATTATTTCTATCTCGTATATCTTCTTGATATCTTCTCCTTGCTCGAATGTAAGCATAACCATTGCCAGAGGATATTTATCTCTGTTGCTTAGCATTGGAGTAGCTGAAATTATTTTCAATCCTTTGTCAGCTACATCCGCTATGATCTTTAATGGATCGCAGGAGGGATGAACACCTTTAGCCATTACTCTTATGGGCCTTGTATGCTTATTCTTATAAGAATACCAGGTGCTTTTCGATTCATTTAATGTTGAGCTACCTTTCTGTAGTTACTCTGATTTTTAAATTTAACTTAACATTTTTGTTGCTTATTATATTTATGATGGCGCTTATATTCTGTTTTTTAAGATCCTCTTGTAGCGTATCGTATTTTATTACATCTGATATGATTATAGGTGGTGGACGTTTTTCAGTTCTTTCTAAGTTCTGTTTTGAGCTGTTTCCTGAGTTATTAGATTGTGGCAGTTGTTCATCATTTACTTTTGGTGAATTACTGGCTTTTCTTTTTTATTTTTCCTGGCTGTGTAATTGGTCCACCCTGTATCTCTTTCAAGTTGTTCTTCATCCGTATGGTATTTAATTCTTGTATTTTCTAGCGTCTCCATTCTTCCTTCTTTATTTTCTAAATAACTTCCGAATTCTTCTCGTATTTTTCTATATCATTTTCAAGTTTATTAACTTTTGTATTCAGATTTTCTTTTCGGTTCTTTAGTAAGAGAATCTTCCTGTATAGTACAACCTCCAATTCCGTCTGAAGGTCACATTCTTGTACTAGTATTTTACCTGCCGTGCGCATGTTTCATCGCCCGACATGTTCATGCGATCAAGGTAGATTTCACTTATTTTTATTCCCATTTGCACTAATGCACTTCCTTTCCAGTTGGCGATATCGACTAACTAATGCCCCTTCGCCATGTGGCATTAATTCGCTATAATTTATTATTTCACTATCACTGCCGCGTTAAACGTTCAACACTTATCAGAGCACCACCGACTGCGTCTGTACTCCTCGAGAGTCAAACGAGTACTTCAATAACAAATAAAACACTATTTGTAAGAAAAATATTTTCCTACTATTACAGGCAAATCGAAAATAACTTTTAAAGTTTCGGAAGGAAATTATTTTGACATGCACATAGAGTAAAATAAAGGCATCTGTTTAGACAAAGAAATGTAAACAGTAGTGAAATGTGGCCAATATGTTAAGTAAGGTGAAATGGATGTTTCGATATAACATACATATATGTATATTAGTGTCTCTTATTTTTTAATTTTTAAAATTTTGAAACGGTACCCAGTCATTTTTGTTCTATTAGACTTGAATATAACTCGCGTATCATTCGAATGAGCCCAATTTGTTGTAAATCGAATAAGAAATAAGATCCTACCGGTTAATTAAACGATGAGAACGATGCATTTTTTGTAATGAAAAATTTTAAAAATTGCCAAACAAGAAAAGAAGAGAAAACAAAGAAAAGAAACGAAAACAAGACAAACAAAACAAAAAGCTATAAGGTTATTAAATAAATTGACTAAACTTTTTGATCATGGTACAATGAACTATTTATAAACAAAGAAATTACTACTAAAAATAATTGAATCCGAATAAAATACGTTACCTGTTACTAAATACGATATAATTAATATTAATATTGTAGCAAGTATTATTTCCAAGTGGATACCTTAACCACTATTGTGTTCGCTATAATTTAAAGCTATCTATAGTGCGTTTCATATGGACATAGTCTCTATACACACTCCTATAGTGCGTTCAGCATGAACTTTTGTAAAACATTTTAATGACCTTTCAGACCTTTTGTGTGCACTATACTCTCACAAACATTCAGTTATATGAGCTATAACTTAAGAAATACGCTGAATAATACGTCCCGTGAAGAATCATCAATTTCTAAAATGTCAAATCCGGTGTTGGTGACACCAGAACAGCTTCAAGCTCTGATCAATAGAATGACTCAAGCCCTAGTCATTTCCCAAGCTCAAACCCCATCACCAGCACTCAACGGGAATTTTTCGAACTGGGCTTCGCGATTCTCTGGTAACAAAGGTGAGGATGTTGAGGCTTTTATCAATGCTATTATCATTTACAAAGATTGCGTAAATATTTTGGAAGAAAATGCAATCTGTGGTTTACCCAGAAAATTGCAGGAACTATAGACCAATAACGCTGCTAAACGCCACTTACAAAATACTGGCCAATCTGGTAAATACACGATTGAAGGAACAGGTAGAGAAAATCCTTGATGATTATCAAAATGGGTTTAGACCCAACCGATCGACCATAAATGCTGTACATACGATAGAGCAAATAATCCAGAAGACATGGGAGCATGGCAGAGAAATACATCTAGTCTTTATTGATTTTAAGGGAGCCTTTGATACCGTCAACAGGAATGAAATGGTAGAGGCATTGAAATCAATGGGAATATCAGAAAAATTGAGGGCGCTGGTAAGCATGAGTCTTAGAAATACAAAAGCTAAAGTCAGATGCATGCGAACAACGACAAACTCGTTCGAAGTAAACGAAGGAGTAAAACAAGGAGACCCGCTATCTCCAACAATATTCAATTTAGTTTTAGAAAGTGCCATTAGAAAAGCCAAATTAGACAAAAAGAATATAATGGTTGATGGATTGCAAATAATAGCGTATGCAGACGATGTCACAATAATTGGAAGCACAAGAACAGGAATGACACTGGCCTTGGAACATCTGGAGAGGGAAGCACGAAAACTGGGTATGGAAATCAATGAAGCTAAAACAAAATACATGAAGATAGGAAGAACTGAAACCAGTACGCGAGGCTATCTGAGAACACAGAACCACTATATTAAAGGAAGTTTCATCGTTCAACTACTTAGGTGTAATAATGGATAGGAATGGGAAAGAGAGGGCGAGACAAAGAATATTAAAAGGACTACAAGGGTTTGGACGAAATAGGTCACTACGGAAAAACAAAACACTAACGAAGAAAACCAAGATCAAGATTTACAAGACTTTAATAAGGCCGGTCATCACGTATGCAATGGAGACCACGGCAATCACTAGAAAAGAACAAGAACACCTAAAGATAGCAGAAAGAAAAGTTTTAAGAGCAATATTAGGGCCGCACGTCACAGAACAGGGAGTAATAAGACCGAAAACTAACAAAGAAATAGAGGATCAACTTGAGGGAGAAAATATTATAAGATACATTAAAGCTCAACGGCTCCAATGGGCAGGCCACATCATGAGAAGGAAACCAACGGATGTGATAAGAAGGATAACCCAGTTGATTCCGATATGGCCCAGAGGCAAGGGACGACCAAGGAAGAGATGGAGAGATGCCGTGGAGGAAGACGTAAAAGTGATGAAGATAACCGATTGGAGATCAAAAGCAGGGGACAGGAAAGAATGGAGGAAAATAACACAGGCCGCCAGTACTCATAGCAAGCTTTAAAACACAGGGAGCAGGAGGAGTAGTTCACCTCATCAAACAGAACTTCAAATACGTCATAAGACGTTAGCCATAGTCCAAAGGGCTGAAAGGCTTGATGATGATGATGATGGATACAATTCAACTTGGCCGCAACACCTCTCTACCACGTTTTATAAAAACGCTGAAAAGTTATGAAAATGACAAGTTCATTTCGGAAGCAGCTTTTAAGAAATTTGGCCAACATCTACATTATTTAACTGAGAAAGTGGTTATTTTGTCCCTTTTTGATGATATAGTTGATATTGAAACAAAAAAAATATTGTGACTGGTTTAACCAAAGGAAGTAAATTTGACAATGCAAAGAGATACGTTCTATCGAAAGAAGAAGTGCCTAGCTCATTATAGGGTCAGTTTTTTCTAACCAATTACTTATTTGACATGGTATTAATTTTCCTTTGGAATAAATAAGAAACTGCATGATTTTGTTACAATAAAAAGCAATGATCTATTTGGTCGATTGAAAATAAACAATGAATTTCTCACTGAAAACCCATCAATTTGGGAAAGGGGTGCCTCCTTTTTAGAAGCTAAATCCAAAGTAATTCAGATGAAGGCAGTTAATGACAGCGCTGAAAGAGGTATTAACCTCATGCAACAATTTCAACAGTGCAAGAAGAACAAAATCAATATTTATTGCAATGTCTTCAGGAACACAGAAATCTATTTAAAAGAAATTAAAAGAAAATATTCTATTAACTAATATTATGAACTTATAATATTGATTATTTATATCTTTATATCTTTTCATCATAAAAATAAACAAACAAAAAATTGCAGATCCAAAAATATTAAGATTGTAGGAAAAAACGCATAGTTCCATCTTTAGTACCCCGTCGCTTAGGGAGGGCGTGGTCGTAGCGGCGTAAAATTTTAGTTAGAGTTTTATTCAATTAAAATAGAAAAAGATGGGCGGGTATCCCGAAAACCTTAAAACGAAGAAAAACCTTAATAAGGGGCACTCTAATGTACAGTGGGACAAAACTAAACTTGGACGACTGGCAAGCAACGAAGTAGTGTCCGCAGAACGATTGCAAGCGAAGTTGAACCTTATCCGCAATCTTCATACATTACTGATAGTGATGAATGCATGAAACTGTTGAATCAATAGTTTGCTTGTCATAAATAACAGGCAAGAAGAATAGAAATTATGTTCTTTCGTCAGCGATTTTTATAAAAAGAGGTTTACGTTTAAATCTCAGATTTTGTTTTGTAAAAATCTTTCTTAAATAGTAATTTTAGTTTGAAAAAAGAATAATGGCGAAATAAAAATAAGTTAACTTCTTTCGATATTACACAATATCGTACAGCCGTACTTCCACCTTATTTAAATAATAAAGACGGATAAGAATTAATGAACCATTCCGGAACCCTAGTTCAGCTACTTCGCTGGTACTTTTATTAAAAAAATATTCGAATTCGTGCAACTCCCGCTTGCGCGAGAATTTAAAAGAAACGAAACGTGCGGTACCTTCTTTTTCTCACATTGCCTTAGTATATGGCTTATACGGATTGTAAATTTGTATTTCTGATTTTATTGTGATAAAAATTATTTTCGTTCTTTTCGTAAATAAAATTTATTGGAGAATACTAGGAAATATGATTATATAGAGTGATATATTCCAATTTTGTTGATCTGTGGCTAATATTACAACAATTTAACTTTTATAATATACAAGAAACAGGAGATTATATTATCATAAATGTATCGATTAAGGATAATAAACATATCACACAAAATTAAAACTAAATTCTAATACTTCAAAATACTACAAATTCTAGTATGAAGTGCAGTCACCCCCGTTTAAATGACGTCACATTCCGCGCATATTTTCATAACGCAATGTGCTCTTCTCTAAGGAAACAAACTCTATATCTACTAAATCTCATTGCCACGTAAATAAATATGACTAAATATTGGTAATCATTGAAAAATGTAATTACAGTTAGTTGCGCTAGTGTCTGGAAACTACTTACTGGTGTATTGCTTACAGTACTTATTTCTGCAAGAGACGTGCCACTTGTCCATAATCCCACAATTTCAGCTTTTTTCTCTAGTTATCTGATGTCTCCGCACTTCCATGACTTTGTAATTGAAAATAAAGACACTACATATTAACACTCTGTAAATTTAAAACTTGGCTGACAAGAGCCTGACCTGAACTCATGTATTTCAAAAATGTAGGTAAGAAAAAGAAAACTATTTATTTTCCAGCTCATGTACAATTTATTATATAATATACCCTTTTATTTCGAATTAAAGTAAAAAAAAGGAACACTCCTTTTAGGACATTTTAATGAACGCTGGCTATATTGTATGCTTAGTCAGAAACATTCTACCCTTAATACCGTGAGAAGTGATTAAACAAACCGGATATTATATAACTCACGTATACAATACAAACTCTAAGATAGCTAAAGTATTTCTAACTCTACAAGCTAAAGCAAGCCGGTAGGATATCAGAGGCATATATATACCTACGTATATGCCTTTGATAATTCCTTTTATTATTTCCTTTATAAATGTGGCGCTTTTTTATGCTTGCATAGGGTGACGACTTATCTCCGTTAAGAAGCCGCATTTGTCCATACCGGCGAAATATTTTTTCTAAACAAGCCTCCAATTCGTACAGTTTACGACGTATCGTCCAAGTTTAGTTTTGTCCCATTGTACATATGATAATAACGAGTGTATATCAACAGATGTCTTGCGATAAATAAGTTCGCGATCCGGTACCAAAACAAAACGTCAATTTGTCCATTTTTGTTCTTTTTGTTTTTCTTTTATATTCAACTAGCTTACTCGTCGCGTGTTGCTGCGACCTGAGAAGAAAGCAAATTAAAGGAAACTCGTTATGATAACATTGAATTTACATTGTCATTTTTATTGAAACTTATCATTAGTCATTATTTACATTCAATTGAATTGATATTGTATGGAAATTGATGGCGTTTTTTTTTTGGAAAAGGATGATTTAGTAAATTGATTTCGAATTCGTTGATGCGACTGTGCCAGTAATCTTCGCGGGAATATACTCAACAACTTTCGAAAGTTTCATGGCGATCGGATGAATAGCGTAGTAATTAGTGATGGATCGTTATTGAACTATCTGTTATTTTATAACCGTTATGGATCCAGAACGGTTGCAACTATTATCTCTCTGTGAAAATAACGGTTCCTTTCGGGCTCTCTCCACCGCACTTGCAGCGTACGCAGTTGAACCTGTGACAACTGTCTTGTTGAGGCCGCCGTTTATCATGTATATCATGTATGTGAAAATCGGACTTTTTTGTGGAAATATTTTCTAAATAATTGTATGCATTGAAATATTTTAGAATTTAAGTTTTCAGATTTTTTAATTGTATCATTTGCGGATGTTTCTTTAGTCACTTTCTATTTCTTTTACACTTATTGACTTACTTTTACCATACACAATCCTCTATATTAATTCGACGCATAATTTGTGAAAAATTGTTTACTTATAGATCGAATTAAAACAGAAGAAAGTTAAAATCAAATACAACAAAATTTCTGAGAAAGAAAATATGTAAAATTCATCGGATATATTATTTTAATAGCTAAATGTTTATACACAATTGTTTATGCCTGTTCTATATTGATGCTACATATTGAATCAATGTCACGATAAGTCGCACGCCAACGCCATCTTCAGCACACGAATAATTTTTGGTAACATTAGTTAATAGATGATTTTTACGAAATCCACCACCATTGACCAAACTTATATTCCGAAAACCAGGTATAAATCGTGGTTATGGATGATCCGCCATCACCAAAACCTGCAGAAATACATTCAAGACACTTTTGTTGAGTTAACTTCTAAAATCTTAAAAAGTCGTCCCACAAAAGTATTGGCGGTTCAATTCCTTCCTTTTTGGAAGCTTTGTTGTGGTATACAAACGTCACCAAATATCTTAATGTTTTGCCTGAACTGTTGGGGAGTGGAGCAGAGGAAACCGAAATGGAATAATCTAAAATTTTATATTTTCTATAATAACAATAAGCTGGTTATTTAAATGTTTTGTTGTAGTAAAAATACGATTGCAAGAAGAACATAAAGACATAATAGAACAAGTTATAGTAATCGCTTTGGACAGTGTACAATATGATGAAGATCGAGCAAGTCAAATATTGAAAATTATGGTGCAAGAGGAAAATAAGGCACAATCAAGAAGTACCTCAAAAAGTGAGGGAATGAAGTAAGAGTTAACAGCATAACATTTATTCTTAAATTTTATTCTCTCAAATATTAATTTAGAATGCAAAGTGTTTCATTGGATCCTGACAGCTCTATCTCTGAAGCAATGCCAACGTCTCAAAGTCGACAGTCGTTCAAAAATATACTGGGTGCCGACAGAGGAGAGAATAGCAAAGGCAATAGTGACTTCAGCAGGTAACTATACTGATATTAGGTGATTGTTAAATTATAATTAAGCTGATTCTATATCCATATCCATAAGTAATTCTATGACTGTAAAGACCGATTTTTGTATTATTACGGCAACAAAAAAATCGGACACTTAAGATAATGCAATTTAAATCTTTTGGCTTGTCAAATTGTTATTAATTATTTCATTTTTAAATCATTATTAACATATGTCATACTGCATTTAAGTGCTGCTAAAAATGTAAGTAATTACATTACTTGAGGAAGAATGATACATAAGAAGACTAGGTAATAGATTTGGAGTCTCCAAAGACACCATTCACGATATTAAAAAGAAATGGCTACATAACAAGTGACATGAACATGACAAACGATTGGTTTATGCTGCTAAAAAACAGTCAAAAGAGGCTATAACTCACTATATAGGAATAGTCATTTCAACAAATTGATCTTGAGCTCGAATTGTTTGTTTTAATTTTCTCTATTTATCAAATCTTCTTTATTTGAACAGGTCTTCGCACGCATGTATATACAAAATCGTTTCCATAATGTAGATACGGGTCACTCTCAAATCTACTTTAAAGTTGGTGGCTTGAGAGTTCATAGTCAACAGATAGTACCACTACCAAAAAACGGCATTAATTTGTGGGATACAAAACTGGAAAATTAAGCATTCTCTAATAAAATCATTAACAAACCGAAAGTGAAAGGAATGAAGTAGGGTATGGTTAGATTATCAATCTCAAATATGTCGTATACTCTGAGAAAAGTTGTTCCAAACATTTCAAATTTAAAAAAAAATTGGGTAAAATCAAATAAAATATATTGCAAACTTTGCTGCGATATTCTACATGTGGAACTTGTAAGAATATGAACAATTCGGTATGTATAAAGAATAATTTGTATCCGCAAAGTGAACGTATGACAGGCATTGTCCTATAGATGATAAAATATATTATTCTAAAAATAAATGTCAACCAAAAACTTCAACTTTTGATGCAGGAGAATTTCCTCATAAAAATATAAACAGCTTTAATCTGCCTTGTGACACATTCGTTTAGCCAACATTATGAAACAGAAGACATATCTCTTTCGCTTGTTGAGGGTACAGAGAAGTGCGTTTGCGTTATAACCTTGAATTGCATCTCAACACTCCTCTACAATTCAATGTTATTACAAAAAATTACTTAACAGCTATCGTTTCCTTTAGTTACACCCAATTGTTCCCTAAAATAAAAATATCTGTTTTCTGTAAAATTTTTTGTAAATATATCGGCTAACTGTTTATTAGTTTCAGTGTACACAATGTCAACTAATTTGGGTTTAACAAGTTCTCTAGTAAAATTAAATTTGATCTCTATGTGCTTAAGTCTTTTATGTTAGCTTAATACATGATTGGTTATCTTCAAATATAGTATAAGTAGCCTTAGTAAAAGTAGCCTTAGTAAAACCAAAGTCAGAAAGTAGGTTCAACATCCAAATACCTTCAGAACATGCTTCTGCCAATGCAACATATTCAGCTTCAGTTGAGGAGACTGTAACAGTAACTGTTTTCTTGTTGCCCAGGTTACAGTTCCCCCAAAAACGTAGGCAGTTGTTGATTTTCTGTCTTCTTTGTCCCCAGCCCAATCGACATCTGCATATCCAACTACTTTTGTCTGATCGGTCTTCGTGAAGAATAGTTTATAATCCGCAGTCCCTGTAAGATATCTTAAAATTCTTTTCAGATACATCCAAAGCTATTCTGTAGGAGTGCTTTTATATCTACTACAAAAATTAATTGCAACGCTAAGATCCGGTCCTGTTGTCAACATTAAATACATTATACATCCCATTAATCGTCTAACTGGCTTCTTATCAGTTATTTTTGGATTATCTCTAGTTTCTTCAAGCGTTTTAATTGGTTGTAGAGGTGTTTTAGCTTCCTTACATTCACGCATACCAAACTTTATGAGTAGTTTTTTGATATAATTTTTTTTGACTTAGATATATTCCTTCATCTGTATATTTTATATCAATTCCCAACTCTCCTAGATCATGCATATATCAAAAAATTTTGTTAATTTCAGTTTTAATATGTCAATTTCATTTTGGTTATGACTTGCTATAATAATATCATGTGCATATAACAATAAGAACATTCTTACCTTGTTATTAGTTTTTATATACAAACACGGATCATATTCAGATCTCCTCAAACCTTGTTTTTCAGCAAATTCATTAAATTCTCCGTTCCAGCAATACAGCGCTTGTTTTAGGCCATGTATTGCTTTGTTTAGTTTACAAACTTGAATTTCATTTGCATTTAATCCCTCTGGTTTGTTCATATATATTTCTTCATCTAAATCGCCATTGAGAAAAGCAGCTTGGACTTCCATTTGATTAACAATCAAATCTTCATGATTAATAACTGTAATTAGCATTCTCACTATAGCCAATCTCGCTACTACTTCGTCTCAAAACCTTCATGTTGCATAAAGCCAGTTGCAACCAGTCTGGCTTTATATTTAGCCATATCATTAATATCTTTCTTAATTGTAATACCCATTTACAATTTATTAGGTATACATTTGTTGGTTTTTCTATCAGAGTCCAAGTTTTGTTTTTGTCTAAAGATTGAAATTCACAATATATAGCATCTTTCCAGTACTTAAAATCTTTTCTATATTTTACTTCATCAAAACTTTTGGCTACTTGATCATCAATATATGTTTGTGCATTATTAGCAACATGCAATGAATCATCATCTAAATTCATCTCAAAGTCAGCAAATTTTGAAGGTAACTTATGGTTTCGTCTGTTTCTACCTAGTTCCTCCTGCAGAGTTTCATCAATTTCTTCTTCAGAAATTACTTCTTGTTCACTTGCTTTTTCATCTTTAGTTTCTGTTTCAACCTTTTCAACAAGTACTTTTTTTCAGATTTTCAATAGTTTTATTTTCCAGAAATTCAACATTTCGACCTTCAACTATTTCTCTCTTTTTGGATCCCACAATCGATAGCAATGACGTGTATAACGAACCATAACAACACCTTTTCCTATAGGGTCAAATTTACTGTAAATCTTCTCTTTAGGAACTTTATAATACGCTAGACAGCCAAAAATATTTAGATTTTTAAGGTTTGGTTTTCTTTCACAAAACACTTCAGCAGGAGTAACACTTGTATTTAAAGATGATGTTGGACTTCTGTTCAAAAGATAGGCAGCAGTTAATATTGCTTCTCCCCACATTTCCTTTGGCAATTTCGACTCCAGAAGTATAGCTCGCGATTTTTCTAACAAAGTTCGATTTAACCTTTCAGCTGCTCCATTTAGTTCTGGTGTGTACGATATTGTGTATTGAACTCTAATACCTCTGACTTTACAAAACAGCATACATTTATTAGAGGTATACTCTCTTCCATTGTAACACCTAAGTTGAGAAATTTTGGTACCAAATTTTCTAATCATAGCTTCGTAACCTTTAAAACAATCTAGAACTTCATCTTTATGACTAATTAGATACACAACAGAAAAATGTGTAAAGTCATCAAGAAAAGTTACAAAATACCTTTTATCATCCCAGCTAGAGGGAGTAATTAGACAACAAACATCACTATGAATAAGTTCTAAAGGTCTCTTTGTTTTTCGTTCAGTTTGCATGAAAAGGGTAATTTTACAATTTTACTCATAATACAAGTCTCACATTTGTCAGCACATTTTAACTTACTTTCTATATTCATTTCATTTACCATGTTTAATTTAGACAATTCTATAACATTATTAAAACTTAAATGTCCTAACCTTTTATACCAAATATCAATGTTTTCTTTTTGTTCGCAAATGTTTACCTCAACTTTTTTGTTAATTTTAAATTTAATTTCAAAAAAGACATCCTACTTTTTTTCCATATGCAACAGGGACTGAATTCTTTTCAATTACAACCTTATTTCTAGAAAAATTAACATCGAAACCTGCATCTACTAATCTTTTAACAGATAACAAATTATGTCTTAATTCTTTACAGTAAAAAATATTTCCAATTTCACCTGTGATTTTATTATCTAGTAAAATATTTATTTTACCTGACTTACTAGCGTAGACAGATTCTTTATTCTTAGCAACAAAAATTTTAATAGGAATCTTTAACTCACTCACATCCATTAACATTTTGTCTTCTTTGATCGTATGGCCCGTTGCAGGCGAATCCACATACCATTTAACAGTGTTTTCCTTCTCTTTAAGTCCTATATTCACAACACCAGTTGCTGAGAATACAATGTGCACTTCTTTTCCAGGTATATATTTCTTACGATAACGGCATTCACTTCGTTTGTGTCCAGGGTTACCGCAGTTGCAACATTTAAATACAGTCTCGGAATTTCTATTCTCATCCTTCTTGCCATATCTTGGTCTTTATCGTTGATTTCTCGATTCAGTCATGAATACAGTACTAGTATTATTTACTGTACTTTCTCTTTGATTAACCTCTTTGATGTCATAATAAATCAATTTTTCTTTAAGAAACTTTAGTGTTAATTTTGATTCGTCTAGAGTATAGATGGGCAACCTCCGGCCCGCGGGCCACATGCGGCCTCGAGTAAGATTTGCCCGGACCGCTACTGAATTCTTTCGTTGCATATTAGCACGGCCCGTCTAAACTTAATTCATAATGAATCATAAGAATACCACAAAAATGTATATTTTTCAAGATTACTCGCAGCATAAAACTTCTACAAAAAAGGTTGCCCATGCCTGGTCTAGAGTTTCTAAAGCAGTAACTAATGCATCAAACGACTTCGGCAAGTTCAGTGGTAAATGACACACAACATCAATATCATCTAACTTGGCTCCAACTGACTTTAGTTCATCAAACTTAATAAAGTAATTTTCAAGAGGTTCAAATTCTTTGTATTTCATTGTTAATAGTTTTCTACGTAAGTAAAGCTTTTCTGTGAAGTACCACTTCTAATGCTTTCCACATTTAATAGGCTGTATTTTTGCCCTTTACAAATTCTAATTGTGAGTTTGCCACACATTGTATGATAATGGATTTGCATTTTCTGTCGGATTTTTCGAATTTCTCATCTGGATCGGGAGTTTCCTGAGTGTTACCATGTTTAATTTCATTTGGTTAATTATGATCTCCATTCTGATTTTCCAGTGGTCATATTCACTTCCATTAAACGGTGTAATTCCAAATTTTTCACAAGTTACTTTTTCGGCCATTTTTTTAACTACTACCACTTGTTTAAATTCTTACTTTAACTTCTCTAGTTACACGTTCCACGTTTCTTTTCTACTCTTATTCACTAGCCTGTTAGGTTTTTATCAGTGAAAAATAAACGTGTGTTTACTATTACAGTATTTATTCTAGAAGAACCCATACATTCTACACATGATTACTCTGATGTATATTTTTACACACACTTTCACCAACTACTTGTATATAAAAATAACTATTTATAGTACCAACTTTGAATTGCATCTCAATACAGATACCTGACTCAACGCTAAAAAGTTATCCGACGAGATAAATAGATGTATATATATTTCACACAGCATGATTTGAGGGTATCAAAGACTGCGCTCGATATCAACTAGCCGCGAAATTTAAAATTATTGGCGGGTATTTTAAATTACTATTAAATGTGCTCATCCTCGGTTTGAAAGTAAGACTCACTAAGTTACAGTTTAATCCAAAATAAATTATTAACACGTAAATACTTGCTACCATGTATCTCACAAGTATTTATGCGTTAATAATTTATTTGGGATTAAAATGTAACTTAGTGAGTCTTACCTTCAAACCGACAATATGTGTAGGTATAATAAGTACAAGATGAAAACAAAAATTTGAAAAGAAAATGTATATTATAAAGGAAAAGAAAAATTAATTACAGTTGAATTTTACATTAAATAATGAGTAGATATCCTTCCTATACTCACGCATACGGTCTGTGACACCGATTTATATAGTATAGTATACGTCTTTCATTTGGACGTGAGTATAGGAAGGATATTAAAACAAATATCTAAGAGGTAGAGGAATCAAATAAGTAAACGCTAAAAACAGTATAAAAAAGGAAAATATAATTAGTTGCGTTTTACATTAAGAAAAGGGAATATTAATTAAATCAAAGATATAATTAGTACAGGAATCAAATAATCAAACGCTCAAAACAATATAGCTTTCTTCTGAATTTTTGCTACTTGCAAATTTTGTAATTTATGTTCCAACAATATATTTCCATGACCAACATGCATAAATTACTTCTCCAAAGAATGTGTTAATTTATTCTGCTGGTCAGAGAATTTTCTGAAAGAAATTGATTGCGTATTTGGCCATAAAACTGCTAACATAAGCCACTGATATAATTTTTATATTGCCAGGAGAAAGAGCTTCATGTAGTTCCTCAACAATATGATAACTTATGTCATTGTCACATGTATTATGGGTTTGAACGTCATTAACCAGATTACTTCTCCTGGTTATCCCAACCTCGTTGAGAAAAGTTTATAAATTACTTCAAAGACTTTCATCATCCTGCTCACAATTGGTTTCTTGCAACCTTGGATGTTTGAGACTATTAATGACTTGAGTCTTTAAAGAAGTAACAAACTGTGAAACTGTTGGGTTACCAATTCAGCCACAACCGAGACGATTTCTACCAAATAAATTTTCAGGCGAATCCTGGTTTAAAGTTGGGGTGGGATAGTAGTTATTCGGCGACTCTACATGTTTGGCCATATTAAAGTAATAACTTTAATGGAGTACATCCATCCAGTTTGTGATGGTAGTTTCCAACCGGTCTGCCTTTTGCCACACACATAATTCCACATCTCGACTGAAAATGGCCAAAAGTGTTCCAAAAGTCCGCATGTTTGTAACTTCGGGTGACGCAGCAGCAGAGGGCTTCCTGTCTGGTGGTACTCGGGCACTTTCGTTAAAGCTATTGAACAGCTCTTCGATATCAGGGATGAAAACAGCAGTCCCCAGTGCCTGTTATGGTAACAGTCCTGAAAATTTAAAATTAAAAGAATTATAAATAGTAGTATTATTCATAGGTAGTAATTCTATTGCCTTCAACAATTTTATTGATCTACCTGCAGAAAATGGGGGTATAGGGGAAAATATATGTAGCACTGAAAGTACTGCTAATAATAATAATAAGTGAAAACTTACCTCTCTGGATTCAAAATCTTCCTTTCTTCTTGAACGGGGTTAGGTACTGCAATATGATAGAGCGTCTTGCTCGTATGTGGAGGAATCAAAATGATCGACACATGATCTTAAATTCTGGATTCCAAAATGCAGAGCATCGAACCATATTCTTACCCCAAAAACATTTCATTATTATTACGTATAACTCCTAAATTGACAAATGGGTGAATGGAAAAACAGTATAAGACCAAAAAATAATTTTTAGATAGTTCGCTCATTTATATTCATCAATATATTTATTTTCATTAACTATTTCATCTGTTCTATTGTTGTTTTGTAAACTTTACAATCTATAAAATTAATTTAATATATTTATACCAAACTCGTGTTTTTATACTCGCGCTTCACAGTGCAAAGATCCGGCGTTCAAAACCCGGTCGCAGCAGAGCGTAGCAGTTGAAAATCCTAAAATGGATCTGTTACCTCTAATATGCTGCGAAAAGTAAGGGAATGCCACTGGACGGGCCAGGGGCGGCGGTACGGTATACGTATATATACGGCTCGGTGGCTACGAACCCTTACACCGAAAAGGATAAAAAGATTATATATATATATGCCAAATGTTTGTGTCTTTTTGTAATCTTAATGGACCCTCATAATGCAGTCGTTATAGTTAAATAATACTTTAATATTAATGTAACCAGTTCCACATTGTGATTTGTTACGGCGTGCTTTGGCTCCCCCTGTTTCCCCAGACCAAGTCCGAAATTCCCCAAAGTCACCAATCCCATCGCAGAAAGGACTAAACTAAATCTTCTATAGAATAATGATGATAAAATGAAATGAAATGAATTGACTGAAATGCTTAAATTATTTAAATTATATAAATGATTGTTGTTTAGTATTATTATCGATGCCCCTGGCCAAGGGTCTCGTTTACATTCTTAAATATGCGATTAACTTAAAATAGCATCGAAGTTATTTTGGTCTATGCCTGTACATTCGCGGTTTTTTTTTTAATAAGCACAAAAACAATGAAGATAAGTAAAATAAATGGAAAGGAAAGATATGATGTTAAAACTTAGCTGCTACTGCTAACGGGTCGTTTCTTGTGCGGTCTTCCGACTATCGTCCCTCGGGACTGGAAATTGGTTCGGTTGACGAAGATAGATCGAACGTATACGGACGGCAAACTCACACGACCGCCAAAGGAATACGGCGCAGCGTGCACAATCCTCTCGGCCCAAAACTGGCCTTAAAACTTAGGACCCCGTTAGAACGGGGTAACACACCCAAAATGGCTGTCCCACCTGCCTCACGGGAGCCGAAGAATTTTGGTATTCCACGCTTTTAACCCAATAGAACGCCATAAAATAACAAAGGTGACGGAACTGTTAGGATATTTTCCTCCCTAAATCCGACACAACGTCACAAGTTTCAAAAACTGCTTAAAGGAAGGTAAAATAACTCTGACACATGTTTTAGACGTTGTCACTGTCCACAATCTTCTCCACTCGCTCCGAACAGATAAAAATGGAAAACGTTCCACGGAAACGGATGTAATTCGGCGTATGGAATCCACTCTATCGGAAAAGTCAATGAGTTATTGATAAGAATATCGGCCGTAAGATGACTCCCAAGGCCACAAATAAAGATTAAATAAAACGACTTGCAACGACAGAACTTACGCGAAGAAAAAGGAACGAAAGAAAAAGGAAAGTAATAGACTATCCAACACATGCTGCAATAGAATACGCTTTTGCATACTTTCTGTGTTAACCCTTATGTGAATGGCAAGGTACCCGGGTACCTTTAGCGTTTTCAGCTTAATTTTTTTATAGAAGCTGATGGTCCACATACTTGAAACTTCTTGAGAACTCTGAACTATGAATGAATTTTAAATTATCATTACTTTTGAGCTAAAAAATTATTTTGAATAGGCATGGTAGACCAATTTTCTTCTTACACCCAACAGTATGGCAAGGTACCCGGGTACCTTCATCCATTAAATATGGAAAAACGATTATTACAAGTATATTTTTAGTGAGATGTTACTAAAATAAAATAAAATAAAAGAAAGTCGTTATGAATATGTTAGACTAAAATATTTAATTGGTAAAAGAAAAACAAACACAAAAATTTATTTTTTATATATGTACGTAAATAAAAGAAAAGCAAGCCGAAATGAACACTAACAAGGGGAGGGCGCGACGTTAGGGTCACGGATTTGGACGCTCTTCTAGGATAAGAAAGTACTTCATAGTAATTAACTACAGACCTTCAAACATCGTGCCAATACTCAACCGTTTTTGAAGAAAACCGGTTTGAATAAAGAGTCTTAATTGATATACCTGGACCGTTGCGTTTGTTCTCAAGAGTGGAGCATGGCTCGATCGATTGAGCTAGCTAGCCAAGTAATCGTATGGTTTGGGTTCGATTCCGGCACAGAAGTTTTTTTCAATTTTTGTTTCTCTTGTGCTATATATCGACCGATGTTAATTCTTCGACAATGTTGTCAAAATATCTACACAATCAGTGAATTGTAACGGAAAGTTCAGAGAGTGTGCCAATCGAATAAATATTTTGATGAATGTTGAATGTTCATTGGAAATCAGTTTGGAACATCTGCTACAAGCGTCACGTGTTTTTGCTTCTTTCCATTTCTTCATTCGTTTCACTTTCTTCAGAGTCGTATGAGTCTTCATCAGTTTCTACGTTTCCTACTAATTCAGTATCTGAAGCTTCTATCTCTTTTAATTGTGGAATATATTCTTCGTCACTTTCAGAATGTATTATATCTTCTTCACTACTTTCACATTCACATAATATGTTACTTATATCTGTCGAAGTAAACCTTTTAGAACGAGCTCTTGCATTAGAATGCATTCTGTTTACAAAAAATTTCACTTGAAATGTTACCTTCACTCAGTCAGAAGCTAAGATAGACTAAAACAATACACATGAAGAAAATTTAACTTGTGTATCTTTCCTATAAGGGAAATCACCAACATAATATAAGCTTTTTGTTTCACATTTACTACCTTAGGTATATCTAGAGCAATATAAACATATAAACATAAATTTCAAACTTGTATATCTTAACAATAATACGTTGCATAACCTAGGGCGCTAACACTAGATGGAAACTTGACTAGAAATGAACGTGTATTGTAAATCTCAGATTTATTTTCCGTGATTCTGCACATATTATCGACCAAAAATGTTAGTTTCCAATACTATTACCATATAGGTACCCGGATACTTTGCCATGCTGTTAAAGGTGTTTTCCTTGCCATTTACATAAGGATTAAACGTGGAGGCCAATCTTTTAATAATTTTCTTCATTAAAACGTTTGTATTGTATTGTATTGTAATGAGGTGGGGTCTGGCTAAAAATGGCCCTTTTGCACTGCGACCACATTGATCTATTGTGCTTCCTCTTGTTTGTTTTATTTATTTATGTAATACGCTGAGGAACAGGATCAGCTCCTTCAATGGGAGTGTAAATAGGTCCTCCTCATTCAGCGTATATGCATGTAGTAGTCTATATCTCCTGTGGCCTAGTGCCCCACAGTTAGTGATCAAGTGTTCCATTGACTCCTCTTCTTCACCGCAGAATCTGCAAGTGTCCGTGTTGGATAAGCCCATTTTGTGAAGGTGCTTGTTACAGGTATAGTGGCCTGTGAGTGTCCCTGTCAGTGTTTTTAAGCTTCCCCTGTGTGGTTTTACGCCGAGGTCCGCCCTCCTAGCGTCGAAGCTCAGAAATTTTTTGGAATGTTCCAGGCCGCTGGTCTCATTCCAGTGTTTCATTGTAATGGACGCTGTCCATTTCTTTATCTCACCTTTAAGGAAACCTTTGTTAAACCCAAAAGGTGGGGTAGGTCCAGTAAAGTTTCTCTCAGCCCCTTTTTTGCGCAGATGTCTGCCATCTCATTTCTCCCGTGCCCCTCATGTCCTGGCACCCAGACCAGGGTGATCTGGTTCTGAGTGGCCAGGCCATTAAGCATATTGCGGCATTCCAATAATAATTTGGACGTAATTGTAGAACTGCTCAGGGCCTTAAGGACTGATTGACTATCCGAGAATATTTTGATTCGTATTCCCCTTTCCTTTCGGATAGGATTCCTACCGTTTCCAAGATTGCGTATAGTTCCGCTTGGAAGATTGAGGTGTCCTTGCTCAAAGTTATTGATCTGTGTGTTCTAGGCCCCACTATTCCTGCCCCCACTCCGTGGAGCTTTTTGGACCCATCTGTGTACCACTTTTGCGATCCATCCCGTAACCATCTCGAGTTTGCGCACCGAGATGGTTACGGTGCGCAAACGTTTAGTATGCTAGAAGTGATAAACAATGCTGGAATATTTTCGCTTAACATTTTCTCTGCAATTGTGCAAATTCTAATAACTACTGCACCGGGTTTATCAGTTTTCCTCTCTGCGCATTTGGAAATCTGTAAAATTTGTCGTTACTATCATCTTTTTTTTACAGCAAACACAAAAACTCCCTTGGGACAACTGCAATCTGCTTTTCCACTGCGTGGTTGTTTACTGCTGCATATAAAACAATATCTCGAATATATGTTTCGGTAAATATGAGACCCTAACCTATAATTGTCTACAATACATCAGAATACATGGACACATTGAAGACAATAACAATCGCTGAACGCCAAGACGCTGAATTCCGGACTTGATTGGCTTCTATAACGCAAACATACTTCTCTGTACACTAAACAAGCGAAATAGATATGTCTTCTATTTCATAATGTTGGCTAAACGAATGTGTTACAAGGCACATTAAAGCTGTTTATATTATATAGTTGTCTATGTCTATGAGGAAATTCTCCTGCATCAAAAGTTGACGTTTCTTGGTTAATATTTATTTTTAGAATAATATATTTTGCCATCTATCGGACAATGGCTACACTTTTACCAGGATTTTGAAGATTCATAAATCAACGCCTGTCATACGTTCACTTTGCGGATACAAATTGTTCTTTATACATATCGAATTGTTCATATTCTTACAAATTTCACATGTAGAATATCGCACAAAGGTTTTTACCAAATTTTTTTGTTAAAATTTGCAATATTTGGAACAAGTTTTCTCAGAGTATACGACATATTTGAGATTGATAATATAACCATATCGTAGTTCATTCCTTTTGCTTTGGGTTTGTTAATGATTTTATTAAAAAGAATACTTAATTTTCCAGTTTTGTATCCTACAAATTAGCGCCGCTTTTCGATAGTGGTGCCATCTGTTGACTCTGGACTCTCAAGCCGCCCCCTTAATGTGTATATTTGCTCGAAACATACATATCTCTACTGCAGTTATCAGTAATGTCAAATATTTTCTCAAAATCATTCTAATGATTGCAATTCTGACACTATTTTGAGCTTCCGAAACCGTATACTTCACAATTTTAAAATGCTAATTAAGTATACAATGTGAAAAAAATTAAACTTAGAGAATTTATTATATCTGTTTTATTGTAATTGACTTGTGCCCTGTGTATGCTAAATAATAATATTTGTTATTATTTTTACGTGTACTGGCACCACCTTACTCTCTGTCTATTGCATTCTGCCATCTTTTTTTTGTATTTGTTTTAGTTTAATACGTCCCATCAAGCTAATTGGCGCGGCTTTTATTCTAAATTTTAAAAATACATGATACAATATGAACCATAAGTCACCGTATTAAAATGGATTCTAAACATGCTCGCGGCCTTGGAAGCTCCCATAAACTTGTTTCTTCCATTTTGTCCGCTGTTGTAAGTACTCTTACATAGTTCCAGCGACTCCAAAAATGCTGTTGAAAGCATTTATATCTTGTTAGGCTGCCCATCGGAACGTGTTGACAGTCTAGATCTAGAACAGTCACTAAAGGCACGGTTGTCAGATAAAATTTTCATTTCTCCCTAGCCAAAAGCTCTAGAATTCTCTAGGCCTATCTTGAATCATATCACCTCTCGTCTAATGCGTTACAAACTGATAATTTAGAATATACTACTAGGAGCTTTGCCCCTGGCCGCTTCACTGTTCCAACCCCTTTGGTTCAACCTTCGGTCTCACATTTTCCGACCCGTGTCGATTTAATTAATATATTTATTGTTATAAGAGCTAATGCGCATTAACGACTATTTTGTTTGTTGCTGTCAAGTCTTTCCTCAAACATTTGATGTACCAGACCTAAGAAGACAAAACTGTTGAGCGCATTATTTGCGTATTCGCGAACACGCAAACATAGTCACGGAAACGGCGATGACAGGTCTGTCATCGACGTGATTTCTACATTTGAAATTTGCAATTTAGCATCATGATTCTTTATCAATTCTTATACTTGTATTAGCTGTCTATGTGCTGCTACAAAGTTGTTACCCTTATCAGAGTATATTTGGCAGGGCCTTCCAGCCTCTCCATAAGTTGTTTTAGTCACATAAGAAATCTGATACTAGCTTCAAATGGATAGCTTTCGTATAGATACATATAAAGATACCTATGTAATACTTGCTAGCATTCGATCCTCGTCCTATCTTTAATAAATAATGGTCCTGCGTAGTCTATGCCAGTGGTACTAAATGGTAAACCTGGTGGAAGTTGCTGCTCAGGCAACTGACCCATGATTGGTTGAACCATTCGTGGTTTATGTCTGATTGTAGGACGTCTTACATCTGACTTAGTAAGAGCCCACCCATCTACAATCCAGAATTGCTCCCGAACCGATGTCAATAATTGCTGTGGACCTTCACTACCGGCCATAAATATTTAGCCACATATGTTTTTTCTTAGAATTTTAAAATAAATCGCATTTGAATAGTGGATAAATGATTTAATGATATATACTAACTATTCACATATTAATACGTCCATAGAAACATTCATACTAGGATAACATATTATATAAATTTCATGTCAAATATTTGATTCGTCAACTGTCGTCACTGTAGCGCATAATCGCGGCATTCTAGCAATTAATTTTGCCAGAATATCAGGCGATAAATTATTCCAATTTTCTTGAAGAAGTGCCCATAATGCAGCGGAAGATGTTGGAGCGTTTTGTTTAACTCTCCTATCTAATCCATCCCATAATAATTCGATTGGATTTAAGTCCGGTGATTGGGGAGGCCATTCCATTACTGTGAGCGTACCCTCCTCTTGTTTTTGTTGTAAATAATCCTGACATATTCTAGCTTTATGCTTCGGGTCATTATCCTGCTGAAATGTGAAATTTTCTCCGATTAAACGCAACCCCGATGACACCACATTATTTTCTAAAATAGCCTTATGCCCCTCCTTTCTAAGAATGCCGTCTAATTTTACTAGGTCTCCGGCAGTAGCACTTGCAAAGCACTAGATTTGGAACTTGAACTCGTCATTCCACAGCACTTTATTCCAATCTTCGATGGTCCACTTCTGGTGTGCTAGTGCCCACTGATAGCGCTTCTGCTTGTTTTGTTTCCGTAATAAGGTTTTTTTACCGTAGAATCCGGCTTTACGTAAGCGCCGTTTCACTGTAGTCACACTATTTCCGATGCTGTATTTCGTCGATTTCGTTTACTTATTCTTACGATTCGACAATCCTCTGCTGACATCGTTATATCTTGGTCGTCCACTCCTCTTTTGGTTATTAAACTGCCGCTACTCGTAAATTTGTTGACATTGTAGTCCACTGTTTGCCTACTAATATTCAATTCGCGTGCAATTTCGCGGTTACTTTTTTCAGTTTTGTGATAGGCAACAATTAAAGCACGCACTTCTACAGACAACTCTTTTGTTTTCGGCATTATAACACGAATAACACTAAGAAGAGAACGCACAAATCACAACTCGATTTCATGTGTTTTCACAAACACAGTAAATTTTCAACTAATGTAAATTACACTGATATGGTATAAGAAACCCTCTATTACAAAGTATAATTGAATTATATTGCACCAAAATTCCAAGAAAAAGCCAATTAACTGTTACCGCTCAGATGTACCGAAACCTAATTTATATTTCCATGAACTCGCTAATGTACCAATGCATCTACATACGAGGATTCTTTGTATCTAGTGTCATTATTTGAATTAGATAATTTATATAGAAGAATTAAGAAAAACATGTGGCTAAATACTTATGGCCGGTAGTATATGGTATATGTAATAATTTGACATGATCTTCCTCAAATATAAAACATGCAAGATAATGTTTCGAGTGCAACAATATAGGATGTTGTGTGTGTCTGGTTTTACTACGGAACTGATTACAAATGCCCCACTTACTGAGGGGCATTTCTAATAGCTTTGGTGCGATGTCTGCAGAACTTAAAATGAACGAGACTCCCAAGTTAAGAGAAATAAATACATGAGTCTCAAGATAAACGAGACTCGACTGTATTTCAATTCGGCTAGAGTTGACATATAAGACTACTCGCCTCTTTCGCTAATTAAGTCGTTCCTAAAATTACATAAAAAATGTTGGGTATTAACCAGTAACCTTTCATCCCATTCTAAACAGTATCCATTGTAATGAATATTACAGCTTATGTAATTGTTTAATTCTTGAACAGTATAACCGTTATAATGGAGACGGTTTGAAAACAGTAATAAAGTGTTTAACAATTAAATTTATAACTTTAGACTGAAATTAATTTATGTCATCATCGATTTATTATTTTATACGCCGCAATCTATTTGTGTAACCGAACTTGAGTTTGCAAATCATAAATATTTCAAATAATAGAGGTAATGTAAGCACACAACGGCGACTGATGACCTTTTGGCCAGGCGATCACAAACATAGCATTAGTTTGTATATACTCGTAAATTGGTACCATCTAAAATGCAATTTCTTTCGATTTACGAGCGTATGTGAACTAAAGATATTTTTGTGATTGTTTGTCCAATGCCATCTGTCACAAACAAGCCCTTTAATGTAACAGATAAACATTAATTTCATATTTTTACACAAGTATCGCAAAGTTCTACCACGACTTAACTTTAGAGACATTTTTGTATGCTATCGAGTAATGAAACTGAATTAACAATAAAATTTCCAACACTCATAGAAAATGATTGGTGTTAGAATCGCTGAATACGAAGAGCAGATTGTGGTGGCAGATCATGTACCTGTGACAATTTGTAGGAACTTTTGATTAAAACTTGTTTTATTATATATGTAGTGTTATACTTTGCTTATTTTTATAAATATACATATATTTATTTTTTTATTATTCGTACAAAATTTATTTACCTAATAAGTTTCTAAGTATATTCGCATAATTTAGTAATATAAAAGAAAATTGGTAAAATGTCTCTCGTCCTTACTGAAGTTTGTTTGTTTCGATATATAATTTAAAATTAAATTAAGTTTCATCACACAAGTTATATCTTAAATTTGGATTTGCTGTGGTAGTTACAAATAGAAAGGTTAAGAATATTAGTTCTATGTTTAATAATTTATTATTATAAATTTACAATAAGAACATATACACATTTCACAAGAAACAAAGCAATGCATCGTTACTAACAGGAATGTCAATGAAAAATACAGATGAACTGAAGAATGAATTTTATATATATTTACGCACAGTCACTAGGCAGAGTCACTATAGGAGTCAAATTCACTAGAAGAACTTGAATCATCACCAAGCGGTATTATTAATTCATCAACCCTTATGTCTAATATCTTCTCTCTCTCATACTATTCTTTAATTAAATTTTCCGTATAGATCACATACTTCTTCCAAATCTCTTTTGTGCACTAATCTAATGCTTCATTCCACATCGCATACACATTCTCATACCCCTACCCATCTCTTCCAATATGCTTATCGTAATAAGATCTTGCATATATGATATATATATATATCATTTCATTTGCATTAAAATCGTAATGATATGGTGGTAAGCGTAGCACTCACTGTATGACCCTTGTTTCTAAAATTTCATCTATTTGAATTTTTCTTTCTTTTCGATGATATTTTGCTAATGCGAGCAATTCAGTTTTAAATAATGATGAATCGAAGGGAATATTGTTTTTAGTTAAATATGCAGCAATATTAGCTTTCTTCCAAGTTGCTGATGGCATTTTCTCCACCAATGTAGAATGGTACGGTGCATTATCCATAACTATTATCAAAGGTTCTTTTAGGTTACTTGATAATTTGCTTGTAACCCAATTTAGAAAATATTTCCCATCCATTTCCCCATGGCAGTCACCTTTTTTGAGACTTGAAAGCAAATAATAATGATGCATTTAGCACAAACCCAGATTTTGAACCAGCATGTACGACAATCAATCTTTTGCCTTCGTAGTCCTCAAGTTTTCGAACACTCCTTACATCATCATCGTGCCATGATCTCTTTGCATTTCCTTTTGAGAATATCCATGTCTCGTCAAGAAAAGTACTGGTTTTGGTGGCAAGGAATTCATATTTTCTATATAGCTTCTCAAAAATTGAAGTCGCATTTGAGCAATATGTGGTTTTTCAATTAACCTTCCTATACTCACGCATACGGTCTGTGAGACCGATTTATATAGTATAGTATACGTCTTTTATTTTGACGTGAGTATAGGAAGGTTAAAGCCCTGCGATTGCTGTCTGTCTTTTTAAAATTTATAACCTATACAATGGAGTGCACGATTCACGCTGCTGTTATTTAAAATTATTCGGTTTTCTCGAAGTTCGTCATTTAACGATATGACCGTGAAATGTTTTTCTGTAAAAAATATTAATTGTATTATTATACAATTACTTTTATTAACTTTGTGAATACATTGTGTACAGCATATTTCTGATATTCATTTTGACAGCTTCTGATATATCTTCAGTCTTTGTTTTCTTGCGAGGTCTTTTCTTGCCAGGGCTGGAAAGTATCGGATTATGAGCACTACGGGCTTTAATTCGTTTTATTGTAGATACACTAATTTTTAACGCATCTGCCACTTGCTGTAATTAAGCACACTTAATAACATACAAACCAGATGTACTAAATAGTCAAAATAAGTATTTCATTGTTTCAAAGTATGATGTATGAATCCTGATACTTGTACTAATGTTGTCATTATCTTGCACGTTGTCCCCTATATGGAAAAATTCGACGGTTCGTTTATTAGTATATGTTGACAAGTCTATTGACAAACAGACAACAAAGCAGATAATAATAAGTTTGCACATCAATGACGTAGCTCATCTTTCCTGATTCTTCCTTGCGTCTCATTTTCTTCGTAATCCAATATTTTGTTGCTTCCAGCGGTGTCTGGTTTGTATCAATTTTCGACTTTTACATTATGCTTACACTGTTCCGATTGCATTTTTATATTGAACTACACGAAACGCGCGCGACGGATTTTCGAACCTCTTCTTGCTACTTCACCCTTTTACCCGAACTGGAAACTTGCCTAATAGCGACTCGGGAAGGATCTTTCTTAGGAGGTAAAGACAACGGTTTTGTTTCTCTTTACTGGCATGCAAATAGAAAAGCATGGGAAACCATTGCCGTCTTGGTAAAAAAATACTTTCGTTCCTTATCTACAGCGCTACTTGATGAAGATGAAAAATTTAGATGTCAAGACTGTTAATTCTCGATAACGTTCCAATTCATACAGGAAATGAATAAGTTGAAGAATGCCCATCAAAATATTAAAGTTATATTTGACTTTCCGATGTGTTACGACGCAAGAGATAAAGGGGAAAAAAGGGAACCGAAAGGGGTATTGCAAGGGAGAGGATAATCTACTTGCGGATTCAAAATTTTAAACGCGTGTTACTCAAAAACTATGCCTGACACAAATTTGAAAAGCATAATTCAGAATCGGTGGGGAAAATATCTTCAAATTTTTCGGCGAACCCGACAGCGCAGACGAAGATGAATAATCGGATAAAAAAGAAATAACAAGAAATGAAATGGGAAGTTTGATAAATTCTAGTGCTAGCAGCACTAGAATTTATCAAACTTACTGCACAAACAATAGCATCCCATTTCATAACCATCTTGCACAAATTTGCTGTAAAATCCATCCAAGTACGTATGTTACTGATGAAGCTTTATGTACATATGTTAAATGCCGATAGGTGACCGAAAACACGATTTCTTAATATCGACCATATAACACGTTTACTGCGTGCTATGCATCTTGTAGCCGAAACTGCAGTTGCCAAATTAATCAATAAAACACAAAAAGTTTCTGGAACCTCCTAAGCGAATTCGAGAATTGAGTTGAAACCGGAATTCTAACACAACCACATCCCATAAGATGAGGAACGTGACTTAATGCAGTTGGATTATAGCAAGCATTTCAACAAAGTGAAAAACGTGGTTTAAATTTTAAACCCGTAGGATGTGAAGGCGATTAAAAAGTTATTAAAAACTTATTGCGCCACATTACGCAGTTACCTCCCAAGGGTTTGTAGGACACCTTTTTGTCATTGGAGTAATGAATCAAAATTACCTTTGGTAAAAAACATCCTGGTTTGTTTCTGAGTGATGTTGATCCATATTTAAAATTTACAAACCTTACCAACTTCGACTGATGCCGAACATTCTTTTTCTACATATTTAATATTCACCAGAATCGACCATAGAAAACTACCTGATGCTCCACACAATTAACCAATTAACCAATATATTCTGTTCTTGCTGATAGAATTATTTTCACAACTTGTTAGTAAAAATGTATATATATAATGTAATAAATGATTTGTAACCCATACGTTTATTTACAACTTATTGTTCTTTAATATATTGCGCGCACAAAAGACACTAGGAGGAGGCTGAAAAATTAGTCGCTGCCCTTCATCGGCGCAGGATACCTCGGTTTTGGTTTTTGACTTGGTGTATGTACATATATTGTCATTCATTATTGATAGGAGAGATACAAAAACTTATTCTATCCAATTATTTCATATTTTATCAGCAGTGAGTTTCCCGGGCGTTTGACTTGTTATTTCTGTCGTCTTTTTATCCGATTATTCATCTTCGTCCGCACTGTCGTTAAAATTTTGAATCCGCAAGTAGATTATCCTCTCCCTTGCAATACCCCTTTCGGTTCCCTTTTTTTCCCTTTATCTCTTGCGTCGTAACACATCGGAAAGTCAAATATAACTTTAATATTTTGATGGGCATTCTTCAACTTATTCATTTCCTGTATGAATTGGAACGTTATCGAGAATTAACAGTCTTGACATCTAAATTTTTCATCTTGAAGTAGCGCTGTAGATAAGGAACGAAAGTATTTTTTACCAAGACGGCAATGGTTTCCCATGCTTTTCTATTTGCATGCCAGTAAAGAGAAACAAAACCGTTGTCTTTACCTCCTAAGAAAGATCCTTCCCGAGTCGCTATTAGGCAAGTTTCCAGTTCGGGTAAAAGGGTGAAGTAACAGGAAGAGGTTCGAAAATCCGTCGCGCGCGTTTCGTGTAGTTCAATATAAAGGGCGAATACGAAGGCAAAAGATTGATTGTCGTACATGCTGGTTCAAAATCTGGGTTTGTGCTAAATGCATCATTATTATTTGCTTTCAAGTCTCAAAAAAGTGACTGCCATGGGGAAATGGATGGGAAATATTTTCTAAATTGGGTTACAAGCAAATTATCAAGTAACCTAAAAGAACCTTTGATAATAGTTATGGATAATGCACCGTACCATTCTACATTAGTGGAGAAAATGCCATCAGCAACTTGGAAGAAAGCTAATATTGCTGCATATTTAACTAAAAACAATATTCCCTTCGATTCATCATTATTTAAAACTGAATTGCTCGCATTAGCAAAATATCATCGAAAAGAAAGAAAAATCCAAATAGATGAAATTTTAGAAACAAGGGTCATACAGTGAGTGCTACGCTTACCACCATATCATTACGATTTTAATGCAAATGAAATGATATATATATATATATATATATATCATATAAGCAAGATCTTATTACGATAAGCATATTGGAAGAGATGGGTAGGGGTATGAGAATGTGTATGCGATGTGGAATGAAGCATTAGATTAGTGCACAAAAGAGATTTGGAAGAAGTGTGTGATCTATACGGAAAATTTAATTAAAGAATGGTATGAGAGAGAGAAGATATTAGACATAAGGGTTGATGAACTAATAACACCGCTTGGTGATGATTCAAGTTCTTCTAGTGAATTTGACTCCGATAGTGACTCTGACTAGTGACTGTATTTGTGATAGTGATCTGTATTTTTCATTTACATTCCTGTTAGTATTGTTTTGTTTCTTGTGAAATGTGTATATGTTCTTATTGTAACTTTATAATAATAAATTACGAGACATAGAACTAATATTCTTAACATTTCTATTTGTAACTACCACAGCAAATCCAAATTTAAGATATAACTTGTGTGAAGAAACTTAATTTAATTTTAAATTATATATCGAAACAAACAATCTTCACTAAGGACGAGAGACATTTTACCAATTTTCTTTTATATTACTAAATTATGCAAATATACTTAGAAATTTATTAGGTAAATAAATTTTGTACGAATACAAAAAATAAATATATGTATATTTATTAAAATAAGCAAAGTATAACACTATATAATAAAACAAGTTTTAATCAAAAGTTCCTACAAATTGTCACAGATATATGATCTGCCACCACAATCTGCTCTTCGTATTCAGCGATTCTAACACCAATCATTTTCTATGAGTGTTGGAAATTTTATTGTTAATTCAGTTTCATTACTCGATAGCATACAAAAATGTCTCTAGTAGAGTAGTCTCTGTAGAAGTTTACGATACTTGTGTAAAAACATGAAATTAATGTTCATCTGTTACATTAAAGGGCTTGTTTGTGGGTAAATTTGTATAATCTATGCTAACGTTCTTCCAAACATACACATTAAGTATTTAGCATTGTGAGTAAAGTATCTGTGTTTGTAATCTCTCCTGTTTCTGACTTTTCCATGTAACTTTAATACAAATCGCAAGGTGAGCGTCACATAGGTGTAGACTGTTAAAATTTACATTTTCTTCTCATAGTACTTTACACAAGTTTTCATGTTATACCGTGTCTTTTGTTCAGTGGATAGTGAATCGTCTCTATCAGTACTTGTACTCCATACTATGCATCTAAGGAAAGTGAAATTCTATTGAAACAAAATGTATTATTTTCGCTATTCTTATCTATTTCAATATTTTGAAAAAACTAAATTCAAACGCTTATTTTGTTTGTAATGCATTTTATAACACCATATCAAGTATCTTTACAATTATCTTAAAAAGTTTTATAGGATGCAGCATAAATATCTTGTTTAATCATGGAATTCTATAATAAATATTTCTCGTTTGCGACTTTTCAAGCGCATGCGCGTTTTGCTTTCATTAGAAAGAACCGGAAATAAGTCTCTTATATGACCCAGAAGTACTGATTAACCCCTTGCACTACGCCGAAATTCACAATCAGCCGTGCCAAACTCGGGCGCCTGAGTGGTCCCGAAAAGAGTCGAAGCGGCGAAGACTGAGTGTCGGAACTTTGAACACATCTTACGACCATTCTTACGACTGACAATGAGTGCGAGATAGGCGTGCTCGTGTTGACTTCACGCGGTGGTGCTCTTGTAAAATTCAAAAGACAACAAGATACAAGATAAAATACCCAATCATTCAAGAAAAGGAAAGAAGAGATAAGACCTCATTCAGGCGTTCCTGGTGGCCCGAGATTAAGACCACGAGCACGGCTCGTGATATTCATGTTTGGCCCGAAATGTCGATTACGAGTCTGACTCGTGATATCCACGTTTGCCGTGAAATTGAACAACGAGCCTGACTCGTGATATTCAAGTTTGGCCTAAAATTTTCATCACGAGTCAGACTCGTGAAAATAGTGCAAGGGGTTAAATTCAGTAGATATGTGACAGTCTGTGCAAAAGGTTAATCTAATTTTGGGGTTTCTAATTTCTCGGTTTGTAGTGTTTATTTCTCCTACAAAAAATATTTTCAACTAGCTGATGTGTATAAAAATTTTTAGGTTTCAGTCTACAAGCAGATTCTTTTATTTAAATTGCTTAAAATTGAGATTTATGCAATAATTACTATTTGTCAAATGCTCAGACTGTACTGGGAGCCAACCGTGCGGCATAAAAGTAGTATAAATTTGCTGGTATAACGATGAGAGTGATCGAATTAAATTTGCATGCCCACAAAAGTATCACAGTATTCAAGTATTAATTGAATTTTTCAATGAAAATCATAAATATACAAAAAATGAATATAGAAAAATGAATGAGAAAACGTGACAACACTGTATGGCTAATGTTTTTATCTGGTAAGTTGGTGGGAGTGGTCTATCCAAACGACGCGTCAATTTGCTGGGAGGTTAGGTTAGAAACAGAGAATCGTGTTCGTGTTTATATTGAGAAAAGAAAAATGTTGAAGTCGGAAACGTATCGCTAGAAAGGTAAATTTATGACAAAAGACGTGTACCAACGGAGAATCCATTCCCAAAAAGTCGGGAAAAGTAATGCGGGAAGAAAGTCAGGAAATAGACTTGATTTCAAACTTTTGAATTGAATGTCATGAAGCTGTTGGTAATTTACCGAGAATCACAATATAGCATAGACGCGGTGTTGTCATTCTTTTATACATCTAACGCTGGGGACGTGCAAAAGGAGAATTTTATTTGGCAACTTCTTATAATTTCTAAAAAATTCAGTAATAAACCATAACAAAAATAGGCTAAAAACTTTAAATGAATATTTATCTATCTGTTCCTGAAAATTTATGAACGAGTTAAGATTTTATTTTAAGCTTGTTTTCTTATTGAAGGGCGTCGCGTCAAGTTATTTTTGAGTAGTCCCGTAAGAGCCCATGTAAACTTTTTAACTTAGCATATCTCAATAAATATGTAGTGCATCGTCCTCATACTTCACAGGCATGTTTATTATTGCTAATATTTTGTGTTTCCGAAAAATATTGAGTTAGTTAGATTACCGTGTTCACACATCTTCATCCTTAACTCTGGGCACAGAAAATTCAAAATTTGACACAGAAATCTGAGAACTAGACTAATTCTTTAAAGGCGCGTTCTTACAAATAAGCGGTTCTGTGAAACTATCAGGGGCGTCATGCACCGTTGTCAACTTTTCAGGTTTGTCGGTCAAAAATAGTTCTAAATCATCGTTTTATAACCTGTAGTACGAGTATCCGTAGAAGTATGAGGCAAACTTGTTAGGGATACGTAAAAACAATATTGATAATGGTGATATACAAAACGAGTTAATATAATAACAGGAACTAATTTTGTAAAGTTTTGTCTTCCAAATGGAGCTTATGTGAAAATTGTCAGTATTAGAATGACCTGTTTGCTTCGAAGATTTTTTGATTAGTTTGATAAACTCAATTGGACAAAACCGTGTTGATAACACGATTGGGTTATTCATTTTAGGTGAATGTGGGTTTCCGGTTTATTGTCGCCGCTGTATAGGGTATTGACCTAGTGCAAAGGACATAACGCAGTCTATTTGAACCGGCATAAGTAGGCGGAAGTACCTCAGGAATATATTCAATATATTCCTTTTAGCTTTCGCTAACACTAGATTTACTGAATATGTCATTTTGACCAATTTTGAATTTTTTTATAGTAAAAATAAGTATAACGGATAGATCTCCTACCACGAGACAAATATTTGTTCAAATTCCTTTTCGTGTATGTCTTCTGATCGTGAAGTTTTCTTTGTAATATATGTATCTACCTATCTCTACAGATACGCGTCAATTTGATACGATTGAAATGCAGGGTAAATATGTACATCGAAATCTCATATCCGCAGCGGTTGTCAAGGGGTTATTATTTCTTATTTTACGTATTTACAATTGCAAAATCTAATATCGAAAAGTGATAAGCACAATAATCAAAACGAAACTCTATATTCATTCGTAGTGTAAACACGTCTTATAAGTTCCAGTTATTTTTAGTTTGAGCACACAAATAAATACTACTTCACTATAGATATCTAAAAATTCAGTTTTACAATATTTTGACAAATAACCATTCTTCACTAGAATATGTCTGGACGACGTGATAACATATTTAAGCAACACAAGCAGTGAAAGAGTGAAAATGATATATCTCAATTCCAGGATAGTAGTGAGAGTGGCGTGGTGAGTGACAACTCATGTGATTATTGCTCTTCAAATAAAGCAGATATTCGCTGGAACTACAAACATCCCGCGATAAAAGAAGTGCAGGGTGCCTAATAAAGGCACTCAGATAGTGTGGACGCAAATCAGACTTCATTCCTAATAAGGAAAACTCAGTAAACACAATATAAATAATATAATCTGTTGTTGCGTGGAACGCCCGGTGGCGCCCTCATACAGTTTATCTTCTTTTAATCCACGCCCTCGCCGACGAGCTGGCTGGCGCCTGTATGCGATTGAGCTTCCTGGGGGTAATTGGTGGCGTAGGGGAATTTAGGGCTTCGGTTTGCGGTATTCAGAGACGAGGAGGGGTGCCAAAAACCCGTTTCAAATTTCAAGACAGGAATTGAAATGTTCGGGTTACTAAATTATGCGATTATCTATCAAAAAAAAAAATTAATCTAACACTGCGCTCGTTACAACAACTAAACAATTCTGTAAAACTGTTTTCTTTGCAAATGTTGGAAAAATGGAGTGATTCTTCACGAAAACAAGAACTTTTTTAAGACAACAAAGTTCGCATTTTAAAACTCATTCTCAATTTTAGGTGGTAATCCATCTAGTAGTTGTGCTACTGTTGTGTTATTACTGTAGAACTAACATTTGTTGTAGGTTCACGCATTGTTTGCTGTACGACTGTACCCGATAATTCAAATAATTTATTTGTTCAATGAAGCAATGGTAATTAATTCGTCTTTACAGTTGTAAATTTTACCACTATTATTTTTAAAAGATATCGAATTATTTTGATTTACAATGCTAGACAGACCTAACAGGTTTTGATGCATGTTTGGTCCATAATATACATTTTTGATAATTGTTTTAATAAGTTTACCAAAAACATTAAAAGTATAAAAATATTTCCTTAGATTTTAAAGAAAAACCATGGCCTACTTTAATATTTACTGAATTAGTTAAATTAGCATATGCATAAAAGTACTTATCTGAATTCACGATGTGCTCAGAACATCCACTGTCTAACAACCATTTTACAGCGTGTCTGGTCCTCCATCAGTCGGTTAGCAGCTGAGGACATAACATTTATATTGAACGAGTTATTTTCAGTTTTGCCTTCTCGTAGTGATGTTCCCGCAATTGTCTCTGATTCATTCTTGTGAAAATATCTAGAAGGGTTGTCTTGTTCGACAATCACATTGGATGTGAGAATTGAATTCCTTTGTTGTATTTGAATGTGTTTGAAATGCTTCGGAACCTGTTTTAGTATTACTATTGTTGCTTTTGTTCTTTTGATAATCTAACATTAATTTCGATTTCACATATTCTACAGATTTATCTCTTTCAGGTAGAGTATCAACAATATCAAAATGTGTGATGAACTTTCTGGTAATGCCAGTAGCGGATAGTTTAATTTATCATCGTTACTTACAGTTTCTCCAGCCCTTTTTAGTTCATTGATAAGTTTTTCAAACTGATTTAAAAATTCACTTGGATTTTCATTCTCTTTCATTTTTAAATCTAGTAGCTTTCTCGCAATAATTTTATTGCACTACTTTTCACTAAATATATTTCGCCTAATTTGTTGACCATCCTTTTTGCAGATCTTTCATTGATTGTTAACTCTAACTGTGTATTTGTGATGCTGTTAACAATATAATATTTTGCCTTCATTTCTTGTTGTTTCCATGCTTCTGCTTTTGCAGTTTCAGGTCAATTATTGTACATTGTAGCTTCTTTACGTTGCTTTATTTCTAGATATAAATTTAATCTATACCTCCATTTTTCATAACCTGTTCCGTCAAATGTGGGTAATAGAAAATCCTGTTTTTGCTCGCCACTTTACTTTTGTGTGTGCTGCGTAGCGTCTTCTGGTATGAGCTTCTAATGTGCTTCTTATATTCAATCCTCCTTACAACTACGGACCTCTGCTACCATGTTAAATATTATGTTTTGGTATCAGAAAAAGACGCTACTTTATTAATTGTAAGTATAAATATTTATACAATTTAATATTTATATAATTGTATATATAAATATTTAACATGTACTATGGTTAAATTTTCCACAAATACTGCAAGCCTGAGTCTGCGTTTCCCCCTTCTCCGTTGCGGACCTGATGTTGATGGCTTCGATGATTTGTCCTTTTCTTGACGAACTTGACCATCTACAGGTTTATCCCTGCCAACGACGAGTGCTGCTGATGCGGTGCTGTACATAGCTTCAGCAATGCCAATAACTTCTTCTAATGTTGTAATTTTTCTTTCGGCAGGCGCACCAGCACTGATCCCTTATCAAAACCACATACTACTTCCAATTCTGATTTGAATTCGCAGGATGCCGCAAAACTGCGAATCCTGGCTGCCGAGCCTTTTCCCGATTCCGTTTTTTATCTTCCTCGTTTCATAAACTTTTATATGTTCGGCGAAAATAGGCGTCTTTGAAATAAAATGCTTATCGAAGATTGACACTAAGGCATCGAACTCCATATCTTTTTTGGGACTGCCCAAATTAAAAATTAATTTATACGCCTCCCCATCCAACATATTTAGCACTATGGCTTTCCTTCTTATCTCTGCATTCATGTTGTTTGCTATTAAATAATTATTTAAGCGGGCTTTATACACCAACTATTCAGACGATTGCAAGTGGAATTCCCTTAGCCGCCCGATGACTTGGAACTATTGTTGTTCATTCGCCATGATTTCCGCTACCCCCAATATGTATAAACGTGTATGTATGTATGTACTTATATAATTTTTCCGCTTCCCTGTTCGGTTACTTCGTCTCTTCATAAATTACTTCTATTTTTTTATCCTCGTCGCCACTGTGATGTTCCAAGTTACTATGATATAAACTATGAATATAAACTTAAATAATACTGCCTGACCAGTTTATGTCTTTATTTCGTAAATGCCCATGCTTACATGTTAGGTTATGTATGCCCATGTTTTTTATGCCTTCTTTCGCTTAGTTTCGCGCATGACCGTTTTTATAACGCACCCAAATATATATTGTAGTCTAGAAGTAGATGGACATATATGACACCTTCTTAAAGATATCTTAATTCTATATATAACATAATCTTAAGTGTGATTCTTAATATTATATAATATTTATGTTAAAGTGATACAAGAGCTCTCGTCGAGTATTTAATTTGAGGTTCTTGTTGTATGTCCATATCTCCATATACAGTTATTTTTCCCTCCTCATCAATTTCTATTCATCATTGATCGGTCTTTATCAACGTCATATTTGATGATTTTTTAATGTCTATCTCGTTCCTTCTTAAAGTATTCTATTTATGTATTTGTCTTTCCTCTGTCATACCAGTTTTTATATGGTCGTTGCGAATTTTGTAGAAATTCTGTGAATTTTAGGTTTCAAATTTTTATTTGTAATAAGAACTCTTGTTCGTAACAAACTATTGTTCTATATTCCAACAACAAAATATCTGTGTCTGTATTTGATTCTATGGATTTCTTCATAATTTTTGCGACATCTACAGCTTTCTCAGCAAGACAATATGATCTTGGGTATAATGGGTTTGACGTCATGCTGTTAATATACCAACTCTCTCAATTTTGAAATTCAATTGATTCGGAAATTAGAAAGTTAGAACTTCTATACGCAGAAAATGCTTTTGATTTTCTTATGATACCACCTACTGGTTTATAATGTAGCTTTATAATCTCTAACCATTTAGAATAATATAGTCTATAACCACTAAGTAGTCTGTGTTTCCAAATTTCATTGTGTCCGTTGCTATTTTTTGAAATGGTAACGTCGGTATAGGTTCATGTGTCATTAGTTCGCTATGTTTATTTTTGGATGAAAATTTTTGACATGCCTTGCTTTTTTCTACGTATTCTTTAACATCCTTTATTATATCTGGCCAGTAAAGCAGTTGTTTGGCTCTTAATTTTGTGTTGGTTAATGGGAATCATATGTCCTTCATGAAAAACTTCAAGTACTTCAGGTTTTAGTGTTTTAGGAATCACTATTCTATTAGTGAACTACTTTCGAGAGCCAAAATTTTAATAAAATAAAATGTAGAGGACTCTATAAACTATCTAATAAATTAGGTTCGTTAATGGGCAGACAAGTAACCGTGCTTACAAAGTAAACATAATTTGCTTTTGCGAGGAGAATTAAGCTTTGTCAATCGCAAAACGCAACTGCAGACTAATTAGTCTTTGTAACCTTTGCACGGTTACTTGTTAACTGCCCATTAACGAACCTAATTTATTATTAGGTCGTTTATAGAGAGTCCTCTACATTTTATTTTATCACTATTCTATTGCTAAAATATAAAACACCGTTTTCTAACGTAATGTTGTCTCTAATATTGAAATATGACACCAGTTCATCTCTTATTTCTCGTTTATTTCTAGGCCAATCGTTCATTATATATTGTTGTACCAGTTTTAGTTGTGGATCCTTATGAGTTTCTGTCTAGTTTTTCATTCGCTCTTTCACTGTATATATTTATTGCGTATACATTACTAGGGTAAGATAATCGTGTCATGCCAGCATCCGTAACAGCTGGAACAGCCAACGGAACTCGGCACACGCCTGTCTCATGGGATGCGTAAACATCTGCCAGGTGGCAAAGCAGTTCAAATTCGTACACATTCATCACTGATTGGCTGCTCCAGCTGTTAGGGCTATGCTGGGACGACACGACATCTTACCCTATATCAGGCAAGGGAAACCTTTTTTGTAGAAATGTTATGCTGCGAGTAGACTTGAAAAGGGGAGCCGGTCCTGGCAAGAGACAGTAAGGAATGTTTTTCGCTCCAAAATAAACTCTAAATTATTGAATAATTACGAACAGATACATCAGCAAAGTGGAATCAGTGAATGTTTAAAGGTGTTTAAGTGTAAGAAAGTATAAAACAGCAGAATTGGAGGTAATACTTGTCTATAGTTTATAATTGCATGAACATAATATAACGCATAAAGCAGCGCAGCAAAGGGAGAAGGTATCATGATAACCACGCACAGTGGTCAAAAATCACAATAAGCTGGCCATAATGCAAAAAAAAATTATTTTTTCTTTCGGTATTTGAAGAAATGATTGTAGTAGTACCCTTAGTATCATTTGAGACCGGTACTTAAGATCAGGTGGCGACCTAAACCACATTTTATCTTTTTTGTTTATAGACGTCAAACGCATTGAAACGGGTCTACATTGCGATAAAAAATACAAGTTTTGAAAAGCGCATAGTTTTTTAAAGAAGTGACCAATTTTATTGGAACAACATGGATTTTTCTCATGAATGTATGCATTTTAATAAATAACTAATCATAAATTATATGACAACAACGAAAATTATGAATTGAGAAATATTGGACTGCGGTTTTTAAATAGTTATATTATATCACACTGATAAAAATTAAGTTTAGAAAAAGGTCTTGCTAGATCTGGTCCTGTTTTAATATTTTAATGATAAAATACATATTTATGTAAAACATATCCGAGAATTAGCTGCCGGAAGTTGCCGGTTTGATCTTGAGACATCATTTTCAATGGAATGTACAAATGCGCTACTATAACCTCAATTACTCCGATTAAGTCGGACAATATTTCTACCACAACTTCAATTAAATCGGATAATCATTTCCTTCCAGATACTAAGCATGCGAATACAAAACAGCAAATTTCTTTAACCCGGGACGCCGTATTTCAAATTATAAAATAAGAAATTGCTAAAGGTTCTGGTAGCTACTACAACGGTATCGGATGTTCGTTCTCCGAGAAATTCGGCATTCCATACACCTTATCCACAGAGTGTAAAAGTAAACTCAAAAAATCAATTTCCGTTTTAAAAAAAAGATGGAACGATGCTCATCAGACGGAAAAAGAATTTTTGAAAAAAAATGATCAATGGCTTAAGTGTGAGGTTCTCTTCAGCAATGGAAATGACGATAACGAGGGTGACGCGCGTGATAAGGAATTCGAGTCAAGATCTTCGACAGGAAGCGCTGGTCGGCCCTTTGCGAGCTCTTCTTTCCAAGAACTGAGTGACCGAACAGAGAGGAGAAGGACTGAACATATGCGCCAACAGTATGGCCCCGAAGAGTTAGCTTATGCCACGCAAATGAGTCTCCGGGCCACAGGAAATGTGAATGCAGCCAAATTGATGAAAAATGTTACAGTAGCAGGGAGCGCGTTAAAAGTATTAGAGTGCAAAAATATCTTGAACAGAACCCTGAAGAAGCTCTTTCTGGCGACGAAGCTATTGCGCTTATGATCGAAAATAATTTATCTAAAGCTCAGTATATTGGCATAAGATGTGTGAGTCTTGGAAAAACTTGTATTTTGTATCCTCCCTACAATCAGGTTCTGGAGGCTAAAAAAGGTGTTATCCTTCATCATCGGAAATTATTGTCACTGAATTGAGCGCAGAAATTAAATTACAGTTTTTGCTAGATCACATAGTCAAACGTTTATTATTAGTGCAAGCGGATGTTATCGAAAGTCTCCCATCAGATAAAAAATGTGATTTTCAGTTAATCTGTAAATGGGGATGTGATGGCACTTCAGGGCAGAGTACTTTCAAACAAAAGTTTCACGACGATGCCTCAAAACAGGGATATGGGAGTACTAATGACGATAATACAGCACGCCGTTTCTTCGAAAATTCTGGAACCTCAGCGTCCATTACAGGAATCGACAAAAATTTGATCAACAAGTTCCATGTGATACTTCAGGTCATTTCGTGTGGCTTTGATATAAACAATGTGAAGTTTGAAGAGTACGTTTTGTCAACTGCGCGAAGATTCATTAAATTGTATCCGTGATACTACATGCCTACTAGTGTACACAAAATTTTAATACATGGGTCACAAATCATAGAGTCATCCTTGCTGCCTATAGGACAAATGTCGGAAGAAGCCCAAGAATCTTGTAATAAATAATGATTGTTGGTGCTATGTTATTAAGAGTGTGATAAATATAGTAGTTTTATGAATGAATTGGCATTCTAGATAATAACTTTATTGTAGTTTATTTAAATTGAGTATCGCTCTCGAACCTTTGTTTTAATCCTAACAATACTGGGCAGAAATTCATACTCTTTGAAAGTCCTAAACCTCTGAGTAATTGTTCTTATCAGAAAATTATTATTTTCGAGAATGATCCGCAATTTTCTACCCACAAATTTGTTTTTCGTGAAACCAATATCAAATTCGTAATCAGCGACCCAAAAAACCACCGAGTACAAAAATTCATTGCAAAATGATGATCTCTTCGAATTATGGCCAGCTTTTTGGAATTTTCGACCACTATGCGACGGGTCGACTGGAGCGTGCGCCTTAGCGCCCGATATTCACTCTGCAGAAATAAACACAACAGAGACGGACTAAAGAGAATTTACAAACCACACACAACAAAATGGAAGAAATGAGAGACTAAGCAAGTTGGACAGCTTAGAGCAAACACTTGACAAAACATTGAATTCAATGCTGGAGTTGAAGGTTAAAGAGCAGGAGGGAATTGACATATTTGAAAGAAATGGGAGAGATGAAAAGTCAATTATTTTTGGAGTGCAGGAAGAGGATAACAGGACAGAAGAGAACTTAAAGAAGAAAATAGCAAAGATAATAGGTGAGATAGGTATGGAGATGGATACGAAGGTGAATTCGGTGGAGGTGGAGAGATTGGGCGGTAGATTGGATGAGGAAGTGAGGCCGGTGCAAATAGAAACAAGAACAAGAAAGTTGCGTAACCAAATAATGAGTATAAAGAAAACGCTAAAATATACGCACAAGCCAATATGGATAGACGAGTGTTATTCCAAAGAAATGATGAAGCGAGAAAACAGTTGATAGAAATTGCGAAAAAGGGAGAGAGAAGATGGTTATCAAGCATACCCGAGATACAATAAAATTTTAAAAACGGGAAAATATACACACTGGAAGAGGTGAGAAGAGAGATTAAACAGCCGAAGCAACATAACACACCGGAACCGAACACAATAAAGACTAGGACATTCAGCCGGAGCTCGCCAGACGAAGAGGAAATTTATAAAGGTAGGAGGTAAAATACGTGCAGTCACAAGAACTACTAACAATTCAAAAAACTAAATGGGAACGAAGAGAAGGCTACAGAAATAATGACAGTGGCGATGAAAACGGAATACGAGCGGGAAACGAAGCAAATGGCAATATAACGAGATAAAAAGAGCCATAAAAGGGAAGAGTGAAAAGGACTGCAAAAAACAATCAATGATGTAACCAAGGACCGGATGGCGAATACAACGATGAGAAAGGACATGCAAACGGAAACGCAAAGAGAGGTGAAAAATGTAGCAATGACCGAGGGGAAAATGAGGAGGGGAGACATGCATAAAAAGAAACAAACGGATAAAATGAAGATAGCAACATGGAATGTACGAACGATGCTAAAGCCAGGGAGGATGCAAGAAGTGGTAGAAGAAAAACTTCACGTTAAAATATTCAGTAGCGGAAAAGCAAGGTCAACAAGAAGTAGGTTTTATAATAATGGGGAAACTAAAAAAACATAATGGAATTTAACGGCGAGAATTTAAGCCAAACCTGTAAATATATCAATCCTAAATATATATGCACCAACGGAGGCATCAGAAAAGGCAGAGAAAGAAAAATTCTATGAATGGTTAGAAGACAAAATAGAGAAGATGCCCAAAGAAGACACCTGGTTAATAATGGGGGATTTTAATGCGCAGATAGTAAGAGAAGCGTCTATACAGAAAATGGGTCAATTCACTTTACATGAGAAGACAAATGACAATGGTCAAAGACTATGCAACGTAGCAGCAAGTATGGATTTAATGATTAGTAGTACAAAGTTCAAGCACAAAAAATGGCACCAAATAACCTGGAAAGCGCAGGGGCAAGACACATACACGCAAATCGAGAACATCCTAATAAATAGAAGAATGCAATCCTCAATAACAGATGTAAGATCATACAGAGGACCCGATGTTGACTCTGATCACTGATCATAGGATAAGCGCAATACCCACGGCGTAGATAGGATACGTCTAAACTGAGTATAAAAAATCAAGACATAACTATGAAAAAGTGTTCAAAACAAAGTAAATCTGGAGGATGGTGATGACTAGAGGCCGGATTATATGCAAAAAAGTGGAAATATGCGCATAAATATGCAGATGTTTTAGCCTAAATATGCACTTTCTTATGAGAAATATGCAGATAAAAAAATAGGAGTAGTGCTAGAAAATATAATACTATACAAAAAATATTCTATTATGTTTACTACAAGTTTATTTATAAAATTTTACAACATAATTAACTATGAAAACAATTTACAATTACATATTTCTCAAAGTTTTCAATAGAAAAATTGTGGCGTTTGTCTGATAACATGTATTTATATATTGAAAAGGTTCGTTCTACGTCCACGCTTGTTATAGGAGCATATTTCAAATTAAAAATATCCTCTATTGTCAACTCAATATTTTCTACTGACTCACCACACAAGATTTTAGCAATATCCTTTAGCTTTTTAAAATCCTTATTTTTTCTATTACACTTAAAAATTTTCATATACGGATTTTCCCACCCTTCCTTTAACATCAAAACATAACTTTTCAAATTTGTTTATTATTTCAACGCTCTCAATTAGCGACATAAATTGTTTTTCCAATTGCAATATAGAAGTGGAAATAGAACTGTAGTTGGCTTTAATAAATGCCAACTGTTGAGGTATTTCTTTACTCGAATACCTCCTTTGGGCGTCTAGCACAGATTGTGTATCGCTATCAAGATCTATAATAATTGTCTTTATTTCTTCATAATGATTTGCATGAAAAATAGCAGCTTCCAACCACGTTCCCCATCGTGTGATTACTGGTTGAGGAGGAAGCGGAATACCGGGTAGATGTTGTTTGTAAAACTGAACTCTTAATGGAGCCTTTAAAAACACTTTCTTAACACTACTAATTAAAGTATTTACCAAGGGAAAATGGTTTCTTACTTCTTCTGCAACACGATTTAGTCCGTGCGCCAAGCAAGTTGTGTGAATTAAATTTGGGTAAAAGATTTTCAAGTTGCAAGCTGCCTTCACCAAGTATGGTGCGGCATCCGTTAAAAACAATAGAATTTTTTCTGTTGGAACCGATTCCGGTAAGGAAAAGGTTGCCAGTTCTTCCTGTATAAGCTTTGTTATTGTCAAATTATTTGCCTTTTCCAACTGTTTGGATGAAATTAAATACGATTTTGCTGGAACCGATACGTTAAAGATACCTATCATTAAATGAACTATGTATCGGCCCACACTATCAGTAGTTTCATCTGCGCATATGTAAAGGTAATTGTTTGACACAGCCTTCTTAATACTACTCAATGTTTCTGCGTAGATACGGTGAATATAATTTTTTCTTAAAGTGCTCTCGTCGGGAATATTATATTTGCTGGTGTACTTTTGCAAAAATAACTTGACATTTAAATTGTTTACTTTATGTAGTGGAATATCTGCCGACACAAACATTAGGCACAAATCTTCATTAAATTGTTCTTGTTCCGATTTTTTGGAAGTTGATGGCAAACATTGCGGTAATGTTTGCTGACGCCTCTTCGCCAATTTCATCTTTGATAGTATTGCAGCATGAGATGGAGTTTTAATATACCGGTCGACTTGAAACTAAACAACCCTAAAACAACCTATTGATCTATTAGTGGTAGAGAGCTATCATATAAGATAACTATCAAAAGGTCACGAAATATATATATATGTATATATATATATATACATTTACTTTCTCTCAATTGTAACCTGCATAAAAATTATCACATCATCAATTGTTTTCTTATAAAATAAGTGTTAGTAAAAGATAAGGGAGTAATAAAAAACTAATGTGTAAAGAATTTGCGAAGCAATCGGAATAAACGACATTTAATAAAATAACCAACACAACGCTTCGACAAATAATTTTATTTTAAAATGATTTTTATTTAAAAATCATCAGCAGAATATGGAATATCAGATATTCCGTATTGTGCTGATGATATGCGAAAAATACGCATGAAATATATATCTCATTTTACTCATTTTAAAATAAAATTATTTGTCGAAGCGTTGTATTGGTGATTTTGTTAAACACCGTTTAAAAACTATAGATTAATAAGAGGAAATAAACTTAAATTTTATTTACAATCTTGCTGCATGCTACGCAAAATACTTTTTCTCCATCCGTACGCAATTCTGAATAAGGTGCAATCCATCCAGGCACAGTCGATATTTTCGGCATTTTTGCTATTATAATTAATAACAACTCACAAGTTTACACTTCGACGTCAACCAACGTAAAATGACGTTTAAAATAAATAAGATGGCTTTCGAATATGGGAATAAATTTCGCCGAATATCAAAGAAACTGTGCTCCTACTCGTGGATGTATCTAAATTTTTGCTACTGACACCTCTAATTGACTTCGTGCTGTGTAAATGTAATAAGGATTCCTTTGTTTTTTATTTGATTCTTATTTACTTACCTCCGGATCTGCCTCGCAGCGAATATGAAATATTTCTGGACGCTTTCGAAGTTCTTGTCACGAACAAACCAACTCTGTTTATTGGTGATTTTAACCTACCTCGGTATTTTGATCATGTACACCGCAATATTCGCAATCCTGTGTAACAACATGTAACAACAAATGAGGACAGTAGACTCCTGGATTTAGTGTTGTCAAATCTCAATTGTACCGTTGACGTTGAACGAGAAGATCACTCTCTGGTGCCGGAGGATATATACCATCCTGCTCTCTGTGTCATAATGGTATTTAACTTACCTGTAAAGCCTTTCAATTTTTCGTCCAATAATATGGCAGCACGATACATTTTTCGTAGAGCTAATTTTCACAATCTTTATGAAGATATCCTGGCAAGCGATTGGAGTTTTTCGATTCCTGTGATGATGTTAATACCGCAGTTGATCAATTTTATACAGTACTTTACACTATTTTTGATAGATCGATATCTAAACTTGTGCCCAGCAAATCCTCTTTTCCACCGTGGTTCTCATTCGAAATTAGGAGGAATTTAAAATCCAAAAAGTTCTATAGGCAGAAGTGGATCTCTACTAAAGACCTCAAATTTCTTCAAGAATATCGTACGTTAAGATCAACAATCAAAAATTAAATCACCAGTGCTTACAAATCCTATATTACACTTATAGAGTCTTCGATTAAATCTGATCCTAAGCAGTTATGGACCTTTGTTCATGCGAGGAGGGGGAGGACACGTATTCCTGGCCGGCTTTCTTTTAACGGAGCTAAATTGGATGATCCCAAAGAGATTGTAGACGCAATTGCTTACTGTTTCGCGGAAACCTATTTGTCAACTTGCACATTAGATTTGCCTGAGAATCTCCAGCAACTGCAGACGTTCAACATTCGTCCGATCTACTAAGATGAAGTGGTTAACATCTTTTCCGAACAAACTGAGTACCGAGCTTCTTGCTTAGGGATGCTCGCTTCGTATTGAACAAGCCTATTTCCAAGATTATTAACCTGGCAGTTAGTACGTCCACCTTCCCAGAAAGATGGAAACGAGCAAGAATTGTTCTAATCTACAAGAAGGACCACAAAGCTTTAATTTCTAACTATCGGCCGACCTCAATTTTTAATAACAATACAAATCGCCACATTAGCATGGATTTATGACTGGCCGTTGTACAACGAGCAATTTGGGCTCCTTCACCCAGTTTGTCAGTGAAGTCTTGGATAATCAAGAACAGGTGGATGCCGTGTACACAGACTTCTCCCACGCGTTTGATGGTATTGATCACACACTTCTTTTACACAAGCTAAATTCTTTTGGTTTCTCTCCTGGATTGCGCTTATTAATGGGATCCTATTTAACACGCAGATCAAACTATGTTTTCTATAATGGATTTGAATCATTTGAGTTGGTATCTACTAGTGGTGTTCCGCAGGGATCAAACCTTGGCTCCTGTTTAATTTATTTATAAATGATCCCTTGCAATCACTTACTTCCCTGTTTTGGCGTACCCGGATGATTTCAAGCTGTTTTGTGCTGTATTTGGTCGTGATGATGCTTGCGTAATGTTGATCATCTCGGTAGTTGGTCAGCGAGTAATAAATTGTTGCCCAATACCACCAAATGCTACTCAATGTGCTTTACAGGGAAAACTAAGCCATATCATTTTACTTACTCAATTGATAACCAAACTCTGTCTAAAATAAAAGTAATCAAGGACCTATGCGCTACTTTTGATCCAACGCTGTCCTTCTCTAATCACATAGAAATTACTTGTCTATCTGCTTCCAGAATGTTGGGATTTCTCATGAGAATTTCTCGACACTTTAGCGATGTTCGATTACTAAAAACACTTTTTTATGCCTTTTTCGTTAGTAAATTGGAATACGCTTGCGTAATTTGGTTCCCTTTATACGTATCACAATAACTTCCCGTGGAGTGGATTCAGCGACGCTTTCTGAAATTTTTGTCATGGAAGGCATCGGCGTGAGCTGCACAGCGCGCGGTACCTGGAGAGGCTTCTTGACAACAGAATTGATTATCCTTATTTGTTGTCAACTATATGCTTGAATGTTCAGAGATTGGCATCCCGTCATGCTTCTACTTTCAGTATGCCAGCACTAAGAATCAATTTATTACTTCGAGCGCCAATCCACCGCATGACACGTAATGCCAATGTTGTGTTCGAAGATATTTTCGTCGGTTCCTTTTCCAAGTGAATGGTTTCTCTTTATTATATTTCTTTTATATTTATAGCCAATACCTTCACTTTTTAGTTTACAATATTTTATTTAGTTTCCAATGTATTCACAACGTATATATGTATGTATTTATATTTTTGTCATGTAATTGGAGTTAACCTGTTGAGCAAATATACTATTATTATTATTATTATTATAAGTCGGGGAACCAACATCTGTAATTTGGTCTAATTGATTTCACTGATTAATGCACAAAGCACTCGACAAATTTTCGACAGACGTCAACAGAATTTCAGTCGAAAAAGTCCATTCCCCACGTCTGAGATTGGGTACTATAGCATAAATTCGCCAAAAGTCTGCCAAGAATAAGGGAGTGTGTCACGGAGGGCTAACAGAATATTAAAAGTTAAGCTCAATTTACAATCGGTGTACCGTGTCAGCCAAATATATTAGATTGTACAAAAGAAATTTTGGAAGTATTGAAAATTCTACGTCTATTGAAATTCCAAAAATATGTACGATTTATTACATACCGAATAATATAAATACATTTTGACCAGGGAGTTCCTATGGTCCCGGGGATTTACGGTATTACTGCGGGTGGGATCACCGACTTGTATGTAGGATTGTGTAGTTACAAGGTAAAGTATAAGTATATAGCAATTCAACATGCGTTTTAAATGAAAAATCGTTGATTCATAGTACTAGTCGCGGCCGGTGGCATCCACAGTTGGCAGATCTGGGGAATTTTCCCTTGATCTAGGAATTTCAGCGTTTTTTAGGATGTTAGAGAATATCTTTGAAAATTGTTTAACGTTTAAAAAGATGACTAAATACATTTTTTTTAAAATGTAGTTTCAACTTACTAAATCCTGAGTCTTGGTACTGTGAGGTATAAGACTGTTGAGGGAGTTGACCTGACCACTTTTGCATGTTTTCTTATTCTTCACAGCCTCCCGCCATGTTTTTCTTGGTCTTCCTCTTCTGTACCCGTGCCTCGTATGCCGTCCTGGTTAACCTACTGTCTCGCATTCGGCGAATATGTCCCAACCATCCTAATTGTCCTTCCTCTATTTTCGTTAGTATCGGTTTTATCTTAAAGTTTCCCCTGAACGTTTTGTTCCTGATTTCTGGTGCAGTTATTTTACTTTTTGTTTTTGCTGGATTATGTCCACGACTCACTACCATATATAAGTATCTGATTCACTACTTTTTAAGTATTTCCGCTTTTATTTCTTTTGTTATTCCCTTTTTATTAAAAAATGTTCACTTTCGTAAGTTATATATTCTTCACACCTTATCTATATTGTCGTTTATTTCTATATCTAGGGTTTCATTTCCTTCCATTGGGGATCCTAGGTATTTGACCTCTCTTGTTGCCTACCTACATTCCATTTTAATTTGATGTGTTCTCTTGGCCGCTGAAATAATCATCGTTTTTGTTTTCTTTATATCTATCTTCATATTGATGTTCTTTAATTCTTCCCTTATTACATTGAGGTTATGCTGTATTTTTCCTTCTGAGTCTGCTATTATTGTCATGTTGTCTGTAAATAGAAGCTCCAATAGGACCACATTTTCCATTTTCCAATAACCCAATGTCAGCATCGTCATCTTCCCTACACATCCTTCCTTCTTATTTTTCAAAGATTTTCCCAAATCTACAAAATATATGTGTATTTCTTTGTTTTTAATTATGCTTTTTTCTATTACTTATTTTATTATACAAACTGGATTTTGGGTAGTTCGACATTTTCTAAAGCCTTATTGGGTTTCTTCCAGTTATCTTTTAATATTCTCTTTTATTCCCCATTCTATTATTCTGGCTAGAATTTTTTGCTGGAAGACTCATTACGAGTGTGGCTCTATAATTCGAACATTCTCTCACATCCGCTTTTTTATGTAAGGATAAGATGATTTCCATATTCCATTCCCTGGGTACTTTGTTATTTCTGATAATGTGGTTTAACAAGTCTGTGAACGTATCCTTTCGTGTCTCATCCAAATATTAGACCATTTCTGGTGTTATTTCATCAATACTTCCGGTTTCCTCTAGCTTTAATTTACCAATGGCTTCATTCAGTTCCTCTACCGTTAGTTTGGGTATGTTCAAATTTTTAACTGGAGTCTCTTCTTCCACGCTGTATCTGGTTCCTCCATCTCCACTAGTTTATAAAAAATACCGTCTTCATCTCCATTATATTAACCTTCCTATACTCACGCATACGGTCTGTTAGACCGACTTATATAGTATAGTATACGTCTTTCATTTTGACGTGAGTATAGGAAGGTTAATTTCGTCGGCAATTTTAACTTCGTCTTTATTGTTTATGCTTTTCATGCTATATTCTTTTTCTTGTTCATTTGTTTTAAATTGTCTCGTCTTCACAATGTGATATATTCTCATAAATGCGCTTTAACTAATGCAGCCCTAACAAAATTTGATTCTCCTGCATTTTATTATACCTAATTTTTATTTAAGTGGGATTCACAGATATGCTCAAATTTTATGAACCGGTTAAATAAAGAAGATAAACCCCCGACATTATCTCTGTGAATATAACACGAAGCAATACCTTACTTACTTGAAACGGAATTACCAGACGTGTTTATAATCTGATTGAAGGAGAAGGTAAACCCCTGACAAAAATTAGGAGGTTATATATAATTCACAGCAATTTATTTCCCATTTACAACTGAAATTTTAAGTGTATCTACTCTAGAATCATTTTCTGTTCATTAATCGTACTATATTTTATACAAGGAATTTTGCCTAGATAGTTTATAATAAAGGTATGGAACTTTACACAACCGTTTTTATTTGTAAAGGAGTATCTATGAATCTATATATAGATATAAAGGCGAATTTGTATGTATGTATGTATGTATGTATGTATGTATTTTGCGAATAGGCTCTTATTGTTAGACCGTTTAACTGATCTTCATGAAATTTTAACCATATACTAGTTAGATAAAAGCGGTTCTCATAGAACCTATTTTGTAATCGCCGTTTCCGTGACTACGTTTACGTGTTCGCGAAGACGTAAATAATGAGTGAACAGTTTTGCCTCCTTAGGTCTGGCAGATAAAATTTGAGGAAAGACTTAATAGCAACAAAGAAAATAATCGCCAATGCGCGTTAGCTCTTAGAATAATGAACGTATTAATGAAATCGAAACACCGAAAATTTAGGGCCTTTGTGACTAGGAAGAAAAGAAAATTTTATTTGGCGTTAGTGCTGGCACCGTATATTGTCACTCGGTGAGGGGATAGCATTTGCTGGTATATCGGCAGCAGTTGTCTAAGTTGTTTTTTGATGGCTACCTCCTTGTCATCTTCGCAGCGGATGACAAAATCACAGCCATCGGTCGCCGCTAAATACTAGTAAATTGATTGGACATTGGATGTATAAATCAGGGATAAGCGAGTTTGCTGATCGCGTATAAGGCTGTAAAGAACCATCAGCTTCTATCCAGTCAGTACGGGGAACTTTTCTAATTTATTCAAGGCAGAGTAGACATGGGTGACGTTCTAAACTATTTGGGCCTCTTACCTCTCCCACGAATGCTTCCGATGTAACTCTTGAAGCATTGGATCTGCCTATATAATAAATTGATGGCGGATACGCAAAATCATGATTACCGAGGCCGCAGATATCAACAGATTACTGTACTCAATTGATTTGATTAATATTGCTTTATTATTGTCCTCTTTAAACAACTATTTTGTTGACAGCATGAAGAATGATCGATACAAATATTTAAAATCGCCCCTATTGGCAGTTACACACGGACACAATTCTGATATAGTAAACGGACCAAATGAAAAATTATTACTGTAAGTGACATTTTAATCTAAAAGTTAGACCTAATCTTACTATGCATTGCAGCACCGAATATATTCCTTGGCAAGGAACGAATTCTCATTTAAGGGATGGACCCAAAAAGATTTGGCGAAGGGACCCAATAAAGATAATTTAACAGAGAGAATATATCAACCAATCGGCCCAAATCCTCAATTGTGTAAGCGTGTAAAGTCTGGTTTGGCTAAAGGAAGTTTATTTCAGCAATTGCATAATGTTATTAGCAGTGAAAGTCGAGGTAAATAGCAACTAACTTGTACATTTTTATAATCTCACCTGTGTCATATCTATGTAATTTAGAAATTAAGAGAAATGTGTAACCACTACTTTAACAAATTTAATTGGTATTAGTTTATCTATGTGTATTTAATCGTTCCACCGTGGTGATAATATATTGTTACAAATAAATAACAGAAAATTATTTGTCGTTGCAGTACTATAATAATTGTAGGAAAAATTCATGTACCTATACTTGTATCTAAAATGACATTATAAACTCAATTAAAACATTATCATGAAAACAGTATTTTATTGATATCTGAAGGTTGCTTTCTATTTCGAAATAATCAACCGGTCAATAATACTATACCCGTCCAGATACTTAGTATTTTTTTCCTTTTACCTCATTCATTTTTAAACGAAGTCACCACTTCACTAACTTCGTCGCCCTATTTTCTGATCCAAAGACTGTGCCAATTGATTATATTATATGGATAAAACCATCTCTCAGAACTTGTTATTAGCGAAATAGTTTGAGTTCCTGCTCAATTGCGAGATTTATCATCGCTAAGAATACACATAGGTGATCGGTTACGGATGGCAAGTTATTGGAATCCCACATGTAACATTTGTTGTTAAAATCAAGAATGAAACTGTTTATTTTAGCATATGGCCGTACATTTTAATTTTGGTGGTATCTACAATGGTTTTTCTAAACTTTGAGTTTTCTTGTAACTTCTTCACTTTTAATGTGATTGAGAATTGATATTATAGCACCCCCATTCCAAGAATTTATGTATATTTTCTCATTGAGTGCTGTAAACTTTTAACAATTACCTTCTACTAACTTCCTAAAAGGAGAACATTGAGGATTTTCTTTCAATTGTAAAAGAATGTTAGAATGTTCAATTTATTGTGTGCACTTATTTCTGTACGACTGCATTAAACATGTTAGTTCTTGATGGGATCTTGTAAGGTTCCCACGACCAAGTGTAGCAGAATAAGTTTAAAGTAAAGAGCACAAAAGATAAAAGGATATTTAATCTTTTCTTTACAATTCTCCAATACTTCAGCGTTCTTTTTAAATAATCTCCCCGTGCACCAGCAGTTTCTGACGCGTATAATGATAATTATACTTAAACAACGAGTACGTGCTAAATTGTACAAAAATACTTATAAAGTTAGTTAGTATTAACGTGTATTTTTTAAAACGAAAACCGATGTGTTTCAACGATTTAAAAGCAACCGGTTGAGTTCGGTTTTTCTTTTAATATTCTACATTTTAATCCCATACTGTATATGATATGTTGGTTCAACGAAACAGTTGAATTGTCTTACGCCACCTTTCACTGTTTGCTATATTTGTTACTAATAATTTGTTGAACCACATCGGTTATTTACGCATTAGTAATACATCGTGGCAAATGCCGCAACCTTCTCCAAAAGTTTTAAAATGTGCCTGTTATTGCCTTGCAGAGGCAGCTGGAAGGGATTCAGGTTGTCGAATATATCGCACAAATATGCTAGTTTCAGCAAAAAGTCGGGTTCGGCGAAGTACTTTCATGAGCTTCCTCTTGTGGAGAAGTGTGAATTTCTTGACGTGACTCGAATGCACGGGATAAGACGATGACACGTGAAAGCCATCACGAACTGCAGTAATATAGTAGGGCCGTGTGTTTAGCTCGCATGTTCATTGATAGGTTTTTGAAAATCTTGCTTTGAGTGGCCTAGTTTTTATGTAGTTTACTACGTTTACGACAGGTTTTAATACTAAATTCAATTGAGAGCGACTTTGATGCAAGTGTTTCCCTATGGATGATGCAATGAGTTGACATAGCATGCCACAATTTTATATATAAAAATAAATAAATAAATAAATACCTTTATCATGCCCAACAGTTTAAAAAGAAAATAAAATTAGGTATTCATACAGCGTGTCCCAAAATTGCTGGGACATAGAGCTACTACCTATTGAAGAGGTCAAAATAAGTCGAAGGGACGCAATTTATATATATACCAAAATGTATCGTTTGTCCGTGAGAAGAGTTCAAAGTTTACTTAAGAAATAACGTTTTTGTACGCTGTTTAGAAATGCGCGAAACAAATTTAATGAAATTTGGGAAAAGTACATTTTAGAGGATTATCCTACTTTCAGTAATCAAAGAAACCGAAAGGAAATTGTACTGATCACCTACATTCTTAGTACAGGTTTAATAAAATTTCTTTGATTACTGAAAGTAGGGTAATCCCCTAAAATGTACTTTTCCCAAATTTCATTAAATTTGTTTCGCGCATTTCTGAACAGCGTACAAAAACGTGATTTTTTAATTAAAGTTTGAACTCTTCTCACGGACAAACATTTTGGTATATATATAAATTGCGTCCATTCGACTTATTTTGACCTCTACAATACGTGGTAGCTCTATGTCCCAGCTATTCTGGGGCAGGCTGTATACATACATAGATCGTGTACCCTTCAGAATATAATAAAAATAAAAAGTAAGTGCATCATTATAAAATAAAATGAATATATGATATTCAACAAAGAAAAAAATGAGAATCGCAAAAAGAGAAAAGAAAACGGAAAAAAGATCGTGAATATTTTAGTTCATGGTCAAAAAATATCTGTATAATACACATCAGCGAGCTTGCACATCTGATACAGGCGGCTTCTGACCATGCAATTGGTTCTACACCTAATTGGCAATTGCTATTTCTCTGCGCGTATCGTGCAGTTCCAAGTTATGAGCCCCCAATAGGATGACGTGATCACAATTATGTTCCGGGTAAACACCCGTAGCTTTAAAGCTCAGATATTTAAGCAGAATGCTTTCTAATTTGAGTTTCTGACAGGTGTAATTCGGATGCCATACAACAGACGCATACTCCAATTTGCTGCGAACTAATGAACAGTACAAATATTTGGTGGTGCAAAGATCATTAAAATATTTAGAATTTCGCAGAATAAAACCAAGGGTGGCCGAAGCAAATCGAGAAGTTTCAGTAAAGTGTTCGACGAAAGTGAACTATCAAATAACACTCCAAGATCTCTGATGGTTTGCTTCGTCGATAATGTTTGACCATTTACATTGTATCCAAAATTCAGTGTAGTTCTCCTACGAGTGCATCTGACTACGCTGCACTTCTCAATATTCAGTTTTATATGATTCCTGACACCAATCCCACACAGTCTCGAGATCTTCCTGAAGTACACATGCATCCTCAAGGTTTTCAACACGACAGAATATCTTCAAATCGTCAGCATAAGCCAATACCGAACACGTTAATAAGTTAAAGAGGTCATTAATAAATAAAAGAAACAGTAACTGACCCAAGTTCGATTCCTGAGGGACACCGGCCGTAGCCAAACCTCAGATGATCTAAAGCCTGAAAGATACTGAACATAATTATACCTATTAGTCAAATATGACAAGAATAGGGTAAGTAAGCGATCACTGATCCCAAAGTAGTTAAGTTTACCCTATAACAAACGGTGATCGATGCTATCAAAAGCTTTATCAAAGTCTGTATCACATCCAGCTAACCACAGACATCAAGAGCGGAGCTAATTTCCTGGGTAAGGCATACTAAATTAGTTACGGTCGATCTGCAAGATGTGAAACCATGTTGAATAGGTGACAATTTTGATTTAACATGCGCGTAACTGAGACTGTTGAGTATCTGCTCAAATATCTTAGAAAAGTTGCATAAAAGTGATATTGGTCTATAATTCTTCAAGTCAGTTCTGTCACCTTTCTTAACAATTGGAGAAATCCGACTAATTTTCCATTTTGAAGGATAAGTACTTGTTCGGAGAATCAAATTAAATATTATCCTCAATGGATTGACAAATACCATACGACAGTCCCTGATAAGTAGAGCCGGAATTTGGCCATCGCCTGCATTCAGATTGGAACCAAGTTTACTAATGCTCCACAAGATCTGACTCTCAGTTACATAGGAAATATCAAGTGTATCGGTAATAGAGGACCCAAACTGCTCGCATATATCGGATCGCACAACAGAAGAATATGCTTGGGAAAACACAGTGGCGAAGCCACCAACTATGTCCTCAGGGTTGTCACAGATTAACTCTTCACAATGCATCACCCGTGGAATACCCGTAGTCGCCTATTTGAAATGAACAAACTCCCAAATTTTTCGTGGATCATGTCGTAAATCAGATTCGGCCCTACTGGAAAAACATTTATACGCAACACTGATCTGGGCTTTAGTAATCCTTCTTAATCGAGAAAATTCATTATAGAATTTCACCAGGTTTGTGGATTTCCACCTTCGATGGTAATATCTCTTTAGTTTAAGGTTATCTGTGATACACTTAGTAAACCACGGTGGGAATGCACTACGATGGTGGGCGGAGTGGAGAGGAACAAATTCATTTAGGATGTTATAGAGCATCTGATAAGACAAATCAACATAATCATCTACATCACTACAATCATTCAAGATGGACCAGTCACTCAAAAATAGGCAGTTGTATAAGTTAACGTAATCGGCTTTGCGAAAGTTGTAGCGGTAGTTACTATTGGAAGGAAAAGGCAATAAGTTAGCAGAGACAGGGAGCTTTAGAATTACATAGAGTGCTGGATGATATGGATCCTCAGGTACCATCGAGCACAGCTCACGGCCAACGACAATCTGCGGGGTAACATTGGTTAAAAGAAGATTTAACAATTTTCCCTGATGATTAATAGTGTTATTAAGCTGAGATAAGTTTAATGAGTAGGAGTAGTAGTTAATTGCATTGACCTTGGCATCAACAGAAGTAAGACAGGAGTAATTCGGCGTATTGAAATCCCCAACTATTAAAACAGGATAATCTAGGAGCAAAACTTCCAGTGCCTCAAAAAACAAGGTGTATTCCTCCGGGCCAGCACGTGGAGGAATATACAAACCAATAATATAAAATTTATAAGTAGAAAAATACATTTGCAGATGACAATATCAATAACTGGAACAATATTAGCCACAGCGGATGCATTCACAAGCTCAATCTTGATATCACTATGTAGTGCAATTAAAACCGCGCCTCCAGTGGAAACTTTGGCTATATTAAATTTCCTGTCAACCAAGTTTCCGTTAATATAAAAATATCAAAAATTGAATTCAAAACGTTGATATAAACTTCATGGGTTTTGGAGCGAAGACCGCGGGTGTTTTGATAATAAATATTTAGAGTTATGTTATCATTACTGTTGGGCTGGTCTAGTTTCCCGAGTTAATATTTGTAATTGTCGGTACTCCAAAATGATATTTAATACGCAAATCCCTTTCTCCGCCCTCAACGCGACGTTGCATCTCAGACTTGACGCTCCGATACAGTTCAGATACAGTACAGATCCGTTGCATTGGATTTTGATCCCGCGAAACAAAGACAAATGACCAAGTAGAACTACGCAGTCGTCCACAGCTACGCAAAAGTGATAGAACATTCTCTTCAGCAGCCAGTTTAACTCTTATCGGCCTCTTGCGATATACATTTGTGGAATCATACTTGCCCAGACGTGTAGGAGGAGACAAATTATTAGATGAAACCGACAAAAATGTAAATATATCCTGCACAAGATTAGTATCGCTTACTATCTGATCTCTCTTAGACTGAACAGATTCAGGAACGCCGTAAAAAATTACATTGCATTTACGCCTATCGCCTTCAATTATCTCCTGAATAATCTTTTCGGAATCAACTACAGAAGTTGCAGCACTAGGCGGACAAGAAACAGTTTGTTTTAATGTAGCGATTTCCCGCTGTAGATTCAAAATTACAGATTTCAAACCGTTAATATGACTATTCAAGCCCTTACACGTTCTACATGATCAGCTTATGCCAGAATCGGAGTGAATTTGGCTCGCAATGGCACTAGAAACAGAAACGCAATCTATAATAATCATGGATTTATATTTAACAATGCAACTCAGTGATGATTATAAAGAGTTTTTATTGGTTTTTAAACTTTTCAACGAAGAATAACTCACTAACATTCCATCATGCCGGTTGGTTGTCTACAGCAATTTACTGTTTAAGCTTCTTTTTCAAGTTCAATTTAAATTAACGCGAAAAGAAAAGACAGATATTGCCCATATATCCCTTTCTATTGTAAAACTGTATATAAAAGCATGGTTTAAAGTGCCATATGCGAACAAAGCACCATTCGCTGACTTAACCTTCCTATACTCACGTCAAAATATGAAACACATACTATACTATATAAGGCGGTCTCACAGACCGCATGCGTGAGTATAGGAAGGTTAAGGATTTGTAAAGAACTAGGTAAATATAAAATATTGAGAAAGAGATATCTCAAGTAATAAAATAGTAAACCATTTGTAGTATTTAAATCCAGTCAATATCGCTTTATCTGTTTTAGATGACGAAATCTCGGCTGTCACAAAGCGAGCTAAGCTAAAGTTTTGCAGAAAATATGAAAATAAAATGACATTAGAAACAAAGAAATTGAAGACTTTATATGCGATAAAAATACAAAGCTTTTTGATAAATTGAGCTTGCTTACAGATTTTTTAAAAACTGACCCTGCAGCTTGAGGCGAAGACTGTTCTTTCAAACAATGGTTGGATATTGCCAAGTAACTTAAGATTGTAAATGATGTAGCTGAACGCGGCATTAAGCTTATCAGTGAATATAATCCAATTTTAACAAAAAATGAATATCGAAAACAATTTTTGCTCCAAATTGTAAAACATTGTAAATCACATTTCCCAAATGTTATCAAGAAAACCATGTCGCAAAATTTTGAAGAACGTAGTAATTTTTTTTTCAGACTCTATTTGTAGATTTAACATAGCGTTGGAACTACGTATGTTGAATAAAAAACTGTATTTCTTAATAAAATAATCATAGCTTAAGCAAAATTTTCTTTTAAATTTATTTCAATTCTTCCAACGCTGTCATTTTAGCTTGCCATAAAGAAATGTGTTATATTTTGAACATTGTTAACTAAAGTATAAAATGACTAATGAAGTGTTAGATATTCGTATAAACGTTCTCCTATCTTAGAACATATGAAATGCTATAGATTGTATAATAATAATAATCTACAATACTATGTCACAGTCAAAAGTCAGCCACAGAGTAAAATACATTTACAGGCTGCGGAGTGTTCAGGTAAGTATGCATTGTCCCGCCCGTATTGTAAAGATGACTCAGTTCGTAATGCTGCAAGAACTCGCCATAATTGTGTTTCGTGAACAGAGCACATTCAAGTATGTAGAGTCCGCTTATGGTATGTATAGTGTTCGTAAATCCTTTTTACATGATTGGCTCTGGTTGTAGTTGGAAGACACTCCTTATGTAGCGCTTTTGAAGAACAAATATCCTCCCAACGTCGACACAATTTCCCCAAATTATGATACCATATCTCAGGCATGACTCGATATATGCATAGTACGCGCATAAGCTCACTTCCGGACCCACCGATCTTGCAATATATCGTAATGCATAGCTAAAAGATGCAATTTTTGTTGCCATATAATCAACATGTGGTTTCCAGTTGAAGTGTCTGTCAATCCTTATTCCCAAGAAAAGGGCATTTTCACATGAGGAAAGTGTATTATTCTCGTATCTTATGTCAATTATTTCTTTTTGTGTTGTAGATAATTTTATAATATTTGTTTTTCCTATGTTGAGTTTTAAATTATTTGCAGTAAGGCATCTCTGCATATCACTGATAGATTGTAGTACCTTATGATGAAATACTTCCGTATCCTTCGCACTACAACGAAAGTATCGTCCGCGAACAGGGCCGTGTGATTTGTCTGTAATTTTGGTAAGTCATTAATATATGTATATCAGGAAAAGTATAGGTCCCAATACAGAACCCTGCTGCACACGTTTGTCGCTTGTACCCCGGAATGACGAAAGCTGCATTCCGTCAAGATCTGTTGCTACTGTACATTGTTGCCTTTGAAATAGATATGATTTTATGAGTTTCAGGGTCATGCCTCTGATACCCATTCCAACCGGGGGGTGGATGGATGGATGATATTACTTGATAGACAGTTGTTGTGATAGATCTCCCTTTTTGGTATCCACTTTGTTTCTTATATAAGGACTTATTAATTTCTTTTGGAAATCTACCTTTCACAAATGATAAATTTATAATATATAATAGTGGTTCTGATATCTATGTGGCAATTTCCCCCAGCATCACAACCGAGATCGCATTATGTCCTACTGATGATGTGTTCTTTAACAAATTAATAGTTCTCAGGACTTCCGCTATACATGTTAGCTATAGAATGCAGGATTTTTCACATCTTTTGATTATAGATAGATAGATTTTCATCTATTTGCTCCCTCTCTGCTATGTTTTCGCATGCATTTAGTATATAGTTGTTTATATACTCTAGAATATCATTGTCATCGTTACTTCCACTATCTGCTTCAATTGATTGATATTTACAGTATGTTGTGTAGTTCTCTTTACTGACAGTATTGTTTATCATGCCTTCATACAGCTTCCTTTTCATTCTACATCTTTCTTTTAGTTCTAGAGTAAGCCAGCTTCTGTTTACTACTTCCCTCTGTAGAACCTTCCTAGCTGGGCAGATTTCATTTAAAATTTGGTGTATATTAACTTGGAAAGAATTATAGCACTCGCCTATAGTACATTACTCGAATCCAAGCAGCTTGACTACTCGATTTTCCTAAGTGCATTGGAAATACTTTTAAGTTTAATTTTAGTAATTATTCTTCATCTCTCGGATTTCCCTTCATATTCTGTGATATAATACGTTGATATTAGCTGCCCGAGATGATTTGACAGAGCGGTATATATGACGTTGCTGATATGTGTTTTTGCATTTGTAAATATATTGTCAATTAGGGTTGACGAATGGGACGTGATTCTTGTTGGTTGTTGTATTGTTTGCTTTAAATGGAATGAAGTCATTATATCAATTATACCCTTAGTTCTGTAGTCTGTGCTGTTTAGAAAATTTACGTTGAAATCGCCGGTGATAAACAAAGTATATTTTGTATATTTTTGTACAATAATTTTCAGTATTTCCTGTAATATTGTTAGAAACATATTCATGTCTCTTGTTGGGGGTCTGTATAAATTAATTACAATTATTTTAAGTTTTTTTGATTTTATAGCACTGCATTCAATAACTAATTCAGAACTTTTGTCTTTTAGGTCATCCACGCCTTCAAATTCAAGATCATTCTTTACAAATATACAAGAGCCGCCATGTAGCTTCTCAGATCTAGATAGCAAGTCAACAGCGAGTATCCCTCAATTTGTGCAAATTTATGTTCATTCGATTGAAGGAAATGCTTAGTTAAAGCTAGTATATGTATTATTTCTTTAGAATTGCATAAATATGTATATTCTCACTTGATTCAGTTTGTTTTTTTAAACTTTGGGCATTTTGATGCAGCATATTCAGTTTTAGACTGCACTGATTTTGTTCTACGTGGGAGCATGTTGTTGCAAAGCTTTTTCAGAAAATTTCTGTACGGTTGAATAATCGTATTTGTCGGCCACAAATTTTCGTCATATAATATAATAGCTCTGTTTGCCTCCATCGATATTTTAAAGGCAACAATATTATTATGAAATCTCAAGTTTTTCATTCTAATATATTTGTTTCATTTTCTAAAAGGTAATCTTATACTTGTTCTTCAATGCTTGTTTTCCGAAGCTGGGATATGGAGATCCAATTTCGATTTTTAATCGCTTTTATTGTAGTGTTTTCTTTTGAACCCCGTAGAGTTTTTCATTTATGTTTTACAACAGTGAAGATATCATTCTCATTCATACCTTTGTGTGATTGTTGTACTTTCCTAAGTTTTGTTGTCTCCCTATTCTCCTCTTCTTTCGGAATAGTCCTCGTATCAGCTGTCGTCTTCATCTTTGTCGATTCGATCTCCCTCGAATCCCGGACTTTGGTATTGTGTTTAACCTTGACATCGACGTCTGGTATCAATGTTTTACTTTGCGTCGTACAATTTGCTTTTTCATTATTATTGGCAAAACTATTCATCACTGTCATCAAATGTTCATTGTCCACTTTTATCAAATGTATAGTCTTTTCTAACAAATCTATTCTGTTCATCTGCTGTAGCAGTCTCTTTCTTGATTGCTTGTGTTTGTTGATTGCAAATCTTCGTTAACTCCCCTATCTTTCTTAATATTTGTGAAAATTTATCACTTTCATTTTCACTTGCTTCACAAACGTTCAATGTTTTCCCTTGTCTCGTTTTACTAGACATTGTGTTTGTTAATTTAAGTTAATTTAAAAAGTATTCAGATATATACGCGTGTGCACCGTTACCGCTTCCCAAACTGTGTATAAAACAGTATGTTAATAATTCTTCATTCTTACATATTATAAAAAGACGGTGGCCTCGGCACATCATTTCCAGGAGCGGGAGATTACAATTCTCGATAAAAAAGATTGACCGCCCTAATACCCCCTTTCCCCTATAAGGTAAAACCACCAGTAGTTGACACTCTAAGCATTTATTATTGTCAGACTCATTCCTAGGACCAGTTGCTTCCAGCAAAGTTTCTAATTCTAATTTTGTGCTCTGCCACAGTTCAAAGAGCGACATATTTTTATTGCCGTTACGAAATATATTGAGTTTCTTTTCAGGAATACTGTGATTGATAAACTGAAGCCCTTCTTTTAAGAATCGTATGCGTTCGTCGTCTTTTGCAACTGATTTCTCGCCTTCACTGTTAAACGGCAAAGTGATAGCCTCTCGGTTCCATGGATAGAGTCCACATTTTGTAAAACCATTTTCCAGAATACGCGCATTTATTGCATCATCAATAACTTCTTTCAGGAGCATGGGGAAATGTTCTTTTAAGACTGGGGCCTCTAAATTGGATAGTCTCCATGCGTGTACCTTCTTCTACTAATACTCTTTTCAGAGTCCTGAAAATTGAAACATCCATTGGTTGCAACAGATGCGTCGCATTCGGGTAAAGTGCAATGAGAATGATACCATTTGCTTCACAAAACTGGCCTACTTGTAAGCTAAGATGAGACGTGTGCCCATCCACAAAAAGAATGACCGGCAAAGGAATATTTTTTTTTCAGCCATGGGTGGAAAATGTCAGCAACAAATTCGAAAAAGGCCTCGCAAGTCATCCAACCGGAGTCTGTCTTTCCTACACCCCACTCTGAAGGAAAGCTGTCTACAATTTCCTGCGGGGACCTTTTATATTTGAACAAAACAGTTGAGGGAGGTACAACGCCAGCTGCGATACCTGTGACAAGTACGGTTAGACATTCCTTCTCGTCTGGATTAACTTGCTGATATACCGTCTTGTCTGCCTTTTCGCTAAGACGTTTCCACCCTTCGGGTTTAAAAAAAAGCTGTCTCATCAGTATTAAATATTCTTCTTGGATCTTGTACAATGTCTTTTTGATTAGTCTCAGCCAAGAATATATCTACCTCCTTAAACCAATTTAACATACTTTCCTTGTAAATATCAGACCTTGATTTGGTTAGATTTTGGGACATACGAATGGTCACCTCAGGATTTCTTCTCATAAATCCTTTCATCCATGATTTTCCAGGACAATTGTCTTTAAAAGGGTTTGGCCTGTTTAACTTTTTAAAAGTCGCTGAACACTAAAGACAACTTCCTTCATTGTAACAGGAAATCCTGCACGGGCCATTGCAAAAATCCAATCGCAGAGGGTGCTTTCCTCTTTTGTACTCAATATAGCCACTGGCCCCATTTTTCTGAAATAGAAATTATCATCGTAGCTTGAGCCATATACTTACTATGTAAAGCGGTAAGTTATTAGATTTATACTGACTCTCTATTTAGGACATAGACTCCTACTTAACTTGACGACAAAAAACGTATACACAGCTTTTCTTCGACCTTATATTTCAAAGTGATCCTTGGCACGCCAAATTTTTTGCTGCAGTTTTGTAAGGCGTTTTATGCAAACGTACATCTACAGCGGCTTCCATAGCTTCTTGGGTATAGGTTTTAAAATTTCCCTTTGTTGGAGGCATCTAGGATATTAAAAACTTAGTGGTTGACACATTGTAACTCTAGTAATTGACACCCCTGACAACTATTGGAGACGATCAATTTAAAATGTTTTAGAGATTATAATGGAAGGTTCCGCTCTGTAAGCAGCCAAATTAAACTTAAATAAAACAATATTATAAAATTATGTTACTACCCACAAGTTGACACCCCATGTCAACTACCCAATATCTGTCATTTAAAGTTTCAATAGTTGACACAATCCCTAAAACACCTATTTTTTAAAATTTAGTTTATTTTTAAAACTAGAATACACACTTTCGAGCCCAACAAAAACAACTAAATGTATTTTTAATCAAATTTATAACATTATGTTTACTATTTTACAATACTTACCTTTCAGATTATTCTTAGCAAATTCTACAAACAAATTTCTATAAACACTTGAAAACAATACACTGTTCTAATCAGACGATCACTGTGATACTGCGGTTGCACTTGACAACACGATAGTTCGTATTTACGTTGGTAGAGAGTTATGCTACACATACAAACATATTTTATGTTTTTACTGCCTGTGTGTTTCTTGTTTCGTTACTTTTTCTTCCGAAGTGTGAACTACTAGTATAGTGTGAACTACTGGTGGTTTTACCTTATGCATAGGTTAAAAAAGACACGCGACCACAACGTTAAACCGAATTAAATAAAATACTTATACAGCCTGTTTCAGAGTAAGTGCCTTATTTTTTTGCCACACTATGGGTACTACTTTCAAAATATTTGGCGGTAATATGTTTCAGGATATTCTGTACACTAGGTATGGGCAAATACGTTCGCGGGCCGCGTTTAAAAGTAGTACATTTTAAAGTAGTATTGTAGTGTTCATAATCTTTTGCGATAGATATCAGACATGAAATAATATGACAATGTTATTATAATATCAATTTATGAAAATAACAAAATGAAATAATAACATTATAATTAAATCGTTAAATTGGGAATTGTTACAAACTACGAAAGTTAAATAGCGATACCGAAATCAATGAGACACTTCAGCTTGAACTTGGGAAACTAATCCATCGATGTTTGGATTAATTCCACTGATACAAAGACGTAAAGAATTTTCCAAAGTATCGTCAGTCAGCCTTGTACGATATTTCGATTTATTAACTTTCATCAGTGAAAAGAACTGTTCGCATTTATAAGTACTGCCAAACGCACAAATCAATCTTGTTGCGAATTTTCTAAGCTGCGGAAAATGGTCTTCTTCGAGGTATTTTTGTAGAAATCACACAACTCCACGTCTTCAAATTTAGATTTTAGGAGTGAGTTTTCTTGAATCTCGATCAACTCCATTTGCAAGTGTATTGGAGCATTTTATACATTACTTTTTGTTGGAGTAGCAAATAAATTGAAACAGTCTTCCATGTTTCTGAAATCGCTAAATCTGTTCGAAAATTGCTCCGACAGTACCTTGAGTTCTTCAGCATATTGAGCATAAGCAATATTCTCATACGCAGAGAACATGGTGAAATGGTAACTGTTTCCAGACAGCATGTGCCTCCCACAAGCGGATTTTATTCTGAAACGCTTTCAAATGGCTGTACAAATCATTAACTAACTGTCCTTGTTTTTGAAGTTTCAAATTTAAATCATTCAAATAGCCAGTAAGGTCGACCAGAAATGCTAAGTCACATATCCATTTTGGGTCACTCAATTCAGATAGTGGTTTATCTTTTATTTGCATAAAGTCTTTTATCTCATTTATAAGCTCGTAAAACCGTTTCAGCATTTTCCCTTTGCTTAGCCATCTGACTTCAGAATAATATGTTACGTCGTCATATTCGGCTGATATTTCATCCAAAAACGCCTTGAATTGACGATGGTTAAGCCCTCGGGATCGAATAAAATTGATGGTTTTTACTACCACATTCATAACATTCTGGAGTCGAATGGACTTAGAACACAAGTTCTGTTGGTGGATAATGCAGTGAAGGACTATCAAATCATCTTTTTGCACATTTAATTCAGTTGCTTTTTCGTTCAAAATTCCGATGAAACCTTTACGTAAGCCGACCATAGAAGGTGCACCATTTGTGCATACTCCAACTAATTTTGACCATGGCAAGGCAAAACTTGTAAATACCTTTTGAACTTCATTGAAAATGTCCTCTCCTGTAGTGGTTCCTTTTAGCGGCTGTAAAGCAAGCAATTCGTCAGTAACAGTGAACTCTTTATCAACACCTCGAATAAATACAGCCAGTTGAGCTGTGTCCGACAAATCGGTGCTCTCGTGTAATGCTATGGAAAATGATTCAAAACCAGCCATACGGTCAGTCAATGTTGTTTTCATATCATTAGCCATCATTTCTATACGTCGGACAACAGTTCGTCTTGACAAACTAATTTTTCAAATTCATTTTTCTTTTCAGGACACAGAACACTGCAAACTTCTAACATACACTCCTTGATAAGTTCGCCTTCGGAAAATGGTTTTAATGACTTTGCCAATTTTGAACTAACTATAAAACTAGCTTTCACAACATTATTAAGTAGTGTTCTTTGTTTATGAAACATTTGCTGCTGCTTTTCCAAATTTGCAGTAAGCTTCTGGATTTTGTCTTTTCTTATTTGTCCTGTCAGTGAGTGCAGCGTAGGATGCTTAGTTGAGTAATGCCTCTTTATATTGAATTCTTTCATCACTGAAATGGATTCATTACACAGCAAACAAATAGGCTTACCATTGTGCAAGATAAAAAAGAATTCTTCAGTCCATTTTTCTTGAAACTGGCGACCCTCTGCATCCACTTTTCGTTTCTTTCCACCAGACATCATTTTCGTATACAAAATATAATTAGAAAGCACCCAAGATGCACACAAAGTCACAAAGCTAATTGACGGCAATAGCAGTTCGCTAGGATATCGCTCGTCGAAGTTATCACCTCGGTAGCTCAAGTAGAACTAAACTAAAGTTCGGGCCATCCACCCGCTTATTTAGGCAAAATGAAGGAATGATCTAGAATCGTCTAGTGTAGAATAGTTGAGAAGAAATAATCTTTTGTTGCGCCGCCAGTGAGGCGACAAACAACGAAGGCTTTGATGTTTGCCGCCTCACTCTTTGATGATCGCCGACACTCGGCTTGCTCGCTTACTTGATTCCGTGAGTTTGAGTAAGTAGTGTAATTTTAATTTTTTTTTAAATTAGGTTTTTCAAAATGTCTCGCGGGTCGGATCAAATCATACAGCGGGCCGGCTGTTGCCCACCGTGGCTGTACACGATGGTGATATCAGATTTTCAATTGGACGAATTATTTCAAAATTGCGACTTTCAACTTTTTTAATGGAATGCCATCAGTTTTTTAATTATTGAGATCCTAAAACCATTCTTCTTACGATAGTATTTCGTTTTTGTTAAAAATTCATTTCTTTCCCTATCAAAAAGCAAACTAACGTTTTCATCTAGTAACGCATGAATGTTTTACACTCGATGTTATTTTTGTCCAAATATCAAGTAGCGATAGACACAAAATAAACAATTAAACTTTAATCTAGTAGTCAAACGTCAATCAACTTGCTTGTGCTTGCTAACAACAATTGTATTATTGAAGATTATAATTGTTAATTTAAAATTAAGTGATACATTTTTAAAATGCCCTTAAGTTATAGGAGAGACGAGTTAATTGATATGCTCCTAATATTTGGAAAAGCAGATGAAAATCCTTATGAAGCAGCCAGATTGTACAGAAATAAATATCCAAACAGAAGGCACCCTGAACATTGAACATTTACTAAATTATTGGATAGAACGCGTGAAACGGGTACTGTGGATTATAAGAAACCGATACATGCAAATCCACCTGCTTGCAATGACGACAACGAAAACTACGTAATGCTATTGTAGTATGAATTTTAATTAATTTTATAGAAAGCAAAAATTATTACAATTAATATTTACAAAAATTTAGTGTTATATTAACAAAATCATGAACAATACAATCAAAATATATTACCTAGTGTGTATAAGTGTAATTTGTTTTCCAATTCTTAACTTCTCTCTTTGTCTTGAATTCTTTCTTCACTTCTTTTCTTTGGTCTTTTCCTTTTACTGTACTTCTCTTTTCTTTGGTCTGTTCGTCGTTTGTAGACAACAACTTCTTTTTGATGTGGTCTGCTTCTTTTCAACCCTGGTAATTTATATAACTTTTATCTAACTTTTTTCGTCGACCATCCCATACCGTCGTCATTAACAAACTTCATTTTTTTCGGCACATCGTTATAGCAATTTGGAATTCTAGATTTTTAATGTTTCAAGTGTAGGTGTGTGGTAAATGTTTACAACGCTTTTCTATTTCTTAAAAAATGCTTTTTATAAAATGTACATCTTTTTATTGATAATTTTACTAATGAAATATTACCATACTACACTATACATTATTGAGAATCCCCATATCAGTACTAGGGAGATTGCAAATTTTGGTTCGCATACTTCGGTCTGAAGGATAATAAAAAAATAAGTTTCACGCATTCAAAATGCCTCTTCACCAAGAATTAACCGAAAATGATTTTCTGTTAAGAATTAATTTTGCACAGTGGGGTTTGCAATAGATAGGACAAAATAGAAACTTTTTAACAACGTTTTATTTTCGGACGAAGCAAGTTTTCGAAATGATGCTGTCGTTGTAAGACAACATGCATTATTACGATGATGTAAATCCACACTGGACCCGTGAGCGACGTTGTCAACATCGATGGGGTTTAAACGTGTGGTGTGGAATTGTAGGAATATGCAAGAGAGAATTCGTATTTGCTTAAACGAAACGAAACGATCTCTTGGCTCCATTGGACGACGTTTCAATTTATGTATTGAAAAAGAAGGAAAACATTTCGAGCATTTTTTGTAAATACTTAATTTTTATTTGATGTAAATTATGAGTTTCAAAAAGTGACACAGTTTACAAAATAAAGTTTAATTATTTCTTTTGTGTCTACCGCTACTTGATATTTGGACAAAAATAACATCGAGTGTAAAAGATTCATGCGTTACTAGATTAAAACGTTAGTTTGCTTTTTGATAGGGAAAGAAATGAATTTTTAAGGAAAACGAAATACTATCGTAAAAAGAATGCTTTTAGGATCTCAATAATAAAAAAAATATGGCATTTCATTAAAAAAGTTGAAAGTCGCCATTTTGAAATAATTCGTCAAATTGAGAATCTGATATCACCATTGTGTAGAAAATGTCCTGAAACATATTACTGCCAAATATTTTGAAAGTAGTACCCATAGTGTGGCAAAAAAGAAGGCGCTTGTTCTGAAACAGGCTGTATGTCTTCCTTAGATGGAAGCAGATGAAGCAATGCTGAAAAAAGTAAAATAATTATTGTGAATGAGAGAGTGGTAGCGGGTAGCAGGAGCAGGAACATACTTATAAAGCGAAAGAATAAGTAAGAGTAATAACGTACGAATATTTAGGATCTATGGTATCAAATAACGGAAAGATTGATGCAGACGTAGCCAACAGAGCAGATAAAGCAGAATATACTATGCCATTAATAGAACTATTCTGGGAAGAAAGAAATAGATAAAAAGATAAAGTTACGGTTAGACAAAGCAGTTACAGTACCTACAGTAACATACCCATGCCAAACGTGGACAAAACAAAGAAGACATGATAGTATAATAAATTCCACAGAAATGAAATACCGGAAAATAAGCGGAAGAACGAAATTTTGGTAAAATACGAAATGAGGAAATAAGAAGTGACCTAAAATAGGAATCCGTAATAGAAATTATTGAGAGGAACCAAATGCACCATATATACCAAAGAAATTCAACAAAAGAAGAGGCAGACCCAAGAAAACATGGACCCAACAAATACAGGAAATAGGAGAAAAGAGAGGAAAAACGATCAGAGAGATGAGAGAACTCGCCCAGGATCGGAGGCTATGAAGGAAATGGAATAAAGAACGTTGAAACAAGTCAAATCCGACGCTCAACCAGGGCAGCAGGAGATACTGGGAAAGAAGAAGATATATATCTTTCACATTGACATCTGACGCCATTTTTTGAAAACTATACACTGCGTTCAAATGTGCCTTTAACGGGGCGGCTTGAGAGTTCATAGTCAACAGATGGCACCACTATCGAAAAACGGCATTAATTTGTAGGATACAAAACTGGAAAATTAAGCATTCCTTTTAATAAAATCATTAACAAACCGAAAGTGAAAGGAATGATGTTATATGTATGTTATATTATCAATCTCAAATATGTCGTATACTCCTCGTATAAACCTGTTCGAAACATTGCAAATTTTAACAAAAAATTTGATCAAACAAAATAAAAAAAAGATAATAGTAACGACAGATTTTGCAGATTTCCAAATGAGCAGAGGGGAAAACTGATAAACCCGAGAGTACAGTAGTTATTAGAATTTGGACAATTGCAGAGAAAGTGTTAAGGGAAAATATTCTAGCATTGTTTATCACTTCGAGCATGGTAAACGTCTTAATAAAGAAAATTATTAAAAATTGGCTTCCACGTTTAACACAGAAAGTATGCAAAAGCGTATTCTATTGTAGAATGTGTTGGATAATCACAATGTGGAACTGGTTACATTAATATTAAAGTACTGTTTAACTGTGCAACTGCATTATGAGGGTCGATTAAGATCACGAAAGGATACAAACATTTATTGCATATTGTCTTATCTGGTAACTCTTCCTTCACCAGATCTCTAGTTTAAGTTTTACTTTAATTTCCTAGTTTGGTTTACTCGTATTGTGCTACATTTCCAGCCTTTATTTAAGTTTACAGCTACATTTAATATATTATATCTAGAATTAGACTTTAGATTTTTATTATCTTGTTATGAATCCTATTGCGCTTAGAGAGAAAATAGTTCTTTAATTGTTAAACATTTTTATATAATTTTATTATATTTAGAAAGCAGTTTATGTACGTTTTTCTGTCCATAGTTATAACAACTGAGAAGAATTTTAAATTTTAATCTAACTGTAGAAATGGAAATAAATACAAAACAAATTTAATATTATTCACCGTTAACATTTCGATCAAAAATTGGCCAGTTGTGTACAATGTAGTTTTAGTCATGCGCATTTTTAAGCAGTCTAGAAGAGTGAGATGACAATTGTATTTTGTTTCACTTAGACTTTCTACGCATTGCAAAGTAGCTATGGCGCGTTATATCTCTTATATTTATGGATAGTTACGTAACAGGTGAGACATAACTATCACTTTTTCCCCTCGAAAAATCCAATCCCCGCCACATACGTCGCCCCCTTAATGCCGGGTTTCTGAAAGCAGAATTTATGAAACTGCCTAAGTCCTGACTCATAATTAAGGTTCGACAAGCAAGGGTCTTGTTCGCTGAAAGAGCAGTCTATGTACAGCGAACAAAACACGCATTTGTCGAAAGAAAGCAATAGCCCTATACGAGTTTGATATATGTGGCGGACTAGATATATAACAAACTTGTATAGGTCTATCGCCTTCTTTAGACAAACGCGTGTCTTTTTGCTATATATAGATTGTGCTTTCAGCGAACAGGAGCGCAAACCTTACTCATAACTAGAGTTTATTAAAAATGTGGTACCGGGGAAGGGCGCATGTCGGTGAACAGGAATAGAACTTATTGTTTAGTATTTTAAAAGCCAACTTTTTAAATATATATGAAAATAAGCAAACTTTGGCATGAAATTAAGTGCTTTTACTAGTTCTACCAGAGACAATAATTGTGTTCTGTTATGGGCTATAACGCTTTGTGTAACATGGCAATAATTTTCTTTGATCTATTTTTAGGAAAGCGATAGCGTGCCTTTTTTAACTCTTCGTCACTGTATTGCTTCGAGAGGGCTACATACCGGGCCGAGCCAAGCGTATCTGTCGCTCGGGTGCAAGATATATTTTACCGCCCCTATAGGCTATAGACATAAATAGTGTTAATTGCAAAATTCTGCATTTCCTCGATAACTGTTAATTTGTTTGAAAAATAAAAAACATCAAGGTTACTATAAACTTTATTATTCATATAAACGGAAACAAAGAATTTAAAACAAAAATACACCTTATATTACTCATTATTATTAACTCAGAAATCTAGCTTTTAGAGAAAGTAATCAGAAACGTTTTGAAAAAGGTAATGGTAATTTTTGGAACTGATGGAATCAATTGCAAAATTCGATAATACAAGGTGGCGCAAAAGTTGTCACCCGATGTTCTTTGACTGTAATTTTTTAATAAATGAAAAACTTTAGTCTTGCTTTTGGATTGTGTTTATTTAATGTGTAAATTTTTTTTTCATCAAATAGAAAAAATGATTGCGGCCAAGTGGCCGCCTCCAGAATTGATGACCATACGGGCCTGATTTATGGCATTTTCCATCACTCTTGCCAGAACTTCCGGCGATAAGTTCCCGCATTCCAGAAGGATAATTCTGTTTGAGGACTTCATGAGTCTGAGGCTTGTTGACATAGACTCGTGACTTCAAGAAACCCCACAAAAAGAAGTCTAGAACGGTTAAATTGGGCCATCTTGCCGGCCAGTGCAAATCACCAAGACGAGAAATTAGGCGACCCGGAAATGCAACCCTCAGAATTTCGGTTGTAGGTCCACACCACACCACATGTTCTCCACTACCAATTCGTCCAGGTGAGGTAGGAGAAAGTCGTTGAGCAAGGCTCTGTAGCGCTCGCCGTTCACAGTAGTCGTTTGGGCTGCGGCGTGTTCAAAGGAATAAGGCCCGATGACGCCTCCAGCGTAAACATCACACCATACAGTAACTTTGAGCGGGTGTAATGGCTCATTCTGTGTCTTCTAGGCGAGCAGCTAAACGCCAAAGTGTTTGCCCAGTTGATGTCGGACGACCGGGAAATTTACGTCTAAATTCACGCAGCGCCAACACCACCGACGAATTATTACGCAAAAAATCGAAACAATTATTCCGCGTTCTTGAGGAGTATAGCGATTCATGTCTTATTGACGTGTATTTTGTATCTGTTTACTTCACAGAATATCAAAGCAGAACTGACATTTACCGCCATTTGCAAACATTATAGCATCTTCCGATAGTATGATGACTTTTGCGCCACCTAGTATAATGGTGGCACATATTGGGAGAAACACCACGAGAAACAAATAACTATAATTGTCAGATTTGCTTTGATTAATGATTATACTGGGCAAATATGCGATATGATGAGTCATCTGTTCTTACTACTACCACCAGCAAAATCTGTCACATAGATAGGTACAATTGCCCACATTCGCTTCGAAGCTCTATTTCCAAGCTAAGGTATCACGCAGTAAGTCACTCCGTATCGTTCTAATTTACCTTTATCCTTCTTATTTTTACTACACACCGCGCATTTCGCACACAGAAAGTTTTGCCACACGTTTTCCAAATTTCAATCGCATCTGATTATTGATTCCTTTTACCTTGCTTTAATCAGTTAACGAATTAATTAATATAATTTATAAACGTTCTTAAAGGACAGTGGTTGTTTTTATTTGCATTGTCAATCAATTAAATAAATAAGCGTCTTATTTTAACCATAAAGGGAGGTGTCTAGCTAGCCGCTCGATCAATTATTTCTCATTTGTTTTTGATACCTATAACAATCCTTGATAATTCATTAACACTCCCCTGCCTAATTAAGAAATCGTATTCCTAAGAAAAATTCTGAATTTCGTTCAACATTTTTACAGCTTCTGTAAAATGATATTAGATTTTTGTATGATTTTGCTTACAGGGTTCATTTTTGATCAAATATTGTAGTAAATTACTAGGGAACACGCAAATTTGTGTGATTTTACTTGATTCATTAGTGACCAAGGTTTTTGTGTCATTGTCTCTTGATGTATCATTATAAAGGGAAAAGAGAGCATCATATTTTTTCTGTCAATCTTTGTTTTCTAAACATATACCCACTTTTCCACTACATCATTATCATCGTTATAACTCCCAGGTTCTAAACAGCACCAAAGTTCTTCGTGTATCAAGCACATTCGCATCGCAAACTTCCAATTGTTATAATTCGATAGACCGGGGGTGAATGGCAGCGGCTAATTTTGGAAATGGAAGGGAGTTTGGGAAACGAAAGAAATTTGAAGGCTATATGTACTTTGTTCGATGCCTTCTAATTTCTTTCGTTTTCTAACGATCCGTTAGTATTTATTCATTGTATGCACGCTTTTACAGCGGCCGACTGGAAATATGTATTTATTTCTGATTGTAATAAAAATTGGTATTTTTTTTTTTCACTTGCACACAGCAAATTAAATATCTTTTCGTTCAATAAATCTAATAATATGTGTAGAAATTGCATACATACTGTAGTTGTAAAAGAAATAATAACGTTACTAAAAATTACTGTTCAAAATACTATTCTTCGTTCGTGGAACGAAAAATAGATATATATTTTTATTTATTACAACGGATATCTGATTATAAAATAGGTATCATAATAGAGTATCGTATATGTATTTGCAACAATAGTTATAGAAAAGATAAAACACTGAAAAGTACATTTTAAAATGACAAATTTGCTATGAGTTATTCCAAAATATGTAATATGATACCCCGCGAATCACTCGGAGAACGCTCGGAGACAGTAATCTGTTTTAATTTCTATCCATCTAGATCTAAACCATATTTTAAGATTTGACTAAGCGGTTTATGGAAGTCAAGCAAATGTTCAATTTGATGTAGAAAATACACCGGGTGAATATAAATGGTTATCTCTTTATGGTGGACACCAGATTTTCAAATTCAAATATATCAAAATGACCTGTTTTCACAACAACTAAATTTATTTATTATAATGGCTTAGTAAAGAAGTGAATTCTAAAATAGTAATTTCAGATTTTGTTATTTACCAATTGCTTTGTTATGTTAATCCATTAAATTTATTTCATTCATTTACTATCCCGTGGTATATAAAATCAAACATGATCCTGAATTCATCATCACTCGTCACATATTTCGCCGTCTCTACCAGAAGGCAACATCAGAATGTGCTATCAATCGATGTTAACGAAAGTTGTTGTACGGGGTGATAATTATGTCGGGTATTTTTAGGTAAACGGATACGACGCACTACTCAAGCAATTTCGAGGAAATCAAAGCTGAAAACTAATAACTTTATGTTGTAACTGCTATAAGAAATCGTTGAAATAAGTTGTACGCAGTGGCAGTGTCCTTCTGTTGAATATATTTCCTAGACAGAAATGTAAACGAGAAAATGCATTTTTAGTATACAATAAACCAAACAGAAAATGTATTCATCCATCCAAATACATTTTTGCGTAATAACAAAAAAAACCATAGGTACTGTAGTATTCTTCTTTTACACATAGATACTGGTTCTTTTTAATTTGGTTTTATTTAACAATAACAATACCATTATACTTGACTTTATTCTATTCTAAAATACACTAAGTACATGTTATCGCACGTTTTGTTTACTCTCGCCTAGTCTAGATATACACTTCTACTTTATCAGCTTAATAATAGTAATAATAATAATAATAATAATGTAATGTAATAAATGTAATTATTGCAGCAGAAACAGAGAGAAAAAGAAAGAAAAATACATTATAGTAATAACAGTAAAAATCTGTTACAATACGTAGAATACAAACTAGCAACTAGTAAGTTACTGGTTGGAGACCCAATTGCGCTAGCTGATTGTAGTTCAACGAATTACGACATCGACTTATTCCTCCACATAATTTTTTCAAATTTGATTTTCTCGAAAATGCTTGAGTGGGTCGTCGTGTCCGTGTACCAAAGAACACTGGACATCATTACCAATCGCTACAAGTTTCGTTAGAATTGTTTGATATAACATCACGCTGAAGTAAATGGATCTACGAAATTAAAGCCTTACCGTAAGTGTATAACAAATGTCGCAGTGCGATATATGTACATTTATTAATCCATTTATGAGTTTAATATATTTCCCGTGTTTGATCCCGACATCCTATTTATTTGTCAAATTTATTTCAAACACAATTCCTTTTTATGTTCGCGGTACCTATGAATTTTAATGATTCAAAACTTATCTAACTATCTCGTTCTGCAATGCTTTTGACTTCACCGCCACTTGAAGTCGAATTCTACATGTAAAGCTATAAAAACATTTCCTCTGTATTCACCAAAATCTGGAGAAATAAAACGTTGATGCACCAATTCATCATCACAAGAACATGAAATGAAAAACGCCTATCGCTCTCGATGAAACGTCGAAGAAAAAATTAGAAAAATGACACATCTTCAGAAACAAAGCAAACTACTAAGACATCATCGACCACATATAACAAAATTACAACTTGTAAATGTATCCCATTTTTTTCTTGCTTAATGTAGGAGGTCTTTTTGTGGAGTCAAACACCCGACTGTAACTTTACATATGTTTTATTTTAACTCAGATGAATATGGATATACAAAAACATGGCGAGTGAAATTTAATGCTCTATTAAAAAAATATGACAATTTTATGGTTATCATTACAATACAATACAATACAATATGGTTATATTTCTGGGGCGCAGTTAAAAAAATATTATTCCCGTTTAACAGAACTGCTTTAAAAAATATAGTTTACTCATGAGATTGAAATCGCGAAGTTCATATCTCCACATTCTAAAACAATTGCTATACTGCAAAGACGTAGAGCAAAAAGCTCGCTGCATGAAAGAAGAAAAAGTTGGCAGTAACCCTTTTATGCGTCACCAGCTGCTTATAAAACTATGAAACAATAATAAGGAGGACTGTTCTGATGGTTTGCAATCCCTTCATCAAGGCATTGTGGTTACTAATTAAGAAGGCTTTAAAATATCTCGAGAAAACGTTTAAAAAGACAAATCAGTTACCAACCTAAAGTGAAAGATTACCGATCAAATTAAAGAGAAACGCAATGGAAAAATAAAATTTGATCAAAAGGAACATCGGTTATTTTTTTTACATACGTTGCTAGATACCAAATTGTATAAAAATTGTAAGTGATTAAAGCAACATAAAGGTACCGAGTGTGAAAAGCTAAGTTTACTTCAATGCAAATGATGAATACACCCAATAAATTTTACTTTGTTATTATTATTTTACAGGGTGTATTAAAGGTTCTATTTCGTGTAAAACTAAGTGTAGGAATAAATAAAATACTCATGTTGAAATTGTCGTTGACCTGTTGTTGGAAAATCCGTTTATTTACAGATATAGATGTACATGGGCGTAGCTAGCGAGGAGAAGGAAAATTTGTTGCCCCATCTAGAAAAAATTTCTGATATTATATATATATAATCAGCTGGTCGGCTGCCGTCCCCTAGAAAAATCTCTAGCTACGCCCATGCAGATGCAAGCTAATAGCTGATTGCTTGAAACCCAATACGCACTTGACCTTGTTAAGATACGACTTGAATTTTGCTAGCGCTTACATTTCTACGTCTGAATAATAAAGATAAGTATTCTTAGCGGTAATCAAACGATTCCTTGAAAATCAGTGTAAAGACCGTATCACACTAACGGTTGCCGATTGCGGTTGAGCAGCGGACCAATGGGAGCTCAGTAGGGGCCAGTTGACGATGCGGTTGCCAGTTTAGCCGTGCGTCTATTTTCAATCGGCAGGGTCACAACCGTAGCCAATAGCGAGCTGCGTAGGGATCACGAACCCACGGGTTCGTTCCGCTTCTGATCTCGTCGGTAGCTGCTACTTAGCGCGCCGTCCATTCTGCGTACGCTACTGACTTCCCCACTCGTCACTGCATGGCTTAGGTCACGCATCGCTTATTTCGAACGTATTGGAATCCATCCCACTCTTACATACAGAATGGGATTGGAGAACGAGCGCTCTTTGTCGTGCGTCGCAGTCCGAAGATCTACTCGGCGTTCGACCGCCTGGTCGCCCGACACTACAGACATTCGCCGCTTGGGCGAAATTTTAAAACTTAATCGATGATTCCTGGTTTCAAGAAGTTCTCGGACGAGGGCGTCCAGACATTTTCTATATTATCTCGACAGCTGATCACAACTAGCTTAAACTGAGAGAGCAGGTGTATAGAGAAAATGCAGAAATTAAAAAAGAAAAGAGAAAAAATAGAAAATTGATAGAAAAGAAAAAATTAAAAAGATAAATAAAAGAACAAAAAATCTTAAAACCAAGTTCGGAGATGGCAGAGGATATCGAAGCATCCCCTCCGAATGAACTGAATTCTTCTGTCGATTTCCAGGACTAGGTTAAAACAAATAAATATCAACAACACCTCGATAACATAGACGTTGTCCGAGGCGATCTTTCCGGTCGCAGTGACATATGTTCTGGTGTCACACCGTCGGGTGCTGCGCCGCCCGTGGCCCGCTCCAGAGAGAGAGAGTACTGCTGCGGTGAGTTCCCGTCTGCCCCTATGAGGGTCCTGCGATTCCGCTAGTGATCCTGCGAGGCAGGTCACGTTGGGTGGAGATGTCCGCAGAAATCAAACGAAAGGGCTACAAGTTCACCAAAGCCCAGACAATTCCCGATGGTATTAGGATCTTCCCTGTAGCCGAGAGTGACTACCGGGGAATTACACAAATGTTTCTAGTCGATGAAATCCCACCTCATATATTCCAATGACCGCCGGAGAAGTTACTCAACGTGGTCCTGTGAGGTGTCCCAGTGGAATTCACTGTGGAGCAGGTTAAGCAGGACCTGCGCGAAAAAGGCTTTACGCCTGAGGGAGTGGTGAAACTGAAGAACTACCGAGGTGGAGCACCCATGCCGCTGACTCTGGTCAAACTGGACAAAAAAAAAAAACAAGGAGATATTCCAGCTGACGAAAATTTTCTCGCTGGATATTTCCGTGGAAGCACTTCGTTTGAGACCCGGTCAGGACCACTGCTACAGATGTCAGCGGTATGGGCATGCCCTGTCGAGATGAATGCTCCCCCAATATGTGTCGCCTGCGGGGAGGGAGGGAGGCGCCGACGTGTGCGAACTGCGGACATGGCCACACAGCAAACTATGGAGGCGCATTAAATGCCCCAGACCGAGGATCATTCCGATTCTACAAGAGGCACCGGGGCCTACACAGGGAGGAGGCCTACCAACAAGGAACGTCCGTGATGGCGGCTCCTGTGCTCAGGTGGCGGAGAATTCCCAGACGACACATTGTCATTTAATCCAGAGGATCAACAGGACCACTTCCAGCCAGACCCAACCTGATGCCGCTCACACTCCACGGTCTGGCAGAAAAACTGTTTCCACGTCTACAGGAAACAGTGACATGTCACAAGTTCTCTCGGTGCTCTGCAACCTTGTTGAACAACTTGCAAGCGTTGCAGAGACACTTAAGTCCATCACCTCGACCTCGAGAGGTACCGGTTACTACTGGCGGTACAGGACGTTGGGGACAATTTTCCATCCCTGAAGTTGGTCGCATGGAATGCAAATGGTTTGCTTGGGAAGATCTAGGAGCTTTCCGCTTTTCTGACTGAGGAGTCCATTGATGTCGCCCTCATCAACGAAACGTGGCTTCGTCCGGGTGACCGATGTATTCTTGTTAACTATCGAGTCTACAGGGCCGACCGACTCACAGGCCCTGGCGGTGGTGTGGCTATTACCATTAACACTTACATCGGTCACTCGTTGACCGCCTTGCCCCCTCTCCGTTCCCTCGAGGTCGTGGCCATCTCGGTGAACCAGCCCAATTATGGGAAATTGAAGGTGGTGTCTGTTTACGTTCCGCCTGGGATGGGCGCTGATTCCGAGGACCTAGATCTGCTGATGGCTGTCGATACTCCGGTTCTTGCTACCGGCGATTACAACTCTAAGCATCCGTTCTGGGGATGCCGCGTTGTGAAGTCGTCTGGTCGGAGGCTGTTTGAGTACACCTCCGCCAAAGATGTTACTGTGCATCCACCAGACGGACCAACTTATTATAGAGCCGGAACAAGGTCGGACACCCTAGATGTCGCCATCACCAAGGACATTATAGGAGCAGTTTCGGTAAAATCCATCGCCGACATGTCCTCGAACCATAACCCAATAATCATCAGCCTGGACGAACGTGCGGAGTGCCTGGATTGGGTTAGCTCTGTCGAGATTGTGGCCCGTCCAGCTGATGAGATTGGCGACGTCGTGGACCGGGAATCCATGGAGCTAGCAGCCATCACATTAAGAACATCTTGGGAAAATTGCTGATGATCGTAAATGCAATCCTCACCATGGGCTATTTCCCGACCATATGGAAAACTTGCAAAGTCGTGATGGTTCCAAAACCGGGGAAGGACAAACTATTTCCACAGAATTACCACCCCATTAGCTTGCTATCAACTCTATCAACGATAGCAGAAAGAGTTATTTTATCCCGTCTCCGTGGAGACATACTCGATCTTAACCTACTGCCGGATGAGCAGTATGGATTATGTTCTTCGACCTGGCCAACGCGTTTGATTCAGTATGGCACGCTCAGTTGGACAGGATCGTTAAATCCTACCTATCGCATCGTTCCTTCTCCGTGAGTGAGTCACATGTCAACGACGAAGCCCATAGTGACGGGCGTTCCCTAGGGGTCTCTTCTTGGCCCGAAATTATTTAATATTTATATGTCGGACCTCCCACGCCAGCCGGCGGTCACACTCTCCACATGTAGAAACAAGCGAATCCTCTGTACGTCTTCAGACCGCGGTGAATGACTTCATGGAATGGACGGAGAGGTCGCTGCCAACTAAGTGCGTAGCTGTCCGTTTCACTCGACTGACTCCCCGGCTGATTCCATCTACGTCGGGGAGTCCCGACTTCCATGGAGTCCTTCTGTGAAATATTTGGGGGTGATCCTGTTTAAGCTAATGTCCTTCGGTACTCACATGAGAACCGCCATCGAAAAGTTTTATGGTGCTCGGAGGGTCCTGCTGCCGCTCCTGTGCAGGAAATTAGCTCTTGATCTAAGAACGAAGCTGCTGATCTATAAACTTTATCTAAGACCTATACTTACGTACGGAGCGGTGGACTGGATCACAGTGGCGGGTTCCCATTTGATCCACATATTGGCGTGCCAAACAAAAATACTACGAGTGATCGCCACAACCCCGTGGATCGTCCGAACCGCTCAACTCCATGAGAATCTCTGTATGCAGATCTTAAAAGATTTCATCTTTCAACTGGCAAATGCCACCATGGAAAGGATGCGGCATCCGGACAACCCGGTGGTTCTATACACCTTTATGCTTGACTCAGATCGACCCCCGCCGAAAACAATCGTTAGGCGGATTCAGGACCTGTTCTAATACCAAGAAGATTGCAGCCGATCCAGTGTCGACCCGTGGAACTTTCACCTGGACTCCGATGACGGCCCATCCAGCTGCGGCTTGAGTGGAGGCCGCTTATCTGACGACAAAAAGGATTTTGAATCATCCCAGCTTTGGAAGAGAGAGACAGATCACAGTGACGCCTTATAGTGCGATCGCAACTGTCCGGTTCTTGTCAGGCTAGCAACCGGTAACTGCAATCGGCAACCGTTACTGTGATACGGTCTTAAATTTAGTATAACTAGCGACATCTGACCAACATCCAAAATGAACAATCGGCATTACATACTGAGCGGCCGCCCGAACTTCACTAGATATCACTGGTTACACTTAATTCCTCCAGTTTTCCACTGAGGATGACAACTTAGGCGCCGAAATACCTATCTGGAATTATTTCCAACAACTGTGGTAATGGTAATTTTTATTTAATTCATATAAACGGTTCCTTGGGAAACTTCAGAAATTAATTTCGGCTTTCGTCTAATAGTAGGAATATATTTCCTCTTACAAATTTTATTTTATTTTGTTTGAATTTTCTTGTTTCAATTTTGTGCATAAGTTATGAAAAATGCTATATATGAGAATGGCAAAATAAATCACTGTAACAAGAACAGCGAGCGTTTTGAGAAACGTTTTGAACAGATAATATATGAAATGTTTATCTCTAACATTAATACAATTCAGTTATACAAAACAATATGTAAAGGTAAGTAAAATTCAATAAGATGAATCACATAAAATGACACATGTACATAAAACGAAAAGGATACTTTTAATTGCATTTGCATAGAAATATGCGAAAGTAAATAACTTGTATTTTTAAGTCTATTCATTTTCTTACGAACAACTATAGGCATGCGTTCAGTTCTTGTCATGGAAAACTGTAATCCTATCGGAAGAGGTTATGTTATAGTAATTATCATTTAATAACACTATAATATAATAAACTGAACAAAATTAACACACCACTATTGTATTTTTATTTAAATCAAAGGGAGTGGTATTTGTGATATTACTGATATCCTTACAAGTATGCTTTGGATCTCCTCTAATATTCAATGCAATTGTTGTCAAGGTGTCGTCTGTTTTAAAGTGGCAATTTTCAATTATAGACACTTTTTATTCAAAGCGATTTATTTTTACTTTACATTAGCCATCAAGCTTTTGGAATAATATGAGGACCCGACACATTCGATTTTCGGAAAAAATTACAGCATCATAAAGGTGACGTAAAGACACAGTCCGATTCAATTTCAACTCCGCACGGATTTTCTTCGTCCGCTTGAACTTATTGTGCTTTTTGCAGCCGGCCACGGAGACTCGATTGCATTGGTATTAGCATCTGTGTTAGGACCTTTAAAAGTCAAGAAATGATTCACCTTTAAATGCTCATACCAGTGCAATAAGGGGCAGTAATAGGTCTTCCAATAATCGCTCATGACTGTTGTTCCCAATTCAACCCATTTACGACTAACTGGGATCAACGTGTCAATGCTATAAATAAAAGGAAAATTGCTAAAACAATTATGGTTTCACATACAAAATATATTAAAGTATTCAACGCGATCTAACCTGGCCAAAACCACTCCGCTTAACGCCATCCGACCCAAAACCACCCAACATCACCCGGCCAAGACCACACCACACCATCCAGGCCAAAACTACACCACACCATCTGGCGCAAAACCACACCACCAGGTCCAAAACCATTCCACACCATCAGGTCCAGAACCACTCCACACGATCTGGCCCAAACTATCCCACACCACTAGACCCAAACCCAGACGACACCACCAGACCCAAACTCACACCATACCACCAGAACCAAACCCACCCCGCACCATCCGGCCCAAAACATTCCACACCATCAGACCCAAATCCACCCCACACCACCCGGCCCAAACTATTCTACACCACCAGGCCCAGACCTACCCTACACCATCCGGCTCAAACAATACCAGACCCAGACCCAGACCCAAACCCACATCACACTATCCGACCCAAACTATCTCCCACCAGCCGACCCAAGCCCACTCCACCATACCCAAGGCCACACCACACCACACCACCAGACCCAAGCCCACATCACACCATCAGACAAATCCCACACCACACCACCAAATCCAAACCCACCTCACACCATCCTACACCACCCAGCCCAAACCCACTCCACTGCAAACGAACCCACTCCAAGCCAACCCAACCTGGCCGAAACCACCCTACCCGATCAGAACCGCCCACTCTCATGCCAAACCACATTGAAGTGGTTAAATCTTAACGTTCTGGAACGGTAACCATGAAAACTCGAGCCAGTACCTCGTTCGTACCCTCCAAAAACCCATTGCCGGTCTACAAAATGTCCATGATGATACTTTCTTTTCCAAATTTGGATTTGTCCATCTCTACGATTTTACTTGGGCCCCTTAACTTTTCTTTATATGTGATATACGCATCCATAACAACCTCGCGATAAAAAGACATAAATATGTACAGAAAAAATCATAAAAATACGTAAGTTCGTGCATCAATCAATTTTTCCGTATATGACAATTATTCGTTTAACCAACGTTTAACTTGAATAATAGACCGCTTCGAAGAAGAATAAATAATAATTATATAAATATACATCTATTTAAGTTCGTACTGGTTGCTACCATTCAAATGTCTTTTAGAAGGTCATACATTTTAACATCTCAGAAAATGTAAAAATGTTGGTAAGTTACTGAAAATTATATTAATATTTAAACGTATATTTGTAGAAAAAGGATAAAAGTATTATAAATTGTATTTATGCGATTAAATACATTACAAAATTCAGTGTGAACGTAACGTAAACACTTCAAGGTAAGATCGTTTTTCTTAAATTGTGACTCTGGGAGGCATTTCTCACAAAACTTTTATTTAGATAATTTATAACCCTTTAGGTCACCTTTATGGTGCTATAATTTCTTTTTGCGAAAATCGAATGTGTCGGGTCCTCATATTATTCCAAAACCTTGATGGCTAATGTAAAGTAAAAATAAATCGCTTTGAATAAAAAGTGTCTATAATTGAAAATTGCTACTTTAAAACAAACGATACCTTGACAACCATTGCATTGAATATTAGAGGAAATCCAAAGCATACTTGTAAGGATATTACTAATATCACAAACAACAAAAATACAATAGTGGTGTGTTAATTTTGTTCAGTTCTTTATATTTTAGTGTTATTAAATGATAATTACTATAACATAACCTCTAATGATGTCTGTGTGTGGTTATATTAGAAATCAAATATTGATCGCCTGCTTTCATTCATAAAATCAATTATATTTTATACACGCTAGATGACAGCACATAGCAGAGGTCCTACCAAATTTGGCTAAATAACTATAAGATATATAAACAAGGACTGAACGCATGCCTATAGTTGTTCGTAAGAAAATGAATAGACTTAAAAATACAAGACCCGGCGTTTGTTACTATACGCTACGCCGAAGCGCAACTTTAACGTGGGATTGAGACATTATTTGCGGATGGGGCAGGTTCAAATTTTTGTATATACCTGTGTTAATCCCTCATTAATGCCCCTTTAAAATTGTACATAATTTCATCCATTAGTTCCCTTGCAATTTCGATTTGTACAGTACGACTGCAAATGGATAAATGCCGAGTCGCCTGCCATAGTAGTCGTACTTATAGATTCAGGCACACGCCACTAAACCCCGCCCACCTTGAGAATCCATCGATAGCAATTGTTTATTTATATGTATATAAACCCGGCGCTTTCGCCATTACTTCAGAGTCGCCTTGAGCGTTGGGTTTCGGTTGGTTAAATCTAGCCCAGGAATCTGCAATATAGGGAGTCGCCTGAGCCTCCCGAAAGGGTCCGAGCACTGATCCGACTACCCGCAGTCCGCCGGCCCGTGCGAACCACGGTATTTTACCGGGTTGTCCCCATATTTCTTTCATATTTTATTGTTGTGCCTATTTTTTTATTGGATTAACCTATTTATTCCAGCGTTCCTGTTTCTTGTTCTTATTGTTATTTACATGTGCATTAATCCTTTTTATCTATTGTTTACCGTCAATTTTTTTATAATATACACTGTTAGCTTTGTCTGCGTGCTTTCTTGGCAACTCCACGGTCGAAAGACCGCCTCCATCGAAGGATTGCCGTCGCCACCGCCCATCTCGTACTTAGTTGGTATTGTTGCCGGGACTGAACGAGTTAGCCGCCTACGACCCGACATTTCACCCAGTCGATTCCACCCCCGGGGTAACACGTTGAAACAGTTGTTTGTAGCACGACGTGAGTGGAAGGGGTTAAATTTTACCGTGAAGAAGTGAATGCCAAGATGAATGTAACATATAACCCCCATCTCTGTTCAAATTGTGTGGATGTTTTTAAATTTCGATAGATTCACGGAATTTTCTAGGGACAAAATGAGATTCACCTGACAGAAGTTTGGTGTCATTAAACCGGATCTGATGACCGGAATTTTGTTTGTGTTCTGCCAGTGCAGAACCAGCTATACTTAACAGCCTAATGCACCGCTCATGTTCTGACACACACCCACCAATCGGTCGCTTTGTTTCGCCGATATATACACTGCCGCACGAACACGGGATGCGGTATACACCTTGGGTTTGCAACGGAGATAATCTGTCGTTGACTTTGATTTGTTTTGTTTTTCAGTTGTTTTGCAAATTTCAATTGCATCTTTTTCAGCTTTGCGTATAAATATAGGATATTGAATTCAATTGAATTCGAAAAGTGTTTCATTCAATCTCTAATTGAAATTATATTATTGTTAACGATCGCTAATTTTCGATCGAAATAACAAATTTCGGATGGAATCGTGAATGCTCGAAATTAATTCAATCAAAAAATCTATTTTGGGCAAAACGAAATTTGCCGGGTTACCTAGTAAGTAATAAATTATTGAATGCTTGCCCATTAAGAAAAAAGCAATACTTTTGTAGCAAGTTACCTTTATATGAAAAAGTTAAACACATTTAGTGATGTGAATAAAAATATCAATATCAAATTTTCATTAACTTTAAAACTTTACATACATTACTTACATTACTTGTATGTCATCAAGTCCAGTGTACGAAACGTATGTAACTATCCATGCGTCAAATAAGTTATTAATGCTTTCCAGAAATCGAAGCTTTCACTTCACTTACTTTATTATACATTACTATCAAACTTAACCTTACCAAATATTTGGAAATATTACAATTCTACCACAATACCCTCCCCCAAAGTCAAAGTCAAAGATCAGCGGTTTCTACTGAAGCTGGATTTCTCCATAAACCTCCTGGTCTTGGTCGATGCGGCCGCCATTTCTAGCGGCGATGTGGCGTGGGGAGTAATATAGGATCCAGCGCTGGATGACATTCCCGGAAGTGGAGCTACGTGTTGATTGTCCACGACAGTATTCTAGGAGAAATACTCCCGGATCGACACTGGAGGCAGTGGTTGATCAGTCTTGCAGCTGATCCTGGACCCGCCTAACGATGGTCGTAGGCGGAGGTCTGTCCGGGTCGAGCGAAGCATTGTATAATCTTTTAAAGCGATCAGTCGAAGTAATTTGTTCTGACACGCCATCAATCAAAAGTGTGACCTCGCTGTCATTGACCAAGACACCGCTTCATCTGTTAATATGGATCACAAATATACTCTATAGATTAATATCTTTGTCCGCAAGCAACAAGCTTGATGGAACCTTCCGAGTATCATCCCTATGTGTTGTTTAAATGTTATCCGCTGATTCAGGATCATCCCCAGGTATCGGACGTTAAGGCTTCATGGGCGACGAGTATTCCCAACGAAGATGTCGCTAGTGAAACGGATTGCAACACATTTAGAAGGATTAAGTTGCAGCCGCTACTTCTTGGTTAATTCCAGGAATCCCTCCACGGCAGCTTGGACGCGGTGGCATACTAAACGTTCATCCCGACCCGTCGCTATCCGTATCGTCTACGTAGCAGAAGGCGCTACTATTTGATAGACTAAGCAACTTTGATTTACATTTATAGCTAACATAAAACAAGCGCTTTAATATCATCATATTCACTCTGTTGCTGATAGTCCTTACCTTGATTTATCTTGACAACTTGATCGCGCTTCACTTTGAACACCTATTTGCTATCCACTATCTGTCCTTCAATTTCTCTATGAACTGTCATGTATTATTATTACGTAATGCTTTGATTCTCCTCTCTATTGCTTTTTGCCACTCACTCGCATAATCACTTGCCACTGCCTCTTCATATATTATAGACCCATCCTCAGAGACACTGAAGTTGCTGAAGTAGCAAATATCTTTGGATCTCTCAATGTTTGTCTTGGTCGTTGCCTATCATCTTCTTCTACACTTTCCATTGGTAACTTCGACGCTCGCTCTTTATTTTGATTTCCCTTGCAGATATTGCTTTCACTATTTCTTCTCCATTTAGTTTCTTCTCTATTAGGTATATCTAAACTTATAGATGTTTCCTCTTATTTTGCCTTATTAATTCTGGCATAAATATAATTTCTGTATCTATGGTAACCACATCTTTTTCAGGAAAAGCCTTTCGTATTTGCTGAATATTCTACAAATGTGCCATTTCTACTTTTCGTGTCTAGCCTCTGTCATTTTTCCAATGGTATGTGTGCCCATACTTCGTTCCCAAATATATCTTTCAATGAACTAAAATCAAAGCTTTTGTTCAAATCTCACATGGGCTTTTGTGTTCTATTGGACTTGTACCAGTAGGATTCAATAGGTATACAGCCGTATTGCTGCTTCAGCTCGAAACTTCTTCCCAAGTTCCTTTTCTGCTAGCACTACTCTTGTAGCTTCGATAATTGTTCGAAATTCCCTCTCTGCTCTTCGATTTGGTTAGGATATTTATGCAACTGTTAACTGATATTATATTCCATACTGGTTTAACAAGTCTGTTACTTGGCCATTAACAAACCCTTTTCCATTATCGCTTCTTAATACTTTAATAGTACCGATTTTATATTGATTTATCACTCCTTGTCTTTACATGGATTAGGAATACTTCCAACGTTTCATGCACTTCACGCTCATTTTGTAAAAAATATACAGCTTTAAAGTTTGAGTGATCATCTTTTAGAAGAAATATATACCTTTTGCCTCAAAGAAGATTCTTCTATCGGACCACATAAAACTGCATGAATTATTGTACCAATTTCGTTAAACCTAAATGTACCGATTGCGAAAGGTTCTCCGTGATGTTTTCTTTCCATGCAATACAAAACATATCACACTCTTTTACTTCAAACTTATTTCAAACCAATACATTTTAAATATGTTGAAAATTTTGATGGGCGACTGCCCCATGCCACCACATTAAATCTTGATTATCTTAAGCTATTAAACAGTTGCCACTGTTGTGTTTCTTTACTTTAAATATAATTTTGAATAATTTACTTGAACGAACAACCGTTGCATATACTTGATTATGTTTAGTTATCAGTTGGCCATTTTTTGAATTTGAAATCAATGACAAACCATTTTTTAAAGCACTTCCTCTAGAAAATAAGCTGACTTGTAAGTCTGGCATATTGACATATGCAGTACATTATATAATGTCATCGTGAAAGAACTGCCGATGTAGCCACTAATGCAAAATTATTATTTCTATCGTCTAACTCATCTTTATTTCGTCTAGTCCTTTCTGTGTTTGATAAAAACAATCTTTTATTAAGTGCTCCTTCTTTGTACAATAATAACACTCTATTCTCTTTTTATATTGAGATTTAACATGACACATCTTCGTACAAACCTAAAATTTTACTTAAAATTTTCTTGACACTAATGCCACCGTCTCTACTTGTTTACCCAATCTTTCTTTTTCTATTAGAAGCCTCAACGTTAAGTGATCTATCGTTTGTTTATCTGTTGAGATGCTTTCCTAAGCGGATCTGAAATATTTGTATTTCTCTGGCAATGTCATAATAATCTTAGTTATATCATCATATATATCATCTTCATGGATCTTTCGTCTCTTTGCTATTTTAGATGTGCTCACCAATTTGTTACTTTGGTGATAACAGTGTTAATGTCATCGTCTTGAAATTTCAAATTTCAAAATTGTTCATTCAATAGATGCATATTCATCTCCGATTTCCTATTATAAATACTTTCCAATTTCGCCCAGATTTAACACGCACTATTATATGCGACAATGGACCTTTCTCCATTCACTAAACAAGTGCTTGTTGTACCTTAGCATCGTCTTCTAATTTTCACGTTGCTCCCACATTAAGATCAACCGGCTCGTTTTCGTCACCACTCGTAATTTCATAGAAACCTATCGCCAAATAATTCTTTTATCTGAAACTTCTGGAGCATTCCATGAAAAGGTAGAAATCTGAACAATTTTACTAACATTAATTATTTTTATTCTTGTACACCTACATAGTGAGATTATGTTCTCATCTTAAATAACTTGTATTAATTATAACGAATATATCACATTTCGTTTAACTGCCGTTATTTTTTTGAGAATAACAACAAGCAGGCTTTTTCATTTCACTTTATACCATTTTTTTGCAAGGTCGCTGTCACTATTGTTTATCAGATAGAAAATAAATTTCTTTTCTCAGTTGAAATAAGTGGTGAGCAGTATTAAACTGCATAATTTTTTTGTAAATTGTTTTGTTGACGAGAAATTAAGTACAACGCAAAGGTTTTATTAAATGTCCCACACGTGACGCTTAATTCCTTTTTATAATAATAATTGTAAAACAAGTCAACTAAACAAATCAATTTTTGTTGTTTAGAGCTAGCTTTTAGTGGTCTAAAAATTGACAAAAATTTTTGTATGTAAACACTTTACTATTAGTTGATCCTTGGTGATAAAAGCTGTCTGTACGTAACGCCCAGAAATAAGAAATCTGATATCTTCCGATTTTAATGGTGTTGGTAATCTAAACCTATTACTGCCTATAGATTTGCAATCACATAAATATGACTGATGAACAGGTGTCCGGAAAATTCATCGTGGAAAATTCATCGTGGGAAAATTCATCGTGGGGTAAAATTTATCGTGACAAAATTCATACTGTAGGTAAAGAGTGCCAAAAATTCAGGAGCAAACTATTTACGGCTCACACGTCGATTCCGACGCGCCATCCACTTTTAGTCAAACAGGCGGGGTCGAGATATTGACCAAAAAAATTTTTGAACAAAAAATTAAACCGACTTTCAATTAAAGGCCACAACCGACAAAGCAGCATACAATAATTTTGCTCTAAAAAGAAATAAATAATTTATTATTTATTTTATTTCATTATTTCTTACACAGAACTGATCAAATTTAACTTTTGGGAGTCGGCGCCAAATTTGAAGTAGGTGCTTAAACAATCGGACCGAAATCGCTCGGATAGATATTGAAACAAGTTCAACAGCTGGTTGTTAGGTTGCCAACATCAATATACCACACATATAATAGGAAGTCGGTTATTGTTGGTTTTTTGTTAATATTAGCCCAGCACTAATCAGATATCGGCCCAGGATGATATGGGACCATCCTGGATACACGCTCTATTAAATGCACCCGGAATCATTAAAATCGGTCAACCCGTTGAGTAGTTATACGCGAACAAACAAAAAACATGCATATCGAATTGATAACCTACATTTAGTTAACCCATACCCGCGCGGGAAAAGTGAATGCTACACAGAGATAGCTTTTGTTTTCATCGTGCTCACTAGTTCTTATTTACATCACAAATTCTCGCGTACTCTTGCAAAAATGCCATTAGAATTCGTACTTATTGTTAGTGAAAAATAGTGACTCGGGTCATTTGTTCATAAAAGATGCAACTACAGAAGAAAAACTTTGTGAAAGTGTGATCAATATCAAACTCTCATATGCCAGGCACGTTTCCATACTCGTAACGATGAAATCATTAAGAGAGTCGGAGAACATAACCACGCAGGAAATGCTGCTCGGGTCGAAGTTGTCGGAGTTGTGAATCAAATGAAGACTGAAGCAAGAGAAACGCAGGATGTTCCTCAACGAATTATCACCAATTCTTTTGGTGGCCTTTCCCAAGCAATAGCTAGCCAAATCCCAAATATTGCCACACTTAAAAAGACTATTCGAAATAACAGGCGTCTTGTTGATCATGCCCCACCGAACCCGAATTCGATGGCGGATTTAGTCATGACTAATGACTATCAAGTCACACACAATGGTGATCAATTCCTTATTTTTGACAGCAATGATGGTCCTAACCGAGTTATCATTTTCTCAACTCAGCGAAATATGCAGCTTCTTTCACGTTCTGAGAATTGGTATCCTGACGGAACTTTCAAAACTGTACCCCCTTGTTTTATCAACTGTACACTCTTCATGGAATTTGCAACGATCGAATTATTCCTGCTGTTTTTGCTCTGTTGCCCTCGAAAACAAAAGAAACTTACAATCAGCTACTTTTACAGCTAACAACTTTACAACCCAATTTAGCTCCAACCTCAATTACAACCGATTTTGAAACAGCTGCTATTAATGCTTTTCGCAATGTACTTCCAGCGTCGCAGCAGAAAGGATGCTTCTTCCATTTTGGTCAGTGCTTGTGGCGAAACATTCAAGCAAACGGCCTGCAACAGAGATATGACTTCCCATTATTGTCTATTTTAATTTTAAATTCTTCATAAACAAGAAAAATTGTTCTATCATCCTTTGATGTACTTAAACTTCAATGCACTAATCAATTGAATACCATTCAACACTAACAATAAATTTTTTTGCTTATGTATTCATCAGGATATGATTGGTAAATATATTAACTGGAACAGCTGTGTTGGTTCAGTGGTAAAGATTCCCCTTAGCACGCAGAAAGCTCTGAGTTCGAATCCTGGTGCGAAACTTTTACCATGCATTCATCTTAAGCTAAAAATTTTAAGTTTCATTAAACCCAAAAAATTGATGCAATCTTTTCACTTAATTTTTTGGGTTTGAAGCCAATTGTTTTACAGTGCAAAGTGCATTTTTCTTTTATGTTTTTTCTTTAAGATATGAAACTGTTGCGGAATTTGCCCTTACAATACGAATGATCTCGTCCTTAGCTTTCGTTCGCCCAGATGACATTGTAGAAAGTATTGAACAATTATCGGACGTTTTTTCGGTGGAAGCTCAACCCGTTCTAGATTATTTTGAGGACACTTGGATCGCTGTCAACGCAGGCCTCCACGTTTTGCACACGACTTATGGAACTGCTATAATGCTGCAATTGCTTACCAAAAACCAACAACTCCTGCGAAGAATGGCATCGAGCCTTTAGTGAGCTAATTGGAGCAAGCCACCCAACAATATGGAAATTTATTTCATCTCTGAAAGACGAACAAGCTTTGAATGAAGGAAAAATATAGCAATATGTTGCTGATGCCAATCCGCCTCCAGGCAAGAAAGTTTATCGAGATAGGGCACTTCGAATTCAGCGCATAGTGCAAGATTATGACAACCGTGATCGAATGGATTACCTTCGCGGATTGGCCCATAATTTTAATTTCTAGCCATTTTCAAGATTTTTTCCTGACATGTAGCTTTTCATTTTTTGTGTGTGCTCCGTGTCTTTTTCATCGCGCTTTCATCCTGCTTTTTCTTTGACATGTCCATTACTCAATGATTGCAAAATAAAACGCGTTTTTCGGCTGTCTTAAATTGTCGTCACTGAGTATTATAAGCATATGTATTTACTTATGAAAGTAGGAGGCTGGTTGGCAAAAACCGTTCAAAAAACCTCGCGACTGCAAAACCGCAAGTAATTATACCCAAGGCTTAACTTGTCAGAATGATTGGTTAGTTTTGTCAGTAGAAAAATTTCAAGGAATTAATGGAAGTGTGAACTATGAATTTTTCTACGATAATTTTATCCCATGATGAATTTTGCACGATGAATTTTACCCCACGATGACTTTTCCCACGATGAATTTTCCACGACGAATTTTTTCACGATGAATTTTCCGCGATGAATTTTCCGAAAAAGCGATGAACAACCTTCAACCGCCGTAGCCTAGCCGTATGTGGAGATTTCGCGAAGAGTGTAAGGAGGAAGATCCAAACTTCACCGAAAATGAAGCCAAAAGGATATGTGAACTTCGTAAGCGAAAAGATAAGACTTAAGGAAAGGGCCAGAAGCGACTGCAAAGAGCCAAAAAACGGGTTTAAAATTAAAATATTTCTGAACCTTCTGTAAGTACCAAATCTCCATACAAGTCGAAATAAACTTTATGCAAAGCTATTCAAAAGGCTCTAAAAGCCCTTCCCCATCACCAAAAAAGAAAAGAGCAGTAGTAACCGAACTAGCGCGTAAAATGAACATTGTTCTGGCCGAAAGTCCAGACACAAGCATATCAGGTGGCGATACATATTACGACGATGTGAAAGCCTTCTACTACCGTCCGGATATTGTGTATACCTGTCCAAGCGGAAACGATTTTGTAGTTGTTTGGGTTGGGAAAATGGCATTAAGAAAAGGTGTCATAAGCATTATTTAACCATGTATCTACGGAAAGCCTTTTGCATTTTTAAAGAATTCAATGCTAATATCGAGATAGGATTTTCAAAGTTTTGTAGTTTGAGACCGAAAAACGTGTTGCTTATGAAAGACACTCCTTCAGATCAGTGCAAATGTAAAACCCATCAAATTTCATGTTCAAAGTGAAAGGTTTGAAACAAAACTGTTGTAACGACTGGTGATATACGATTTTATGTGATCCTTCCTTGGATTCGAAGTGCTGGAAAAGTGAATGTGACACTTGTTCTTATGATAAAAAAATATTATTATGTATGGATTAAGTAAAGTCTGTGTATGGAAAGAATGGAAAAAGAATTCAGACAATAACCTACGTTTAGTAAACCATGAAACAAGTTCAGGTGAACTTAAAGATAAACTGATTGATTCAATCCTCATTATGATTAATCATGTCAATTTAAAACGAATTCAAGCCGATGAGTTTCAAAAAGACAAACTCAATGAAAATGCGCGTATTCTTCAAGTTGATTTTGCGATGTCCTTCGGCTGTGAAACCAGAATGAAGTTCAAAGCGCACTTTGGTCACGAACAAGTGTTCTTTTATTTACGCTGCTAGTTTTTACAACGACAACTGTCAAACGTACCTTATATGCTTGATGCAAATGCTAAAGACATTTTCTTAAATAAGTTGTTTCACTTGATACATAAAGAAAGCGAAGATTTACCTACAACGGAAATCATTTGGAGCGATGGTCCTGCATCGGAATTTTAGAACCGTTATATGGTAAAACTAACATTAATGTTGAGCGAAAAGTACAAGAAGTCTTTTTTTTTTGGAAATATTTTGCTACATCGCACGGAAAAGGAGTGATTGATGGAATTGGTGGAAACATAAAAAGACTAGTTAGAGAGAAAATGATGAGCCAAAATGAACATGTAGTCGTCCAGTCAGCCAAGGACTTTGCCGATTTGGCTTCTCAATTAATTTCAAAACCCGTGTGATTTATGTACCATCCTTGGAATTTTCACAAAAGAAATGAGTCTTCATTACCATGGGACAACGCCAAAGCGATAACTGGAATTTGAAACTTCCACTATATTAAAACTAATGAAAAAGTCGTGAAGTGCAGGAAACATAGCTTATCTATTGACAAAACTGTATTTAACTATTGATTCTTGTTTATTTTATAGATATAATTTCAACTATGTCCCGTACGTGATGCGATTTGTCTGTACGTGACAAAATATAAAAACAATTTTTAATTATAAATATGTGTTTTAGTTAATTTTCTTTTTCGCCCGCAGCAAGCTTGATTCTTAGTTATAATTTGCTTCTTAGATACTTTGTCTCTATATGTAATTGTTTAACTGAGATTTGCATTCAACCTTAACAATTTCAAATGTTGGTTGACTCGAACTGTCTCACGTGACGGAATATGTTTACTCTTTTTCTTCAGTATTTCATGAATTATTTAAGAAGATTCTATGTATGATTAAAGACTGATATGTAGTCTATTAAATAATAGAAAAAAGATTACATATCTGCTATATCTATTAAGAAATATATGTGACATAGTTATAAATAGTTGAATTTATCTGGACGTGACCGTGGAATGGTCCTTCTATGTACTCCAGTTATTATTTTGTTTATTCACCGTTACTACCAGGTATACAAGTATGAAATGCGGATTTCAGACAACAGATGCGCACCAATGTAGTTTATGCTATAAAGATTTGATACTGCGCAATTTGGTTGTGTCATCAACAAATGTCAGACGCGCACGATTGATAAACTGGAAAAATATGTCAAAATTTATACCGAACAAAGAGCATTCGCGGATTTTGTTTTCATTTGAAGAAAACTGCTGCTGAATCATATCGGTTATTTCGAGGAGCGTATGGTGAACATTTGCCATCGCAAGATACGTGGGAACGATGGCTTCGGCATTTCAAAAGTGGTGACTTTGATGTAGCAGACAAGAAACGTAGAAAACTGCCAAAAAGTGCAAAGCTGTGGAATTGCAAGCATTGCTGGACGAAGATAATTCTCAAACACAAAAACAAATAACCGAGCAATTGGGCGTTAGTCACCTAGCTGTTTTCAATTGGCTACGAGAGATGGAAAAGATTCAAAAGACCAGTAGATGGATAGCACATGAGTTGAGCAACAGGCAAATGGAGAAGCGCAAAAACACATGTGACATTTTGCGAAAAATCATGGGCAGACCAAGGTGCACCATCCACATCGACCGCAAGATAGAATCGCTTTGGCAGAAAGACGATGCTCTGTGTTTGGTGGGATGGTCTATTATGAGCTGTTAAAACCTGGGGAAACGGTTAGTACTAAACTTTACTAACAACAATTGACCGATCTGAAGCGTTCGATGCTTGAAAAGGGTCAGAATACCGAAAGAGGCAACACAAAGTCATTTTTCTTCTTGACAGTGTTCCATCACATACGGCAAAACCGATTCACGACACGTTGGAAGCCCTCAGCTGGGAAGTTCTACTCCATACGGATTAGTCACCAGATTTGGCTCCTTCCGATTACCACTTGTTTGTATTGATGGGTTACGCACTTGCTGAGCAGTGCTTTGGTTCGTACGAAGATGTGACAGAATAGCTCGACGAATGGTTCGCAGAAAAAGGGGAAGGTTTTACTGGCGTGGCATTCACAAATTGCCCGAAAGATGGAAAAAATGTATAACAATCGATGCAGCATACTTTGAATAAAGCAGTTTCTATCATTCTTCTGAATTTAACATGTTTTATTAGAAAAAAGAATCGCATTTCATACTTGTACACGAGGTAAACTATGTGCAGCCTCCATTTTTTCTTCTGGATCCATAACCTATCGCAAAGCGCATATAGGTGGCATAAATATAATAACACAAACTTTTTTTCTCTGTAGATTTTTACTCTACTAACTTTACTATACATTACTATTACTTTAACCTTACTAAACAACTCTATATTCAACCATAGTAGTTTCGGAATTAGCAAAAGCTCTTATAAAGATTTTTTTTTAGAATTAGAAACAAAGAATTTCTTCTATTTTTCAGTTAATCCAGCGATAATTGTATACACAATTGTGCAACTCAAGCACATGAAAAGTTTTTGTAGCCTCGTTATTATAAAATACGTCGTCATGAAGTTTGGATTAATGCGGAGCCAGTATGCAGAAAAATTAAATAGCGAGTTAAACAAATCGTAAGAAGAAAAGAAAGATATGAAAATACTCTTCATAATTGTTTTACTTTCTTTTTGATTGTTTGTCTCCGGCTGGGCCTTCATAGCAGTGCCCACCGCCAGAGAAACAACCTGTTCGTGACGTCACATGTTTGCGACTCTCATAGATGAACCGAAGAGATTCCGTTTGCTGTAAGTATTTGCGGTTATACATACGAAATTGTGGAGGTTAGTTAACACGGGCGGTTAGTTGCTTTGTATAGTGTCCATGCAAAAGTGAACTTCTTAAATGTTTTTAAACAAGTGCTATGGCGAAACCAGCAAATGAGACATGATTAGCTTTGTTCGATTGATTAATTAATTTATACGAATGTATTGCTTCTTTTGTGAACGGTGCATGTACAAAAGGAATTATTAGAAAATGGATTAGGTACAACAACAAATCAATAAGCAGATCGCAAGGCACTGTCAAGAATGGAGAAGGTACATAATTGTTCAAAATAAAAGTATATAAACAACAATAATGACACAAACATTAAACGAAAATATACATCATATAATATCATCAAATATGAAAATATTATAGGGCTCTGCAATAATGTGTCGGTCTTCTACTTCTCAGTTATGATATGAAGTGAAGATTTTCAATATTAAGAAGAAAAATGCCTCTTCTAAAATATTTTCAATTATTATGTCCTAAAAGAGAGTATCAATGGTCAGCTAATAAATGGAACACCTAAATATTTTTATAGTTTTTATACCTACCGACGGTCCCTATTCATGTTGAAAATATTAGCGACATCCAATCAGATTGCCGAGTTATGATATTAACAAGAAGATATTTATATATCTCTATTTGAGACATTGTCGTATTCCCAAACATAAAATTCAACAAATATTAGTTTTAATCTGCTTCTGTTAAAGGTTTGACAGTTCTATTTTAATTGATTTTGTACTGGAGTATTATACGGTGTTCAGATAATTTTTTTATATGGACAAATTCACTTCGATTAGTGTTTATTTCAAAAGGAACACCTTTAATGTTATGTTTCCATATTACAGAACATTGAATTACATCGACCAATATAAGGGTTATTATCATCATTGGTTCTATTATGGTAGGCAGTGTTATGCTGACAATGAAACATAAGCACTTGTAGTTTTAAAAATACCTGTCAGTCCAAATTGGATGTTGCTGGGCTAACAACGTTTTTGTCATTAATGGCGAATTTTAGTAGAATAGAACTTGTTGACATGATCTTTTTGTTGGCTGAAGCACAGAAAGTGTTTTATAGAATACATCATTAACGCTATCCCAGCTGAAAATAATTTTTAAATAGATTTTTACATTTTTTAATTCCTAAATGACATATAACATATCCCTCTTTAATGCACTTGGTACTATAATTTTATCACCTTGTCTTTCAAGGCAAAATAATGTTTTAACTCACGCATACGGTCTGTGAGACCGACTTATATGGTATAGTATGCGTCTTTCATTTTGACGTGAGTATAGGAAGGTTAATTCTGAATTTAATTTTTACTACTTTTTGGCCATTCATTTCTAATAAAGTCTACAATTTGTTTTAAATTACTATCATTTATAACAGCTTTTCTAAATTCTAATTTTTTACTTTCAGTCATTGGTACATACTTTGCTAAACTGTAAATTGTAATATTATCTTTGCTTTGTTGTTTATACGTGCTCTACTTAACAAATCTGCAATATACAACAGCTTTCCAGGTGTATAGGTGAATTTCAAATTATAGCCAATAATTTTTAATACCATCCTTTGCAAGCGCTTGCTAATTTTGTCTAGATCTTGATTGAATATGGGTTGTAACGGTTTGTGGTCGCTTTGTACTATAATGTCTTGTCTGCCAAAAATATAAACTTTTCAACCGGAAATCTGATTGCAAGACATTCTTTTTCAATCTGCGCGTAAGCTTGTTCACATTTCGTCAAACTCCTTGAAGCAAAAGCTATTGGATGTTCGTTTTGCATTAGGATAGCTCCTAAGCCGTCTTTACTTGCATCACACTGAATGTTTCTTTTTATTATCAAAATATGCTAACGTCGGCGCATTGACTATTACCTGTTTCAACTTATTTCAAGCTTGATCCTGTTCTTGTGACCATGACCAATGAACATCATTTCTAGTTAAATTTCTAAGACTAGCTGCTACTTGTGACATATCCGATATAAATTTAGATAAAAACTTTGCCATACCTAAAATTCTCAGTAGCTCAGTTTTATCTTTGGGCCTATCTAATTTTACAATAGATTCTACATAACTACTGTCAGGTTTCATACCTCCTCCAGTAAATGTTCGCCCCATGTATTTTACACTTGTCTTCTTGAACTGTATCTTGTTCCTGTTGAACTTTATGCCGTACCTCAACGATGTCTCTAGGACTGCATTCAGGTTTTGATCATGTCCATTTTCATCTTCTCCACCAACAATAAGGTCATCGAAACATATTTTAACACTTTGCAAATGTCCAAATATTTTAAAATTCATTCTCTGAAACACTTATGCTGACGGTTTCAGGCCGAACGGTAGTTTGCAAAACATGTATCTTCCAAAAGGTGTGCTGAAGCATGTATACTTCATTGAATTTTCTTCTCTTGGTACCTGGAGATAACCATTTTTCACGTCCAAAACTAAATACTTTTTTGTTAGCTAAATTAGCAGCTATATCTTCTGCTGTTGGAATGGGAAAATGTTCTCGCTTCATTCAAAAATCTTGGGTCCAAACATAAACGTAACTCACCATTTGGTTTGGTCACAATTGTCAAAGGACTTATCCACTCAGTTGGTTCTTCCACTTTTTTTAAAATACCTCTTCTTTCAAGTTCTTGTGTTTTGTTTTTAACTTTCTCTTGCACTGCTATTGGTATTCTTCTTGGAGGTTGTACTTTTGGTTGTACATTTTCATCAACTCTTATTTTGTATTTCATTGGATAGTTTCCTAGTTCATCACTGAATACTTCTCTGTATTGCTTTAACATTTCTTCTATAGTTCTGACTATTCTATTTATGTGAACACTATCAATTTGATTTATTATGTTTAGTCTAACACTAGTTTCAAGTCCTAATATTGGGTGAACATTCATATCTACTACCAAAAAGTCGATAACATACTTTGTATTTTTAAAGAAACATGTTAATGCTACTTTTCTCCATAGCGTTTAATTTGTGTTCTTCCATATGCATCTAAAACAGTTTGTGTTCTTTGTATTCTATTTAACTCTCTCACCTTTTTCACCATTTATAGTGGTATAATATGATTTTTGCCACCACAGAAATTACATGTCTTGTTAAATGCTGGGCAATTGCCTACTTAATGTTGCCATCCACACCTCTTACAGTTTTCATTAACCTTGGTACTAGTGTCTCCCTTGATATATTTCTTCTGATCTTTATTTTGTGTATTTTTACTCTGAATTGCCTGTACTTCACTTTTATGTATTTGATTTCTTCTTCTTCTACTCGTTAATCCTTATGCCTTTCAGCGTCGGATATGTATTTGATTTAATTCTTCAATTTGACTCTTTGTTGCTTGTGCTGCTTTTGCTATGACTACAGCTTTCTTTAAGTCCAAATTGTTTTCTCGTAACAACCTTTCCTGTACCATTTTATCTTTAATACCTAAAACTATTCTATCTCTTACCATCTCTTCCGCAACTTGATATTCACATGACTTCACTGCAATTTTTAACTAACACAAACACATCTATAGTCTGTTCATTTTTCTGAATGATTTGGTTGAATTTAAACCTTTCAAAAATAATATTCTTCTTTGGTGCAAAGTATGCTTCAAACTTTTGCAATAAAACATCATACTTATCTTTCTCCTCGTCTTCAAATTTAAGTGTGTTGTAAATTTCGAATCCATTATTTTCTATTATATTTAATAATAAGGCACACTTTTTTATATCACTTGCTTTTTCATTATTTGAGGCTATCAGGTAGAACGTGAACTTTTGTTTAAACTTTGTCCATTCTTCATGCATATTACCGTTATTCGTATTAATTGAATCAGGTAACCGTAAATTTCCCTCCATTTTTTTAGGTTATGTACTGTACTACTTGTTTACTTCTTTTCTTGTACACCACTATTTTTCCTTCTGACACCATGTATTGCTTACTGCAAGGGCGTAACGTTAACTTTGGGTAAGTCAACACACAGATGACTTTATCATCATTATAATTCTATACGATGGATAATAATACATTAGGATACACTATGCTCATGCTAGGAACTGACTTCTCGTCTGACTACTGACTCCATCTACCTCACAGTGAAACCGGCCATAGTTCCTAAATAACAAATGTTTAAATAATAGTCCGTCATCTTTAGGATTACGGTGTTGTACAAGGCAGAGAAAACGAGCAAACTAAATAACATTTTGTATACACACTCCTGAAAGATCATCGAATACAACTAAAAAGAATTCGAAGTGAAACGCCCCATAGTTGCTAAATGACAAATATTTAAATAAACAGTCAGCCATCTCTAGGATTAAGGTACTGCACGAGTTTGTATCTACAATTTTGTAGATATATTCTTTAAAAGATTACCAAATACTAAAAAGGATTCAAAGTGAAACACGCCATGGTTACAAAATTACAAATGTTTAAATAAATAATCAGCCATCCCTAATGTCCAATGCTGCAATTCTTTCTGGGAAACGAATGTCGGCACTAGACTGTAAGACCAGTGACTTTTGGTGAAAATTATATTATCTATTAGATTATGCAGTATTTGGATGCTTAATTAAATTTACACATTTTTTCAACGTAAAGGCAATTAAAATAAGTATGTTTTATGACTTATTTATTTTTGTCATTAGAAAACGAACAGCACAGCAATATAAAAGACAGTCCAAACATTAAAATTATAGTATACTAGCGGATCCTGTGCCTGCTTTGCCAGGCAAAACAAAATAAGAAATTTTCAAATTAAGAAATGAAACACACTGGCTTTTAACAAAGTTGATTTTTTGGCTTATATTTATCTACTTTTATTTCTATTTGTTTACAATATAAATCCTATGTTTTAACTTAAACTATGGCAGAGCTCTATCGTAACAACAACAACATTTTTTGTTTTGCCCTGAGTTGTATTGTAAATAAAGAGAACCGATGGCTTGCCTACACGTGAACACGATACATATATTTATCGGAAATTGGAGTCTCTTGAAATCAAATGGTAGATCTTGTGGAATCATTGGAATACGCGGAATGAATAAATGTTCCCTTTTAAAATGGTTGCTACAATGAGATTATGCATAACCCTTTTGACTGCTTACACAACCGAGGTTGATTTAAATTTCGGAGCATAATAATGGGAGCACCAACTTTTAATTGTAAACGATGAGATGGAAAACCTGGTAAATCCAATGAATTCAAAAATTCTGTGGGATCATTAACAGTAACATCTTGATTTATAACCGTGTCAACTGATTGATATGTTACAACCTCGCCAGGAACATGGGCTAAAATATCTGCATTCAATGCACCAACGTCCTTATTTTTCGCAGCCAGTATCGATCTTTCAGTTTACCAATGTATAATTTTGCGCAATGTTTGGAAAAATACTTGAGACCAATTCTTGTTTTGTTGGTGCGAAATTGCAAAAGTTATCGGGAAAAGTGATTAAGCCAGTAGCACGATCAATAGCAATTTGTCCATTTCCTATCGCCAGTAGTTGCGTAGAAAATGCATCGGCCGATGGATCATTTTGTATTTGAACTCGCACATTTGTAGTCAAAGTGAGTGTTTATACGTGTCTCCACAAATGAGTTGATTTTAAATATGCCTTTATTTCATCTACTGGTGTTGAACGAAGAATCACGGCAATGTTTGGCGGAAATCACCAGCCAATAATATCAAAGCGCCACCAAATATTGCTTGACTATTGTGTAAATCTTGCACAGTCCTGTCCAATGTTTCTACTGATTTCTTATGTGCAATTGTACACTCATCCCAGACAATTAATTGGCATTGTTGTAAAATTTTTCCCATTCCAGAATTTTTGGAAATGTTACACGTGAGATTTTCATTGACATTCATATTGAGGGGTAACTTCAGTGCAAAGTGAACTGTGCGACCATCATCTAATAACGTGGCGGCTATTTATGGAATCTTGAAATTTATTTATCGCACACATGCGATTTCTGATTTCAACCAAACTTAACATAAACCATATAGGTCCCAATAGCTACCTTGTATATGAGTTTGGTTTAAATCGGTCGACGCGTTTGAGCGTGAAGCGACGACATACGTAAGCCCAAAATCGCCTCCTTTTTTTATATATAGAAGATAGAAGATTGTAGTATAGTAATACTCGAATAGTTAATTACCATTAAAAAATTCATCATTTATTATAATTCAGGATATCAAATTCACAGTTAATATTGGGGTTATGGTCTTCATTTGACATTTGGTGTAGCTTTGGGGTTCTATTTATACCTTTTCGACACCCTACCTTTTGAACAATTTATTACCCTTTGTTGGCTTTTTATTTAAACTCCAACCAGAGACGTTTAATGGGAGAAATAAATGTCACTCGAAGTAAAATTGTTAAATATTTTAAAAAGCATACATTCATGGATATATAAAAAACATTGTTAACCTACATACATACATACAACATTTTACATTACAAGAATTCATGTAAATTTACTGTAAATAACCAAGGATACATCGACGTTCAATACAGGTTTCTATAACAGCGATATACCTGGGTGAACTGGGTCAAGGTGAATTAAATGAATTAAAGTTTTCGTTTCGTGGACAACTTAGCAATAAAGCAGTGTAATCCTGGTTTCCAAATGAAATAAAAAGTTTGTTTGGTTAACGACGAAGAAAATTGATAAGATAGTAAAGTCAAAAAAATAAGTCCATAAATATATTTGGAATAAAAGGGTTTTAAGAAGAAGTACCAGTGAATAAAAGAACCTCACCATACCACAGAAGATAGAATCTAAGAAGGGGAAGAATCCAATGAAATTAAAGGTCCATCGAGAATAAAAGTTAGGAGAGGAGATACAGGAAGAACCATCTTCAGAAAAGAAATTTACACTCACACACACACAACACTAGGTAAATTATTTTAATTATATGTTAAATGTTTCTCAAAATTTATAAACATACTTTGTTATAATTTATGCTTTTTATATCTTTAATTCAGAGCTAGGCCGGTGCAATTTTCTTTAAGAATCTTAACTAAATTCTTAGTACAATATACAGACCGGGTTGCTTGATCATCAGCTATATATAGACCTAGTTCTTAAAATATATGTTGAAAGGGTTAAGTAGCCTTCTATAAGTTTTAAACTAAAAATAATATTTAGCAATACCTTTACGGTATTGGGTTTACACTCATCGCCAGTAAATATCGTACATTTAAAGGAATGCACTGATATAACAAATGCATTTACATAAATAAATAAATATACAACTTTCAACTTTAAAAAGTATAAGCACCTTAACCCTAGAGCTGACGGACTATTTATTTAAACATTTGTCATTTAACAACTATGGCGCGTTTCACTTTGAATTCTTTTTAGTAGTATTAGATGACCTTTACAGTGTGCATATTCAAAATATTTTTTTGTTTGCTCGTGTTCTCTGCTATGTGCAGCACCTTGACCCTAGATATGACGGACTATTTATTTAAACATTTGTCGTTTAGCAACTATGGCGCATTTCACTACGAAACTTGGTAGCTGCATGTGAGGGTCATTAGAGAAGACACCTAGAAAATTTTAGACCCCTAGCTCGTGTGTTGTGCTGTGTGCAGTATTTTATTTATTTATTTGTTTATATTAAAGGATTTCTTATGTGTGCAAGTGATTGTGCAATTTTATACTTTATTAGTTCTTAATACTTGTTACTGATGGCTGGATGTATATTTTGTTCTTAAATTTCTGGTTTTACAGCATTATATTACGAAAATAGTGATGAGGTTGATCGGTGCTCCTTTCTCGAATGTGCTTCCGCGAATGTTCTGCTAGCTTCAGCGTCATAAAATATAACAAATAATATTTTTAATCTGCTTCTGCTAAGGGTTCGAGAGCTCATTTATGTACCTGCGTGAACTAACATAAATTTTAGTCATAAAATTTTTCTTTCGATTTCAACCTCAAAACGCAAAAATAAGATGAAATCCACCCTAATAATTAATCTTATTATATGAAAGGTAAACTTGAATCCGGTTATTATGAAATTCCGTAATTCCTAATATCGAAATGTGTACATTTGCATCTACCTTGAGTTGATAAAATTAAAATATTGACAAGTGCAGCAGGAGATATTTGAATTCCGACTTTGCAGGCTTATTGCACGTTATCTCTTCTGTAAGGAACCGATAAAACAGCGATCACAAAAATTTTCCAAGGGAGATTTTAAAGCAATTAACGAGAATGAAAAAGGTACTTGAGTCAAAAATATCAATAATATATCTGACTTTGATAACCAACGGTACAAAACTTACACGAAACTATGTAGTTTCTAAATTTGGGAAGGAACAGTTGTAGTATGAAAGTTACATAACATTGAAAAATACTGCAAATGAAACAGATACGCGGCTAGATGATTTCTTGGTAAACAATGGTTTAAAGATTTTAGCCAATAATAGAAACTGCAAAATCCTAATGGAGTACGAAGTAACAAATATACTTCGAGGAAAGATTTCGCACACTTTAAGAGATACAGATTTTACTGAGGAACACTTCATATTTCCAATATTAGTTAATAGTCATTGAATGTGTTTATATACGCAAATATACGTAAGCAAACTGTGTTGTTTTCGATCCGTTGACGAATCATAGCAGAAAAGCGAATATGTATTATCAACACCTAGCTCAGTTCCTACAAAAGCTTTATTTAGAGAAATCAACCAAATTGTCTGTTAATCTTAATTACCCAATACAACGCGATAGCTGGAACTGTGGAGTGTATTTATTATACTATTGTAAAATACTTTGAATGATCTAGGATGGGAAAAGTCGTTATATGTTCCGCATATCGCAATGATATTAAAAACATTATAATTAAGCATTCAGAAGACATACAAATACAGATGTAATCTGCTTTATTTGTCTTACACAATTTATTTTACTGAACACGAATCTGCGAATTATGTAGATTCAATTTTTTCGAATGGCATTTCTCTAAAAATCGTATTAGACATTTAAAGGCATTTCATTTCCGGCAATGGTCCTTCGACACGAATCGCCAGCGATAACAACAGCCACCATGTAGAAGAAACAGACCACCATTGCAGTAATTCGGTTTCTATTTTTGGTGTTTTATACTTTCTTTTCGTATAGGTCAAACGCCATAATGCAAAAATAATGTAGAATTGTTTGAAAATTTAAATCTTTAAAGGGCTACAATAAAGAGCACATTGATAGGTTTTGAATCATTTGTTATAACAGGTCTAGACGACCATGCGAAGATTAAACATAGATTAGATAGAATAAGCGGGCATCTCGACAAATATGATGAAGTTCAGTGTGAAGTCTAAATTATAGATCCTGCACAGGAGGCTTTCGAAAATAAATTTTATTCAGTCATTTCAAAGGCTAACCAACTTCTGGAGCAAATGGCAACACAAAACAGCGGTAATATAATAATTCTAAGAGTCCACATAGTAGCACAAATAATCTTGTCAAGATGTTTAACGTATAGTTGCCTAAAATGAGTTTACTAGAATTCACTGGTACTTATGATAAGCGGTTAATATTTTCGGATGCAGTTCACTCTTTAATCAACACCAATGAACAATTAAATAATACAGAAAAGTTCTATTATTTAAGATCTTGTTTAAGCGACGACCGGCCGGCAGCTTTTTAGGCGGTGTCACACCGAACCAGAGCAAAAAGCGGATAAGAGATAAGAGATAGCGAGGAATTTGCGGGTATAAATATATATTAAACAAAGGTTAAGAAATAAGATATGGAGAGTGATATATCGGAGGATATAGGAATAAAAAGAGGTAGAGAGCATGATGAGACTTACGAAATATTCAAGAAAAGCAAGAAATTAGTAAGAACACCGCAAAAACAAGAAGAGGGGGAAGGGGAGCTAGTGAGTATGATAAGAGAACCGATGAGATACGTGAAGGAAATAAAGAGAGATCAGAAAGAGTACCAGGAAGAATTGAAAGTGCTGAGAGGGGAGAATGAAATATTGAAGACAGAAAATGAGGGATATGGAGAAGAGAATGTACAAAATGGAGAAGATAATATCAAAGAATAATGTGGTGATGATAGGAATAAAGCTAACGACGGAGGATAAACATGATATGAAGAGAGGATTAGAGAATTTTATGAAAAGCACAATGCAGGTAAACGTGAACATAAAAGAAGTGATAAAAATGGGAGAGGCAGTACAAGATGGAGTTGGAGAGTGTTAGGGAAAAAGACGCAGTGATGAAAAATAAGAGTAAACCTAGACAAATAAAGGAGAGGATATATATAGACAATGAGTTAACAAAAGGCGAACAAGAAATACAGAAGAAGCTTAAACAAATGGAAGATAAAGAGAGAAAAGACGGGAAAAAGGTAAAGATAGGATACCAAAGGAATTACAATTGAAGGAAGGGAATATGGATGGGATAGACAGAAAGGGGCACTGCTTGAGAGTGGACAGGAAAACGAGGGCAGAAACTCAAAATACTAAAAAGAAGAAGAAAGAGCGGAGGAGCAAAGACGACCTTGGCAAACGAGATGGAAACGGAAAAGCACAGGAATTTGAAAAGGGTTAATTTGAGGAGAAAATGGGGAAGGAATATGGAGAAAAAGTATTTGGATTAGGAACATGGAATAATAGAAATTTGGGGGAGATGGAAACAAAGAAAAGTGAAATAAATAACGAGAACAGAGGGATACAACGGATATACATCGAAAAACCATTGATAGATGTAGAGAGGACGAAGGCCCAAAGCAAGATGACGACCTGGCAAGATGGAAATAGACAAATGCAAAAGGATGAAGAAATAATGAAATTGGGCACATGGAATATTACAAGCTTATATGGAAAAGAGGTGGAAATAGTAGAGGAAATGAAAAAAGTACAAGATTGATATATTGGGAATTAGTGAAACCAAGAAGGTGGGAGAAGTAAACACGATACTTGGTAACAATTATAGGATGTACTATTCAGGAGTGAAGATGAGAGAAAGAGCAAAGGCGGGGGTGGGGATTATTATAAGTGAAAGGATGAGTCATAAAGTCATAAGAACCCAGGCAATAAATACTAGATTACATACAGTTGAGGGTGCGGAAGAGCAGAAAACTTCAGAATTCTATGGGACACTACAAGGGGTATTGGACGAGTTGCGAGAAGATAGTATGACGGTAATAATTATGGGGGACTGGAATGCGAGAGTGGGCAAGGACACAAATAGGGGAATGGGATGCATTGGAGCATATGGAGAAAAGATGCTAAGCAGTAACGGTTGGAAGATGATACAATTCTGTGTGGCAAATGACTTAGAGATTGGAAATACTTTTTGGTATCAAACAGAGGAAGATATGTATACGTTTATAGCTCCAGAAAGAAGCGCCAAGAGTATATTCGACTACTTTGTGTTCCTTTCGGAAATGAATAACATGAGAATATAAGAACAGAGAAGTTTGCAGAACTGAATACACAACACAGACTAGTTATAGCGGAAATGAATATAAGGAAGGAAATATACGAAACAGAGAAAGCGTACACGAGGATTAACATCAAGAAAATGAAGGATAGCGAAGTGAAGGAACAGTATGGGAAAGAAATAGACTATGAATTGGGGAGAAAGAAAAAGAAAGGAATGATTGGAATAAGGAAGAAAGATGGAATATCCTTAAAAATACGATTATTTAGGCAGCAGCGAAATTATGTGGTATAACGAAGATAAGAAAAATCATAAAAGAACTGAATGGTGGAATATCGAGGTTAAGGAAAAGATAAAGAGAAAAAGCAAGCCAGGAAGAAAGTACAAGAAGTGACTAATGAGAGAAACAGAGTAGAATATGTGGAGAAACGCGACATAGCAAAGAAGGCTGTAAGAGAAGCAAAAAAGAAGAGCTGGGAAGATTTTGGAAAGGAGCTGGATGGAAACTATAAGACGGACAATAGGAAATTTTGGAACAAGGTAAGAAATTTCGGAGGAAAACAGAAGAAGGAAGATGGTGGAATTGAGGATAAAGATGGGAATATAAGGACAGAAACATCCGAGATAGTAAAGACCTGGAAAGAATATCTTGAAGAGAAGTTTAGACAGGAAGAAATACTAGATGTAGAACAAACTGGAGAAGCACAAGAAGAAGTGGAGGCAACGGAAGGAATCACAATGAAGGAAATAGAAGAAGTCTTAAGAAATATCAAGAGTGGCAAAGCAGCGGGAGAAGACCAAATCGAGCCAGAAATGATAAAATGGATGGGAGAGATGGGAAAGAAATGGCTACTCCACGTATGTAAAGAAGCATGGGACAATGAAAAAATACCAAAAGATTGGAAGAAGAACATAATATTGCCAATCTATAAGAAAGGAAAGAAATACAAATGTGACAATTCTAAAGCAATATGCTTGCTCTAGTTTTAAAATATATACAAGAATCATCCAAAAGAGAGTGAGGAAAAGGATAGAGACGAAGCTAGAGGATGAACAGGCAGCATTTACGGTACACCGGCAAACAAATGATAATACACACATTATAGAAAGACAGTTTCGGAAAGACGGGGAACTGTATCTAATATTTGTTGACCTAAAGGGAGCATTCGATTCAATAAACAGGGAAATAATCTGGAATGCTCTGAATAAATATAAGATACCGGGAAAACTAATAAAAGTGGTCAAGTCTGTATATGAGGAGGTCTATACTCAGGTTAGAGTAAAAGGAAGAAGTTCGGAAGTTTTTAAATGGGAGAAAGGTATCACATAGTGGGATGGCCTAAGCGCGCTCTTGTTTATTACGGTAATGGACATGCTAATCAAGAATACAAGAGAGCAAACGAGTAAGTACCAGTGCACAGTTGGGTACAAGAACCTAGCACTGATAGGAATTAATTCACTACTGTATGCGGATGACATCTACCTAATGGCTGAAACGAGAGACAAATTACAAAAACAAATGAAGATATGGGTGAAGGGGATTGAAAGGCTAAAGATGGAAATTAACGTAGATAAGATAAAATATATGATAATAAATCAAAAAAGAGCGAGGAGGAAACTACGCATATAACAATAAACAATCGAGAAATAGAACAGGTTTCCTCATTTGAATACCTTGGAAACATAATATCGGAGGCTGGCAAAATGGATTTGGAGATAAGTAATAAAATGAAAGAAAGCAACTAAAGCCTACTACGCACTAAATAAAACCATATTCGGGAAAAAGGGAATCAGTCAGGAGACGAAAACCAGGGTGTATAATTCAATTGCAAGTCTAATAATGCTGTATGGAGCGGAAACGTGGGCGATACAAACGAAACACAAATCGTTGATAAATGCAGCAGAAATGAGATATCTAAGGAGGACAGCTGGGGTAACTAAAATCAACAGGTGTAGAAGTAAAGACATTAAAGCAAAACTCAGACAGGAGTCAGTATTGAGGAGAATTGAAAATAAACAACTAAGCTGGTACGGACACATATCGCGATTTAACCAGGAGGGAATGCTAAAGAAGATTAACGGGGCAGCATTGGGAAAGAATAAAAGAAGAGGAAGACCGAGGAAGACATGGGAGGACCAGATCCGCAGGATATGGGAGGAAAGAGGCAAAGAAAGGAGGAGTATGCAGGAACTAACGTAAAATAGGACACAATGGAAAAGATCGGTAAAGGAGAGCGGTACCCCAGATCCGACGCCCTAGATGGGCAGAATAATAAGGTGAAAGAAAAAGAGGAAGTTTAAGGGATGAAGCTGCACAAGTTATCAATGTATTGGAGGCACCAGATGCCAACTATCAAGTAGCGTGGGAACTGTTGAAAAAAGATATGAAAACGAGAGTAATTCGACAGAGATCGACAAACAAATGCAGGATAAGTTATCATTAAGAAGTATTATAATAAAATAAAATGTAGGGGACTCTCTATGAACGACCTAATAAATTAGGTTCGTTAATGGGCAGTTAACAAGTAAGCGTGCAAAAGCTTACAAAGTAAGCACAATTAGCATATGCCAACAATCCTGTAGGAAATTTTGACTATGTCAATCGCAAAATGTAACTGCAGACTAATTAGTTCCGTCCTTATTAGCACTCGTCAGTACATACATACATATATATATATACTGTGTGTCTAGCTAAGTTCGCGACAAATGGAAAACTTTTTATTCTTGGGTTTATGAAAAAAAGTTATTCTTTATAAAAAGTCCTGCTTCATCCAAAACTTAAATCCAAATTGTCAGATTTTAATATTCAATCACATTTACTTACATTTACTTTTTTAATTCTTACACTTTTCTCAACTACAAAGTCAACAGTTTGATGTACACATTTTTAATCTTAATCTAGAATACTCTGATAAACAATGTTTGACTAAATCTGTCACTATCATCGTTTACGCTTGTCAAAATACAGTAAGTAGAAATGCCTGTAATATTAAGTAAAGAAGATAAAATTGAAATCGTCTTAATAGTGGGCGATAATTACAAAACTTTCAGAGAAGCAGCAACTAGTTTTAATCAGCGGCATCCTGACAAGAATATTCACTACGAGACGGTAAGACAACTTTTAAGAAAATTTAAGACTTTCGGAAATGTCGAAAACAGATTTAACAACAAACGCCAAAACCATGTTGCTGATAACGAAATGGAACTAGAAGTGATGCTATCAGCAATAGAACAACCGAGGTGTTCGTTGCGGAAAAGAGTATTGTTGATGTCAAACACTATAAGCAAAGATTCGGTAGCTAAAATTCTAAAAAAAAAAACAAATTTCATCCCTACAAGCCTACATTTGTACACACTCCAGACCAGGTGATAATGACAGACGATTGGAGTTTTGTGCCGACATTCAGGCAATATTAGCAGATAATCCTTTTGTGTCGAGACAAATTTTATTTTCCGATGAAGCAACATTTACATCGAACGGAACTGTATCGAGTCAAAACTGCCGTTGGTGGACAGATGCCAACCCACATTTTACAATAAAAACTCGAAGTCAATATGCGTTCAAGACAAATGTATGGTGCGGAATCTACAAAAGTTATGTAATTGGACCTTTCTTTTTCACCAATCTTTGAATGCCGACCGGTATCTAAATTTTTGCAAAGTGAAATTAGTAATTTTATCGACAATCTTCCATTGCTGGAACGCCAACATATTTGGTTTCAACAGGATGGTGCACCTTGTCATAGCAGGTTGGACGTAAGGCAATATGTTGAAGATTGTTTTAACGAAAGGGTTATACACCGCTTTTCCACAATACGTTGGCCACCTCGGTCTCCAGATCTGACCCCACTTGATTTTTCTTGTGGGGTTATTTGAAAGAACATGTTTATATTCAAGCGCCGTTTACGGATGTAGGCCATGTAGAACGTGTAACATTTTAAGTATTATTGAAAATAAAGGTACTTTACTCTTATACTAATTTCATATTTTTTGTCATATCTCGTATATGACTAACAAATATTAAAATCTGACAATTTGAATTTAAGTTTTGGATGAAGCAGGACTTTTTATAAAGAATAACTTTTTTTCATAAACCCAAGAATAAAAAAGTTTTCCATTTGTCGCGAACTTAGCTAGACACACAGTATATATATATATCGTTTGCGAGTGACACAGTAAAAAAATGTTCAGGTGATACGTCGATATCTCGTTGAGATGGATATGGTCATAATAATGACTCCATCTGCCGAGCAGGAGAAATATTGGCATACCCGGTTACATCGCTATCAACCATGAAATAAAATAGTGAACTATTATAGAGAGTTCTCTACATTTTATTTTATTAAAATTTTGGCTCTCGAAAATGGTTCACTATTTTATTTCGTCGTTGATTATAATGTAACCGGGTATGGCAATATTTCTCCTGCTCGGGAGATAGCGTCATTATTATGACCAAATCCATTTCAACGAGATATCACCTGAACAGTTTTTACTGTGCCACTCGCAGAACCATATACTGGACTGACGAGTCCTAATAAGGACGAAACTAATTAGTCTGCAGTTGCGTTTGCCGATTGGCATAGTCAAAATTTGTTACAGGATTATTGGCAAATGCAAATTGTGTTTACTTTGTAAGCTTTTGCACGGACTTATTAACTGCCGATTGACGAACCTAATTTTATTATTTGGTCGTTTATAGAAAGTCCTCGACATTTCATTTTATTACCATATTATATGTAGTAACAAATCTCTTTTTACTTACACCATATGTAAAATAAAGAAACAAAATCAAAGTAATGTAGTTTACAAAATAAACTGTAAAGACTGTGATGGTTGTTACATAGGTCAGACAAAACAATATTTAAAGAAAAGGTTATATAACCATAAATATTGTTTTAATAATGATTTTGGTGCAATGACCGTTGTAACAAAACATTACAAAGATCTCTGGAGCATTATTTTGATTTTATTATGAAAACAGAGAATAATTATAAAAAAGACTAATATACAAAATGATAAATATGCGGAAGACACTATAATTATTAAATAATCAGAACCGATGTTCAAAATTTGAGTGATGTATATAGCAATTTGTTAAAATGACATTTACATTTCTTAAGAAGGAAACCGTTGGCTAGGTTTTTAATTCGGGTTTTCTCTAGTCCTTGTTAAGGTTTCGACAAAGATTTTCTGATATAAGGTTTTTCGGGATATTTTCATATTTTGCATGTATGTGTTTGCACATTAAATCAGTTGTTTATAATGTTGCTGATTAGCTGATCAGCTGATTAGACAACATTATAACGAACCCAACGAACACTAGTCAATTGCACAATGCTATGCGTATTGCGATTTGATAATGAGTTTTAGTGATGTAATTAGTAATTGGGTTTAATATAGAAGTGCATTCAAATATAGTTTAGAATTATTTAAAAAAATTAGTTGATCGAAATTACTTTTAAGTATAAAGCAATATGTTTAATTAATAATCATTTAATTGAGAAGTGTAGTAGTAGCTTTTTATTTGAATGTCACTTAACAGGTATCCTTGATCGAACCCAGCAACAGCAGCAATTTAAGCAGCGGTGACTTTTGGATCGGTACACCTGAGGAAGGCATCCAATCGGTGCGTACGCTGGACAAGACTGATAACCTCTGGTCCGGAATCTTCGTACCACCTCCACCTAGGCCGTTATTTCTTGACGATAGTGCTACGCCTGATGGACTTACTACCTGTGACTTATGTTCTTGGGCATGGCAAAGGAGCAATACGTTTTCGTTGGAAGCAGCAATGGGTTAGTTACTAACATTCTTTTGATAATACTGCAATTTTGTGCATATTAATAGGTATACGTATTATGTGCATATCCGTACGATTCTGAATGCCAATCGGTAAGATTTTACAGAAAGATCATATTCCGTGTCATCACTGTAATATATACAGTCGGCGTTTAAAATATGGAATAAATTGAGTAAAGCGAAATAAATTTTTTTGGAAGAAGTCCTTCAAAAGGTCGATTTATTTGATAAAAATACACAAGTAGGAGGAACATATTGGTTCTAGATCACCGCAATCTGCCCGGATTTTGCGAGGCTGTAGTAGCGAGAAATGACACCCTCCACTCCAATGGCGCTACCTAGAATCTCCGGTGGTCAGGTGGAAGTAACGTCGATATACGGGGTCGCTCAAAAGTTTTCAGCGTCAAAACTTGTATACGGGGAGTGCTCAAACACTTTTTTATGGAAAGCGGGAGCGTGTTGATTTACGGGGATCGCTTCTTCATCAAGGTTGAAAAAGGTTGATTGTAGAATTCCTTGCTAGCGCCAGTTTGAATGTCCTGAGGTACTCGACCTAACATTTTTTTCATGGCATTTTTCACCTCGGTAGCATTTTCAGCCTTCAGCGGTTGAATCCATAGGTACTTGGAAAAAGTGTCGATGACAACCAAGATGTATTTGTAACCTCGATTGTGGGGTGCGTACAGCTTGAGATCAATTAAACCCGCTTGCCATAAATCATCGAAACCTTAAATAAGAACATGACGCCTTTTACAGTTTCTTCTCGCCGGCTTGTGCAATTCGTTAACGAGATCTTGCTTAATGCGACTCATTAGGTGTGTATAGGTGACGACTTCTTCAACTCCTTAATTTACTTTTCCATTTTCGCTTCCAAGTTTCTCAAGAGATTCTTCAGTAACCCATGGCATTTTAGCGCTTTATTTTCAACAAAAACTAATTCACGTCTTAACTTGCTCTCAACATCTCTCAACTTATGAAGTGCTTTATCATGAGTGTCAACGGCCCCTTTTACATGATTTATGGCACTGGTTAAGTTCCGAATAAGAAATTCATTTGAACTAATTAACCGTTCAAGGTATCAATTTCAATTTTTAATTTAAGAATCTCTACTTTTAGTTGGGTAGCTTGATTTATTTTGGGGGATTATACTGCTTTTGATGTACTATAACTTTCCATCCACGTAACTCTTATTCCCACAATCACAGCCGCTTACCTTCAAGGTCATAATTCCCATCTTCAGTGCGAGGGAAGGCCTCGAATGTAGGAATCCTCCCTACTGCTGCTGATGTGTCTTCCAAACTTATCAGTATTAACCTGCTATGCAACTCCTGCAGTTAAGTGACGACCAAACTTATCAATATTCATTTTATAGAATGATATCCGCTTCTCTTAGTTCTTCAATAACGGAGCTAATTTCATTGGAATGACCCGTATGACCAGTTTGCTGAGACGCGATTAATAATTTCAAGCGCTCAACGAGCTCATTTATATCGTTCCAGTAGACATATTAAGAAGGTCTACTGCTAATCACCATTTGCTCTCCAAGAGATTCTCCTTTACCTTGAATTCGACCTCTAATAGTAGCTACACGTGGGCGGAAGGCTAAAGGTCTAATTACGTTAGTATACTTATAACCCTTATTACCACGCACTTGTTTATTAGAATCATAGTCGCGGTGGTGTACATTAGTACGTCTCAAGATGGTTTTTAAAAATCAATTCGTAAAGTCCAATGAACACCCGTCGTCGTATCGTATGTCCCGTTCGTATCGCTAAGCAAGCCGTCAATATAAACCCTCGGTGTCATGGCATATTGTTCAAGAAACTCATCCACAACTTCTGGATTACCCTCAAGTATTTTTTGATATTCCCCGCAGTATTGGTGGAAAGACTTTTCGGTATCAATTTTCTTGTCTTCTTCTTCGGTAAACGGATGGTATTCACCTTCAGCTTCGGATAGTCTCCTTGGGGCTGGTGTTTTCTTTGTAGTAGGTGTAACCATCTGGGCTGGCGGCTCCAGCATTTCTTCCATTTTCTTTGGAGTTAGATATTCTTCTTCATTCTTCATCTTTTCAGATTTAGGTGATTTAATTTCTTCTTTAATTGAACCTATCTTCAGAATTTTCTGAAACGATTCTGTGATCGGCTTAAAATACTTGTCTAGTAGACTGTCTGCTTCCGTTTGACCCATCTTCGTGGCTAGCTGTTTCTTACGAATTGCCCTACTGGCTTTAATAATTTCGGAGGTAATCTGTTCTTTCTTCATTTCAATAGTTTTACGAACAGGTCCAACGTGTTAACTGATCCAGATGCCTTTTAGTACTGCATTATATGTGAATCTAAACGCTTTCGATATCGACTCTTAGTTATCTTACTATTATTATCTATTACTATAAATGAGTACTTATCCTTCCAATATTCTCCACATATTTCTTTAAACTTATCAAATCACATATCAGCACCAACGTGCTCTTCATAAATGTGTCGTAAATTCAGAGCGTCTATAGAAGCTATCGATAGCATGCTGCCCATGCTAAAATAATCCTTGATTTTGCTTTGCTTCACTGGGTGACATATGTACAGCGAAATTGAGTTGTGAAATATTTTGATTCCTTTGGTAATTTGAAACTTCCTAATGAGTTAGTGAAGATTTTAAGAATTGCTCGATACTGTACAACCATCACGCCTATCAGAAGAATACCGATATTAATTACGGTCATCTATGCTTACGCTTTTTATTTAAGAAGTGCTTTCCGTGAAGAAAAACGAGCAGTTATGTCTCATACGTTTACATGGAGAGGCACGAGCAACGTGCTCACAGCCACTTATTTTCTCCCAATCGACTTATACCCCAAGTACGAGTATGCACTCGAATTAATTGGTCTTCACACTTACAACACAATACCCAATATTTGCGATGGTTAAAATAAATGTTATTATGGTGATCAAGAATTGACAATTCCAACTGGAGCCTACGAAGTGATAGAAATTGAATCATTCTTGCAAGACTCTCGTTACTGATAATACCAAGGAGAAGAATGACGTCATTTCTTTGAAACCCAACAGCACGCTGAAATGTGAAATTCTCAGTAAATTTTCAATTGGCTTTACAAAAACTGACTTCATTGGTCGATTGCTGAGATTTAGTGAAAAAGTGCTCGAACCAAATATACAACACGAATCAGACCGTCCAATACAAATTATAAAAGTGGTGACAGTACGGGTGGAGTGCAATATTATAACAGCCTCTCAAATTAGTGGATCAAGACAACGACCCAGTAAATTTTCGTGGTGAAAACATCGTGGTTAGACTGGAATTGAAAAAGTATGGATCTGGATTTTAATCGGAAGTATAAAAACATCTTGTCTGCGTCACCTTCACTTAGTTCAACGAACACAGCGAATCAGTTAACACTTGCAAAAAGCCTTCCCTTGAAGCATTCGGCTTTTAAGTGAGGAACGATGGAAAAGTTAGAAATATTCGAAAACCTTCATTTCGAGGAAGCGATCACTAAAGAAGAATATCACACCTATTATCCTCGCGCGACAAACTTCAAAACTAACGACGAAATCCGTCTTTCCGTTCAACATCAAGACATCTACACGCTACCAAGCGAAAGTTGTGTCTACATCGAGGGGACCTGTGAGCCTGATGCAACAGGTATCGGTGTTTGTCAATTGTCTAATAATGCCTATGCATTCCTCTTCGATCAGATACGACTAGAAATTAATGAAATAGATAGATGTACAACACTTGGTATTACGAGTGCTATGAAAGCACATGTATCGTACAGTGTGTAGGTTTGCTGAAGCGCGAAGTTTAAGTAGAACGCTGTGTTGGACTGTAGGCCAAATCTTACACTTCAACAATATTTTTTCCCGTTGTAGGTGTTAACAGAAACACTGTAATTGTACCTCACAATTTAATTAAATTGTTCGTTACAATGTGCTTAACCACTAAATTACAAATTTAACTTGAACTTACTGCAAAATGATTGATTAATTTAAACGGTTGAATTGATTGTAATTTCCCGAAATATGATACCGGTGTACCCGAAAGATTTATTGCCCGAATTGGCTGTGTTAGGCAATGTAAAACCGAAACCTTTTGACTGAAAAATCGCACTGGTTAAAACAATCATCTACACTTAAAGAAGGTTCGGAGGGTGGTGCTAAAAATGGTAAGTATTTCCCTATTGGTGCAAAACTGAAAGTTTAGAAAATAAATTAAGGGAAAGTACATGAAATAGACTTTCTGTAGAAAGTTAGGGTGACAGAAAGATAAAGTTCCAGCTGGTGTCGCTTTTAGGTAAACGGGTACTAAAATCGGTTTCGAAGACATTGGAATTTGACAACGTAGTTTCACATGAAATATAACAAAATAGATAAACTAAAACACAAAATATACCGAGGTTTCTAAGAGGTTTCGGCGAATTGTTTACCTCGAAGTGAAGTTAAGTTTCACGTGAACGAAACTGAGATATCGAATATTTAAAACCTAAATTTAATGTTTCTTAACCTTCCTATACTCACGTTAAAATGAAAGACGTATACTATACTATATAAATCGGTCTCACAAACCGTATGCGTGAGTATAGGAAGGTTAAAAATATATATATACGCACACTATTCAACACAGTGAAACTGAAAGTCAATCCTTAGAAATTGCTGGATGGTGACCAGTTTGTACTCGACAAGCAACTGTATCCGCAATTAACAATAAGTTCAACGCATGCATCCCTTTCACATTTTTGCTGGGCTTTGTGGAAGACCTGCCTATCCATAGTTGACATCAAGTTGGAACTGGAATCGCTCAACAGTATTGATGAAAAGACAGTTGCTTATTGTCTTATTATTCACGATAATATCGTTGAATACACACCGCTCTGGAGACAGTGCCTAAAATTGTTTGAAAATGGCTTTAGTAATAGACGTACAAGGTTTCCTGCTAAGTGACGGCTTTTTAGTGAAAGCACTTGTAATTTGTGATGGAAAAATGACGAATCACTTTGTGTTTAAACCTCGCGTCCCGTACAGTCAACCAAGTTTAAATGAAAAGCAACAGGTCTCTTGGTTAGAGAGGAATCATAACGCTCTACGCTACAGTTAAAGTCACTTCGATCATTGTGAGTTGCCGGGTTTCTTACAGCGTTTAACCGTTGGTATGAAGATATTCTACGTGAAAGGACATCAAAAAGCAAATGTTTTGTGTTGTTACCTATAGTAAACTTATACAGGGTCTCAAGTGCCCCGAAATGAATGAAAACCGATTGTAAATGTTGTACGTATCATTCCTACTATTAAGAATTGTTCTCTATCAAACGTTAATGTATTACCTGACTTTCTCAAGTCAAATAAATACATTTTTAAAGCAAAGCATATTTTTTTATACAGTTTGTACAGTATTTGATGGAGCAGTGTAATACAGATCACATTCGCATTGAATACATTGGGATAAGTAATATTTTAAAATGGTGGACTCTAGTTCATGATATTCTTTCAACTGAACGAAAGGCCTTCCAATTCTTCGTAATCTTCTGTGCTGGGATGGTTTACAGTCTGCACACAAGAAGATATATTTTCCCAGTTGACATTCCACGAAATATTCTTTGGGTATGTAGCAAATCGTATCGGCAGACATGTTGTGGAATTAAGGTAGACATTGCTTTCCCTTTCTCAGAAGACAGTTCTTATTTTAAGTGAGCAAATTCCTTCTTCCCATTTCCAGGAAACTTTTCCTTCTTTGAATATAATTTTACACGAGTAGGATGGTTAAAGTTCAGATGCTGAAATAGACAATGATAGAAAATCTATTTTAATCGCTAACGCTAGAACAATTACACAGGCCTGCGATGAAAAAAATACAAGGGAACCGACAGCTGAACTGTATGTATTTGTTGGTGCTGATTTCAAAAAACATAATGAAAAATGTCTATCACGCCACGTTTTCTAGAAAAATTCAATTTTATTTGGATTTTTATAAACATTTACCATAAAGAATTGTTGCGCCGTTGAATTTCTTCCCTCCCTGCATGACGATCATTCTACCGTGGTAAAACCTACAGAATACCCCTCTGTGACACCTCCTCGTCGTCCTCCCTCCCTCCCAGTCTCTCTCTAACAATAACGTCGGCGAATATTAGAAACGACTTGCCATCTTCCCCTCACTTGCCTGGCGAAATATTCGTCATAGTGGGGGATGTGCAGCGGTACGCTTTCGGCTGTTCCTTGCCCCTTATCTGTTATAATACTTGTAACAGATAAGAAATATTAAATTACTATTGAAAGAAAAGGTCTGGATCGAATTTCATGGTTGATTGTATTTGGCTTATGCCTATAACAGATAGATTTATAGGTATTCTTTTTTAACTAATAAATATCCATTCAACACTTATTTTATTTTAATAAAGAGTCCGCAGGACCAAAAATAATGTGGTAAAAACTATATAAACAACGATGACGTGAATGTTGGACGAATATTACATATCGCATACTGTTTGCGAACTCAGGCGTGAGATCTGGAGCAATTCGGGAAAATCGCAGTAGCATAGATTAAAACAGCGAGATTGAGGAACTAGAGAAAACAATGATTTATTCCTGTCAAAAAAGAAGGTAAAACCGTTCAAAGCTATAGAATACAGTCACGTATAATAATTATAATAGTAATAATGATAATAATAACAATAAAAATAGTAATAATTAAAATAATAATAATAATAATAACAATAGTAATAATAATAATCATAATCATAATAACAATAATTGTATAGAGGCATAACCTTCATATGGTATTAAACGACATCGAGCGTAATCGAGAAAATGAGACGAGGAACCCATAAATCTAAAATTAATGGAATATTTACAATTTCGAGGGATAATTTCAAAATCATTAAGAAGTATTGCACAGCTGAATGTTGTTAGAAGTAGGTAATAGAGGAGCTTTGCGAGCACAAAATTTGGCAAAAATTATTCAATTTTATTAAATCCGATTAGGAAAAGCCACAACAAATCTTCAAACAGGTATTAAAAAAGTGTAGGTTATACACCGTTTTTCAAAATTTAGCGGAATAAATCTTCAAAATGTTGGAAATCATAAGAATTCCCCAAATTCGTGGAAAAAAATTCAAAACTATTCTTGAGGCATTTCCTCATCAGTCGGGTACAACGTTAAACAACGTTGTTTCTTGATGAAAGGTGTATATAACAATGTTGAAGACATTTGAGTTAATTGCTCCTCTGTTACCTCGCTGGCACGACCCGTCTCTTTTTTATTTTTAGCTGCGACTTTTATTGCGACTAGCGCACTAACAGCTATCGCTCGACAAGGTTGAGCGTTTCTTGTGGCTCACAACATCTGTCAACGCGGAAACAGTCCTCTCTGCCGCCGCGTTCGAGTGTGGCAAAGACCGTACTATACCTAAAAGACATTTTAATTGTGGATACTTGAAATCTCCACTTTCATATTTCCTAAACAAAATTTCTGTCCACATGTCATCAAATGACAACATGTCGATTTCTCGTCTAATCGAACCGGTTCGATATTCCGAGAACAGGAAGCGCCACTCCTTTTTCATTACGGCCTTATCAAATCCACCGAGTTTTTCCGCGACAATCCAAACTTCACTGAACCTACAATCCCGATCCTCATCTTTCAAGGCGGTTTCACTATCAAAAACACGCAAGGAAGTGAAAAATTCATCATTAATATAAAATAATCTTCGTTGGATTTGATTTGCAGCCTCCATATAAAAATTCAAACAATTCTGGCGAATTCTATGAACGATTTCCTCATTTTCGGTGGTATTGTTTGATTTGAGCTTTTCTATAACGTCGTGGAATTCTTCTCCGAATGATATCTCATCTAGAGGCAATTGATTACTACTATCTTCGAATCGAACGTGCCGCGATTGCACAAAGGGAAGGAGAGGTTTCTTTATAAAATGTCGTACCATCCGCGAGAAAAATTGAAGGCATTTCCCGTGCAACTGATGAACTCGCGTTTCAGAATTTTGAAAAAAGGTTTATATTATTGAATATCGCCAAAAATACTCTAGAAAAGCTAGGTACGCTTGCATCTCGAGATCGTTGAGAAATGCGTTCATTTTTCGAGTTTTTCTCGCTTTTTGCAATCACCTTCTTCTACTATCGCATCGGAGAAGCATGCCTGCAACGACGGCATCAAAAGACGCAGTCTCTGGATAGCGTCGTGACGTCCGAGCCACCGTGTTTTCGAATATTTAACCAGTTTTAGTTGTAACCCTTGACATGCATCAATAAACTTTTTAGTATCTAAGTACTTTTACCTATTATAATTACACTAATAACAAATAGTTGCATTATGTAAGTAATTACCTACCTCCCGCATCTACTTACCTTGTTGATCAGTCACATACCAACCACAAACCGACGGGAACCGGCGCTTATTAGATATTGTCGAAAATGTAATAATTTCTAACTCATCAGAGATGAACTCGTAATTACAGTTTTTAGGTTTAGTACGGTCTTTGCCACACTCGAACGCCATGGCCGAGAGGATTTTTTCCACGTTGATAGATATTGCGAGCCACAAGTTCCGATGAATTTGGAAAACGTTCTATAACTTAAACTTTTTGAATATTTGTTGTAGCTTTCCCTATTCGGATTTAATAAAATCGAATAATTTTTGCCAAATTTTGTGCTCGCGAAGATTTTGAAATTAATCATCGAAATTCTACATAATTGTACATAATTATATTGTCATTAACTTTTGAAAGTGAAAACTTCGGTTACATTAATTTAATAATATAATATGATTATGAATATGATTATTATTACTATCATCATCATTATTATTACTTTGTAAGGCTTTTCCTCCTTTTTTATGCTAGGAATAAATCTTGTTTTCTCTCCTTCCTCAATCTCGCTGTTTTAATCTATGCTACTGCGATTTTCCCGAATTCCTCCAGATCTTACGCCCGAGTTCGCAAACAGTATGCGATATGTAATATTCGTCCAACATTCAAGTCATCGTTGTTTATATAGTTTTTTACCACATTATTTTTGGTCCTGCGGACTCTTTATTAAAATAAAATAAGTGTTGAATGGATATTTATTAGTTAAAAAAGAATACCTATAAATCTATCTGTTATAGGCATAAGCCAAATACAATCAACCATGAAATTCGATCCAGACCTTTTCTTTCAATAGTAATTTAATTTTTCTTATCTGTTACAAGTATTATAACAGATAAGGGGCAAGGAACAGCCGAAAGCGTACCGCTGCACATCGGGCCGGTTCGCCCTCTCGGCTGGTTCCCCCACCATGACGAATATTTCGCCAGGCAAGTGAGGGAGAAGCTGGCAAGTCGTTTCTAATATTCGACCTCAAGTTACGTCGCCCGATGGTTCGCTGTTGGTAGTCACCTTCCATTGTGTCGAGCTCTATTTGGATTGTTGAACGTGTTTTAAGACTGAATTCTCTCGACTTTTCTGGAGTCCTCAGAAAAGATATTAATTCATATCAGGTAAAAGTGTCAATACAGCACTAGAGAGATACATACAAACAGCTATATCAGCATTGGATAGGAGGCTCATACCAATAGGCCTCTTTGTAGACTTTAGCAAAGCGTTTGATACAGTAGATCATGAAATTTTATTAAATAAATTAGTAAGTTACGGAATTAGAGGGGTCGCACATGATTGGTTCAGATCTTATCTCACTAGTAGAACTCAATATGTGGAGGTGAATTCTCTAAATCTAAAAATCTCGCAGTGAATGTAGGAGTCCCTCAGGGTTCCATACTTGGACCGATTTTATTTTTATTATACATAAACGATTTGGTGTATTGTATTGAAAATGAAAACACGTTAGCCGTAAATTATACTGATGATGAAGTTCAATTAATTTATTAGGCCTTACCATAGATGATCGATTAAAGTGGAAGGAACATGTTAATTCTTTATCTGGCGGATTGGCAAAAGTGGGCTTTGCTGTGAAAATATTATCCAAATTTTGTGATCTGCATATTTTGAAGGCACAATACTACGCATGTTTTCAGTCTATGGTGAAGTATGGAATTGTGCATTGGGGCCGTTCCGCAGGTACGCAACGCATTTTTATATTGCAAAAGCGTGCAATCCGTATTATGGCCGGTCTGGGATCTCGGGATTCCTGCAGGAGTGCGTTCAAAGAACTTAAAATTTTAACAACACCATCAATGTATATATACGAGTGCTTATGTTTTGCCTATAAAAATAAAGAAAAATTGAGCGGGGCAGAGCATCAATACGAAACCCGTAATAAAAATTATACACTGGTTGTGGACAGGCATTTCACAGCAAAATACCAAAAACAAATTGATTACAATGCTTGTAGATTTTTCAATCAATTAACAGTTAAAACTAAAACTTTACCTACATTCAAAACATTTAAAAATACTATAAAAAACAACTAATTGAGAGGGCAATTTACGATATCGACGAAGTATTTGGTTTCCGCTGGTGAGAATTTATTTTATTTTATTTTTTGTATTTAGTATTTATTCCTTTATCTATTTAAATGTTTGTTTGTCTATTCATATTTTGCTTGTTTGTAATATATTTTATTTTATAGCCTATTGACATAGTGCATAATTCTGACTATTGATCATTTATTTGTATACATTTGTATAATAAATACTGACCATGTTTCAAAACATTGTGGATTGCAATTGCTTTTTTGAAATAAAGATTATTATTATTATTATTATTATTATTATTATTATTATTATTATTATAAAAAAGAGCTATTTAACCAAGAAGATTGTGTACTTACCGTGTTCGTAGTGAGATAAAATACGTGGAAGTTCGTCTCAATTTTGCTTTGGTATGTAGTGTCGCGCGTGCGGTGATAGAGTGACAAGTGGAAACTTCATCACACATTTTTAACGGTTAATTTTCTCTGTGAGTTTCATGAAACATGGCTTCAAGTTCGAGACGTTGTGAAAATTTGCCAGATGATTTTTATTACATAGGCGGCGAACATAGTTTTATTAAAAATCGCCTGAGGAGCATTACAGACTATGTAAGACAACTTTATCTTACGTATTTTGGCATGCCACTCGGAGACCAGGACAAATCATGGGCTCCTCATAAAGTTTGTGTGCAGTGTGTCAGTGATCTGCGCTTCTGGTTCAAAGGAAAGAAGACTGCTGTACGATTTGGAATTCCTATGACATGGAGGGAGCAGAAAAACCACTGTGATGATTGTTACTTCTATTCCTGCCATGTCCCTGGATATAACCGCAAAAATAAAAAGCTAATCTCCTATCCTGATAACAATTCATCGGCCATACGCCCCGTTCCTCATGGACCTCATGTGCAAGTGCCTTTGCCTCCAACTTAATTGCTAGTCATCTCTTCAGAGTCTTCAGACTCGGAACATCCGGAAGTTCAACGCTCCGATACTGAATATAAGCCCTCTGGAGGCGGTTCAGCTCAGCACTTCTCTCAGGTTGAACTTAATGATCTGACTAGAGATCTGGGCTTTTCGAAAGAGGCATCTCAATTGTTGGGCTCCAGATTGAAAGAAAAAAACTTATTGGCCAAAGGAACCTCTTTTTATTGGTACAGGTATCGAGAAAGGGAATTTGTTAAATACTTTGAGGAAGAGGAGAACCTGGTCTATCGTTCTGATGTTCCCGGATTGGTGAGCAAATTTAATATCACCTACTATAAAGATGAATGGGGGCTATTTATAGATTCTTCGAAAAGGAGCCACTTGGACACAGTGCATTTAACAGAACGCTATGAAAATCTGGCTCTCGTCCGCAACAAAATAAAACATGGCGACCACGGTTGGACCATTTGCGGTGATTTGAAGGTTATCTCCATGCTTCTTGGGCAACAAGGCGGATATACCAAGTACTCATGTTTCATTTGGACTGGGACAGCCGTGATAAGACTCAACATTGGGTCAAAACAGAATGGCCAAAAAGACAAAATCTTGAACCAGGCACCAAGAATGTGATTCGGAAAAACTTAGTTAAGCCAAACAAAGTATCGGTCCAGATATCCGCAAGCTTATCAAGGATAACGAATTTGAGAGTAGCATGACAACAAATGAGAAAGAAGCTTGGGTTGCCTTCAAAGATGTCGTCAGTAAATTTCTGGGTAATTACAAGGATCCTGACTATAAATCAATTGTAATGAATATGCTGAACAAATTTCAAGCGTTGGGTTGCTCCATGAGTGTCAAAATACATTTCCTTCACACACATGTGGACTATTTCCCCGAAAGTTTAGGAGCGGTCAGCGAAGAGCAGGGTAAAAGGTTCCACCAAGACATGAAAGATATGGAGTGCAAATATCAAGGAAGATGGGACAAGAACATGCTCGCTCGCTCGTGTTGGATGTTAACACGAGATGGGCCTGCGATTGAACATAAAAGAACGTCAAGAAGAAGTTTCAAAGGAAAAAGAGTGCGTACTTAAATAGAAACTTGTTTTTGTTCTGTTTTGTTTTGTGCTCAGTTTATTTGTTTCAAACTTTCATGAACACATACATACATATTGCTCCTCTTGATCAATCGTCTATTTTATGTAAGTTACCTTAATAAAAACAAATTACAATAGTATGGTGGTGATTTTTTTCTAGAATCTGCACCATAAGTGGATGTATAAAGTTTAAACTTAAGGGAATTTTTTGTTTTTCTCTCGACCAGAGGCGGCTCGTGCGATCGGGGAACAGTGGTTTTCAAACATTTAAACCTATCAAAAATAATTATTTTATAATCGATTGCTGAAAAATGAATTTTCGTCATCAAGAATCGATTATTTTACACAGATTTTAATGGATAAAAACAACTTGCCCAATATTATATGCAAAATTGTTGTTAGGGTCTCCTGGTTTGGAGAGAGCACCAAACAGTTACCCGTTTGCGTGGGGATATAAAATAAGAAAACAGGCTTTTCTGTTTTCATGCCGGTTTATTTAGATAGATATGATTAGTAATACATTTAATACACAATAAAAGAACATTTCATCAGATAGCTATAATTGACACAGTTACTATATAACATTTCTACACACAGATATGATCGACACTCACAATAACAGAAACGATTGTAAATCATCATTTCAAGGTCAAATTTTTTAGATAAAAAAATGTATCGCAACTTATGCTTATAATGTGTATCACGTCTAGCGTGTACTGTGTTTTAGCCCATTTGACTTAACGCTTATATCTTGCATTTAAGTCGGGCGGTGAACGACGGTCTGTTACTTGAATCCGAAGAATCGGATGGTTCTCGCTTCGGAGAAAATTTAAAATGTATTTGTGGCTAAACGTTTTTAGAATACGTTTCGTTCAAAACAGTTCAAGTATTTCGTCTTTGCGTTTGTCCCAAACGTTCTAAAGACGCCAGCCACAAACGTTTGCGCCTAAGCGCGGTAAAAACGGCGAAGCCGTACCATATATGTCTCTTAGGACGGAGACGTTAACATACGTTTGTCTTAAACGTTTAAATTTACTGAAGACCGAAGTCTACACAAAATTTTATGCGGCCGGGCGGTCGCCGAGGTCTGTTAGACGTTAAAATGAAGGAACGTAAGTTCATATGGTTTCAAAATACGTTTGCCCCTAAACGGGTATGCAGTCGCAAGTCGGATGGCGGTCGCCGATGCGTATGCTTTCGTTCATCGTACGACGGAAGACGGACGGATCTTCTACGGTCTCGCTAGGAGACTTGTACGTATCTGGTCTTAACGTACTTAAGCACTATGAGATGTAAACCGAACGTCTGGGAAGGCGGTTCAGTTATAAGACGTTCGGGTGGTCTTATACCCAGCTCGCATGTCCCTGCTTTGCTATATCTACATCCATATCTGTGTGCTTCGCCTTTCCTATAGTACCGACGAAGCCAAAGAATGTTTATTTGGACGATTCGTCGATTCCTTTGAAAAGAGGCCTAATGCAATGGGTTAAGATGATTCACTCGGCGCTCAATCTTTTCAGACGGGGACTGCAGACGATTGACTTGTATTCGCCGATGGTGACATTCGATACTTTCCATCTTCGCGCGGTTAACAGACCGACGTATGCTCGTACGTCTGAACGTACGTTATAATACACGCACGCACTGTCGCTAGCGTTTGATACAATATAAGCACTTACAAGAGTCAAAACATGAGATAAATTTAAATGTGGTACATATACGATACCTATAACACATATAACACAAAAATTGAATATGGTTTTTAAAATATAATAGTAAAAAATAAAAGGAACAGTTAATGAAGTTACAAAAATTACAAATCTTGATATATAGCAAATATTGAAATAATATTACATATAATATATATATACCTTAATTCTAAAACAAATGTCTAAGTCTTTAACAATTGTACTAGAGAATTCCTTTTCAAATAGGATTTTAGCAAAATATCGATATCGATTTTACAAAAATCCTGACATGATGGAACAAAATGAAGGTCATTTTCGAAATCAGTACATCAAATAACATAAAAATCAGCTTCTCTTGCACTTTTCAAAAGCTTCAATTTCGCAGGTCTATGTTATCTAAATGATTAGTTCAGTTATGGCTAGTGGTGAAAGATTGTCGTCCTTTACTATCAGAAGAGCACCCTTTTCTACGCTACTTCCATTGCACCACCTTGCACGTTGCTGCAGTTCACAAATGTAGTCCCTCCGCCATCTTCTCCAAAAGTGTTGACGGATTTGCTCCAAACGTTGGTAACGTGACAAACAATTTTCACTGACGTCCTGAAGCTCTGGTTCAGGGGTAGAAGTTAATGTCCTTCCAATGAGCAGTGAGCCGGTGTTAAGGGTGTTGGATCTAAAGGATCGGTGGACAAAGGAGTAATGGATCTAGAATTCAAAATGGCTTCTATTTGCGTTAATAGAGTAGTAAATTCTTCGAACGTTAAATAGGCATTTTCCATTATTCGTTTAAGGTGGTACTTTGTGGATTTGACACCTGCTTCACACAGACCACCGCATGTAGGAGCATAAGCAGGACCAAAATGCCAGTTAATGCCTTGATGGTTTAATGATTCATCTAAAACCGATTGAAACCCGTAATACGCCATGAAGCGGAAGATAGCAAGACGGATAACTAGCGTCGGGTACTAAACGAACCCTTACGGTTTCCGATAATTTTGTCATGTGACCTAATTGCTCATATTCTTCCAGAAATGCATGGTATTTAGTTTTTATATAAAGGTTTCTACCAAGTTTTGTTTCAAGTGAATAGAACTGTCTCTGTGCTTGTTCATATGGCTCACCAAGTTTGCTGACCGAATCCTTGAAAGGAATACTAACTTGAAAACGGCTATTTTGCATGCGTGTAACGGTTTTAAGGAAATATTTTTCGCATTGGATTTCCTCTTGCGATCACCGACTTTTTGTAGAAACTTAAAAAATTGTTCTAATTGATTTTGTACATCATTATTGTTAATATTCCGACTAAAATTGCAAGCAACCCTTTGAAAACATGTCTCGCCACTGATCTTACCCTCAACGACCCAACCAAACTTTGTATTTTGAAGAACTGGTTTACCGTAGCCTAAGTTTAAATTTCCTTCGGTTAAAATCTGTTACGTATTTTAACTACACAACAAGAGTTCGAGCTTTTTCTTTTAAAGCACTTTATTTTCTACACAAAATAATGCAAGCCCAAATACAGTTGAATTGATAATTAAGTTTAAGCAATGATTTTTAAGATCGTGATGTTACCGGAACGGCGGGACTGGATCACTACTGATGGCCGCGTTACTTGTTTTCTACCGTCTGTCAGTTAATCTTACATCAAAAATGTTTTATGGGGAAACTGATTGCCACATCCCATTTAGGGGTGGAGAAGTCTTCAGTTCTCGTGTCCAATAATAACATCGTGGTCCTTTAAACAATTACATCGATTGCCAATGAGTATTTAGCAGAAATGTTTATATTAAAGGTTACATGAAACAGACTACGAATTGACATTGCGGGTGGTCGCATGTTTCAACAATACATAACGACCGGAAAGGTTATCCTAAAGCTAGGCGTCCACCTATCCGCATCGTACGTATCGGACGCATCACATCAAACGGATTATTTTTTCCAATGCGTTCACAGTAAGGTGGCGTCCACCTATCCGCATCGTACGTATCGGACGCATCGCATCAAACGGATCGTAATATTCTTTATATAGGAACCTATACAAGCGCGTCCACCTATCCGCATCGTACGGATCGCACGAATCTGCTCGTCGGCAATGCCGACGCCGTTGCTCCGAGAGGCAACTTTTGCGATGCGTGCCGATGACTCACTACGAAAGTCCGATAGTTGAGTCGGCAAATCCAATCGCTGCCGATACTGTGAATGAATTGGAAAAAATAATCCGTTTGATGCGATGCGTCCGATACGTACGATGCGGATAGATGGACGCCTACCTCAAACGGATTATTTCTTTCCAATGCGTTCACAGTATCGACAGCTATTGGATTTGCCGATGCAACTATCGGACTTTCATAGTGAGTCATCGGCACGCATCGCAAAAGTTGTCTCTCGGAGCAACGGCGTCGGCATTGCCGACGGGTAGATCCGTGCGGTCCGTACGATGCGGATAGGTGGACGCACTTCAATGGCTTCCTATGTAAAGAATACTACCGATCCGTTTGATGCGATGCGTCCGATACGTACGATGCGGATAGGTGGACGCCTACCTTAAAGCTACAATAGTTCTCATCCTTAAATAACAAGTTGGTTTATTATCTTGGCCTTTGAGTATAAGAAATAAACTTATGAAGAATGAATTTCCAAGGGTGTTGCAAAACAAATAATTATAACTAAAAATTACAAAGGCACTAACGGTCAAACACTTGTCTAAATAGGAAAGAGTTTGTTTTTGCGGAAACGCACGCTAATCTATTGTTTTACTACCCTTTTCATGTGAACATACCCCGAACGGCGGAAAAACGCAGGCCGTCATCGAGTATGAAGTCGCGCACATATGGTCGGTACACAACAAATCTCCCAAAATACATCCGCACCTACATATAAGCTCGGTGGGGCCGGGTTTATAAAACATAGGATCAGTCAAGTTAATGTTTGTTGGAATATTTAGCTCTGAAATATCTACTGTATTATTTGGCATTAAGCCTGTAATTTTGGATATGACAAGACAAGGTACATTGGTACTAAATTTGTTGCCTCTTGATTTGAGTGTTATATTGCTTTTGTGTTTTATAGAACAATTACTATTATGAAATCCAGCAACAGCGAAATTAACGGAATTTAATTTCAAATTTAACCTTCTGCAAAGCGATTCTGTCGCGAAACAAAACTGAGAGTCAGAATCCAGTAAGGCGCGTACTGGTTGACATATTGTTTTTGTCAAGTACATTAACTACCACTGTAGAAATTAATGTGTGTTTCCGATTTCCAAGATTGTTTGCAGTTTAAACAATGCTATTATCAGTACTGGTGGATGCCTCCTTACCATATTCTAAAGCCCAACGCGCATTAGAGCGACGCGCAGAGCAGCGACCAGAATCAAATACATGTATTCAAATGGCTAGCGCGCACTTGAGAGCAGCGCCGCGACCGGCAGGGAATTCTGGTCGCGGCGCTGCGCTGCTCTGCCCGTCACCGCGCTCAAGTGCGCGTTAGGTAGCAACCGCGAGCGACGATTTTTCGTTTCTTTTTTAATAATTGTCTCGATCAGTTCACATACGAATATTCTGAGCTGCGCTATCAAGGAATTAATCCGTCGCAAAATCGCGCAAAAAGTACATTGATAGTTACTGCGGAGAACCATGATACAACGATGCACAGTCTTTAATAACCTACATACTTCTTTTTTCATTTTTGTGATATCGAGTGCCATTTTAATCCACATGATTCAATTGAATTAGTGTATCATATTTTTATGCGTGTTTTGTTTCGTGAAAATAGTTAACAACCTTTATAAAATTGAATTACCAAATTATCAGACTCATCTTAAATATCCAATATATGAAAATGTTTGTGACAGGAACAAATAGAGTATTAAGATAGTTGAGAAAACAATAGTCATATGAATCACTACAATAGTATAGTTACGATGAATATAACATAAAGAAAATAATAAATCAACAGGTAAGTAGGTAGGTCGGTACATTACACCTCCCCCTAAGAAGAAAATTAAAAGTTACACTTTATCTTTTAATTTTGCTATACGAATACTTCTTCTAAGCGGTTGTTCACTAGCATCTCTAGGTACATCTTCTAAATCTATTTCAATGTCGCTTTTATTAGAATTCTTACATATATTTAAAGTTAGACAATTAGTTATAGACTGACATGTTTTACCTGATGGATTCTTACATCTACGCTTACATATTTTATATAATTTATATATTAAATAAAGAACCAAGAATTTCATGAAGGTACAAAATATATATGAAAAATAATTATTATTGACGAGTTTGTCGAACATATTTTGTGATAATTCTTCCGCTGCGTTGTCAATTTGATCTAGCTTATGACTAGCTAATATTAAAGAATCATGGTCTGGATTTCAAGATTTTGATAGAGAAACATTAATTTGGGATATAGTTTTCTTCTTCGTCGTTTCACAACAGTCGTCATTTCCGAAAGTTAAATTGGGTATGAAAGCTTTAAAGTTATTTTCAAAATGAGTGGTGTCGGATATAATGGTAGTCGAACTTGTATATAGCTTACAAGTTTTTCTAGACTTGAAATACCTGTGTTTGCTAATGATAAATGTATAACAGTCTGTCTGTTGTCTGATTTACAATTAAGAGTTACGTCAATAGTTTTTGGTAGAATATATAGGTATCCATTTATTAGAATCGATTAATTTGTGCTAAATGTCTAACGGATTGCTCATAATCCTCAGATTACATGAACTTGGAGCCGGTGTAAAGTTAGCCATAAATTCCATCCATAAAATTTTTCTTTCAATTTCGACCTCTAAATGCAATAATAAGATGAAAGCAAACCTAGTAAGTGATTTTATTATGTTAGAAGTTAGCTTCAATCCGATTACTACTAAATTCCGCGATGATATCGAAATACACTTGCCCCTACCTGTAAGCACAGATAAGTTGATAAAATTAAAATTTTGACACAGTGTGGCATCAGATATTTGCATTCCGACTTCGCAGGCTTATTCTACGTTATCTCTTCTACCAGAAGCCGCAAAAACATTTTGAACACCGCGATCGCAAATATTTTTTGATAACCGAAATTGCTTCCGTTACCTGTACGTATACATCATCGGAGAAAATTGCAATTAAAACAAATTGCGGTACCAGATATTTTCATTCCGACTTCGCAAACTTATTCTACGTTATCTCTTCTATCAGAAACCGCAAAAATATTTTGAAGCAATTTCGGTTCTCAAAAAATATTTGCGATCGCGGTGTTCAAAATATTTTTGCGGTGTCTGATAGAAGAGATAACGTAGAATAAGTTTGCGAAGTCGGAATGAAAAATCGGGTGTCGCAATTTGTTTCAATTGCAATTTTCTCCGATGATGTATACGTAAAGGTAACGGAAGCAATTTCGGTTCTCAAAAAAATATTTGCGATCGCGGTGTTCAAAATGTTTTTGCGGCTTCTGGTAGAAGAGATAACGTAGAATAAACCTGCGAAGTCGGAATGAAAATATCTGGTGCCGCACTGTGTCAAAATTTTAATTTTATCAACTTATCTGTGCTTACAGGTAGAGGCAAGTGTATTTCGATATCATCGCGGAATTTAGTAGTAATCGGATTTAAGCTAACTTCTAACATAATAAAATCACTTACTAGGTTTGCTTTCATCTTATTATTGCGTTCAGAGATCGAAATCGAAGAAAAATTTTATGGATGGAAACTTCACACCGGTGAACTTGGAATAGCATTAGAAGGAAACATTAGTTCAGTTTCACATATTGGTCTTATGTGAATTGAATAGATAGGTTCTTCTTTGATGCATAATAATGTGTCCTTGCTTAGATCGTGACAATTATTTAAAGTTTTTAAAGAGAAGTAATTGCTTTTCGTATCATCTATAGCTAAAAATTCGGTAGCAGGTAGAATAAATTTCAAATTTGTTGAACTATCATGATTTACTGGCAAAGGAATTAAGTTGTAAAGCATGTATTTGACTTCATTGACTAATGGATTTTGAAATTACTTAAACTATCCTATTATTTTTCACAAAATATCTTATTTGAACAAGTTCCATCAATTTATGAGTATTTTGACTAACACGAGTTAAAGGATAAGATGCGTATTGAGGTAATAAGGAAGTTGTTTTTTCTAATTCTTCGATATACTGTAAAGGATTTATAACCATTGGATGAATAGAATTGGATTGGGCGAATAAAATCATGGAAATTTCATGTTGCAATTCTGTAACTAAGGTAGTTAGTAAAGAGAAATGTTCATCAAATGTTTGTTGCATTTCTAAATTAAAATAATTCTGATTTGTAATTTTAGAAAAGTTTGCTAATTTAATAAAATTTTGATCAAATATTTCTCTATTTTTCTCTAGATTTGTAATACTGTTATTGAAATTTTTAATTGTACTCTTGGCTACTGGAGTTTGTTGTTTAATTAAATCTACTAGTTGAATTTCATTTTTATTTACTGAATCTACTATCTTGTCGTAATGATCTGCGTCATTCTGATCTAATATACCAAACACTGTTTTAAATACGGATCCAAGTATATTAAATAGTCCTCTTTTGAAACGAGATGGTTCAATTAGAATTTTGACATTTTTATCTTCTTGTCTTAAATTAGGTATTAATTGTTCTAATATCTAGAGTGATGTTTGACAAGGTGTGTAAAGTACCTTTTAATTTTCTATACAAAGATTACGCGTTCTAGAGAAGGTTGTATTAATAAATTCCAGTTTTTGATCAAACGTATCTATGTAACAAACAAGATCCCAATAATTAGTAATTAGCTTAACATTTTTAAAGTGATGATAATATAAACCACTGGCATTTCTTATTGGTTCATTCGAGTATTGACCTTGATGACCGTGAATCAGTACCAAAATTAGCAATCTGAAACAAAAGCCTTTTTAAACTATTTGTAGGTATGATGGTTTGCTTGTTTTTTTATCATTATGATACAATTTACTGAAGAATTAACTTTGATAATTTCATATGGGCCTGTATAGTTTTGCGTTAATTTCTTAGATTTACCAGATTTAATTTTCTCGTTTTGAATATAGACTAGATCTCCAACTGCAAATTCCAATAATTTTGAGATTTTCGAAAGATTTTTGATGAAGGCTTGTCAAATTGAAAACTGCATTTTCCTTTAGAAGTTTGGTAGGTAAGTGGTTGAGTAATTTTGCTGAAGTCCTTAATGAATCTTCTGTAGTACCCGGCTAAACCTAAAAATGATTTTATGTCCTTGGCGGATCTTGGGACTGGATAATTCATTACAGCATCGACTTTCTTCGGATCAGGCTTCACACCATTATGTGTAATGACGTGACCGAAATACATGACATCTTTTCGAAGAAATTCACACGTGTCAGGTTGACTTTTGAGATTGAATGTCGACAAATGTTCGAATACTTCCTTTAGACGTTTGTTATGATTTTCAAGCGTATCCGCGTGAATAACAATATCATCTAAATATACGAAGCAGCGATTGTTCTGCAATCCGGATAGGACGTTGTTAATTAACCTTTGGAATGTGGCGGGAGCGCTGCGGAGACCAAATGGGATTCGCACGTACCTATAGTGTCCAGAAGGGGTAGAGAACGCTGTTTTGTCGGCATCATCTGGATCCATCTTAATTTGGTGAAACCCGGAAGTTAAATCAATTGTCAAAAAATACTTAGAATGACCTAACTGATCTAGTATGTCTGATATATTTGGAAGTGGATACGAATCTCCTATAGTTATTTCGTTCAATTTCCTATAATCGATGACGACGCGCCACTTCTTCTTTCTAGAGGCATCAGCTTTCTTTGGGACGACCCAAAGAGGAGAATTCCAGGGTGACGAAGATGGCTCGATTATATTTTGTTCAAGCATCTTTGATACTTGGTTATCGGCTTCTTCTTTATGTATTTGGGGGTATCTATATGTTTTAACATTGATGGGAGCGGACGATGTGGTTGGAATTTTGTGCGTAGTAGCATTCGTATAGGATAATTGATCGCCTTCGATATAGAATACATCGTTATAGTCGTGACAAATGGAAGTTAAAGAGTTTTCTTCTTCTTCGTTTAAATGATCCGTCCGCAGTAAATTAGAAATAATTTTTAATCTCTCCGAATTATGATTTGCGCTTGTGTCTTTAATTTGATATAGATTAGATTTCGTATTAGTTACTGGAATTGGATTTAGTTGTACCTCTATTGAAGTTAATTTAATACTTTTTTCAGTGGTATTTAGTACAGATGTTAGAGCATATTTGTTGTTAAATACCTTGACAAGACTAGGACATAAATGAACACCTTCTAGAATATCTATCTCAGGGCAAATACCTTCTTGAATATTGTCATTGGAAATGTTTTGTTTTGATTATCGCTTCTGATCTAGGTTCTAATATTACTCGTTCATCTTCTTCATTCTTGGAAGAGATAGATTATGCCGATCTAATTTAAATTTGTAATCCTTATAATTAATGGAACAGTTAAATTTTCTTAAGAAATATGCGCCTATTAAACCATCATATGGTATAGGAAATTGATTTGGTACTACGTGGAACTTGTGTTGATAGGTATTTTTTCCTATAACAATATCGAAATATCCGTAGCATAGCGTTTTTGTGGAAGATTAGGGTTGTGATCTATACCTTTAAAGGCCTGAGCGGATTGGAGTGACGCGACTAAGCTAACGCGCACTGCGTGCCGCGCTCAAGTGCGCGTTACCCCATTTGAATACATGTATTTGATTCTGGTCGCGGCTCTGCGCTGCTCTGCGCGTCGCTCTAATCGGCGTTGGGCTTATTGCAATTATATTATCTTCATAGCAATCAGTGTCACCTCGTAACTTATTTAATTTGATTAGTGAAATGTCTGCACCTGAGTCAATTAGAGGGGAATTGTATTCGTTGGTGAGCTGATTGATATTAAGTAATATGAAACTTGCATTTGAATCGTTTATTGACGTGATTCGGCCTGTACTGTGAGGGCTTTCCTCGATTCGGCTTGTTGAAATCGAGGAGCCTGAGAGTTTAAATTCGAAGATGCCGAAGGTTGTGAATTTGGGTTATTATTTGCAGGATATCTTTGACTCCGATTTTTATTATTATATTCTCTTTTTCTACAATCCTGTATAACGTGACCATTCTTCTTGCAATAGTTACAGAACTTTGACTGATAATTACTACTATTTGCACTATTTGCACGAACTTGTTTTATGTCCGAATGATTTTTATAATTTGGATTGTACCTGTTACGATAATTAAATGTAGCATGTCCCGGTTTATTACAAAAGTTGCGCAATTTAGCGAACGCATTATTGACATTCTGATATTTATTAATTTCCGATTTTGATTTCAATTCTTGTTCCTCATTTAGTGCTAGAGCAATAGCGTCTTCTAATGAATCAAGTCTATGTGCCTTAACAATTAAAGCAATGTCTTTATGCAGTCCTGTTAAAAATACGTTCAATGCTTCACTTTTTAACAAGGCCACACAAGCTATATGCGCTTCATCAGAAAGACTATCGTCCAGAAAATTAATTAGCTTGACGTAATAATTTTCGATTTTGTTTGAAAAAGTACATTTCTCGGCATAAATATCTGATAAATGTCGTTTTAAATCCTTCCAACAATTGAAAGATCTATTTCGTACAATTGCTCGAGCATTATCTGTAGGCTTAGTTTCTATTACGGCGAATAACATATGTTTTTGATCTTCCCTAACTAATTCTACTGCTTTGTCGCAATTATCAATGAATTCGTGAAGTTTATTTTTTGTACCGTCGAATTTTATCAGGAGCTTTTCGGCTAGTTCAATTCCAATTTTGGACATGGTAGTTGTGGATGTGATTGTGTTGTTTGAAGAATTTAAGTGCAACGATGGATATATAAGTTTTCTTTTCACTTACAGTGTATTTGTGATTTGCATGACTTCCTTGAGTGGATTGCTGGTGTGGTTTTCCGCGTCCTGGGCCTCCTTGTTTTCCTTGCAGCTCTACGGCAGATACTTCGGAACATAGCGAGTTTTAAAGGATTTTAAATACACCTGTTGTTTACTATCATTGATTTTCACATAGAACGCAAACAGTTGTAATTGAAGTTTCAAGCTTATGAACTTACTAATTGCATCGGAAATTATTTGAGATGATTTGAACTTTATTGCTTCCAAAAATTTGAGGATGTCACTTTTTTAGATTCAGCAATTTTATAGACTGCTATTCGATTTTTTAAACTAGAAGTTGTTTTATAAACTTCCTCCCCCAAAGCGTGAGTGTTGACCGAGCAATGAAACTGTGGAATTCTTTAATTTAGATGTTGATGTTAGATTTGTATAGATGTAGATTTGAGTAACGTATAAGATTGCATATGAATACAAAGAAGCTAATTTGGCGCCGACTCCCAAACGTTAAATTTGATCCGTTCTAGGTAAGAAATAATGAAATAAAATAAATAAGAGATTATTTTTTTCTTTTTAGAGCAAAATTATTATATGCTGCTTTCTCGGTTGTGGCCCTTAATTGGAAGTCGGTTTAATTTTTTTTATTTCATACTTTTTACTATTCTGTTTGCGTTCATATTTTTAGATCTTAATGGGAAGAGCAACAAAGGCGGCCACCCGTATGAAAAAGAAATCGTAAATGAACATGTACATTGCACTTTTAATTCTTCGATTCCCTTGTCATTCAAAATTAACTTATTTGCTTTTCGCATAATCTATGAATAAATTAGATACCAATTTTGAATTGAATATATTTTATAATTAGAACAGGAGAAATAATAATACCGATTCGCCTGTCGTAAACGTCAATTTCTGTATTAATCTTTTTCTTTGAATAAATAGGATTACGACTTTGGATTTACTAAAATTGAAGTGTATATTTTTTTATTTCTGTCACCGAAACGTCAAATTATTTAATGCACAAATAAGATTTACATGAAATATTTTTGTTTTTTTAAGGCGACTCTGTTCTCGTAATGCTAGCGAACATATTTTTTCGACGGTAAAATTGTCTATAGTTTACTTTATGTGACCTCCGATAACAGATTAAATAAAAAAAAACACGACCAACCCCTATGACATAAGAAGACACTTTTAAGAATCCGTGCTTGTTGGGTTGCTAACACCGATATACCACTCATACAATAAGAAGTCGGTTATTGTTGGTTTCTTGTTATTATTAGCCTAGCACTAATTCGATATCGGATCAAATAAATAAAATGGGACCATTCTGGATGTACGCTCTATTAAATAATAATAATAATAATAATAATAATAATATTTATTTGTGCCAATAGAAAATTCCAAGGACACTAACTAACAAAAGAAAAAAAACGTGTATGATTACATATTAAATAATTACAATCAGCATAATTTATTGAAAAGATATCAACATAAACTGTTTCTGCGCATGTGCACATCCTAGTAATAGGAGAAAAGTGCATTACATTTGTCCTAAACGGAGAGATATAGAAACTAGATGTGTATCTTGATTGTCTCATAGGGACATGAAAAGGCACACATGATAACAAGTACGGGCAATCAATCTTATTATTAATAAGGTTATAAAGAAAAGTTGAACACGAGTTCATGTTTCGTGCCTGCAAAGAGGTAAAATTATGCGTTTGCAGAAGAACATTGTGATCAAAGTTTCTCACAGGATAGTTACTCGTTCTTCTAAATGTAAGATATTTCAGGAAGCGACGTTGTACCCGTTCCAACTTCAGTTGATGGCAAGTATAATGAGGATAAATGCACCCAGAATCATTAAAATCCATCAACCCGTTGAGTAGTTATGCGCGAAAAAACAAAACAAAAACATACACGACGAATTGATAACCTCCTGCTTTTTGAAAGTCGGTTAAAAAGAGAATAACGGGGAAATAAACTTCTTTCGATATTGCACAATATCGTGCAGCCGTACTTCTACCTTATTTAAATAATAATAACGAATAAGAATTAATGAACTATTCCGGAATCCTAGTTCAGCTACTTCACCCGTATTTTATTAAAAATATTCGAATTCGTTCGAAACTCCCGATTGCGCGAGGATTTAAAAAGAATTGAAACTAGCGGTACCTTTTTTTCTCATATTGCCTTTAATATGTGGCTTATACGGATTGTGAATTTGTATTTCTGATTTTATTGTGAGTGATAAAAATTACTTTTGTTCTTTTCCTAAATAAAATTGGTTGGAGTATACTGGGAAATATGATTCTATATAGAGTGATATATTCCAATCTAGTTGATCTGTGGCTAATATTACTACAATTTAACTTTTAGAATATACAAGAAGCAGGAGATTATATTATTATCATAAATGTACCGATTAAGGATAATAAACATATCACACAAAATTAAAACTAAATTCTAATACTCAAAATACTACAAATTCTAATATGAAGTCCAATCACCCCTAATTTATAATAATTTGATGTAACCTTCGCTGCAGTGATAAAACCAGATTTGAACATATATTTACGTCATGCAGGGTGTTTCTTGAACGGCATTATCCAGATTACCTCGAATTCTTAAATCTCGGCGTTGTATGTGATCCCAATGGTTTACAATTTGAACCCAGAGATTCTCGATTGTGTTTAGGTCCGGAGATTTAGGAGGCTATGCCCTAAATTCTACTTCCGGATGTTCTTCGCTCCTATTTTTAACTATCCTACTGGTATGCACCGCAAAATTATCTTGCTTTAACAAAATATGTTCATCGTTAGCATACGCTAATGGTAATATATAAGTATCAAGTAAATTTATATAGTATACGGATGTTAATCTTCCGTCTATCTTTATTAAATTCTCAGTACCATGGGAAGACATCCAACCCCAGTACGCTGCTGAAATTCGACCACTTTGTGTATGTGGACCAACATACTCCCTACTGATCTTACTTTTGCAGGCCTATATACTAATTTAAAAGAAGATTCGTTTGACCTAAAAGTTTATCACGCTAAGCACAACGTTTGTCCAGTATCTATATAAATTTCCAACTGCAAAATGGAACCTTAATTCTTCATGTGCAGCTGAAAGGTGTAATATTCGAACCGCTCTTCTTCGTTTTAATCCTGCTTCAACCGAACGATTTATAATGGTTTGTTTACAAACCGAAACACTGGTTTCCTACAGTACTTTCTTTGCTGTCAGAAAAGTATTATTTCTAAATGAATTTATAATTTGTCAATCTTCTTGCGGACTGATTTTCCTTCCTGCACGTCATAGTCGTCGCCGTCCTTCTATTCTAAATCGGTTTACATATATTTGTGCCATACTGTTCTGGAAAGTAAGTAAAGTTTGTTTCCGTAGAGAAGAGCACATTACGTCATATGCGTCATGAACTAAATTTTATGTTCGGTATATGTTACCATAGCGACCGACTAACGAAAGTCAGTGATGTAGAGCGCTTAAATGACGTCACATTCCGCGCATATTTTCATAACGTAATGTGCTCTTCTCTAAGGAAACAAACTCTATATCTACTAAATCTCATTGCCACGTAAATAAATATTACTAAATATTGATAATTATTAAAAAAGAAATTACAGTTAGTTGCACTAGTGTCCCAAAACAGCTTACTGGTATATTGCTTACAGCACTTATTTGTGTAAGAGACATCCCACTTTTCCATAATCCCACAATTTCATCTTTTTTCTCTGGTTATCTGACGTCTTCGCACTTCCATGACTTTGTAATTGAAAATAAAAACACTACATATTAATACTCCTGTAAATTTAAAACTTGTCTGACAAGAGCCTGACCTAAACTCATGTATTTCAAGGAAAAGAAAACAATTTATTTTCCAGTTCATATACAACTTATCAAGAAAGAAAATACCATTATTTCTTCTGTGACCAGTGTCATCGAGACTGAGAAAATTGTTGAGGAGGTCGGGGAGGAAAAAGCGTAAAAACAATATTATTTTATTTAACTTGCTTGAGAAAGGAACTGGAACTAGGGAGGAACGAGTTGCTGAGAATAGCGATGCTGTTTTATCGACGTTAGATAATTGCTTCGATAACATCAAACCAATGAGATTGGGTAGATCTGACCCAACGAAAACTGATGGAAGGAGACCAATTAAGAGCTGTGACAAACCGTGGAAATATAGAACACGCGGATTTGTATAGATAGAACTCCTCACCAGTTGGATTTGTACCGCAAGACTAAGAAGGAGTTGGATGACCGTAGGATGGCGGGCGAGGCAAACATTAGAATAAAATATATTAGAGATATTCCGCAGATTGTCCAGTCTATCTATGGCTGCGGAAAACTAGTACACTTCAACACAATTAACACCACGAACAGAACTTCTAGCATACGATTAAGAACTGAAACTAATGAATATTCTTCGACTAGTGTTGATGCTGATATCGTTTTACTTACTGCTAGATGGTAACATAGGGAACACTGAGTTGTTTGACTCTGTCTTCAGTGTATTTCGAGCTGACAGAGAGCTATCTTTAATTAATCGATCAACCGGTGGTGGTGTACTTTCTGCATTTACTGATGATTGTCATGTATTCCTGGTGGATGTTTCCGATCTTAAAGGTTTAAGCCCGAATATCGATATACTGTTATGCAAATGTAAGCTTGTTTATATTTCGATATTTATTGTCAATATTTATATACCTCCGGATGTTAAGATGGGTGATTTTGAAATGTTCCTTGATGCTTTGAGTCTGCATCTACTGAATGATTATTATGGGCGATATTAATACTTCGAAATTTAATATATCTAACTCGCAAGACAGAAAATCCATTACTTTAAAACATTTCATCGAAACTCTCAATTTGCACCAAATTAATTGTATAACCACTTCCCAGAACAGGATGCTTGATTTGGCATTTACTAACTTGGATTGCCTAGTGGAAATTGATAGGGATGCATCATCTTTAGTTCCCGAGGATTCGCTACATCCAGCTCTGTATTTAACTATTCAGTGGACGACTATGCCTAGGCTGGATAGTTTACCATCCAGCTGTAATTCACGATACAACTTCCGCTCTACTGATTTGTGGCTTTATCATCCGAGTTAAGAATATGTGACTGGTGTTTTCTCTCCGGATTCAGTGACTTTAGTTTGGCTGTAAATGCTTTCTATAAAACTTTTTATTCTATCGACCGTTTAAAAGGTTAAGACAGCTGCCGAAGAAGGAAGCCAAATACACTTACAATGTTTATCAAGGTCGAATAGAAACTGATATTGCAGATAACCCGAAGGTCTTCTGTAACTTTATTAATAACAGGCGCTCAGTGTCCAGAATTCTAGAACACGTGACTTATAAGAACGAAGAATTTACCCAACCAAAAATAATTGTGAACAAATTTGCTGATGAGTTCTCCAGGTCGTTCCGCGTGGGTGATACCGTGTCGTCAGTAGTGTTCGGTAATTATCCTTCTTTTGGTATCGGACGTATTGCGGAGAATGATGTAATATTTAGTGCCTCTAAACTTAAATCGGATGAGACTGCTAGTGATGATCGCATACCCTTTTTAATACTGCGTGACTATACTTCAGTTTTAGCGGAGCTATTAGCTGTTCTGTACAATTTGATTTTAGATTCAAATGTTTTCCCAAGCATCTGGAAAGTCAGTAAAATTATAACGATGTTTAAGAAGGACGATAGATCTAACATCGTTAATTATAGACCAATTAATATATTGTCCAATTTTGCTAAAGTGTTTGAACAAGTCTTATACTCTAAAATCTATAGGCAAATTAAACCTTTCTTATAATGTCATCAACATGAATACATATCTGGACGTTCCACAACTACAAATTTGGTCAGTATTACATAGTGTCTCTCATCGGCGATAGATGACTATCGACTACAGGTTGATGTCTTATACACAGACTTCTCTAAAGCTTTTGACTCCATAGATCACAATATTCTCCTTACAAAGCTAGATTGCTTTGGTTTCTGTCCTGCTCGGATTCGATTGATGTCATCATATTTTGACTGGCTACGTATTTTACAATGGATTTTCGTCCAAAATTTTTTCAATATCCTCTGGTGTGCTTCAGGGTTCAAACCTCGGACCTCTACTTTTTAATATATATATTAACGATTTACTAGACATATTAAATTGTGAATGCCGGGGGTATGCCGATGACCTTGAAATTTACAGCATCATCCGAACACACTTTGACTGTATCAAACTCCACGTCAATCTTTCTCTAGTCGAGGAGTGGTGTACTCACAATAAAATCCTATTGAATGTTTCGAAGTGTTCTACTCCCATGATTTACAATTACACTGCTAAGTCTGAAGTGCTGACTAGATTATCTGTGGTAAAAGATTTAGGTATACTTTTTGATTCCAAACTCACCTTCGATCTGCATGTCCCATCGATTTGTGCGTCAGCCTCAAAATCATTAGGGTTCCATGTCAGATCATGTAGAGGCTTCAATAATATTTCTGCAATCAAAATGTTGCATTATACGTTGGTGCACTCCAAGTTGGAGTATGCATCTTTAGTATGGTTTTCTAATTGCATATGTAGCATCTCTATCTTGCTGTCGTGGTAGATTTTTATTAAATTTGTTATCAAACAAAATAGATTATAATGATCCTATATAGGTTTCAATGTACCCGTCGTCAGCACTCTCTACTGCTATACATTTCGCTTGTCTAGAGCAAAAACAAATATATTGGTGAAGTCGTCTGTACAGGTTATGTGTAAAATCTTTGAAAAGTTTTACAATGATGGTCTTTTTTAAATTTATGTCTTGGTTTTGTGAACTTCATTATTTGAGTTTGAGCCTATTTCGAAGTTTAATTTTTTTGTTGTAATCAGGAAATTGGATTCTTTTTATTCTATTTACTTAGTTTGAGTATGTAATGAGTCTTATATAATACGCCATTCAATTCTTTGTTTGTTCTTTTATTTATTTTCAATATTGGTTGTCTTTTAATTATATGTATATATATATATATATATATATATTTATGATTTTGTATTACACCATGTATATTTAGTTACTGTCCTATAAATGGCAATTGCTGAAGGACCAATAAAGGTTATTATTATTATTATTATTATCATATGATATACCCTTTTATTTGGAGTAAAAGTAAGATAAAGCACTGCTTTTAGGAAACAACATTTTAAGGGGAGGTACCTGAGTAAACGGGGAGAAAAACAGGTAAACTTCGGGAATTTTTATCTCAAAAACAAATGTTTCGATTGGATCCAGCTTTCTTTTATTAGAAAATATGTCCATTGAGGTATGTTTAGGAATTTTTTAAAATAAATTCGCTGGCTGGAGGCGTCGCTTCGTTATTGTGGTCAGCGTCAGACGTGTTGTTCGTTGTCATGGTTTGTGGTGCCAAGTATTCCGGGCAGTTGGTTGATCCGAAACATGAAAACGCAACGGATTCTTGCAATATAATATACAAAGGAGTTCGCATCGTAGGATTTTTTGAAATTTTCATTTTTGACGGAATTGTGACCGCTTTAAGGCAACATTCGTTTTTCGTTCGTAATTTCCGACGATTTTGATTGCATAAAAAGGCAATGGTTTAATCAAATGAAAAACCCCTACATAGCGAACGAGAAAAACTATCGAAGAATATTGTATCCAAATTTGGACAAAATCGGACAAGCTGTTTTCGAGATACATCTGGCACCAACTTTGAGAACTATGTTTCGAGATAATCGCCTTTCAAAAGTGGGTAAACAAATGACGCTCTCGGCCATTGGGATGCTGCACGATCTTTCGGTAAATTCTCCGTATAATTTTAGCGATTGCGGAATTTCAACATGAAATGTTCACACAATGTTCTACGTACTTCGAACATTAAAACAAAAAGAAGTTAAAATCGATTTTTCAAAAAGTACAAACGATAGACCGAAGCCGATCCAAACCGACCGCGCGCTTGACGTTCTGCCGCCTTTTGCAGAATAGCCCACAACTTCTTCAATATTGCGAATTTCTGCATGAAATTTATACACAATATTATTTGAACTACAAACTACAAGAAAATAGAATTAAGAAAAATGGATTTTTAAATTTACTCAGGTACCTCTCCTCAATGAACGCTGACTATATTTTATGCTTAGTCAGAAAAATCCTACCCTTAATCCCATGAGAAGTCAATAAACAAACCGGATATTATATAACTCACGCATACAATAGAAAGTCTAAGATAGCTAAAATATTTCTAACTTTGCAAGCTAAAGCAAGCCGGTAGGATATCAAAGGCATATATGTATAGCTCACGCGGAATGTGAAGACACCTGGATGCGCAAAACGAACGACATCAAAGTTAAAGTACAACTTCAAACCATCGAACGCCGGGCCGGGCCGCCCGGCCCGGGCGTCGCCGGCTACAATCCATAGTACAATCTCTTTGCAAACGGGATACGGTCAGATATAGGAAATATTCCAATACTTTTATATATATATATATATATAGTATTTATATATATATAGTATTTTTATATATTTATAGTATTTTTATTATTACGCATGCAATTATGAAGTAAAATATATTTCAATAACAATAACCATAAACACACACCGACTTGTTTTTTAAACAAAGAAAAACACGTTACGAGGTTATGTTTACTATATCAATTCCATGCGATTGAATGTGCAGTTAACATAAAAATTAAGTATGGTATTATTTTGCCATTTGTAATGAGCAAATACTATTTAATGATTATAAATGTACAGTGATATAATTTTATTACTTCATTAAGTAAATGGTATTTTATAACGGTATAAAAACAAGTGAAATGTAATTTCTGAAATATTGGTATATTTATTTGGTCTACTGACAAAATAATCACTACATCTGTTTGTAATAAGTTTAAACGAATATTCAAATAATGAAGTTAACACTATTCATCACCTTCAGAATCATTATCTCAATCTTCATGTAAATTTATTAAAGTTTTCACAATAATCTAATGTCTAACATTTCTGCAAACTTTGAACCATTCAGCTACGGTAACAGAAGCAACATTTTCACACGTCAGCCGTTGCAGTTCTAATTTGAAGCTAACATTTCTTGATGCAACCATGCAACCCAATTCTTTACAATTCCCCAGGGTTTTTTGTAAGAGGTTTAGCTCTGGAGGATATGGTTGCAAACGAAGGAGAGTGTATCCATATGGAGCATCAACATTATAGTATACATATGTTGGTTTATGTATGTTAATTAAACAATATAATTCTGGTTTTGTTATGTTGCTTTCATATATGATGCTTCGCTCAATTAGCAACGCCATCATTTCGTCTTTTTTACTATTACTAGTAGGATGCTATAGAGCTAAAACATAGTAACTTGCATTATCCATAACTACAACTGATATAGGTGGTGAATTGGGAATACGGTGTTCTTGAAGGCATTTTTGATAGTTAATGAAATTCATCTCAATAAATCCGATAGATTAATCATCTTTAATTTGATTAAAGATGACTTTCACAGGCTGTTCAATCATCAAAGTTGTTTTATTGAATATTAAAGTAACACAAAAATAAAAAAGGAAACAATCTACAATCTGCATATTATAACTAGGTAATAATGGTAATAATATGTTTTTAATTACTCGAATGTGATGGATGAGCTTGCATGCTTTTCACTAGGTTTTCGATTCTCGGCTTTACCCCAGAAATGGCGCAGCGCAAAACGCTAGAAATATTAAGTGTATTTCTGTACTTATTTTTTATTGCTACAACAGCGGAAAATCCTCTTTCGCACAAATATGTACTGGAAAAGGGTAAATAGAATTGAAGTGATTTCTCTGCTATTTTGGGATAAGTTTTGAAATATTTTACCCAAAACAATGCTTTACCCATTTTGTTGAAATCGTATTTGGTAGCAGAGCTATTTTTAATTTCCAATGCTTCCTCCTGTAGCGTGTCTGGCAGCGCATCTTAACATGGAATGGATGCGTCGCTAATCGACAAACGTCATCATCACACGTGTTAGGAATGTAGCGATTGAACTCATTACTAAGGTACTGCAAATGATTTGAAATATTTGTTTTGGTTTCAACATCTTCAAAAACCTCCTTATAACCCAATTCTTCGGAAATACTGCATAATTTGGGAAAACAAGAGTAATTCGATGGCTCTGTTAATACCTTACGTTCCCAAAGCTGCAACATTTCAGTAAATGTCTTGATAACATCGCGATGGTAAATTATATTTCAGTCTCCACTCTGAAGTTTCAAGTTTAAAGTGTTCAACAAATCAAACATATCGGTTAAATAATCGAACGCAACTTGGGCGCATAGGCTTTTGAATTCGTCGTACAACTCACTTTGGTTTTCTAAAAATAGTGTTACTTCGTCACAAAGTTCGAACAATCTTGCCAGCATATTACCCTTAGAGAGCCAGCGCACCTCTGTATGAAATAATAATGTTTTATGCTCGGTTCCCAAATCTTCACAAAGCGCTCTAAAAAGTCGAGTATTTAAAGCATTCTTTTTATGGAATTTACAACTTTGATACATAATTTTAGTACTTTATTCAGTTCACTGGGTAGTGTCTTTGCTGCCAATGCTTGTCGATGTATCGCCGTAATATTGGGATTTTTTTCCTTAACCAGTAAATCCTGAACGGGATCCAAGCATTGCTGGAGCGCCATCTGTGCAGAAGCCTATCAACTTTTCCCACAAGAGCTTATGTTTGGCAAACAATTCAGAGACTGCAACCACCACATCAACAGCCTTTGTAGTTTTAACTACAACTACAGTAGAAACAATATTTCGTCTTGACTTGTTTCATTGTTACTATATTGTACGAAAACTAACAATTGAGAACATTGTGCAACGTCTATGGTCTCATCTAATTGTATTGAAAAAAATGGTGATTGTTTCACGGCGTCTACTACTTGATTTTTTATGTCTTCAGCCATGTCGTCAATGTGTCACAGTGTTGTCAGGAAGTGAAATGTGTTGCAATTTTTGCTTACTTTCTGGTCCAAGAACGATCTCAGCTGCTTTTAATATACATGGTTTGACAAGTGTTTCTCCAATTGTATGGCTTTTTTTTGTTTTGCAATGGGCAACGATATCTCATACGAAGTTTCAAGTACTTTTTGGTTTGACTCGGCAAAAGAACTAGTACTGTCCAATTTCATGAGTTTGAAAACCCCTGATCTATAGGATTTAGCCTGCGAGAGAATGAGATAGAATAGCCTCCATACTCTTGTTTACCAAGCGTTGTATATACAGCCATGGGACATAGAGCTACCACGTATTGTAGAGGTCAAAATAAGTCGAATGGACGCAATTTATATATATACCAAAATGTATCGTTTGTCCGTGAGAAGAGTTCAAAGTTTAATTAAAAAATCACGTTTTTGTACGCTGTTCAGAAATGCGCAAAACAAATTTAATGAAATTTGGAAAAAGTACATTTTAGAGGATTACCCTACTTTCCAGTAGTCAAAGAAACCGAAAGGAAATTGTAGAAGGGTGAAACCACCCTCACCCCCTGATAATGTTTTTAAATTATTTCTTAGGGGTGGTAATACGGTTCTAAGCCTTCTTTTAGCGGGAAGGCTTATTCATCATCTTCATTTTCTGACTCTTATAAAAACTCTGCATTTCGCATAGTTTCGAAGGAAAAAATATTTTTTCAAATACTGATCACCTACATTCTTAGTACAAGTTTAATAAAATTGTAATACAAAATTTACTTGGCGGTGGACACAAAGACAAAACTTTTGTTACAACAGGTGTTCAATGTGACCTCCACCTTCATTAATGCAGAGGTCAATTCGGCGTAAAAATTGAAATACACCCTTCTTAAAACATCGTCGTTATCTCCTAGTGCGTTTACAGCATTTTGAATTCTGTCCCACAGTTGTTCGGAATTATTAATTTGAACTTGGTACACTTGTGTTTTTAACGCTCCCCAGATGAAGAAGTCGCAAGGATTTAAATCTGGAGACCGCGGAGGCCATTGAATGGGTGCTTCTTGTCCCCTACCAATCCATCTACCCGCAAATTGTTCATTAAGATATTCTCTTACGGCACGTGCAAAATGAGGTGGTGCACCGTCGTGCATGAAGAACATGTTTCGACGCAAATTAAGGAACAAGTCTTCTGGCAAAATTTCTTGAAGGAAACGAATGTAATAAGCGCCATTTAAACAATCAGGTAATCGGAACGGCCCAACCAAAAAATTGAGAATAATTCCGGCCCAGTCATTAATTTTAAATTCTCATTGATATCTACCTTTAATAGGATGTGGATTTTAATCTGCATAAATATGCTCATTGTGTAGATTCGTTATGCCACCAAGTGTAAAACAGGACTCATCAGTAAACAGGATAGTGTGGAATCCGTTGTCGACTACTCAGCGCTCGTGAACAATTTGTGAAAAGTTTAAACATGAACCTTGATCAAGTGGTAATAACTCTTAGATTAGTTGTATGTGGAATGGACGAATTAATTGGTCGCTAAGAATCCGTCTTACAGTGCTTTTTGAAATCCCAGTCTATCGGTGCAATGTTCTGGTACTAGTCTCAGGATTGTTATCAATCATTTGAAGAACAGTTTCTTCCGCAATGGGTGTTCGGGCTTGTCGAGATCTTCCAGCGTTAATTTTGACTGGCTTCAACATTCCTGTTTCTCGAAGACGTCCTTCGATTCGGGTAAAAGTCTGCTCATTAAAAGGGAAATCCATATTTGATAGCTGCCAAAGTAATTGCAACAACAACAGAAATAGCAATTAAAGCAATAACGGTGATCGCGATGAAAAACAATACAAAAGCAGCTGAAAGCGAACAAATTATTGAAATTATTTACTGCCAACAATAAACTAGGACGATTATGAATTGGTTTCCTCTCGAAATCATGAGTTATGTCCTTGTGTCCACCGCCAAGTAAATTTTGTATTATAATTTTATTAAACCTGTACTAAGAATGTAGGTGATCAGTATTTGAGAAAACATTTTTCCCTTCGAAACTATGCGAAATATGGAGTTCTTATAAGAGTCAAAAAATGAAGATGATGAATAAGCCTTCCCGCTAAAAGAAGGCTTAGAACCGTATTACCACCCCTAAGAAATAATTTAAAAACATTATCAGGGGGTGAGGGTGGTTTTAACCCTTCTACAATTTCCTTTCAGTTTCTTTGATTACTAAAAGTAGGGTAATGCTCTAAAATGTACTTTTTCCAAATTTCATTAAATTTGATTCGCGCATTTCTAAATAGCGACCAAAAACGTTATTTTTAAAGTAAACTTTGAACTCTTCTCACGGACAAACGATACATTTTGGTATATAATAAATTGCGTCCCTTCGACTTATTTTGACCTCTACAATACGTAGTAGCTCTATGTCCCAGCAATTTTGGGACACGCTGTATGTATACTTGTTTACGCCTGCATATTGCCGAGCCGAACCAAGAGAAAATACTGTCAAGGGGACCATGAGACCTATTAACCACGGATTTCGATGGGGCTCAAATATGTTATAGACGGACTTAACCTTAGTATCTAGCTACTGGCTTTTTATGGTATGGCCCCTAGTTTTTGAGAAAGTCGATTTTGAAGTTTTATGTGTACTTTCTATACCTGTAATTTTACTCATGTTTCAAGTAAGCCAGCGGAGCGCAACGTCTAAGGTTCACGACTGCTAGTCTAGTGATGCGTGTTCAAATCATTAGCTGTCATATAATATGGAACAAAATAACATAATTCTAATATAAATAAATATAAATAAAACTCAGCCTATAATATGAATTAATCTTCAGAAACGACAATGTGTTATCGTGTAGAACTGTTGACTACAAAATCACGATAACCTGTTCTGTTGCAACCGTTATTTCAAAATAACAATAACGGTCGAAACTGTTATTTAAAATAAATAAAATTTATTTAAAATAACGATTTTTCCATCACTACTTGCTTTGGTCCAAGTGTTCTGTGTGTATGTTTGTACCTGTGTTAGTACATGTGTCGTGTGTGCGCGCCTGCGTATTACAAAGCTTTAGTACCAATATTATAATAAATATACTCTAAAATTATCCCACATCTGATACTGCATTGGTCTCATTCTCTCGCAGTTTACTTTTATGGAGGTTTCACTTCTACTGCGTATGAACTGCACACATAATTTTTTATTCATTGCCTTACAAATGCACGTCAAATAAAGAATTTTTTCAAGCTATCCCATAAGTGGACATCTTCAATAGCCGGATGAAAACACTGGGACTATGATTGTCCGCTTATGAGAGCTTTCACTGTATATGTATATATATATATATATGTATATATATATATATATATATATATATATATATGTATATATACTATCTAAACAATCGATTTACAAATCCTGTTATTCTTACAGGTCTGGAGCGTTTGTAGTGAATATGAATGGAAATGTGTTTTTAGATATGTGTGATTAAATTTTCATCCAGTGACACCAAATCTCTCTGACTGACAAACTATTAATATCAAAAGTATATGCGACTAGGTGACCCGGCAAACTTCGTTTTGCCCAAAAATTTTTCGACTTTTCTTTTTTCCTAAACCTTCGTGTAGCAATTACGAACAAACCTGCAGAAGGAAGTATCCAATTTGGTCCAGTCGTTTTCAAGTTGTAAACATCCGATCATTTTTTATTTATACAGATGAAGGTATGATATGTGATGTTAAATACTTCTTTTCCATGGAAACATAGATTTCTCACTATCTTCAGTAGTTGCCTAACTTTGCATTTAGGTAGTGGGCAATTTTGGTCTGAAAAACGATTCGCGGTTAAAATTTTTGAGAACGTATCTCCATAGTATCGAATGCTACTCGTATTTAAACATTAACTATACATTTATACCAATATATTTCCCTCCAGTATTCGCGCCACTTTTTAGGAACATATACTCCGAGATCACAAATCTTATGAAACTGTCTTGTACCTCTTCATATATTAACACTAATTTCACGAATACTTATTAGCCTACCATCTTTCAGTAGATTCTCTACGGCACCAACGTTTCTTTCATTTACGGAGGTGCTCGCGTGTCCATGACGAATCGTCTGTATTATGTTGCGATACCTTTTGTTCGTCTAAAATTAACAAATGTAGTGTAGAATATTTAATTTTTGATGAAATAAAAATTTGTAAGTTTCATTTTACAGGTAAACATTCACTTGCAAATACGAATAACTTTCTGTTCTTTCGTAAATCTAGATGTACCCTACTATTATTTATAGGTATGATATTTTCTGAATATTTAACAACGTAATTATATAAATAAAAATATTGGCACTCTAATTCTTTTATATATTTTATTTGCAATACAATCTAATTATACAAGAAAATCTGATCTCAGTGTTATATGGATTCCTGTAGGGTACGATAATTTTCCAGATGATACTCGTAGAAATAAACACAGTTGTGACCCTATCTCTCGAGCAGGAAAAGTATTATCGTTTGTCAATTGCAGACCGATATACTGTACTGCCGAGTCCAAACAAGAACGAAACTAATTAGTCTACAGTTGCAATCTGCGATTGACAAAGCTTAATTCTCCTCGCGGATTATTAGCATATGCAAATTGTACTTACTTACTCCAGATTTTGTTTTATTAGCCCTACAATCAATAACCAAAAAATATACGTTAGTCAATAACCGGGTACCCCGATACCCCTATGCAGTTTTTTGCACTTTTATAATAAAAGTTGTGGTTTTAAGTTCAATAATATGTAGATAGTGTTTCCTTTCATATATTAAGGTATATGTAAACAATTTTGTTGAATAAATTTACGAAAGTTTTTTGCTTTTAGTTGCTACGTTTAACTTAGTCTTCTGTAGTTAGCGACAGAAGACTAAGGCTAAGGTTTAGGCCAATATACTTCTGTCGCTAAGCCAAATAAAATGTAACTATAGCGAGAAGTCTCTTCTGCATTCACACAGTATTTTTTGTTCTACTTTGATAACGGTACTTCCTTTTAAATTGTTTACTATAAGCCTTTGCCTGTTGTTCTTATAATTTTAAAAAGAATGTAAGAGTGGTAAGTTATGTAGAAAAACAAATTAAACTTGTACGGGTACAGCGGTACGGGTGTTTGACTCGCGCAGGTGTCGAATGTAAAACCATTTTAAATAAAATTTTAACCAATAATATACAGGGTGGCCCACCACCAGCGCCTCGGACTGTAGCTCCCAAACTAATAATTTTTTTTTTAATCTTTTTTGATAAGATGGTGTACGTTTATAATAGCCATAATTAGAAAATATTTTCATTGATACAGGTTGCCCCAACAAAGCGCTAAGTATCAAAGTTATGCTTTTTAAGTGGAACAGCATATATTTTTTGCTTTTTTCGAATTTAATAGAAAAAATAAAGGTGAGTTACTTCAATGTTCCACATACCTATCGTTAGCCGTTTTCGAAGTATTTGAGGCTACTTAATTTCAGGTATGTTATTTTATAGTAATGTACAGGCTGATTCCATAGACCGGCTTTATTTGTCTCAACTTCGATAGTGAATATTTTTGTTATTTCAAATGAAACACCCTGTATATTTTCAGACTCGGAGAAAGGTTTTTCAATTCCTACCCAAACTGTATTAGGTTTCCCTATACCTATCTCTTGTGATTTCGCAGATATTTGAAGATATTTTAAATTTTACCTAGATTGAAATTAAATCAAAGCTGCTGAGTATGGAAATGCAATTGTTTTTTATTTCAATGATCTGAAAAAGTTGCTAATGAAACACATATGCCTTTAAATGATAAGTATTATAATAAATGTTCCACATGATCGCCATTTTACGCTATGTATTGTATTCTTTCATTAATTGTAATCCCTTCGTACATATTTTAATAATTTTTGCGTTCCTCATAGTTAAAAGACAGCCTACTACTAGATACAGCAATTAAATTGTCATAATGACATACCTTCTAAATCTCAGCACAATTTTACTTTTGTTTAGTATACTTTATTCTTTGATAATGGTACATAACTACTATTAGAAAAATTTAAAAAGAACTTGTGAAATAATTGAAGTGTTATTTTCTTTTATTTGAGATATTTTTACAATGATGGATTTGTCTATCCTAGAACGAGTGGATATGATTTTGACCATAGGTAAATGTCATGAAAACTGTTTTCTGGCTGGCAGAGTTTATGCGCAAAAGTATCCTGAACGAAGACATCCTGAAAAGCGGGCTTTTGAAAGACTTTTCGCAAGGTTTCGAGAGACAGGTAATACTTCCTACTCTAAACGAAAAAGAAGGAAATCAGTCGTTGACAACGAGGAAAGTGAATTTCTAGTGTTAGGATCAATTGCTGAAAATCCTAGTACCAGTTCACGGAAGATTACCCAAGAAACCGATATAAGTAGATCTAGTGTACAGAGGATCATAAAAACACAATCATCGATTGGAATTTTGCTTGTGGGCTCTGGATCGTGTTGGAGAAGAGGAGGATTTTTCTGAATATATTTTATTAACTGATGAATCTACCTTCCATAATAATGGATTAGTATGTAGACATAATTTTCATTATTATGATACAGAAAATCTACACATATTTAATACTGTTGATTACAAAAATTGCTGGAGTTTAAACGTCTATGCGGGAATTATTGGTGAGTATGTTATTGGACCTTACTTTTTTGAAGAACGATTGAATGGGCACCGTCTTTTACAATTTTCACAAGGAGATTTCTGGACTCTTTTAGAAGATGTTCCCTTATTTACAAGAGGCAAAATGTGGCTGCAGTTAGACGGGGCTCCTGCACATTTCCACGTAGATGTTAGAAACTATTTAAATTTAATGTTCCCAAATAAGTGGATTGGAACACAAGGACCCTGTAAATGGCCACCCAGGTTACCCGATTTAACTTGCATAGATTTTTTCTTATGGGGATATGTAAAAAGTATTGTGTACAATTCGACACCAACTACGCCGGATGATATGAAAATCAGAATAACAAATGCATTTGCTACCATTACCCCGGAAATGTTAAGAAGAGTTAGAAGATCGTTTGAAGAGAGAATTGGAATATGCATAAATGAAAATGGCGATCATGTAGAACATTTATTATAATACTTATCATTTAAAGGCATATGTGTTTCATTGGTAACTTTTTCAAATCGTTGAAATAAAAAACAATTGCATTTCCAAATTCAGCAGCTTCGATTTAATTTCAATCTAGGTAAAAATTAAAATATCTTCAAATATCTTCGAAATCACAAGAGATAGGTGTAGGGAAACCTAATACAGTTTGGGTAGGAATTGAAAAACTTTTCTCCGAGTCTGAAAATATACAGGGTGTTCCATTTGAAATAACAAAGTTATACACTATTAAAGTTGAGACAAATAAAGCCGGTCTATGGAATCACCCCTGTACATTATTGTAAAATTACATACCTGAAAATAAGTAGCCCAAGATATACCAAATCAAGGCTAAAAACATGATTTGAAAATTTCAATTAGTTTGTCTGTTATGTTCATTTTCAAAACATCTTACTTTTTTCGAAAAACCTCAAATACTTCGAAAACGGTGTATAGGTATATAGATCATCGAAGTAACTTACCTTTATTTTTCCTATACAATTCGAAAAAGTAAAAAATGTATATTGTTGCATTTAAAAGAACATAACTTTGATACTTAGCGCTTTGTTGGAGCACCCTGTATAAACGACAATATTTTCTAATTATAGCCATTATAAACGTACACCATCTTATCAAAAAGATTTAAAGAAAAATTATTAGTTCGGGAGCTACAGTCCGAGGCGCTGGTGGTGGGCCACCCTATAAATATTTTTTCTTTTTTATTGTCTTCAAAGACTTCAATAGCGACGATTTCAAGTTTCATAGCCATATTTTCATTATTACAAAAATGCGAGCGTTTTTAATTTGAAAAAGTTACCCGGGTACCCGGTTATTGACCGTAGGGTTAAGATTTTGACCCTTGAAAATAGTTTACTAAACCTATTTCTTTCAAACATCTGTAATGTTTAACACGAACCTGCGACTATAAGGCACAAAGAAATCATGTTAAGCGTAAGATACCAGGAGGATATCTGTTGCTCTCTACACTCATTCCAATCCCGTTGTAGGCTTTGATAAAGCAAACTAGTGATACAAAAATGCAGAACCGATACATCCTTTTATATGCATACACTAACCTTTTATGTGATTTAAATTTGCAACTTATTTTACTTATCCAGATGCGTCTTATACCATGGGTTTAGAGATATACTTGCAACTATTTTTTGTATATATGAAGCATAACTACCTAATTTGTTTCAGAAGCCCCGGTAGAGATAGGTTGGGTACTAACGCTCACCGTTGTATCTGTGTTATCGGCCATAATAGGCGCAGTTATAATGGTAATAGTCTTTCAATGTAGACGGTAAGCAGTACACATGTAGATAATAACTCAGTCACCTCTAATAATTATAATTGTTTATTATAGGGTGCAATGCTTTAGAGAACATGGTGAGTTTGCAAATGCTACATATATTTTACTTTAATCGCGGTTAACCTGACATGATTTGATTTACACCCTAATTTAAATGAATTGAGATTTATTAAAAATAATTAGCTATTATTGATAATATACGTAAAAGTTTCCACTGTATCTTTACCAATATATTTAAGTAAAAAATTCGTAATTCCATCAATGCCACATGACTTTCTGTTTTTCAATGATGCTATGACGCAGGTGACATCTTACGAACAAACAGGTCTGAACACAAACGTATTGGCACATACAATAGGATGTGAAATCAACATGTTTACTTCCATGTTTTACCATTTTGACACCGGGAGAAGATACATTCATACACCATATTAGGGTAGAACTAAAATCTCCAAATATCTGGTCCACATCATTATAGTGGAACATAGAAGTCCAATCATGCGCCTGTAGTAAAGATTTTAATCTGCTCATACATTGTACATCAAAGATTTTATGTGTGACCGCATCAGGGCAAGTGTCCACCTCATTTGGGGACCTTAAAAGATGATACCATATTAGCTACTATGTTAGTTGTCATGTAGCCTATTGCTGTTATTGATGTTTTACCATTTTTATCCGTATATATTCTTCTAGGTTCTTCCAGTGTATATTTTAAATCAAAACAATTGAAAATGTCCATTAAAATGTTAAAATGTTTCGATGGTCTCAATGAATCTATCTTGAAATCACCACAGAGAACCAGCTTATTGCAATACTCTTTAAGTTTTTCCAAACATACCATCAAATTATAAAAAAAAAAAGAAATTCAAGACAACCGTCTGGACTTCTGTAATAGCTGTATATCGAGTATACAGCTCAAAGTCTTGTTCATTACTCAGTTTAATTACACAAGCCGATGCTTTTGCTTATCCAAGCGCGTGAATACACGATATACACGATGGAAAAAGAGAAAAATAACCATCTTCCATTCCTCGATATCTTACTAATTAGGAATAACACCTATTTGGATATATATATATATATATATATATATATATATATATATATCCAAATAGGTGGATAAACAAGCCCAAATATTCGTTAAATTACCATTCCATTATTGCACCTAGGACCTCCCCAAAGTTTTCGAACAATTCAATCTACAGGTAGTATATAAACCTGTTAATTCATTACGTAATCTCTTGGGAAACGCAAAGGATAAGTTTGAATTAAATAAAAATCACGTATATAGGAAAACGGTGGAATGTGACATGAAATACATTGGATAAACAAAGCCATCAATCTTAACACGATAGAAAGAACACATTGCCCATTTTTGGTTCAACAGGCCTGAAAAATCAAGTGTGGCCCAACATATCTTGGACAAAGAAATAACAAGTTTGAAATTAATTAAGGCGGTAGAAAATAACTGGGAACTAGGTAGCTAGGAAAGTATATAAATTTATAAAAACAGAAAGAGAATTATGAACGCAGAGGGAGGACCTAGGATTAGTATAAATACATAGTTTTTATAATGGGAGTTCACTGTCAACAGTATTGTGGTGTGTTTTGCGCTGGCGTTCAGTGTGCGGTGTTCATTGTGTACGGCTTTAGAGTTATACAGTGCCTATTGCGTGGTGCCCGTCTTAGGGCGGCAGGCAAAGATACAACTTACACGAAATAAACTTTTCCAAACTAAATTTTAATACTGTTAATTTCAATCTTCAGTGCTTCAATCTCTTCTGTCCAGATATTTACCACTTATTTGAGTATGTTATTAGTACTATATAATCTGCATACATTTATGCTTCTAGTATGATTAATTGTAGATTCTCATATCAAAGAGTATATACCCTATTCTTTCAAACGCAGTAGGAGATAAGCCGTATAGCTGCTAAAGAAAACAATAAAACCGTAGAAGGAAAATTGAATAATACGATGAGGATGATGGACATGATGAACGAAGATATTAAAGAAATAAGAGGACTAACTGACCTATAAAATTAAGTTAAGTGTTTCATGAAGTAACTTGAAGTAGAAATAAAAGAAACTAATAAAATTGGTAAAAGGATATGTTTAGTAAAGTTGGAAAGCAACGGGATAAGTGGATGGTTATGACAACCAAGCCAAACTTTAAGATATGGACGGCAAGAGGATCTACGTAAGCAATAATCTCACAAACATAGGAAGAAATACAAAACGTTATGAAACATCAAGCAAAAACAGAGCAAAGGGGGGTAGAAGAGTTAAAATTGTATATCAAAAATTAATACTAGAGAATGAACTAGAGAATGAACTAGAGAATGAACTAGAGAATGAACTAGAGAATGAACTAGAGAATGAAGAAAGGATGGGTGACATTCAGACGCAAACAAAAAACTAACGACAGAAAACGAGGACAAAAGAACACCAGATGACCATACCAGAGAAAGCTAATAATAATAATAATAATAATAATAATAGCTTTATTGTCCAACAGCTAACCATTTACAGGACAAATTACTGAACATACATAGGTACATTATTAAAGATACATAATTACAAATATTATCATGTGCGTGTAAATGAAATGAAATATGATTAAAAAAAGTTAAACTAATAAAATTGATTAATTGTATTGTAGAAAATATCGGCATATAATACATCTGCAATACGATCCATTGATGTAATAGGAGATGAATGGAGGAACAGATTCGTTCTAGGGAAGGGTAATGCAAATGTAGGAGAGGAACAAGAGGAAATACGGGGTACAAGAAAATTAATACGGGAAAGTAAATCAGGAGAGTCAATTAAGCCTGATAAATCTGGCACTACGAATTTCTCTGCGCTGTCCCAAGGACCGGACACCATGTCTTTGCAAAAGCAGTCCATAATCCATGCCACGCTCCGACTATATACCATCCACTTTAAAGGATAAGTGTTTCAAAAATCACCTTTGTATCTTTTCTAAGGATCATTGTACGTAAATATAGTGTGGCGACCAGACAGGCGAAGCATATTTCAACTTTGTCACCACAAAAACGAAGAACATAGTTTTCAGTAAGGATGTATTATGAAAAAACTTGTAGGTGCGTAAAACCAATTCCAAAGTCTTTGACGCAGAAATGCAAATATTGTTAATATGAGTAGCAAAGCTTGAGCGGGAATCAAAGAAGACCCCCAGATCTTTAACAATATCAAGTTTTTAAGAGTAGAGTTATTAATATTATAAATAGAATTAATGAAATTAATTTTTCTTGTAAAGGAGACAAAGCAGCACTTATTGACATTCAATTTTAATTTATGTGTAGAACACCACCGACCAATCAAATCCAAATCGTGTTGCAGGCGATTGACATCATCCCAAGTTGCAATAGGTAGATATATTTTCAGATCATCCGCATAAGCAAGTACCGGACAAGTTATAGATGTTAACAAATCGTTAATAACTAATATGAATAAGAGAAGTCCCAAATGTGATCCTGACGTGGGCAGAAATTCGAATGATTTAAATCCATTATATAAAACATACTGAGATCTGTTGCTTATATAAGATTTTATAAGCAATAATAAGGAAGTGCTCAAGCCTAAAGACGATAATTTGGCAAGTAGAATTCCGTGGTCGATAATATCAAAGGCACTACTAAAGTCCGTGTAAATGACGTCGACTTGGCCACGAGCATCAAGTACCTCGCCAATATGTTGACAAATCGACACAAGGTTCGTAACTGTAGATCTCCCGGGAACAAAGCCGTGCTGATAATGTGAGATGTATGATTTAGTTTTGTAACATGAGTATATGATACTTTAAAAAATTTTAGCAAAGTTAGACAATATAGATATAGGTCTATAATTATCCACGTGTGTATTATCGCCCTTTTTAAATACGGGGCTTATTCTTGCACGCTTCCCAGCGGTCGGAAAAGTAAACGTTTTAATTACTAAGTTTATAATGAAAGTCAATGGTCTTCCAAATGTAATCCTTGCATCGTGCAAAAGACAGCTCGGAATCAAATCATCGCCCGAAATATGTCTCTGTGGGAACCCGGCCATTAACCTGACCATCTCCTCCGTAACAGGTAATAATGTAAAAGGAACATGATTGGAATGTTCGTTATTTAAACAAGAATCAGTGGTGGTAATATGTATAGACGAGAACACATTGGCAAATGCATCAACTATGTCTTGCGGTGATTCCAGACGGGTATCATTACGAAATAAAACTTTAGGAATGCGTGTAGTCCCTTGCTTGGCACGAATATATTGAAATACATTTTTTGGGTCGATCTTTATAGATTCCTCAACCTGTGCGAGATTAGTGTTGTAGGCCAAAGCAATATCAGTCTTGCAAATACTTCTAGCTCTTCTAAATTCATTATAAAAGTAATTATTGTGTGTAGATTTCCATTTACGCCGATAGTATTCCTTCAATATCAAGTTAGTAACTATATCATTAGAAAACCACGCTGGATATTTCTGGAGGTGGATGAAAATTTAGAAACTGATTTATCCAAAAACCAGTAAGTTTCCAAGAAAGACCAATCAGCATTTAAAAGATCATTACAAAGCTGATGAAAATTTGCTTTACGAAAATTATACCGAATGTTTGTGTTAGAAGGAAACATAGTTGGGTTGTTAAAAGACACAGAAAACGGCAAGGAAATAGATAATGGTGGATGATACATATCAGCGGGAACAAGTGGAAAATTTTCAAGTGAAACAACAATATCAGAATTGAAATTTTCTGTAACAAGGTCAAGAACTCGATTATTACAATTAGTAATATTATTAAATTGTATTAAATTAAGAAGACCACAAAAATATTTGAAGGTGCAACATTTGGCGCAGGACAAGGGATTGATTACAAACTTTAGCAAATTGAAATCGCCAATTAAAAGCACTCGTTTATCAAACAAAACAGTTTCCAAAATATCAAAAATAGTTCGAAATCCTGATGGGGAATATTAGGTGGAATATATACAGATATAAGATATAAGATAAAAGAACATTGAATTAAGTTTACAATTACAAATAACTAAATCAATTAAAGGAACAACAGAAGAAATTAAACTAGTATCAATAATCTCAAATAACATTTCTTCCGAGAAGGCAATAAAAACACCACCACCCGTAGATCGATTAATTACTAGAAATTGTCTGTCACATCGGAGAACACTATGTGGAGGTAACAATTCAGAATTGGAAATCGGATGATCAAGCCAACTTTCAATAATCACAATTATATCATAATGAGACTCACAAACAGCCTTAAAAATGAATGAGTTTTTGTTCTCAAACCACGGGCATTCTGGTGGTAAACATCAAGTGCAATAGGATTACCGTTGGAGCTACTTAGTTTAAAGAACTTACAATTGTAGGTATACCTTTAATATAGTTAATTTTTCAATTTGATTCGCCATTCTTCAAACGATTGTTTAATTCAGCCTTAGCATTTTTATGGATTTGTAGCTGCATTGGTGTACGATCACGATATATAGATAATTTCGAAAACCTCGGCATAGTTCTACGATGGGTACAGAAGAATCAGAAGAAAACGAAATTCTGATTGGAGGAGAGCGATTAGCAAGGGAGGCATCGAATCGACCGAGTCTGGAAACCTTTAGATTAGTGTCATTAATTTCTAACGAGGAAAAATGTCACTTATCATGCCAACGTCAACAGCAATCTGCTCGTTATTATTCTTGCACGCTATCTCAGTTGACCCAAACATAACAATGTTATTCTTACGCTGATCGCGGTCCTGAACCTCTCGAATGATACTGACTCCCTCAGAACCCAACATCATCCTGAAGCGCAGCTAAGATAGATTTTAGACTATTCAAGTCATTACCGTACTTCAAACAGCTTTTACATGCCCACGTAGTACCAGAATTCAAATGAATTTTACGCGCTTCCGAAGTTGAGATGTCAACACACTCATCAGCAACTCTGCAGCAAGTACACTAATATGAGTAAGGAAAATTATTGAAGAGTGAGTATATGGAATGCGAGAGGTATAATCGAAACTAAAATACTAGCGATAACAGAAACTAAGAAGAAAGGAGCAGAATACATGGAATTTAATGATTTATAAAGATTTACAGTGGAGTCGAGAGAGAGGAATGGGGGTAGATTGGGTGTGGGGCGTTTAGTTAAAAAGGAAAATATAAACAAAGTGAAAGAGTGGGAAGCCACAACAGATTCCTCAAAATAGAATATGGAATTAATAGTTTATAAACACACTGATAGTAATCTGCGGACCAGATAAAGGAGCAAATGAACAAAAATTAGACCAGTACTGGAAAAAACATACAAGGTTTTAAATGGTCATGTGGGAAATAATCCAAATGTAACAGCTAAATGGATGGAAGAATACGGAGCAAGAGAGGTAAACAGTAATAGGAAAGAATCAGAGAATACTGCATTCTAAACGAAATGATCGTGGCAAATACAATGTTTAAGTACAAATACATAAGGGAAATCCAAAGTTGAAGAAACAAAGAAATGAATATAAGTAGTGATCACTTTTTGGTGAAAGCCAAAGTAGTTATCGAGGAAAATATAAACAAGATGGAGAAAATAAGGAAAACAAAGAAAATGGAATATGAAAATATAAAAATATATATAACCTAAAAAAGTATGGCGTGAGCATGAAATAGTAAATAGCTATTCTAGGAAGGAGAGGAAACGATGGAAAACATGAATTTGCAAGAACTATGGAATGAGTAAGAAAGCATAACTAGGCTGTAGTTGCTGAGAGTTATGGAGCAACTAAAGATACAAACGGAAGAAAACGACCAACATATTGGAGTAAGGATATAAAACAAAGTAAAACTAAAGAACGAGGTGTGGTAATCATACAACAGGTACAATAAGTGAGAAGTACCAACATTACAAAAGTCAAAGTCGTAAAAGAAGCCAAGAATCGTAAAATTTTGAAAGAATGGAGCACAACGCGCGAGAAAGGTCAAAATGCTTTATACAACTAAAAATTTAAGGCAGGCTAAGAAATACCCAGTAATAAATGTGAAATCTAAGAAAGGAAGTATACTAATTCAAGAAAAACAAAACACAAACAGCAAGACGAGGTAGCAGCAGAAACAGAAGATTGATTTAGAGAAGCTCTTCGGTGTTTGAAAGTATGATCATCAGTATTAAAATCAGGGAAGGGTTATACAAATTGATCGATACAGCTTCGGACTGAGTAAATCCAATTCCCTTCACGAACCTGTCTTTCACTTCGATAGTGCACCATTGAAATAAACGCATCTTGCTCCGATGTAAACACTATTGCTAAAGATCTTACCACCTATGTCCATTTTTGGTTTTTGATATCAACACTTCTTAGTGATTTCTTAAAATAACTTGTACCTACTGAAATGCGACCAATACGAAGATAATGAAAATAGAAATAACAAAAACTAATCTGTTAATTTGATTGAGCCTACTACTTGTCAAAAAAGAAAAAACTGAAAATACCAATTTTACAACATACAAGACAACTAATATTACAATGGTGGTGTGTTTCGTTCTTTACTAAATTCTCTGTATATCCAAAATAAGAAAATCCCATATGTAGAACATGTCAAATATTAAAGTTCACAGTGGAGGAAAGAGGCAACATAAAGAAATAAATAAACAACAGGATAAACAATAAATCTGTACAGAACACTAGGTAACTCCTTCGTCAATAGGAAAGAGATGTCAAGAAGGACGAAAGCGTGGGTATGTGAATTTTGGCACCAATTTTGATATACTTATAAAGAAACATAAACAGAAATAGATACCTATGGGATGAAGGGTTAAAAAACGAACGAGACGAAGATTTGGTACGATACCATGCAAGCACCTAAAATAAGCGAAACGGTAACCGACGGAACTAACAAAACCTCCACAACACGGATCTGATCGCGTAAACGAATCAGAGTGGAAACAATACCGATGACGTCACAATTCGAACCGTTGGCTACGACACAGCTAGAAATTCCTTTTGAAATGGGTAGACCTAGATTATATAAAATCGCGCAACCCTGCTCTCCTGCAATTGTTCTGGAAGCACCACTATCAAGTAATCCTAGCATAGGTTTATGCAAAATGGACACGGAAACATACGGACGCTCGTCGTTCCGAGCACTGGCTAAAATAAAGTTCAAAATTGCCAAGTGTTCTGGGTTCATCGGTTTATTGGAGTTTCCTCGCCTCGTCATACGACCGCCTAACGAGACCTGCGTTCGTTTCCTCGAACAACTACTACAATTTGCTTTCGTTACATTCGGTTTACCACATCCATAACAATGCTTTTTCGGCGGAGCACTACATTGAGATAACCTATGACCTCTACCACAATTCCGACAAGTTATTTCGGGTCTAGGATTAGGTTCGGTATTTATGGTCGCTAAATTTGAGTCCACCTGTATATACGCGCGATCAGGTTCAATGGTTCTATTTCGATTTGGTGGTGGTGCAAATGATTCTACGGAAACACGCCTAGCCTACAATTTGCGACATAATTGATAATAATTGATGAACCGAAGTAATTTCTATTAATCCTAATTGCGATTGATAGAATGACAAGATATTTCGCAAAATATACGGAGCTGAACAGATTCCGGAACTGGAGTACTAAATCGTTCAAATAAATTCGACATCACTGATACATAAATACCTATCGACTCATTTTGACCTTGTGTCTATCGTTTAACCTCATCCAGCAATCTATTGTCATAATCTACAGGTAAAAATTCGGTTCGAAGACCAGTAATTAACTCCTTCCAACTGGAAAAAAGTATTTTATTTGTTCGATACCAGATGAAAACTTTATCCGAAAATAGTTCTAATGCCGATGTAAATAATTGTTCCTTGGTGATACCCCGTGCAACACTTGTTTCGTCCACTCGCTCCAAAAATGCACTTAAGGAAGTATGGCGATTATACCCAGAATAAACTAAATTCCATTTGAAAATCGGGACCGGATGAATTGTGGGTCGAGATGGATCGACAGAAGGTTGTGGTATGTTCGGAATTAGAACTGAAGGTTCGCTATCCGTATCAGAATTGTCGGAAGTATTTACCGGTACATGTGAGCCCATTGCTGTAGAAGCCCGCTGAAATTGTTTAGCCTTCGCACGTAATTCCGTCGAGAGCGTGATTAAACGTACCAATAAAGCAGACCGGTAGCCGTTTCATTCGCCGTAACCGATTGACTTCGATTAGCACGACCGATAGCATGTGCAAGCTTAGCAGAGTAGTTTAAATGCAACGTTGATGACAACGTATCCGAAAAAATTACTAATGGTGTCACGAAGTTCGTCAATATTGCCTTGTAGAGCTCTAAGATCTTCTTCGAAAGTGTATGGGTAAGGTACGGACACAAAATGCGAGGACCGTTCAAGTCGTCGCAACGCACGAAGGTTTTTGCGCATAATCTCAACCGTCGATTCCTCATTAACACCCCTAATTCTTAATGCATACACCAATTCTTCCTTATATAAACGATTAATATCAATTTTGGGTTCCATCTTAATTCAAATTCCTATAAACTTCTCAACAAGAAAAAAAAAGGAAAACGAGAAAAACCTTAACATTCTCTCCTCCGGATAACTTCCCGATACCTAAATTCAAACTAATGATACAATGGGGAATATCGTAAAGGGCGATAAAAAAACTTGAAGTTGACCGAGAAGATGAAACGATACGTGTAAATCGAACAAGTTCTTAGAAGAAAATTCGCAAAAGTGTATTTCACATGGAAGTTTAGAAACGGTTTACCAAGACAAAGCCGGATGACGGTGTTTCTTTTTATGGGCCCAGGTTGGGCGCCAAAATTCTTATTACGTCGTGTATTGACGCCACCGTCTTCTAATTCCAAAAACAGAATTTTCCCAAAAGCCCACAAATTTTCGCCCCAGGAATGTTTAAAATTCACACATTTTAAATGGGTACATTTGTTATTAGAATGTTTGATTGATTTTTTTGTAAACGATAACGTTGGCAAAGGTGATCGGTATTAATTAATTAGTACGCTTAAAATACCTGGAAACATGATTTACTTTCTTTTTGGCGATTTATCCATATTTTACTTTTAAAAATTTTCTTTCTTCAAATCCATATTTATTAAAGACTCGTCAACTCTATGGTTGCTTGCTTTTGTTGGTTTTTCCCCTTTTTACTACCGCAAACCAATTTTGAATCCGGTAGATTTTTCCAACTTCAAGATACCTGCTTATCCAGTGTTTTGACAGGGAAGTGTGAAGCAGGGAGTCCCCTAATTTACAAATCTTTTTTGAGTTTATCTCACGCACTCCCTCGCCGACTAGCTGGCTGGCACCCTGTTAGCGAACTTCATTCTTGGGACGATAATCGATGGACTTTTTGGGAAAATTCTATCTTTGGAATTAGAACACGGTGGCGCCAATACACGACGTAATAAGTTTCTAAAATAGTAATACTCTTTTAGATTGCTGCACACACGAGGCACGCACGCACGCACGCAAGACTCACATAAACGGTTCACAATTCGGACAACTTATAACACACATGGTTATGTGTGAACACAGTTCGCAGATGTGATGGATGTGTCGTTGTTGTCGTGTCGTTTCCTGTGGAGCGCATTATTGATGATCAGTTCGCATAGTATATCAATGACCGTCGTGTCCTTCCGTCAATTGTTTTAAGTTTCAGCATTGCGTACGATGACGTTCCCGTGGAAAAGTTCTTGAGAGATTGTTCGACCCCGGAGAGGAAGTTATGGTGTTTCTTTTAGAAACAAAATTTTTAAGTCCACTTGTCGATTTTGATTAGCTTTGCACGGGACTTACTTACTTAATAGATATGTTAGAGCATTGAAATGAGTCTACGAGGACATTAGGTGGATATAGAGTGAAAGATAGGATTGAAAAAATAATTAAAAAGTTTGAGATCTAAACCAAACGAGTTCAAAAGAATTCACTTACAAACTTCACTACTCTACAAACTTTTTTGGAATCTATCTATCTGGAAAAGTGAAACAGTTGGATTAGAAATCCATTCACCACCAGAAGCGAATTGGAAGACCTAAATTTGACTGAAAGAGAGCAAGATCAACTTATTGATTTGTCAAGTAATTAAATAATCAAACATGTCATGGAAAAATTATTAGAGTTCTGAGTGACTATGCAACGAGACCACATGTAAATGGTCGCGGTGCTGGTTCGTTACAGCATCCTACACACGCGGATTGGTGTCCCCGGTTTGGTCTCCATCGAGGCGGCGGCGCTATTGAGACCCCTACGGAACATCGGACCGACGAGGATTGTCTCCATCTACTTCTTTCCGAGCAGGGCATTAGTGGTTCGGGACTGTGAGGAACTCTTTTCATCCGATCTACCAACTCTGACTGCCAGCGACTTCAACGCGAAGCAGCCTCAGCACCAGACCGGATGTGCTTGGCCTCTTGTCTAACCACAATCCCCTTCTCTACATCGTGGGGGCAGTATTCCTGGAGCTCGCCCGCTCCTTGGTAGGGTGAACTGGCACCACACCACCACCCTTGCCAAGTTGCAGAATAGGACTCTTCGAATGATAGCTGACGCCCCTTGCTACATGCACAATAAACGCATACAATATGGCGGTGTCAACCTGGTGGCGTCTAGGGGTCCTTGCATCCCCTGGCCAAGCAGTTGGCTTCATTAGATCCAGATCGTCCGCCACCCCGTACGAAGAACAAACGCATTGGAGAAGTTCTGTACTAACCGCTAATTTACCGACCAATTCCAAATTCTAAATTATGTGTTAGTTCTTAAATTCAAAACTATCTTTAAGTTCGGTTTTCTCTGACATTAACGGTTACTTGGAAGCTATTTTGTTGCAGTGTTTTGTAGAACAATAATAGTTGTTTTTAACAATTTTCTTTTAATAGAATATAACGCCACTATTTGTTTTAGTATCATCGTGTTAGACATATTAAGAGATTGCCGTAAGCGAATAAAAATATAAAAGCAGAATATATCGAATACGAGGTTTTATATTAAATGCAACATTGTGTAACTGTGCAACATAATTTGATTCAAATATTAATATTTGTAATATATAGCGATATAATTCAGCCACTATTTATACCGTGATAAGAATATCTTTTACATAGCTACCTTATTATTGCAGGGGAAGGGAGTAGTCCACACGAAAACTCATCAAGCAGTAGTACCAGACCACCTATAAACATTTCCAATGACAAAAATCTAAACAGGATAGCACCAGCAACATTATCTACTCCGCAGAATCCACAAGTTTTGACTAATAGCATATGGTCATGGTTATCATGCAAGTCAACTAGTATGCCATCACAGTTAGACTCTCCAAAATCTACTGCTGAAAATCACTACACTCAAATAGATGAAACGCTCTATACCGAATTAGATGAATCCCAGATAGGTAATAGTAGTCCAGCATACCAGAATTCTGCATATACTGATTCTGACAGTCCAAGTGCTCCCAGTAGTGCTTATTACTCAGATTTGTCAGTAACAACTGGACCAGATAGGGTTTACGAAATAGTAGATCTTTCCACACAAGCAATTTGGGAAAACACTAGCAATAGTAATAGAAGACAACCTAACCAATCTAGGCTAGCTTCAATTAGTGAAACTGCGGCTGTTCTTTCAGACTATGTATGATAGCTTTACTTTCAGATAACTAGATACTCAATATTACATTAAAATGCAAACAAACTACTACATTAAAGAAGGAAGTTTTAAGGAACAAGAAAATGTATATAAGACTGTAAGAATAAAGAAGATTAATGTAGTACAGTGATATACACAAGGAAACTACTAGTAGACGTGTATAAAAGTTATACATTTATTATATTTATTTTCTGTAGTTGTTCATAGTCATTCGTTAGTTACTTAAGGAACATTTCAAAATACATGATAAATAATCCTTTTTCAATTGGAAAATGTCAAACTAATATTATCAATGGGTAAGGATTTTATTTTATTCCAGTACGTCATTCCAATTATAAAAATATTTTTTGCGCAAATATTTATGTATTGAGAAATATATTCTTAGGAAGACCATAAATACAATTTATGTGCTGAACTAGTTAAATGTGATAATGTGAATAGTATACTTTTAAACAGATTATATTTTAGCAATTGTACAACGTCACTGTAAACTTGGATATTAATTTTAACAGACAATAGTGCTCAATAACAAGCAATTCCCTTCAGAAAAGTTGTGAAATAACGTTGAAAATGACTTCGTTGATGCGCACTGGTTTAATGATCTATTTATTTATTCAATTTATAAATACTGTGGAACAAATACCTAATACCGCTATAACATCGAAAAGAAAAAAGGAGCCGGCCTGCAAGAAGCGAAGAAATGCGAGAAAAACCTAGATCTTTTTAAGGACAAATTCTACATACAGCATCGATTTAGTACTGAGTACTGAGTCGGCGATGCTGTCGTAACTTATTTTGTAATTGTACGTTGTTATCGCCCATCGGTTTTCAAACGGCGTCATACAATACATATGTATATAAATGTACGTGTGTTAGACAGCTGCGGATTTCTGGGGGCGCCGGCGTTTCTTTGCGACGGTGAATTCGCCAATATCTGATTCATCATCGTCGCGTGAAGATGAGTCATTCGTTGACTCGGACGTGATGGCTTTTACTTCCATATCGGAGTCGGAGTTCGAAATTTGGCCAATCGCTTCTTGCAGGTAAGCGATTTCTGCTTGGACTCCTTCCATTGTCCACAACGGAGTTCCTTGTATTGGGCTTCGAACGCGGATTCTTGGAACCAATGAAAGCGTTCGTGCTCTCGCCAGAATTCTTGGAATCAGCGTCAGCATTTTTGCAGTCGCTGGAGTTCTCGGAACCAACGATTGCACTCACCCGATCGCTAGCGTACCTTGAGTCGCTGATGGATTTGGAAGCGGCTCCTGCTGCAGGGCGGAAAGAAGACGGTCCTGAAGGGGCCGTGGAAGCCTCCCGACCGCTGAAAGCGGCCATTTCAGCAAAAAGCGGTGTACTAGAATAAATTCTAGTACACTGCAGAGTGCGAAGAAGCAATGCGGCACAGAACAAACGCACACGCATACGAGACACAGCGCTAACACTAGATCACATGCACGAATGAGGGAAAGCTGTACTAATCTGGCGAACGGGTTGATAGAACGCGTAAACACGTCCTATCGCAACGAAGGCTAGAGGTGTACTGATTTTTGAAAAGAATGGAAACGCACTCCCTTTTATACGATATGTTTGCCAATCGTTAGTTCCACCCCTCGTGAATACGGCGCTCTGATTGGTGTTCACATTATTATTCCGTCGAACAAAGAAAATTCTCGTCGAAATCTGTTTGTGCCGTCATGGTATTACGTAATAAATAGAGGCGTTCTGTAACAATCGGCCATAGCACGTTGACTAGAATCGCTCTCGTTCGTTCACCGAAGTCAAACAGCGTCGCGTGCGGTCAATACTTGGATGAGTGCGATTGTCTGGTGAACGTGGTATTTTATTTTAGTCCAGTCGTTATATCCAAAAATAGGCCTTAGAAATGAAAATATTCCGAAACAGCTAAATTTTTAATTTCCGAGGGTGGCGCCAATTTCTAACCCTCCAAACCGGGGTTGTGACCACCCTCCAAACACACATACTCGAGGTGTTGACTACCTGCCAGTATACGCGCTCGGGGCGTTGACTACCTTTTTGAGAAGCTGGGAGGCTGATTGAGAACCAGACATCTCCCTCTACTGGGAGCTTTAGCAAAGCAAATCGTGCCACAACTTTGTGAATGTACATTTGAGCATTTAAGTGGCCTCGCAGGAGTAGCGAAGGCGTCCTGCTTCCTACGCTAATTCTAGCCCAAACCAATAAGTCCAGTCTCAGGTTCCAAGGAAAATTCCTAATCGACGTCGAACTTGTCTACGACCACCATGACACTACGAACAGAAGTGAGATTCGCCTGGAAAAAGCCAGATTGTTGCACTCATCATCTCCACCCGCTAATGCATTACAGTATTCTAATAAAGCATGATGCCCAAACGAATTAATACGGCGATATAAGGAACGCATAATTATTCTATAGCCTATCTCTGCGAAAAACACAGACCACAGACCTTCAGGTACTATGCCATTCGATGGTTCTTCTAGGACGTCCAGAGCTTTCTAGGATTTTGCTCACCTTCTTGGGACCAATGTCCCCTACAACGAATGTAGCAATATTTCTTCGCATTCGCCTAGTGACTTCACAAAATGCAATATCCTCCTCGTGTAGTCCAACAATACGACCCTGTTTAAAATCGCTTGGCTGCCGATAATTTCGTTGTCTTCAAAGTCTTGCATTTTCATACGCTAATTCACAACTTTAGATTGTTACATTTGAATAACCCAAGTCAACTGATATTTTCATTAAGCAAAAAAACGCACTTTTTACAATTTCTTATTTCTGACACCATGAACATCTGTACAAAATATGATTTAATAATTAAAACTTTCACTGGATGATTCGTTTTATTTTTGTCACATAATATATTAAAGAGAATACCAACTTGAATTGATGTACATATGTACTAATATATTGATTTACTCAACTACAACAATAATAACTTCAGATTAATTTTGCAATATAATCTTTCAATATAAAAATACTTCATTAATTAACTAGTAAATTGTTGTTTCAAATTTATTTTTATTGTTGGTATCTTATTTACAGCATAATTACAAGAATCAAACTCAATATAAAACTACAATGTACTGTATGTACTTAATAATTCAGGGAATAAAGACAAAAAAAAATGCCAAACTTCGGAAAAATTAAGGGAAAGCTGAATTTTGGCACGAAGCTTCCTTTTATGATTCTAAATAAGATCCCAAAAATCCCCTTCGACCCGTGCCCCGCTAAAAAAGTTACGTCAAAAGTCAAGAAAAACGATTTTTCGTAAGAATCTCACTAACGGGAACATTTATCGAAAAAATACTTATTATCAAATGTGTAGCTTAAGAAATTTCCTACAAAAAGATTTACTACTTTTTTCGTAGGACAAATGGTTTTTGAAATAATTCCATTCAAAAAGTTGTAACGTTTATTTTTCTCATAATACTCCTTTCTACACCACCTTTGAGGTAGAGTACAAGTTGTGTGTTTTTTCTTGATGATGCCCCCAATAGGCATATCCGCCTCTATTTGTGATTGAAAAATATGTATTTATTAAAGAAAATAAACAAATTACAAATTATTTTTTGTTAATAAAATGGTTATTAAAAAGTTATAATAAAATATTATATCTCTATTTAAAAAAATATTTTGTAATATTTATTACTACTTGCCTTTTTTATTTTTTATTTAAATAACAAAAATTATTATAAGATAAATGATTAATTTTTTATTGATCAGGCGAATTATCATGTTCGGCTTCCGTCTCCTGTATTTCCATGGCCTCAGGCAAGAAACAAGGTCTACATCAGCAGGCTCATCATTATTAATTTCACTGTACACATCGGGTAATACATTTAAACAATCCTGACCGTGACAATTACCGCAAACTGGTGAACAGTATAACCCAACTTTTCTGCAACCACAGTTCAAGGTACATCCCTTGGTGCAATTACAGAAAATAGAGTTGAGCAAACTATCAGGAGCGGGTTGAAGAAGAGTTTCCACTGGCTCCAAAATTTTATCTTTCAATGTCGACCCCCAGTGTAGAGGGTTAAGCTCGTTACCAAGCCATACCTACACCTGGTAGTAAACACGATATAAATGTTGCCGAGCAGCACTAGATGTTGGCGGAAGAGAAGATAATTCTACCGGTTTTTTAAGCTGGGTTAATTTTGCAAACGTTAAATATCTGTAATTATCAATGGACATTTCTTTTACTGGTGCTTTATACATAGCCAGCAGAAAACGGATACCATTATCATCACCTCGGGAGAACTTTCTTTGTTAGTAAAAACATTGGCATAGTAGCTGATGTAGTATCACAATCGGTCATTGCATGTAAAAATAAAATATGATTTTTACACGTGGATACAAGCTTAAGCTTTGGGAGGAATAAATTGTTTTCATTTTTGCTTTTCCAGGTTTTAAAAAATAAATATTTTTATCAATGCGTGTTCGTGGAATTAATATTATTAACAAATCTATGTCTTCACCTACAACCATGCTTGTTCCTCTATCGGCTTCTTCAATTGCTGTTTCAATGATGAGAGCATCAGCATCGTTTTGAGCTTGTTTTACATTAATGTCAGCAGCTTTAAATTTTTTACGTAACATAGAAATAAATCTATGCTTGTTACTTGCATTTGCAAGGAATTTTTCTTGACTCGTTGAAATATGCATGGATCCTTCGAAGAGAATATAAGTACATGACGAAATTTTTGCACATCGACGACGTTGTTCAGCAGCTTTGATATTTTTTTGATGATCGTTATAGCCATCGAATACGATTGTGACATTATTACCATAATATCTACGTACATAATCGATATATGCATTAAAAATCGTATTAAATGCTTCTCCCTTATTCCGTACAACACGGTGTAAAAGAAATCCTCCATCAATGATATACATAAGTAGCATCAGAGATATCTAGTTTAAATAGTCCTTCCGTAATAGTATTGTTATGGACTTTCACGAATATTTTCCAATATTTGAAGTGACATTTAACGTTTAATTACAAATATACCACAATCTACAATTTTTTAATCGAATTTTTCAAAAACTGTTAGTCCTACGAAAAAGTAATAAAACCTTTTTATAGGAAATTTCCTAGGCTACATTTGATAAATGTTACCTTTAGCGAGATATTTACTAAAAAACGTTTTCCTTGAACTTTGACCCTGCATATCTTTTTTAGCGACGCACGGATCGACGGGAACTTTTGGGATCTTATTTAGAATCACAAAAGGAGGCTTCGTGCCAAAATTCAGCTTTCCCTTAATTTTTCCGAAGTGAAATGTCTTTGTTCCCCGTACTCTAACTTGTCATTGTCATCATCTGCAATGCACGAATCTATGCACCTCTCCATATTTTCAAATACGTTATTATATTTCTTGAGAAATGTGATTCATTGTTTCGGTAATTACATTCAGTAGGTCATCTAAATTATGTAATCTCTTTGGGAAAATGGAATTTTTTCAATAGCCAAAAGAAATCAATTAAATTGGGATGGTGAGCTGGCCTGTTTCCGCTACTTTTACAATTTTAGTATCAGCTGTATGTGGACGAGCTCCATCTTGTTACAAATATTTATGTTGAATCTCATCATGTAAATTATTTATAACGGTTCTAAAATATTGTCACGATAACGTGCCGCGTTTGAAGCGTCATCGTTATATACTACACTGGCCCTATGATTCCTCTGCGGGGCATTGCAACGCCCACACTAATTTTAAATAAATAAAAAACTTGTATCTCTGACTACACGATAACACTTTGTTCTCTCTATTAATATTCTATTAATATATATTCTATTAATATAACGGGAAATATAGTACATCGCATCATCAAAATCTTTATTACCGGGGTCTAGGTATAAGCTGGCTATTATCAATATAATTAGATTAATAAAATTGCTGATGTAAGAGCTAGGTAATAATCTATAAATCAGACTTGGGCGTTACCAATTACATTTGGTAATTATTACATGACCAATGACCAATTACGTGTAATTAGTAATTGGCAATCATCATGAACTAATTACATGTAATTTGTAATTGGTCCAATCCAATTACCAGTTACATGTAATCTGTAATTGGTGACTGCCAATTACCAATTGTATTTCATCAATTACAAATTACATGTAATTTGTATTTGGCCATTGCCAATTACTAATTACATATAATGGGTAATATATAATTGAAATGTATAGTAATTGATGAAAATAATGTAATGATTACTTTGAAAGTATTTATTAAAAGAAATACAATGATTACAAAAATCTTCCATTACACAATATATATAAAAAAATAGAAAACATGCCAACTGAAACTAAATATCTTATTTTCACAAAATAACATAATGTTTCAATCCATTTCAAGGTCTTCTGATTTCAAGTTCACGCCTCTTTTCTATACCCTCTCTATTTCACGATCATATAATGCATGGCGCTAATGACAGAAGAGCCGACAACATTACAATTACAATTACCAGTAATTGGAAATTGGTATTTTTAAATTACCCATTACAACTAATGTAATTGGTAATTGAAAAGTAATTGGTAACGCCCAAGTCTGCTATAAATTAGATATTACATTTGACATTAAACCTATCACTACCGATCAAATTGATCGTTCTCAAACTTGACTAAAACTTTCACATTATAAACGTTATCATATCGCAATCAAACTTACAACTTGTCTTGAAATATGCTTATGATGTATTGTCTATTTGACCGATCGAAAAAATATGGTATTTATAAATCTATACATTCAGTACAAAACAAAGGCTGTCTGAATGTGGCATGACAAACTGAAAAGAAGTACATTATCTGAATGTGGCGCTTTTCGCGCTTTTAAAATGTACCAAATATGTTCAGATTCACACCTACAAAAAAATGTATCCAGTAAGATACCATCAAGATAACAAAACTACGAAAATCTGTTTGAGATGCAAATATATGTATGCGGCAAATGTAATTTGAGAATAGTGCAACCAAATGATATATTGATGGTCCATGACTAGCGCGGACTGTCGGACTGTCGGACTGTAGCTCCCAAATGAATATATATTTTTTTAAATCTCTTTTGATAAGATGGTGTACGTTTATAATGGCCATAATTAGAAAATATTGTCATTTATACTGGGTGCCCCAACAAAGCGTTAAGTATCAAAGTTATGTTTTTTTAAAAGGAACAATATATATATTTTGCTTTTTTCGAATTGTATAGAAAAATAAAGGTGAGTTACTTCAATGTTCCATATACCTATCGTTAGCCGTTTTCGAAGTATTTGAAGATTTCCGAAAAAGTAATATGTTTTGAAATTGAACATAACAGACAAACTAATTGAAATTTTCAAATCATGTTTTTAGCCTTGATTTGGTATATCTTGGGCTACTTAATTTCAGGTATGTAATTTTATAATAATGTACAGGGTGATTCCATAGACCGGCTTTATTTGTCTCAACTTCGATAGTGAATATTTTTGTTATTTCAAATGGAACAGCCTGTATATTTTTAGACTCGGAGAAATGTTTTCAATTCCTACCCAAACTGTATTAGGTTTCCCTGTACCTGTCTCTTGTGATTTCGGAGGTATTTGAAGATATTTTAAATTTTACCTAGATTGAAATTAAATCGTAGTTGCTGAATATGGAAATGCAATTTTTTTTATTTCAACTATCTGAAATAGTTGCTAATGAAACGCATATGCCTTTAAATGACAAGTATTATAATAGATGTTCTACATGAAACACAAGTTCTACAAAAAACACCCCAATACTGGATACAGCAATTAAATTGTCATAATGACATACCTTATAAGTATCAGCACAATTCTACTTTACTTTAGTATATTTTATTCTTTGATAACGGTACATTACTATTAGAGAAATATGAAGAAAAAAATTGTGAAACAATCGAAGTGTTGTGTTTTTTTATTGAGATATTGTTACAATGACGGATTTGTCTATCCAAGGACGAGTGGATATGATTTTGAGCGTAGGTGAATACCACGGCTGCCAGAGCTTATGTGCAAAAGTATCCTGAAAAGCGGGCGTTTGAAAGGTTTTCGCAAGATTTCGGGAGATACGTAATACTTCGTACACTAAACAAAAAAAAGGAAATCAGGCGTTGACAACGAGGAAAATAGATTTCTAGTATTAGGTTCAATTGCTAATTAATAATATAATTATTTAATTTAATAAATTTAAAATTAATGTTGCCAAAGAAATGGATTAGAAGGGTAGTACGCTGTAAATGGCCACCCAGGTCACCCGATTTGACATGCGTAGATTTTCTTTTTTGTTGAGATATGTAAAAAATATTATATAAATATACAATTCGACACCAACTACACCGGACGATATGAAAATGAGAATAACAAATGCATTTTCCACCATTTCCCCGGAAATGTTAAGAAGAGTTTGAAGAGAGACTTAGAATATGTGTAAAAGAAAATGGCGATCATGTAGAATATTTATTATAATACTTGTCATTTAAAGGTATATGTGTTTTATTAGCAACTTTTTCAGATAGTTGCAATAAAAAAAAAAATGTGTTTTCATATTCAGCAGCTTCGATTTAATTTCAATCTAGGTAAAATTTAAAATATCTTCAAATATCTCCGAAATCACAAGAGATAGGTATAGGGAAACCTAATACAGTTTGGGTAGGAATTGAAAAACCTTTCTCCGGGTCTAAAAATATACAGGCTGTTCCATTTGAAATAACAAAGTTCTACACTATTGAAGTTGAGACAAGTAAAGCCGGTCTATGGAATCACCCTGTACATACCTGAAAATAAGTAGCCCAAGATATACCAAATCAAAGCTAAAAACATGATTTGAAAATTTCGATTAATTTGTCTGTTATGTCCATTTTCAAAACATCTTACTTTTTCGAAAATTCTCAAATACTTCGAAAACGGCTAGCGATAGGTATATGGAACATTGAAGTAACTCACCTTTATTTTTTCCATATAATTCTAAAAACGCAAAAAATATATATTGTTCCATTAAAAAAACATAACTTTGATACTTAGCGCTTTGTTGGGGCACCCTGTATAAATGATAATATTTTCTAATTATGGCCATTATAAACGTACACTATCTTATCAAAAAGATTTTAAAAAATTATTAATTTGGGAGCTACAGTCCGAACCGCTAGTCGTGGGCCATCTATATATATAGTGGGTCCGTGGATAGGGATAGCCATTAGGGAGAAAATCTTTATTATTCATTTTACGACCAAAAGTAATTCTTTATAAAAAGTTCTGCTTGTTGAGAAAATGAATTGGCGATAAGAACATTTTAGATCACATGTACAAGTGTTAATAAATTAGGAAAGTATGAAAATGCTTCAAGAGATAAGTACCATTATTTATTATTTTTTACAAAAATGTTATAAAATAAAGTTATTTATAAACTGACGTAAAGTCTAAATACACATTTTGAAATAAAAATTCGAATTTTTAAAAATTATTCTACATAGCTACCTTCCAACACTACCCACTTTTCCACTAACTTAATAAATCTACCGTACACTTTGCGAATGGTTCGCGACTCATTCAGATCATGCACGCATCCTCTATGCGTTGTTTTAATGTTTCCCTATCATGTGGAAGATCATCTGAATAAACCTTTTGTTTTAAGGCACCCCGCAAAAAGAGATCTAATAATGAAAAGTCAGGCGACCTAGCCGGCTAATGGTTTGGGGCAAATCTCCCTATCCATCTTGCGCCATAGTGAACATGTACCCATTGCCTGACCAAGGCTGTGCAATGAGCAGGGCAGCCGTCTTGTTGCCTAAACAAATTATTACGTACTTCTGGCTCTAACGCATTAAGAAATTGTAAGCCAAAATGTTTCAAATACACGTGTTGGTTTCAATTTCCCTCTATAAAATATGGGCCAATTATTCGGTCATAAAAAATTCCACACCATACACTAACTTTTTGGTAACGTTGACTTCGTTTGTTTATTCTGTAATTAGGATTCTCCTAAGCCCAGTGACGAATATTTTGTGAAGATACGTGCCCGTTTGTGCAAAATGTACATTCATCGGTAAAAAAAATAAATCTATGAAATTTTTGGTTTTGAAGGATATTTTCACCTATCCATAAACAAAACTCTAAACGTCTCTCTCAAACACCAGGTTCAAATGTATGCCGCGCCTTTGGCTTAAACGGTTTAATTCTGTTTTCCTTAAAAATTGGGTGTAATACACTTTTACTTGAATCCAGTGTTTTTCCACGCTTCCTTAAAGATAATTTCGGGTTATCTAAAACTGACCCTATTGCTAACCGATACAGTTTCATTGAATTTTTTAAATAATCTTCGCAATGCTTTTTTGACATCGGCGTATATAGTGTATTGATAACACACATATCCAATACCATAACATTGTGTTAAATAAATATGCCCTTCTTTGGTTAACATTTTCGAAAATGCCTTCACGAAAACAGAATACTGACACATGAAAATAAGATTCTGATGTAACATGAACGTATACAAAATCGGTTATCTTGATTTTTTGTGAAATGCAAATAAATAAAAACCACTGTAATTTTATTTTTAAAAATTCGAATTTTTATTTCAAAATTTGTATTTAGGCTTTACGTTAGTTTATAAACAACTTTGTTTTATAACATTTTTGTAAAAGATAATAAATAATGGTACTTATCCCTTGAAGCAGTTTCATACTTTCCTAATTTATTAACACCCTGTAGATGTGATCTAAACTTTTCTTATCGTCAATTCATTTTCTCAACAAGCAGAACTTTTTATAAAGAATGACTTTTGGTCGTAAAATGAATAATAATGATTTTTTCCCTAATGGGTATCCCCATCCGCGGACACACGGTATATATACATATATATATACAGAGTGACATAGAATACACTGCAATGCATACCACCACGCGATAGAGGACCCAAAAATAATAGAAATACTCCTAAACACTAATGTCCGATCGCTTTTTGTTTTCAAGCTATATATTTAATAAAATAACATTAAAAATGTAAGATATTTAGCTGTACACAAGGTGTTCAATTTGGTGACCTTGTTCATCTAATAAAGTGTTCAGTTTATTTTCCAAAAAATTTTGGTAGAGTTCGCCTGTCAATCGTCTGGGCAATCGAACTGGACCAATTAGATAATTATCGATTATACCTGCCCACACATTAATGAAAAACCCATACTGGTGATTCCGTATTGCGGTATGATAAGGGTTTTCATCAGTCCAATAATGCATATTATGCATGTTCAAAACACCATCGCGACTAACACCTGCTTTAGCTTAAAGAACCTCAACAGCCTGTAACGTGAAAACAAAAAGCGATCGGACATTAGTATATGGAAATTTTCTTATTATTTTTTGGTCCTTTATCGCGTGGTGCTATGCATTGCAGTTTATTCTATGTCATCCTGTCTAATCTGTTTAGAAATAATGTGCATGCACGTGTATATATTTATGTGACTGAAAGAAACTGTGTAACTACTGTTCGCTTTTTATTCTCTTCTGGTTTATAATTTAAAATATATAAACATTAATTTGTGTCGTCATTAACATTATTTATTTATTCAACAACAAACTGACTGTGATCTACGTTTAAGAAAAAAACCATAACTTTTTTAAGAATTTAAGCATCGGTCACTTTGACCGGGCAGAGTGGGAACAGGTATAGAAGTGTCGGTAGATTTAATGTATATATATATATATATTTCGTGACCTTTTATACTTATCTTATATGATAGATCTCTACCACTAATAGGTCAATAAAACAAGGCTGGTTTGAACGATAGTTATATTTTCAGAACGTTTACAAACGTTTTCGGAATACCTTCTTCAGTGAAAATATAACTAGATCTATATATATATATTTTCACTGAAGAAGGTATTCCGAAAACGTTTGTAAACGTTCTGAAAATATAACTATCGTTCAAACCAGCCTTGTTTTATTGACCTATTAGTGGTAGAGATCTATCATATAAGGTAGATTTAATGTTAATGGGTGAGGTCAATTTGTTCCAATTTCGTAATTAATCGAAATGTCTGCGGTATGAAGATTACACAAAATTGCTTCCACTGCTGCGTCATCCGTTACATTCTATTCTGATACAGCTTCTTTGACGATTTCAAACATGTGAGAATCCAATGCACATTTCGGAACTATAGAAGGGGTATTCAAGCAATGTTCTCTAACTTTTCACATATGGTATGGTATTGTCCTGGACCAGAATCTCCTTCCTTATTGATTGATCTCGTCGTTTAATTCAATGTGCCATCCTAATTTGATCAAAAAGTTGGAACCGGTCCTCGGATTAATTGTTCTTTGCTAGTGGAGAAACTGCAGTAAAGGAGACAGAGAAGCAATATCTGAAACGACTTGCCAGCCTCTCCTCACTTGTCTGGCGAAATATTCGTCATAATGAGGGAACTAGCCGAAGAGGGCCAACCGATGCCGAACGCTTTCGGGTGTTCTTCGCCTCTTATCTATGTTGTATTACTTATAATAGATAAGAAGTATTAAAAGAAAGATCCGGTTCGAATTTAATGCTTGACTGTATTTGGTTTATGCCTACAACAGATAGATTTATAGGTATTCTCTTTTTAAACTAATAAATATCCATTCAACATTTATCGCATAATGTCGGGATGGGGCAATTAATAAAGAGCAAGTTGTTTCATCACTCGCCGTGCAGTCCGAAGGACCAAAAGTAATGTGGTAAAAAATTATATAATCAACGATGATTTGAATGTTGGACGATTATTACATATCGTATACTGTTTGCGAACTCGGGCGTGAGATCTGGAGGAATTCGGGAAAGGCGTAGTAGAATAGATTAAAACAGCGAACTTGGGGAACGGGAGAAAAACAATGATTTATTCCTGACATAAAAAAGGAAGAAAAGCCGTACAAAGCTTTATAACTTTATATGTAACTATATATCTACTATACATTCATATATAATAATAATAATAATAATAGTAATAATAATAATAATTTATTAAGAAGCCAATGCATTGTATCGACCAAGTCTGTAGGATTTTGCGGCAGCTAATTCCAACGTAGGCATGACAGATTTTAAAACCGACGATGCCTCCACATTGTCTTGCACAGTACGAGCGTCGGCCCCCAGATCTCCAGTCTGTTCGGGAACTCCGAAAACAATCACATTTCGCCCACGCACCAACCTCTCATTAACCTCCTCGACGATCTCATCAAAACCATGGACATCATTCCTAGTGGCACTCAATTCTTGATGGAATTCTTGACGAAGCGAAGACAATTTATCATTAAACTCTTTTTCAGTTCGCTAATAGAGTTGCAAAACTCATCCTTTAGAGACATAATCAATGATTTAAGATCTCCAAACTGAGCCATGTTTCCATTGCAATTATTGCAAACAACTTTAATGGAACGTGATTTGGCCCGAGTCATAATAACATCCGTCTCGGACAGACCCACGCAATTAGGGTGTATAGGTCCATGGCAGCCATCACATTGTATAGATGAAGAGGCAGACTTGATAACATTGTTGCAGTTAACACAAGCACTCATTATTGTTAAAATCAAATTGTAATCTTAACCAAGGAAAAGGAGATAACAGGGACACTCGCTTTGCGCTGCGGTGCCGGTCACAACGACTTTAAGACAGACAATTTATCAATAGAGGGCAACGGTAAGGTACACTGATGATTAAACAGAGGAAATTAAAAATATCAAATATAGTATATAATATCTTAATCGCACCCTGTATAGCAATATGTATATGTATAGGATCAGGAATTGAAAGAGAAAAAAAAATAATATTGAAAAAAGTACAGATACAAAGGAACATACAGAAACTGCATATATCGGTAATATGCAATTTAAAGGATAATTCAATATTGTGGGAAAAGTAAAACAGTAATAATAAAAATTTTGCAATTGAATTGTAGGCGATATTAAACGCTATGAAACAATAGTAAATACTTTGGATACAAACTCGTTTAACCAGCAAAAGAACGCACGTTTTGAAGAGCTGCAAAACACACGACCTCGTACTCGTACTCGCACACACATTATGCAACTATTTGTAATTAGAGTAATCATAATAGATAATGGTACTTAAATATTACAAAGTAATTAATGCAAATAGTATTTAAAGCCATAATCTTTAGATTTAAATTTAGTTTCAAGCCAACCGCTGACGCTCATAGAAGGCTGTTATCCATCTACAAGAGCATTCCTATCTCGAGGCTTCTGGCAAATATAAATGTGAGTTTTTCCCTAATATGCCAAGTGTTTTAATGTCGCAAAAACTTGCCATTTTTTGTTTTCTGGCGACTACAATTTTCCAATCCCTTTTATAAATTATTTCTATCGCAGTTCAATGGAACCCAACAATTGTTTTAAACAGATAAATGGGGAGGATCCGCATGAATTTCGCTGCAATGTCTGCGACGTGAACTTGATTCTGCGCAAGGGATACCAATTCAACCATCATGTGGCAACTAAACGACATTAGAGAGGCATCGCTGAATTGGAACAGGGATTCAGGGAAAAAGAGTAGGCCCTTATTCCCATAAGTTTTCTTAGCGTGGACTACCGATATTAGATACAAGTCCTGGATTCGATGTATTCCTGAGAACAACCATTTCTTTCACTGTATTGTGTGTGATGTGAAAGAAAGCTGCCGAGGGGGAATTTCGAGTTTAGATCGACACGCAAGTAAAGATGAGCCTAAAGCTCAATGTTTCGCGAACGGTATAGCAACAGCAGATGAAGTTCCGCCCGAAGTAGTTCAGGAATGCATCGATGGTTTTAAAAACTCGGTACGAAGCGCTGAGTTAGAATATATTAGATTAGGAAGCGAATTGAGCATCCCTTACGCGCATATGAAACCAATATTAGATTTTTTCAAAACTGTAGATCCGGCAGTTCTACAAAAGATGACCGCGAGCGCGCCTAAAGTTTCAGGTATTGCGCGTAACGTACTCGGTCGTTACGGAAAGGAATCCTCGATTCACATTCTTCGGGATACCAAATTCGCACTTTCATCGATGAGGGAACCCAGAATAATAAAAGCTGTCTGACCTTTTTGGTGCGATACGTCGACCCGGAGACACTCAATGTTGTTACAGCATTGCCCAAAGTTTTAGAACTAAACGCAACGAAATTCACTGCGGCGGGCATTTTTAAGCAGTTCAAGGATTACATGGTAAAACATGCAATTCCTTTTTCGAACATTATTGCAATGGCATGCGATCACGCTTCGGTTATGAACGCAGAGAAGGTATCCTTCAAAGCGTTACTCCTTCTGGAGTCTGCTCTCGCGTTAATATCAAAGCATTCTTGTGAAAAAACAATGCCTGACATAGTTGAGGAGTCAATGACGTCGATCGTTGACCACCATAATTATGCGAAACGGTCGCAAATTTTAGACGAGTTTGTCGATGTCTCTCAAGGCTCACACCTAAAAGTAGAACGCGGTGGCTCGGACGTCACGACGCTATCCAGAGACTGCGTCTCTTGATGCCGTCGTTGCAGGCATGCTTCTCCAATACGATAGTAGAAGAAGGCAAAAAAACGAGAAAAACTCGAAAAAATGAACGCATTTCTCAACGACCTCGAGATACAAGCGTAACTAGCTTTTCTAGAGTACGTTTTGGCGATATTCAACACTATAAACCTTTTTTACAAAATTCCGAAATGCGAGTTCATCAGTTGCACGAGAAATGCCTTCTTTTGTTCTCGCGGATGGTACGACACTTTATAAAAAAACCTCTCATTTCTTTGTGTAATCGGGGCACGTTCGATTCGAAGATAGTAGTAATTAATTGCCTCTGGATGAGATATCATTCGGAGAAGAATGCCGCGACGTTACAGAAAAATTAAAGTCAAACAATACCACCGAAAATGAGGAAATCGTTCGTAGAATTCGCAAGTAAATTTTTATGTAGAGGCTGCAAATCAAATCCAACAGAGATTGTTTTATATGACGAATTTTTCACTTCCTTGCAAGTTTTTGATAGTGAAACGGCCTTAAAAGATGAGGATCGGAATTGTAGGATCAGTGAAGTTTGGATTGTCGCGGAAAAACTCTGTGGATTTGATAAGGCTGTAATGAAAAAAGAGTGGCGTTTCTTGTTCTCGGAATATCGAAACGGTTCGATTAGACGAGAAATCGACATGTTGTCATTTGAGGACATGTGGACAGAGATTTTGCTTCGGAAATATGAAAGTGGAGATTTCAAGTATCCACAATTAAAATGTCGACCGAGAGGACTTTTTCTGCGTTGACAGATGTTGCCAGCCACAAGAAACATAGCGTTAGTGCGCCATTCGCAACAAAAGTCGCAGCTAAAAATAAAAAAGAGACGGGTCGTGCCAGCGAGGTAACAGAGGAGCAGTTAGCTCATATGTCTTCGTCATTGTTATATAGACCTTCCATCAAGAAACAACGTGGATTAACGTTGTACGCGATCGATAAGGAAATGCCTCAAGAATAGTTCTGAAAATTTTTTCGACGAATTTGGGGAATTCTTATGATTTCCAACATTTTACAGATTTATTCCACTAAATTTCCGATGAATTTTGAAAATAATCCTACAATCCTTTTTTTATAACTGTTTGAACATTTGTTGAGGCTTTCCGTAATCGGATTTAATAAAATCGGACAATTCTTGCCAAATTTTGTGCTCGCGAAGTTCCTCTATTACCTACCTCTAGAAACTTTCAGCTGTGCAGTACTTCTTAATGATTTTGAAATTATTCCTCGAAATTTTACATATTCGATTAATTTTAGATTTATAGGTCCCTCATCTCATTAGTTCGTTTTTTTGTTATGTCGCTTAGTCTCACATGAGGGTTATACCTCCATACAACTGTTCTTGTATTTCACTCTCTATTTCACGTTTAGTATATGAAATAAATTATTATTATTATTATATATGAATGTATAGTAGATATATAGTTATAAAGTTATAAAGCTTTGTACGGCTTTTCTTCCTTTTTTTTTTTATGCCAGGAATAAATCATTGTTTTCCTCTCGTTCCTCAAGTTCGCTGCTTTAATCTATTCTACTACGCGTTTCCCGAATTCCTCCAGATCTCACGCCCGAGTTCACAAACAGTATACGATATGTAATAATCGTCCAACACTCAAATCATCGTTGATTATATAATTTTTAAAACATTATTTTTGGTACTTCGGACTGTACGGCGAGTGATGGAAAAACTTGCTCTTTATTAATTGCCCCATCCCGACATTATGCGATAAATGTTGAATGGATATTTATTAGTTTAAAAAAGAATACCTATAAATCTATCTGTTGTAGGCATAAACCAAATACAGTCAAGCATTAAATTCGAACCGGACCTTTTCTTTTAATAGTAACTTAAGGGGTAAAACCACTCTAGAGGCAGAAAAAAGACCTAAATTTGACAATTTATTCTGGGAGTATAGCAAACAGAATAGAATTTCTTTTCGGAGGGTTTATTTAACGCATATTGAAGTACGAGAAACAATTTTTTTATTGTTATTTTCATACAGAATGGCGGCGACAGAGCACGTCGCCGAGAACGGCGTTTTTGAAAACATCGCCACGGGAGGATGGATTTCTCGGCCTGTAAGAGTCTCGGAACAAAAAATCTAAAAAATGTATAATCTATATACAATTGGCTTTGGAAGTACATAGGAGTTTCTTTTTAATCAATTTTTGTGGAAGTGGTGCACTTTGTAAGAAATTAATCGATTGTTTGCCCTAAAAATGAGCATTAAATTGTTCATAAAAAAGTTCACATTCAATAGGAAAACGGCTAGTAACTTCCAAAGAGAATATTATTGTGAAGCTACTGTCAAGATTTCAAATCGATCCGTCCTCCCAGTTTGTGTGGTTCCGAGAAAAACGCGTTTGAAGTTTTATGAACAGTTTAATCCTTGAAATTTTTGTTTACATCTAATCTGCGATGCCTGTACCATATATTTGGCCATCCAGGTCGATGTACGCCTCCTCCTCTTCCTTCCTAGATGCTTTCAAGGAAGTTCGGGCCCTTTTTGCGGCATCGGTAAGCGATCTTTCGGAAAAGTCGATGCGGCGTTCGTCAGTTTCCACGCAGAAGTTATAACAGTTCGGTCCAATTTTCATACCCAAATTCTGCATGAGCCTCATGAGAGTTGACAGGCCGTCATTATATATGCCTGCACTGATATAAACTGCCGTGTCAAGTACGTGTTTGCCGCTGGAAGTCGATTTCGGAACCATTGACCAGACTGTGGCGTTGAAGGTCTCGTTGCTATTTTGCGTAAAGCCGCCGATACAACGAGAAAGCAGTTCGTCACGGTTTAATTCGTCATAAATTAGAGAAATCGCTTCGTAAACTTCTTGAGATAGAGGTGGCTTATGCGAATGGTTTGATCCAGTAGCCTGTGCCTTCTGCCACGAGCACCATGAATTTTCTCCGCGCGGGCATTTGTCGTGTTTCGGTTCATCGTCAGTCGACAATTTGTGGTCTAGCGTCGCGTAAATTTCATTACGCATTCTTTCAACAGAATGATGATTTCGGCGTATTGCTAGACCATAGTAAATTGACAACTCGTCAATCAATTTGCCCGTTAGTTAGCCTTTTCCTCCAAGGCCCTTTGTACTTTTTTTTAAATTGCGAAGGCGAGTACCCATTCGCTTTTGTACGTGGTCGATGCATGCTTTCTTCTTAATTGTAACATTTCCATAGGGCTGTGAATCTAAGATGGCTTTAAACGTTTTTAAATCTACGTCTCCCACGTAATTTCCATATTTCAATTCGTGCAAAGACTCTGAGTGCTGGAACATTTCGATGACGGCGTCGACTTCTATCTTTTCCGCGGATCCCTCGTGGTTCGCTTGGCATTCATCTACGTGAGTTTCGGCCCATTCCTTGTACTCGTCAGTATCCGATCTTTTCTTCCAATATTCACAACTCTTACTCTCTTTCACTAAAACATCGACCACTTTGCCACTAAACCATTCAATAAGCGATACGAATCCGAAAAGTGACGAAAAGCCGCGTTTCCACTTGTGTTCATCACTTTTTCGCCACTTTTTTCCTTCTCTTTTCGAGCTGCATTTTTATACTAACCTGATAAACGCCGATTTGAAATATTCGGTCTCTTCAAATTGCTGCGTTTTCCCTTTCCGGCCTTTATTTTCACTGTACACTGGCATTCCATCACTCATATTATTTTTGTTATTCACTTAAACACTACGATATATATAATATACATGTATATAAAACAGATAAATGAACGGCAATACCAAAACAAAGCGTGTGCACGACGTGGCTTGTTAGCTGTACTGACTCACACATACACTTTTGTCATAGTATTAGCGTAGTCTGCTGACCCTAAGAACCGGCGGTTGCTTCGTAGGTAACAGGTTAGCTTATTATTTAGAAAGGTGAAAGTAGTACAACGCAATTAATCACAGCGCGTCGCGTGAATGCTCAGCGCGCGCCCTGAGGCGCTGCGGCAAAATTGATAATTGAACATTTTCACTTTTTTTTTCAATATAAATCACATGGCATATTGTTCTTATAACCCTAAATTATCGTTTAAGCCAAAAAAGAAAATTCGTATTTTTGCAAATCCTAGAGTGTTTTTACCCGTTAATACTTCTTATCTATTACAAGCAGTACAACATAGATAACAGGCGAGGAACAGCCGAAAGCGTTCGGCATCGGTTGGCCCTCTTCGGCTGGTTCCCCCACTATGACGAATATTTCGCCAGGCAAATGAGGGGAGGCAGGCAAGTCGTTTTAGATATTGCTCCTCTGAAAGGAGACTGTTATAATAAAAGAAAACACAATTCATATGTCGTCCTCTAATGTTAAGGAACTAAACTAACATTTTTGCAGTGATCTACTCCTGTTAGAATAGACATATATATAACCTAAATATACCAAGTGCAAATGAAAATAATTTATCAAGTAATAATTCGTTTTGTAAGGCATTTTTCATTTTGTATCAGTTGTCATAAAGTTACAACAGGTTATGGGCCCAGGCCATGTAGAAACGTGTGCCTGAAAGAATATTGTATGGTATATACTGTAATATCTGTTTGTAACAAAGCAATGGCTATCAGTGATGTAAGTGTAGACAAACTTGAAGGGTCTGAAGATTGCGCCAAATGAAAATGGCGTATATCTATGGTTCTACGTTCGTATGGATTCGAGGACATTGTCAACGGTATGCGAAAGTGTGTCGAATTATCACCTAAACCTAAAGATGAAGAACAGGCAGCGTACGCCAAGGGGCAGAAGGACGACGCGAAAGTTAACTAGCCAGTGCATTAAGCTAACATGCTAGATTCGAATGCAGCAGTACACAACGTGTCAATATGCTAACTGAATCGCTTTTTAGGTCGAAACGGGACGCAAAGCAGGACATAAGTTCACACGGACAAAGCAAAAGTTTCCTTGTAATAAATCCAAGCAAATAGGATATTGGGTAGCAGAGTGTCCACAAAAGATGGTGGCAGTTGTAGCAAAGTAAATAGGCAAAATGTAGTATTGATCTTGCATGTTATGGGCGCATAGGTGGGAACCTACGTTGATGCGGATAAATGGTACGCGATAGTGGTGTTACCAAACACATTACTCCGAACAAGCACTATTTTATATCATATACTGTTTGCTGTCCCAGAAGTTATTTCACTTGAAAAACAAGGGATGTGTATGCATGGATATGGTCAAGGGACTATAAAAATTCAGATCCGACAAAACAACACTTGGCATAATGGTGAAATAAGAAATGTTCTGTATGTGATTCCAGCACAACAATTGATGACACCAGTGTGTGTGACAACAGTGCGAACAGAAATATTATGACTGGAGTAGAGAGAGATGGCCGATTCAAACACACCCGCTCACCCGCTCTAAAAGGATACTCACAACCCCGAGCGTGTATACTGGAAGGTAGTCACAACCCCAAGCGCGCGTGTATGAAAATGGGCGCTACAACCCCGGTTGGAGGGTTAAAAATGGGCAACAACCCCCTCACCGGAAAATCCATCCATGTACTGACCGCGCTCGTCGCTGTTTGACTTCGGTGAAAGGGCGAGAACGGCTGTAGTCAACGTGCTATAACTGTTGCACTTTTAAATACACATACGGTACACCATCCAAGTACTGACCGCGACTGATATTGTTTGACTTAGGTGACCGCATGAGAGCCGCTATTGCCAACGTGCCAATTGTTGCGGATATGTTCCTATATATCACGTAATATTACGCAATACTATTACATCACAAACAGGTTTAGACGAGAATCTTGGATGCAAGGAATATGTTAGAACTTCGCTCTTAGTCAGAAAATGTTGATAAAACAGATAATTATGTATAGATCCCTAATAAGATATTACAAATTACAAAATTTTGATCTTCTCTTGTCATCCGTAACTGTAACTGTACTGACGAGCGGTATAACCGCGAAAGCGTACGTCTACGGATGGCAAGAGAAGATCAAAATTTTGTAATTTGTAATTCTCCCACGGCGGGTAGCCGAAGAGCGCGACTGCAGTTACTGCAGGAGGCTGTGGCAACGCAAGTTGTCCACTTCTGTAGAAAAGATAACTGTAAAAAATGCGTAATACGTGCATTGTGAGAGAATTCATATCGAATCCCTCTCACATGTACAAACATCAATGTTCAGACCATATATACATAAAATTTGTATACGAAATTACACCTCTTGCAAAGCTGTACTGACGAGCGGTGTAACCGCGAAACGTACGTCTACGGATGGCAAGAGAAGATCAAAATTTTGTAATTTGCAATTCTCCCACGGCGGGTAGCCGAAGAGCGCGACTGCAGTTACTGCAGGAGGCTGTGGCAACGCAAGTTTTGTCCACTTCTGTAGAAAAAATAACTGTAAAAAATGCGTAATACGTGCATTGTGAGAGAATTCATATCGAATCCCTCTCACATGTACAAACATCAATGATAAGATATTACGTAATACCATAATGGCAAAAACAGGGTGAATGTTAGATGGGAAGAACATTCTCGTTCATGATATCATATAAAATGCAGCGTTCTGATTGATCGCATCCTATACAATGCCACGCTCTGACTGGTTACCAACTCGAAATTCAAAATTCCCCGATATGTATAGGAAGGTAGTTCACCAACAACATCCTTAACATTGATCAAGGTGTTTAACGTCAGACAGTAAGTAATAAAGTCACTCGACATGCGCAAGTTAGCCCTGGTGAACACTACATACTATTGATGGGTAAGGTGAAGAACCGGTTTATATGTTTAAATGTAAACTACACCAAACTGAGGAATCCGGAGATGGCCCGAATTTCGTACCATTGATTGACCACCAATCGTAGTACGATACATCATTAGACATCACACACAGGTTTCAACGTTATATTTTAATATGAACAACTAAGATCCGCATCTCACACTCTAGAGCTGATACGCTAGGTGCCTTTAGCTCCATTAGCTTCTGTTTTGGCGGATTCATCTGACCGCCCTGACTGGTGATGGGTGTTTAGAGGTGATGGAAATGCTCGACGCACAGGGCGTGGGAGAGTTCTTGACACCTATTGACGGTTGTCTCGGGGCAAGCCCGGGACGTCCTCGAGCACCTCCTGTATGCGTCGAATCCTCACCAGGGGCGGCGGGCGGTCAGGGTTCAATCTCGCCAGCTCCTTCACAATCGGGTGGTCTGACTCTCCGGCGCGCCGCAGGGTCGACGCCGCCAAGGTCCGCAGGTGGTCCGGAAGAGGTGGAATATCCAGATCCTTCTGCAGTCGTTCGTTCCTCATGAACCATGGGGCGTCGGCCATCATCCGGAGAGTCCGATTCTGAAGGGCTGCTAAAGAGGTGAGATGGGTCTTAGCGGTAGTACACCATGCGAGTGCCGCATATGTAATTATCGGGCGCAGAACCGAGCAGTACAGAAGTCGCTTCGCACGAAGGGGAAGCTTGCTGCCGCGACAAAGAAGGGGGTAGAGGGAGTTCCTGGCTTTCAAAAATTTAGTTGCCACCGCCTGAGTATGGGGCCGCCACGTTAGTCTGCTATCCAAGACGACCCCGAGGTATTTGACCGTCGGGCTCCAAGGGAGTCTGGCCTCACCCACGGAGATGTAATCGTGGGGAGGGCGGGTGCGTTTAGTGAATCGCACCGCCTTGCACTTATCTTCGTTAATGACCATTCTCCACTTGGAAGCCCAGTCCACCAGTTGGTCGGTGGCACTCTGAAGACGGTGACAAACAAGGCTCTCGGCGGGCGACACGGTGTAAAAGGCCGTGTCGTCGGCGTAAACTGCCAGCTCCGTCTCCGGCACTCGCGGAATGTCGTGCGTAAAAAGGTTAAACAGATCGGGAGCCAGCAGTGAGCCCTGCGGAACTCCCGCCGTGATAGGGAAGGATGTTGACTTCACGGCTCCACCCACCTTCACCTGGAATGTCCGATTCGACAGGTAGGACGCAACCAGACGTATCAAATATCCTCCGAATCCAAGGCGGGTCATCTTCAGGATAAGGCCTTCGTGCCAGACCCTGTCAAAGGCATTCCCGAAGTCGAAGAATACCGCCCCCGCCACCTCCCTCCTCGCTAAACCCTCCCGAACGGATTCCGTTAGTCTGAGGAGCTGGTAATCGGTACTCAGACCAGCTCTGAATCCGAATTGTTCTTTCGGGAGGGGGTCGATCTCTTGGATACTCTCCCACAAGCGAGAGAGGATGACTCGTTCGACCAGTTTGGCGACGTTCGAAATGAGGCTAATGGGGCGGTGATTCTGCGGGAACGCCGGGTCCTTTCCCGGTTTAGGGAAGAAGATGACATCCGCCTTCTTCCAGATGGTCGGGAAGTAATTCTTGGCGAGTATGGCGTTCGTAATTGTAAGGAGGACATCCAGAGCACAGTCCGGCAGACGCTTGATGGCCGCGTTGCCGATCTTATCCGGGCCTGGGGCTTTCCTCACGTCTAGCTGACGGATATATGATAGTAATTCCGACTTTGTTGCCGGCTCTAGAGGGGAGCCGGCATCCAGGAGAGGTAGGTCTATCATGTTGGCGTCTACCTCGTCCTCCGTGTCGTCGTCCCCAGGCGTAGCGGTGTCTGCGTCGTAGATGTCCGCCAGATGCCGAGCAAAGACTGAAGCTTTGTCGTCGTCCGAATACGCCATACCCGTTGGACCCTGGAGTGGTCGGTTGCGTCCGTCGCTCTTCCCCTTCAGTGCTCTTGTAAGCTTCCACAGGGAACCGTCCTCCGCGGTAAGGGTGGAAACAAAATCCTCCCACCGACGGTCCCTGTCCTCGGCCAGCGCCCGACGAAGGCGGCACTTCAGGGCGTTCGCCCGAGCAAAGTCGCCCGGGTATAAAGTTCGTTGGGCCCTCTTCACGGCCCTCCGCTTTTCGCGCAGAAGCGCGAGAACGTCGGGCGGCACGCGGTACGTCCAAGTTTGCCGAGTGTTCCAAGTGGTCGACTCGGCTATGGCTGTGGAGATGTTATCGGTCAGGGCGACAGCGGAAGCCTCAATTTGTTGTTCATCCGACAGATCTGCCGTGTCCAAAGGGACCACGCGATCGAGCTTGGCGGCGAAAAGCGCCCAGTCGACCCGACCCCGAAGCGGGCGGGGAAGCTCCAGAACACTACCCCCACGACGTAAAGCAGGGGTCGTGATCCGAGGAGAGATCCTGGAGGTTCTGGACATCGACGTTCAGCGGAAGGTTCCTGCTCAACGCGAAGTCCAGGATATCCGCTCTGACGCCGGCGCGAAAAAACCTTGGCTGGGTCTGGGAGTGGACGGCGACCGTCGCGCTCCGAATATAAGCATGAAGGCTTGTTCCGAAGGCGTTGGTCGCCCTCGACCCCAGAAAGGATGTTTCGCATTAAGGTCGCCGGCAACCAAGGTTGGAAGGTCGGAATCAAAGATCTCCTCGTAGTCTCGGACCACAAAAGCCCTACTCGGGGGCGTAGACGGAAAAGATCCTCAGCGGGCCGAGGCCCCGCGTCGAGATCTGAATCGCCGCCGCTTCGAGGAGGCCAAACCGGGGGTGCCAATCCGCGAGTGCCGGATGCTATAACGCATCAGCACCGCGGCGCCGCCCCCGCGGCCGGTCAGTCTGTCGGAGCGGTGGGTGGCGTAGTTAGGAATGAGGAACCTGTCACCAGGCCTCAGCCACGTCTCACCCACCAGCAGAACGTCGACGTTTTGTTCCGCTAAAAAGGCCTGCACTTCTAGTTTCTTGTCGCCCAGACCGTGTGCGTTCCAGGCAACGACCCTCAATGAGGTGGAGGAGGTAGATGGAAGATCCGTGCTCATCTTGATTGTTTAAGGGAATCGCGTGGAGGGAGCAACGTCTGAAGAAGACGAGCTGTCTGGTTCATTTGCGCAAACATCTCTTGCAAGGAGTATAGGACCGACACCAGATCGGGGCCGGTGGTCTTCTGCTCCACGTCGATTACCCTCTCAGCCCCCTGTGGGGCACGGTTCCTCCTCCGACCTGAAGCCGGCGTCTTCGGAGCAGCAGGAGGTAAAGGCTGCTTCCTAGATGGTCCAGGCGCCACGGCTTCTGAGTATCGTTTGCCCGGAACGACCACGCCACCGCGGCCGCCGGCCGCTGAAGATGGCCCGGCCGGCTGTTGGACCGGTCGCGCCCTGACGCTAGGGCAGCACACGCATCCCCGATAGCTGGCGGGGTGTGGTCCTGTGCAATTTGCACACGTGGCTGGCTCGCTCTTCGGCCTCCCACACTCGCGAGCATAGTGCTCTTCACCGCAGGCCACGCACCTGATCGGCGCGGTGCACCTAGACTGTGCGTGGCCGAATTTCTGGCATCTAAAGCATTGGCTTAGACCGGGCCGTGAGCGCAGAGGCTCAACCGAAATGTCAAGGCCGACCACCTCCTTGATCTCGAAGATAGACTTCTGGTCCTTGGTGAGTTTCACCAGCACCAGGGGCATCTCGGCTTTCCCGCGGAACTTTTTCATCGGGATGACAGTTTCCGGCGAAAATCCCTTCTCCACTAGGGATTCACGGACATCAGCTATTGGGACACCCGTAGGAACGCCCCTGATGACTACATGGAGAAGCTTCTCACATGGGAGCTGGTAAGTATGGAACGGGTGTCCCCCGTTAACCAAGAGCTTGGTGATGCCGCGAAAGTCCTCTACAGTAGCGGGAAAGAATCTAACACCATCATTGGTGCTGGTCGCCCTCAGGAAATTGAATCCCGCGCGCTTGACGATGGCGCTCACTGGTACCCACTTGGCGGCATCCCGCAGGACAATCGGCGGAATTTTGTCCTTGCCAGCCGGGCCAGGGGGACCGGGCGTAGAACCAGAAGTCAGAGTACCCTCAGGGCGGGGAGCAAAGCTCGGAAAAAATGTCGAGCCCCTGTTAGGAGGGGCGGCGTTCGAAGGGCCCGGTCGAGATGCCGGGGAACGGCGAGCGGTAGGGGCCGGAGCGGCCACGACGTCTATGGAGTCCATCTCCGAATTAAGGGGTTTCTTTGGGACGGCCCCAACGGTTCCAGAACCAGAGGAGCGTCTCCTCCTCTTATTGGTGTCTAAGCCCTCAGTGTGTATCAAGGCCGTAGTAACGACCTCGGTTGAGGGCGTCTTCGTTTGGATGCCCCCGGGGAGGGGGCAGAAGGCGTTGCCGAAACTATGGAGGAGTTCGACATCGGAGAGAGCGAACGGCGCCCGGGAGCCCCGGCGGCCGCGTCCCCACTGATGATCGGGAGACCGCGGTCCGCGTCCATATCTATGCGAAGGTCGCGTTTGACGCGCTCGGCTTCGTAGCGTCTATGGACCAATAGTTGCAGCCCTTCGATTAGTTTGAGGATTTTATCCGTCGACAGATGGTCGAGTCGGAGTACCTCGGGGCTCTCAGGAGCCGGTATAGGCGTTAAATCCGGGTCCGAAGCGCCAGGCGAGACCGCCGAGGCGCCGCAGCTCTTCCCCGGAGACTCGGGGAGTGGAGTGGCCAGAAAACCTCCAACTCCCTTGGGAGGAGTACGCATCATTGCTACGCAATACAGGGAGCAAATAAAATCTAAAAATTTAAAATTTCCGGGTGTAAAAGGCCCGAAAATATGTCACAAAGACGGACCGGGAGAGGGGCGCTCGATCCCTAACCCGGTCTAAGCACAAACAGACAAAATATCCAAGTCGACGGCCGACGCGAGTTCCCTTGTTAAGAGAAAAAAAAAAAAAAATCCTTCGCCAAGTCCGGAGGTTGTCAACGTTTGAGAGATATATAAAAACAAAAAAAAAAACAAAAAACAAAAGGAAGGCAAACAAGGTTTAAATTATAATACAAAAATAAAACAAAAATACTAAGGCACCTTACCCGGGCCTCAAGTGGCCGGCGTCAAAGAAGAAGCGGGAACTCTACGTGGCAGGATACGTCAGAGGTGACGTGGCAACAGATGTTGTTGTTGTTATTGTCTCGTTAATTACGTGGAAATCGCGAATCGCCGCGTAAGGAGGACGACCCCAGTCGACCCGTCGAAGATCGACCCCTATCGGCGAAAAAAGAGAACAATCTGCTACGGAGACAATTGAAATCGCTGTGGAGCACTAAAACACTTGGAGCACTGCACAAACACGTCCACTCACAGTCGCGACTGGCACACGACTATTATTTATCATTTTATTATTTTTCATTTTTTAATATGAACAGGGTGAATGTTATGCTATATATAGGAAGTTAGTTCCCCAACAACTTCCTTAACACTGATCAAGGTGTTTAACGTCAGACAGTAAGTGATGACGTCACTGCGCATGCGCAAGTTGGTCCTGCTGAACACTGTATACTTTCGATCGGTCATCAGTAACGTGAACAATCGGTTTATACGTTTGAACGTAAAATATACCGAACTGAAGAATCGGGAGATGACCCGAGCTTCATACGACTGACCGACCACTAATCACAGTACGCTACATCATTAGACATCACAAATAGGTTTAGATATTATATTTTAATACGATATTATAAGGAAATGGAACGTAAGTCAATTACTTAGTAAATTATTAAAACGTATCAGATAGGCTTATGTTTAACTGGAACGCTTATACCAGCAATAATCGATTGTAAATCAACAAGGTCAAACATATCAGGCTCAGTCAGGTCGTAGACGGATAGAAATCAGTATCATTCAGTAAAAATAGCGATCGTGTTTTCGAGAGCCAAATTTTAATAAAATATAATACAATACAATATAATATAATATAATATATTAAATGTAGAAGACTCTCTATAAACGACCTAATAATAAAAAATTAGGTTCGTTAATGGGCAGTTAACAAGTAACCGTGCAAAAGCCTACAAAGTAAGCACAATTTGCATATGCCAATAATCCTGTAGGAAATGTTGACTATGTTAATCGCAAAACGCAACTGCAGACTAATTAGTTTCGTCCTCATTAGGACTCGTCAGTACAGTATATCGTTCTGCGAGTGATACAGTGAACATTTGAAAACACGATCGCTATTTTTATTCGTCGCTGAACGCGATGTTACCGGGTATGCCAATACGTCTCCTGCTCGGAAGATGGGGTCATTATTTTGACCGTATCCATCTCGCCGAGATTTCGACGTATCACCTGGAAATGTTCACTGTATCACTCGCAGAACAATATACTGTACTGACGACTCCTAATGAGGACGAAACTAATTAGTCTGCAGTTGCGTTTTGCGATTGACATAGTCAACATTTCCTACAGGATTATTGGCATATGCAAATTGTGCTTACTTTGTAGGCTTCTGCACGGTTACTTGTTAACTGCCCATTAACGAACCTAATTTTTTATTATTAGGTCGTTTATAGAGAGTCTTCTACATTTAATATATTATATTATATTATATTGTATTGTATTATATTTTATCATTCAGTAAGATATGTGGATTTTCTATAACGATCCTATACAGTCGGCGTCTAATAAAATTATGTAATACAGGGCTCCGTTGTCTATTGATACGAGCATGTAACGGCACAAACAGGTTTCAGCGACAGTTCTGTGTTAAATGTGTAAGTTAATATAAAATCAAATTTAATGAAACCCAGTCCATTATTTATTAATATATTAAGATACATGTAGAAAAACACTTAGAAAGTTTGATTGATCGCATCATATGAAATAACGCATTCTGATTGAATATCGATAAATCATATAAAAGCGAGTTCATTTCCGTGCTCTTCACAATTTACCGACAGCTTTCTAACAGCTAGGTCGTGAACTTCAACATCTTTACCTCCAGTATATTGTTTTAGTGTTTATAGTTAGGCGTTGATTTCCTACTGGTTTAGCGTTTTATTATCACTTAGTATTCGTCGTGGTTGGACAGGCATATTTTAGGTAAGTTAGTTAAATTTCACCGCATACTTTCCCTAATAGACTGCAATATTATAGTTTAAGATGGAGTGTGAGATATGCCACAAAACGTTTGCAAGAAAAGATGGATTGAACAGACATCCCTGCTTAAATAATAAATCTTACACATGCACCATATGTGAGGAAATCTTTATGAGATCGGATAGTCTCTCTCGACATAAGAAAACGCATAATATCGATTCCATAACCAAGAAACGAGATGTTTCAGAAGAGAAGCAGCCACCAAGTAAAACGAACCATCCGGCGAATAGCATGTCGGAACAGGATTTTCGATGCCGCGACCAAACCTTACCGACGGCTACATTACACAATGAACACCTTTGTTTCCATGCGCATCTGCAAGCAGCACAGCAATTCTTTTAAACTTGAAAAGGATATGTTCATCATAAAAATCACCCGGAACAATAATGTAAAAATAATGATAAAGCAGGCACCCCATGATGTAATACAACCTACAACATGAAAAATTGCATAAATATAGGATGTTCCAACAGTATTATCCGACGTGAAGGTAATATCGATGGACCGACGCTTTCCAAGAAACAGTGCAGCGAGTGAAATATAATAACGGAGTAAAATAATTTTATACATATTATATTGAATAAAAGATATCATTATAAACTTTACGAATTTTATTTAAAGGGTGGAACTATATTTATGATAAGTATGCAGTATTAGAATAATGCAATCTTAATAATAAGTAAGTATAGCAAAACAGCGTAAGAATGTTTATCCAACTGCTGTGGAAGTTATAAAATCCCACTGATTCGATCTCATTTTCTAGGTAAAACTCCTTCGAGGGAGTATACGTTCTCATATTTGAATTTCTGCAATTCCTGTTTATAGGAACATCCCACAATCGGTTTCTCGTTTACATCTTCAATTAAATATACGTTGGGATTACCCACCTTACTTAAACACGTAAGAATACGGGATTTAACCTGACTGGATCGATTTTTCGTATGATTGTATTCATCGATTATTTTAGACAAAATATCCATCTACCTATACAAACCTCTCAAACCACATAAATGTACAATGTGAAGCTACCAGCATTATTCGACAGTCCTAACCTCGCAAGGAACCGAATTGCTGGTGAAATTATACGATATTGAACACATCAAATACATCTATATACAGACGTATACAGACTTGACTTCAATACAGAAACAAAAACTCACGAAGTTGTATGAACCGTGTATTTAATGAGGGTGGAAAAGGATACATATATCTATATACTGTTGGCATAAGAGGAACAAAAGTCTCATTCTAACATGATAACGGAAGTATATTGTTCGATGTCGTTATCATGGACATACCAAAGGTGAATGTAAGGGGGTTTAACGTGATGTCTACGATGGAAGACGAAGAAAAAACAAGATGATACCGGAGAATATAAAATTTGCAAGCCATGAAAGAAAATAGTCATATATCAATCTAACCAGTTAGATAAAGAACAGGCTGTGCACCTAATGATGCATTACAATCTATCTTTACCTTGCCCTTGAGGTCACGTAAATATAGGATGATACGTTACCAGTACTATTCGACAATCCTAAACTTGCAAGGAGTCGAATTCCTGACGCGCGAAGTTGTATGAATCGTGTATTTAACAAGGGCGAAAAAGGACATACATATCAATCCGATATTAGTGGAAGAGGGGTAAAACATTACTATGTTCTGATAACGGAACTATCTCATCCGATGTTGACATCATAGATATATCGAAGGCGAATATAAATATTCCAAATGATGAATAAGCGTGTATCCCATGGTGAATTACTGCAGTCTTTCGTCCAGCATGAAAAAATATATATAGGACGACCAATTATCCGCACTGACACGCCTAATCTTGAAAGGAGTTAAGTTTATGGTGAAATTAAAGGTATTGGTCACATCGACACCCAAAACAACCTATCAATATGTAAATGTATACGGACTTGACTTCATCATAAAGACGAAAATGTAGGAAGTTGTATCGACCATATATTTATCAAGGGGAAAACGGATATACATATCGATCTATTATTAATGGAAGAGGATCAATACATCATTATGTTCTGATATCAGGTTGTTTCGATCGGTATCAATATCATAAGTGTAATATCAAAGGTGAATGTAATAGAATGTTAACCGTAGTGACGATAACCGAGACGAAGAAGAAAGCAAGATTGTTGGGGTGATATAAAATTTGTAAATCACGAACGAAAAACGGTGCTACGTATTATGGTTTACATCGACTTTGCTTGTAAACCAATAGAATCATACTGGTCCGAGTCTCAAACAGCAAATACAAGTGGAATGCGTATTATGCATAAGCATAACAACGTTCACTGGACCGGACTGAATAAACGTTTTCGTGCAACGATTGACGGAAATACATCAAACAACTATACAATCGTCACATGGAATTTCCCAAACACATGAACCACCTCACCGCCAGCGGGCGTAGAGCATAACACTGAAGTCGAAAAATGACATATATGCGAAAAGGCATTAAACGAACATAAAGTAACAGAGCATCTCCATTTGACTTAACCATTCTGGAGTTTAGCGCATTCCAGTTGTAACCTCAACTGCAAAATACCTACACTCGTTCCGATTTTCTTCTATAATTTAAGTGGATATGACAGTCATCTTCAAATACGCCAGCTGGACGACGATAGCGAAGATATCGACGTTATCCCACTTAATAAAGAAAAATATATCAGCTTCATCAAGATGTTTACATCGGATCAGTATGTCGATAAGGTAGATGTATTTCGAAAAATAAATATTAAAATGCGATTTATGGACTCGTTCAGATTTATGGCGATATCTATTGAGAAACAGGATGAAATTTTTTCTCAAAATCAATGTTAATATGTGCAGACGTACGACTAACAGTTGAACTTCATAACAAACGCATATCCCCGTACTAATATCAACAAGTACGAAAATTAAATGAATCGACTCTACTGCCCAAGAACAGCTTCAACGACACATTGACAGATAAAGGCGTTAGCGATCAAGACTACGAATACACTATAGTAGCCTAGAACACGATCACTCGTTCCAACTTACTGTAATATTGGAATATTTACCTTAAAACCGACCTGCCACTGTCCGCAAACGTATTTGGAAATTTTTAATTTTTATAAGTATATCACGATTCACAAACGATTTGAACCCAACCCACTACAACAACAACTGATAATTTCAAGAATATGAATATTCAGTGTGGTTATGACAGCAGTGCCCCATCAACCTACCTAGTAGTCTGAGGTGCTAATAATTTATGTGGGCTATGTCTCAATCGCTATCCTACAACAAATTCGAGTGGATGAACCCCGATGAAGTCGATCACTTGGACGTTAGTAGCATAGCGGACAACGATGAAACGCTATTGAACGATGCCCGAAACGACCATCAGCTCCTTCTCGAAAACATAATTCATACAAGATCTATAACAAACAGCATTGCATTATACATCATCGCAACCTTAAGCAGACCATATTCAACGGTCTAGAACTCCCACTCACCCATCGAATACTACGATTCAACCAGTTCACATGTCTTAAATATTACATTCATTAGAACACAAGCATGGTAGTGCCAATTTTCTGTTTTCCATATTAGATAGATATCGTGGAGAGCCGTCCTGAATAGATGCTGCGTTTTATACAGCACATTGTCGTTGGTCAGATCCCTTCACACGTTTAATTTGTCAGTTATCTGCTTGAAGTCCGACCATCTTTGATCGAAAATCGATAAATTCTTCAATTTAAACATTCTCTGCACGACCTTATTTCGTATGAATTATATCGTATTCATAATCAGTTGTTAAATGTATGCGAATTTCGATTAATATCGACATACACCTCAGTTTCAATGTATAGTATGAAGCCATCTGTGTTCATATAGCATAATGGTATTTTATTCTAGTACAACCGTTTGAGGTAGTTGTAGTGAAAGTCATACATTAGCAGTTTCGACAATTTCAAGACGATGAAACCGATATATGCGGATTTATTGTAGACGACTTTAAGTATCTTCATTTGAATTACTCTAAAATTATCGCTAAATATATTAATATTTTTAAACTTCTGTTTTGCAATCAGAGACCCAGCGTCTCGTCTTCACCTCAAATCCTTTCAATACGTTAGCAGTTAAACATATACTTGTTTATCGATGTTCTCCTTCGTTTTTCTGTAAACAGAATTGTTCATTAATTTAAAAATCATCTAGAAGTCATTCTCGGACTGGTTCCTCGGGAAGGTGTTCTAATGAATGTAATATTTCACATAAATTATTAGCACCTCAGACTACTAGGTAGGTTGATGGGGCACTGCTGTCATAGCCACACTGAATATTCATATTCTTGAAATTATCAGTTGTTGTTGTAGTGGGTTGGGTTCAAATCGTTTGTGAATCGTGATATACTTATAAAAATTAAAAATTTCCAAATACGTCTGCGGACAGTGGCAGGTCGGTTTTAAGGTAAATATTCCAATATTACAGTAAGTTGGAACGAGTGATCGTGTTCTAGACTACTATAGTGTATTCGTAGTCTTGATCGCTAACGCCTTTATCTGTCAATGTGTCGTTGAAGCTGTTCTTGGGCAGTAGAGTCGATTCATTTAATTTTCGTACTTGTTGATATTAGTACGGGGATATGCGTTTGTTATGAACTTCAACTGTTAGTCGTACGTCTGCACATATTAACATTGATTTTGAGAAAAATTTCATCCTGTTTCTCAATAGATATCGCCATAAATCTGAACGAGTCCATAAATCGCATTTTAATATTTATTTTTCGAAATACATCTACCTTATCGACATACTGATCCGATGTAAACATCTTGATGAAGCTGATATATTTTTCTTTATTAAGTGGGAGAACGTCGATATCTTCGCTATCGTCGTCCAGCTGGCGTATTTGAAGATGACTGTCATATCCACTTAAATTATAGAAGAAAATCGGAACGAGTGTAGGTATTTTGCAATTGAGGTTACAACTGGAATGCGCTAAACTCCAGAATGGTTAAGTCAAATGGAGATGCTCTGTTACTTTATGTTCGTTTAATGCCTTTTCGCATATATGTCATTTTTCGACTTCAGTGTTATGCTCTACGCCCGCTGGCGGTGAGGTGGTTCATGTGTTTGGGAAATTCCATGTGACGATTGTATAGTTGTTTGATGTATTTCCGTCAATCGTTGCACGAAAACGTTTATTCAGTCCGGTCCAGTGAACATTGTTATGCTTATGCATAATACGCATTCCACTTGTATTTGCTGTTTGAGACTCGGACCAGTATGATTCTATTGGTTTACACGCAAAGCGATGTAGACCATAATACGTAGCACCGTTTTTCGTTCGTGATTTACAAATTTTATATCACCCCAACAATCTTGCTTTCTTCTTCGTCTCGGTTATTGTCACTACGGTTAACATTCTATTACATTCACCTTTGATATGTCTATGATATTGATACCGATCGAAACAACCTGATATCAGAACATAATGATGTATTGATCCTCTTCCATTAATAATAGATCGATATGTATATCCGTTTTCCCCTTGATAAATACATGGTCGATACAACTTCCTACATTTTCGTCTTTATGATGAAGTCAAGTCCGTATACATTTACATATTGATAGGTTGTTTTGGGTGTCGATGTGACCAATACCTTTAATTTCACCATAAACTTAACTCCTTTCAAGATTAGGCGTGTCAGTGCGGATAATTAGTCGTCCTATATATATTTTTTCATGCTGGACGAAAGACTGCAGTAATTCACCATGGGATACACGCTTATTCATCATTTGGAATATTTATATTCGCCTTCGATATATCTATGATGTCAACATCGGATGAGATAGTTCCGTTATCAGAACATAGTAATGTTTTACCCCTCTTCCACTAATATCGGATTGATATGTATGTCCTTTTTCGCCCTTGTTAAATACACGATTCATACAACTTCGCGCGTCAGGAATTCGACTCCTTGCAAGTTTAGGATTGTCGAATAGTACTGGTAACGTATCATCCTATATTTACGTGACTTCAAGGGCAAGGTAAAGAAAGATTGTAATGCATCATTAGGTGCACAGCCTGTTCTTTATGTAACTGGTTAGATTGATATATGACTATTTTCTTTCATGGCTTGCAAATTTTATATTTTCCGGTATCATCTTGTTTTTTCTTCGTCTTCCATCGTAGACATCACGTTAAACCTCCCATTACATTCACCTTTGGTATGTCCATGATAACGACATCGAACAATATACTTCCGTTATCATGTTAGAATGAGACTTTTGTTCCTCTTATGCCAACAGTATATAGATATATGTATCCTTTTCCACCCCTTATTAAATACACGGTTCATACAACTTCGTGAGTTTTGTTTCTGTATTGAAGTCAAGTCTGTATACATTTATGCAGAGTTGTTCAGTCTCGTATAATTTCACCAGCAACTCGGTTCCTTGCGAGGTTAGGACTGTCGAATAATGCTGGTAGCTTCACATTGTACATTTATGTCGTTTGAGAGGTTTGTATAGGTAGATGGATATTTTGTCTAAAATAATCGATGAATACAATCATACGAAACATCGATCCATTAAGGTTAAATCCCGTATTCTTACGTGTTTAACCTTCCTATACTCACGCATACGGTCTGTGAGACCAACTTATATAGCATAGTATACGTCTTTCATTTTGACGTGAGTATAGGAAGGTTGAGTAAGGTGGGTAATCCCAACGTATATTTAATTGAAGATGTAAACGAGAAACCGATTGTGGGGTGTTCCTATAAACAGGAATTGCAGAAATTCAAATATGAGAACGTATACTCCCTCGAAGGAGTTTTACCTAGAAAATGAGATCGAATCAGTGGGATTTTATAACTTCCACAGCAGTTGGATAAACATTCTTACGCTGTTTTGCTATACTTACTTATTAGTAAGATTGCATTATTCTAATACTGCATACTTATCATAAATATTGTTCCAGCCTTTAAATAAAATTCGTAAAGTTTATGATGATATCTTTTATTCAATATAATATGTATAAAATTTTTTACTCCGTTATTATATTTCACTCGCTGCACTGTTTCTTGGAAAGCGTCGGTCCATCGATATTACCTTCACGTCGGATAATACTGTTGGAACATCCTATATTTATGCAATTTTTCATGTTGTAGGTTGTATTACATCATGGGGTGCCTGCTTTATCATTATTTTTACATTATTGTTCCGGGTGATTTTTATGACGAACATATCCTCTTCAAGTTTAAAAGAATTGCTGTGCTGCTTGCAGATGCGCATGGAAACAAAGGTGTTCATTGTGTAATGTAGCCGACGGTAAGGTTTGGTCGCGGCATCGAAAATCCTGTTCCGACATGCTATTCGCCGGATGGTTCGTTTTACTTGGTGGCTGCTTCTCTTCTGAAACATCTCGTTTCTTGGTTATGGAATCGATATTATGCGTTTTCTTATGTCGAGACAGACTATCCGATCTCGTAAAGATTTCCTCACATATGGTGCATGTGTAAGATTTATTATTTAAGCAGGGATGTCTGTTCAATCCATCTTTTCTTGCAAACGTTTTGTGGCATATCTCACACTCCACCTTAAACTATAATATTGCAGTCTATTAGGGAAAGTATGCGGTGAAATTTAACTAACTTACCTAAAATATGCCTGTCCAACCACGACGAATACTAAGTGATAATAAAGCGCTAAACCAGTAGGAAATCAACGCCTAACTATAAACACTAAAACAATATACTGGAGGTAAAGATGTTGAAGTTCACGACCTAGCTGTTAGAAAGCTGTCGGTAAATTGTGAAGAGCACGGAAATTAACTCGCTTTGTCAAAAGTCATTGATTATAACCAATACCTTAAATTTGTGAGGGAGAAAATAGAAAGAGCAAAAAATTATCATGACCAACATACAAAACCACTTCCGTCTTTATCTATAGGAGACGACATTCTTTATAAGAAAACGCCTACTTCTCCATGGTCACCTGCGTCAGTAGTGCAAATTGGTCCTGAACCAAGATCTTTTTTAGTTGAAACACCTGAAGGTATTCAGTTTCGTAGAAACCGTCAACATTTATTGAAACCGAGAATAAGTAGAGAAAAATGTACTTTGTTACCAGACAACGCTCAAGACAAATCAATGCCGTCCATAAATAATAGTTTTCAACCATCTAGCCCAAATCATAAACCTTATAGTCCTGCTTTGGTTGACAGTCAAATTTCCACACGTGCTGGCACATATACCAGAAGTGGCAGAAGAATTGTTAAACCGCGTCGATTTACTTTTAGTGAAAATGACGACAGCACATAATTTTTTAAAAATGTTTGTTTTAATTTCTTTTGAAAGGGGCGTGTTGTAATATGTCTATCATGGATGATGCGTCTTACTAGTTTGTTGATTGTATTAAATAGTGAGCTGTGGTAGAAAAACATAATAATGAATGTCATATATAGTAGACAGATCACACAGTTGTATTTAAGAGAGTTATTAAACCTGAAGTAAAGTTAGAAGCTTGTTTTTATTAGTTAACAACACAACAGTCATCTCCCGATTCCTCAGTTCGGTGTATTTTACGTTCAAACGTATAAACCGATTCTTCACGTTACTGATGAGCGATCGAAAGTATACAGTGTTCAGCAGGACCAACTTGCGCATGCGCAGTGACGTCATCACTTACTGTCTGACGTTAAACACCTTGATCAGTGTTAAGGAAGTTGTTGGGGAACTAACTTCCTATATATAGCATAACAGTCACCCTGTTCATATTAAAATATAACGTTGAAACCTGTTTGTGATGTCTAATGATGTATCGTACTGCGATTGGTGGTCGATCAATGGCACGAAATTCGGGCCATCTCCCGATTCCTCAGTTTGGTGTAGTTACATTTAAACATATAAACCGGTTCTTCACCTTACTAATGACCGATCAATAGTATGTAGTGTTCACCAGGGCTAACTTGCGCATGTCGAGTGACTTTATTACTTACTGTCTGACGTTAAACACCTTGATCAATGTTAAGGATGTTGTTGGTGAACTACCTTCCTATACATATCGGGGAATTTTGAATTTCGAGTTGGTAACCAGTCAGAGCGTGGCATTGTATAGGATGCGACCAATCAGAACGCTGCATTTTATATATCGTGAACGAGAATGCTCTTCCCATCTAGCATTCACCCTGTTTATGTCATTATGGTATTACGCAATATCTTATTAGGGATCTATACATAATTATCTGTTTTATCAACATTTTCTGACTAAGAGCGAAGTTCTAACATATTCCTTGCATCCAAGATTCTCGTCTAAACCTGTTTGTGATGTAATAGTATTACGTAATATTACGTGATATATAGGAACATATCCGCAACCATCGGCACGTTGGCAATAGCGGCTCACATGCGATCACCTAAGTCAAACAATATCAGTCGCGGTCAGTACTTGGATGGTGTACCGTATGTGTATTTAAAAATGCAACAGTTATAGCACGTTGACTACAGCCGTTCTCGTCCTTTCACCAACGTCAAACAGCGACGAGCGCGGTCAGTACATGGATGGATTTTCCGGGGAGGGGTTGTTGCCCATTTTTAACCCTCCAACCGGGGTTGTTGCGCCCATTTTCATACACGCGCGCTTGGGGTTGTGACGTCAGGATACTGTGCAATCTTACGTAACTTCCCGGCCAACGTCTCCTCATCCTCCATCTTCTGGTGAAATGCCCAATTCCCTAATTAGGCCTGTTACCACCTACAACTCCCTGTACTCCGAGCAGCAGCGACACCTCCCGGTCAAAAGCGGCACTACATACAGCCACCTATATTACCGGCATCTACCGAACAGCGACACCCCCGGTCAGAAGCGGCACTACATACCGGCACTGTCCAGGTCTCTACCTTACCGACCAGAGGGGCGGGAGTTTTGAATTTTCCGGGGAGGGTTGTTGCCCATTTTTAACCCTCCAACCGGGATTGTAGCGCCCATTTTCATACACGCGCGCTTGGGGTTGTGACTACCTTCCAGTATACACGCTCGGGGTTGTGAGTACCTTTTAGAGCGGGTGAGCGGGTGTGTTTGAACCGGCCAGCTCTCTCTACTGACTGGTTATATTAGTAATGGTTTGTATGTACTTAACATGTGTATTATGAAACCACAGCAAAGCATTCAAATGAATGTAGTGGCACCATCTAGAACATTGCAAGTATTCCACGAAAGCTTTGGCCATCAGAATAAAGGGCTTGTGAAGGATATTTTGAAGACAATGGACATCAAGCGGAAAGCTACAAGAAAGAATTTTGTAATGGGTGTGCGCTAGGAAAGATACGGACTACTATTTACATGGGGGAACAAATCATCCAACTGTAACTGGAGAATTGATCGACGGAGATTTAAATGAACCGATGACCACGGAATCGTTTGGTGGAGCACGTTACTACGTGTGTTTCAAGGACGATTTTAGTTTCGTCGTCTCTTCTTGAAACAGAAAAGTGAAGTTTGTATTGTACTTGCACAATTTTTTAATGGAGCGCAGGGAAATGGAGACGTTGTTAAAAGATTCAGGTGTGACGGAGGAAAAGAATTCGACAACCAAGGCGTAGTTCGATTGCTCGCAAGCAGAGGAATTGAGCAGTGTATTTCTCCAGCCTTATACAACTCACCAAAATGGTGTTGCGAAACGTGAAAATCGCACCCTTGTCGAAGCAGCACGTTCTATATTGAATCCAAGCAAATTACCAAAAGGTTTATGGGCAGAATCTTGCAATACTGCAACCTATCTCCTAAATCGAACAGGAAAATCGTCGGTACTGAACAAATCTCCTCATAAATTATGGTATGATAGATCAGTAAGCAGACTTGATCACCTAAGAATTTATGGTACTGAATGTTAAGTTCATGCAAACAAAAAACAAGTTTGACAACAAGGCTATTGATGGACGTCTCCTTGGATATGTTAATAACAGAACGGATTTCGAGTCTGTATTCCCTCTCAGAGGAAGGTTGTCCAGAGTCACGATGTCAAATTCGATAAATGATACCATTCGGACCCTTCTATCTGTGGCCGCTACAGAAAGTATGCAATTGGAACAGTTCGACATAAAAACCGCATTTCTGAACGGTATACTTGAGGAAGTATACCTGAAGCAAACAGAATGGTTTTGATGATGTTAGCAGTAGAATGTGTCTTCTGAAACACCTCGGTGCTGAAATAAAAAATTTATGAATTTTATGAAGACAGCCAGATTTGAAAACAGTGTCGCAGATCTTTGACTCTTTTTCCGAAAACGCAACGGATATCGAGTGTATGTTGCAATTTATGTTGACGATGGCCTAGTTGTAGGCAGTGACAAGAAGGAGATTGCTGTTTTTCTAGAAACATTGCAACAAGAATTTGAGATGACAACAGGTTCGCTTGATAATTTTCCCGGTATGAAAATAAAGCAGCAACATGGTTTGATTTCAATAAGCCATGAACAGTACACAAAAAGGATGCTGGAGAGAATTAGAATGGCTGAGAGTGATGTTGAAAAAGTAGCTTCACCTAAAGTACCTTATCGTTAAACAGTGAGCTGTCTTATGTACCTTACGACAGCTTCTCGTCCTGATATCGCGTTTGCCGTAGAGCTGCTAGAGCTATGAAGAAACCGACCGTGCAGGACTGGAACCAGATAAGACGTATATTTCGCTGTTTGAAAGGTACTATTATTACGATATTAGGAAGAATTGAAAGTCTACAGTGATATTGACTTTGCTGGTCATAAAAATACAAGGCGATCAACAACTGGACCTATTCCAAAGCTCTCTGGCGGCGCAATAACATGGATCAATCAGCTACGACTAGTAGCGCTCTCCACAACGGAAACGGAAATTATCTCCGCGAGTGAAGCAGCGAAGGAAATGATCTGGCTAAAGCGGTTACTAGTTGAATTACCTGACATTCTCGAGCTGTCCCTAACGTTGTATGTTGACAATGCTAGCGTCGTGAAACTAGGAAAGAATTCGGAATACCATCGGCGGTCTAAACACATCAAAGTTCGACATTTCTATGTACGAGAGAAATTCCTGAATGGTGAGCCTAAATTGGAGCACATCAACGGAAAGGACCAGTTGGCAGATTTGTTGCCAAAACCGTTGGAACGTGTCAGACTTTAGTCGTTACGTGAAAACATGTGTACGCAATTACATAAACGCGTAATCATGAAGTTTTTCTTAAGGGACTATAGAGCATCGATTGATTATAAAATTATACAAATATAAATATTAAATTTATTTATTAATAATCTTGCAAAGTGTGGTATCTCTCAAAACAGTCTGGAACATGTAATGGTACAAGGCATTTCTTACATTCCCATATAGTTTTCGTTTTTTGGGTTTGGTACACACTCTACACCTTTGTAAGTTTCATTTTGGAGTATCTGGCTCGCGTAACGATTCATTTCAGTTACAATAATTTCTTAGTATTTCATTTGCCATTTTTTAAACTGACACTTTGCCCAAATGGTATATTTATTTTCGAAATTCGTGAATATTTCCATATCAATTCATTAGCCATCAGACTAATTTCACAATCTTGATTTATGCATTCTTCAGATAAAATTATACACCGATTTCGAATTGGGAAAACAATTTCATCAAAGTCATTATTACTATTACCACTGTGTTTTCTTTTCTATTTGTCAAAATAATATCGTTAACTTCACTTTTGCTTTCTATTTTAGAATACGGGTTAAATATTGACAACTGTACGCTATGCAGTGCAATGATAATCTGTGCTCTTGCAAACAATCCCACCCGACGTGCCATGCACGTCGTTTTTGTTTCTGTGACAATCACAGGACGACGTACATACCACGTCGTTGGCGATTCTGTGACAAAAGGATTACGTCTTTCTAGCGCAAGTGGTTAATAAAGTCATAACAGACACTTTTTAAACCTCAAAAGATTTTAGCAGCTTTGAGGACAACGATCACGGCTGTCATTTTCAACCCTCCTTCGCTCTTTAGAGAAAGTTTTGGCGGATAAATTACAGATTACAAGGACGTTGATTATTTGAATCGTGTACGTAATCTTCAAATAATTTCGACCTTTTACATACGTTGCTTCGCCAAGAACTTGATTCCAATTGACGCTGTGTTCTAACAACGCCATCCTAACAACCCTATGAACCTATTAATGTTCTACTGCCCAGCACCACCGTTCTCGTCCTTTAGAACGAAAATCTCGTTTGAATTTTCATCCACCTACGTATAAAACTTCATTATGTGAATCAATTATCATACGAGTATGTAATTCTTAATTGATATGTATAAACACATTTGTGAAAAAACAAATATTTTCTTAGACTTCATAAAGTTTTAAATCTAATTTAATTTTATTCTTAAAAAATCATCCCATCGGTATGGAGAAAATTCGTAATGTAGAAACAAACTTCGCAGTATAGGATTTGTGTTAGATGCAGTTTCTTTGCGCAATTCCAAGTTAGATAATATGTATGTATACAACTAGAATAAAACTAAACTGGTGGTCTAAACATCTGAACAATTAGGACAATATAAGATATTTTGCACCATCGTAAATAAGCCATTCTTATAATTTTTGAGACCTTGTGTAATCTACAATTTGAAAAGTAATTATCACAAATTGGAACATACTATACAGCAGATAAACAGTCATCTGTAAAATTAAATTGAAGAAATATATTTATGTATAAGTAAACAATTTATTATCAGTCACAAATAAATATTTATACAAAATAGTACTTGCAAAATGCAGTACATAAATACAACAAATGTAAGAACAACAATTGTACACAGGTAGTACTTATGATTCCATAGTTAGGCCAAAATCAAAATTTAAGAAAATTTGTGTTTCAACAGAATTTTAATACAGGAAAAAAAATACCAACCGCGTAATTGTAAAACACGAAACTAATAGATTTAAAAAATATTACTAAAATGAAACAGAAGGAATACAATATCAATAAAATAAGGGCGTTATAGTCCACTACACTCACTCAATGCTTGTATATTTAAGCTTATTTATATATATAAAAAAATATTTCATACAAATTCAATCCCAAATGTTAGATACGGCCTTATGATATAATACAAAATTAATTATAACAATGGGGAAGGGATATACAAAAGAAATTTACAATAAAACATAAAAACAATAGACGAATGTAACAAAAACACATGATTATATAATTTTTAACCCACTCATAAGCACTATATCTTGTTGCTTCTAAGCTAGTTTCCTTCTGGGTTAACTCAAACAACAATACATCCACAATTGATATTTGTACAACTGTTGGGCATGTCAGTCGACTAGTCTAGCGTCCGCTTTCTTAGGTAAATTGTCTAGGTAGATTTTCAGACCTCTTTCTCTCCTGTTGGGTGAAAATGTCTTAGCACTGTATCTGCCCAAACGCGCGTTTTCTCTTTGGTTTATCTCTTTCTTTTCTTCGGATGTTAATTCTTTCATAGATTCTCGATTATCTCTAAATAAAACAAACATCAATCCACAGCATTTCTATATTAAAATATTTGGTAACATTGTGTTACACTGTCTCAAAAAATTAGCGCACTTAAATCAAGACTTGAGATTGTCATTGTTAAATAAAATATTTTCATGTGCTCCCTGTTACTGTGTTGTATTTACACGTGTGATGTGAATTGCCACTTGATACTTGTCCTACTTACTAAATTTAGACAGTGCAACTCCAGTAACAGGTCAATCTATTTAGCGCAACATGTATATAAATAAACGGCAGTAGTAGTAAGAGCGAGTATATCATGAGGTGGAAATATTTTTCGATCTCTATTAATGAAAATAAAAGGCAAAAGTATCCTGGTTATTTAAACTAATATACACTAGACGGTAGTGTGTTGAGATTAGGAGTTACGTTGCCGGAATAGGAGACCTCACGCAGAAGCAAACAAAGGCTCAGAAGTGAGCGTAATTTGTATAAATTGATATAGCGGGAAGTTGCAAATAAGTAAGGTTATAACATGATACAAATATATTAGGTATGCTCATGAGTTTACCAAAATAGAATTTTCTTGCGCATTTGCCAATGCGCGTCATTACTTGCCTTTAGTTCTGAATGTTGCGTTGTTGGTTGCCTATTTCGCTACTGTATTGACTGTTATAACTATATTAGAATTTACCAAAGCGCGTCACCGCTAGATGCGCACGAGCATACCTAATGTATTTCTATCATGGGTTATAATAGAAGTACAGTCAGTTATCTCCAGAAGTCATAAGGTAAGAAAAGTAAACTGCGAGAAAATGAGACGAATGCAATATAACGAGTGGGATAATTATAGGGTTTATTTATTATAATATTGGTAGCAAAGCTTCGTAATACGCAGGCGCGCACACACGTACTAACGTACATATAGAATGCCGCTTTGACCAAAGCAAGTAGTGATGGGAGAAATCGTTATTTTAAATAAATTTTATTTATTTAAAATAACAGTTTCGACCGCTATTGTTATTTTGAAATAACGGTTGAACAATAACAGGTTATCGTTGTCGTATTCAACAGTTCTACACGATAACAATATTGTTGTTTCTGAAGATTAATTCATATTATGGGCTGAGTTTTATTTTTATTTATTTATATTAGAATTATATTGTTTTGTTCCATATTATATAACGGTTTTTTCTAGTTTTTATAAATATTCTTTTTATACAACACTGTTCTCTTGTTTATTTTAGATTTAATAATTTCAATGCCTACAATTATTTAGAAAATATTTCTATAATAAACGTCCGATTCGAACTACCGCCATAATTATCGTCCAAAAGTTATTTTTCTACGGGAGTTGTAACTGTGGTGTCGATCAGACAGTCGTACTTAACCCTAGTCGAAAGGAAGAATTTTACAATGTTAAAAGACGGTATAGGTACAATTATACCTTTATATTGTATTAGCAATGTAAATAAGAGTTTTCCTAGTAAAAGGATTAAATTATTATACATTAAAATTATTTAATACTAAAATAATAAATATGTATCTAAAAGAAACTCATTGTTTTTTTACTATTTATAAAAAACTATTATTTTCACATTTCAATAATATGTATGTAAGTATGTGCAAAACTTCAAATTCAAAACGCAAGGAATATAGTATGTTTTGATGTTGGTACATATGAGAGGGATTCGATATGAATTCTCTCATTATGCACGTATTACGCATTTTTTGCAGTTATTTCTTCTACAGGAGTGGACAACTTGTGTTGCCACAGCCTCCTGCAGTAACGCAGTCGCGCTCTTCGGCTATCCGCCGTGGGAAAATTGCATATTACAAAATTATCTTCTCTTGACATCCGTAGACGTACGTTTCGCGGTTATACCGCTCGTCAGTACAGCTTTGCAAGAGCTGTAAGTTCGTATACAAATTTTACGTATACATAGTCTGAACATTGATGATGATCAAAAAATTTTGTAATTTGCAATTTTCCCACGGCGGCGGGTAGCCCAAGAGCGCGATAATGAAAGAATTCATATCGAATCCCTCTCATATGTACAAACATCAATGTTCAGACTATGTATACATAAAATTTGTATACGAACTTACAGCTCTTGCAAAGCGGTACTGACGAGCGGTATAATAGGTTGCCAGGACAATATTTAGACTGCACCTGTTACAACTATTTCAAAATACAGGCTGATTGATATACAAAAAATTATATAAAGGAAACGAGTATTAAAACTATTAACCCCGATCATTCGGAAATTTAATCTATTTAATTATTATAATAAAAATTTTACTGTAAACCAATAGATTGCGCAGTAGTATAGGGCGGGTACAATTTTAGCCTGATCTTGTTACATTTTTCTGAATTAACATTAATACGCATTTAACCGGGTGTAATAACCCTAACATTCAAGCGTTTCTTTTTTTGTATATTGTTGATTGCCTAACCTTGGTACGGTCCAAAAGTATCCCAAACATTTGCTTTCGTTTTTATATATAGAATCTCTTTTTACTCGCCTAACTCTACACTCGAGATTCACGACTGGTCGGCGATCCATTAGCATAAGGCAGCTATCAAAAGCAAATCACATTGCCTAAACAACAAACTAGCCGAGCTATCTGATCGATATACAGAGAGAGAAAGAGAATAAAGTAACGGTTTATCCCACCATATCTCCTTTACTTCCAACAACTACAACACCTTCCCATTATACTCTTTAAAACTGCCCTATTACTTAAATTTACTAATTTCGAAATTTTTCTATTGCTTTTGCCAATCCTTTGATAACCTGATGGTAATTCTAAGAACTGAATATTTAACGAAAGTTTAACAAATTGCTAGTTTTAGCACAGTCAGGTAACCAACAAATTCGTGCGGTTTAATTTTGTACAGATTTCCTTGGAATGGAAAAACTATATAGAGTTATCTGCTTTAGTATATTGTATGCGTTCATATCATTGGTTGTCACCAAGTGATCCACTACTACACAAACCAAAGGCTTCTTTGCACCCAAAAAGATTTTATTGATTCTTACTAGACTTCCTACCAAGTGACCCCGAAAAATTCAGAACTTGGCTGAGAACGTTACCACACCCTCCTTATTGTCCGGACATTTCCCCAAGTGATTACCACCTATTGTTGTCTTTTGACAACTGTATAAGTTCAGTACTCAAAATGATAAAACAAAAATATAGTCTGTTAATTTGTTTATTTAAAATCCGCCGATTTCTATATTGCCGGCATACAATACCTGGTGTAGTGTAGTTGTAGTTTGTAATATTTTTTTATATTTTATCATGAAAACCGCACGAGCTTTTTTAGTTACCTGATAATTGACACAAAATAATTAGCTTCATGAGCTACAAAACGAATTACTACTATCTTCATTAAAAAACACTATATATAGTACTATTTACGCCACTAAAAAGTATATGCATTACCTGTAGAAGAAAACGCTACCATCATCCCGTCCGTGAAGATGGTAAGTATCGAAACGACTAACACCTGAATTCCAATCTAGATCATTTTGTATATCTAAAATATTCATGTCACAAGGAAAATATGATTTTATGAAAGCCAAATCCAAGTGATTCTCGGGAATGCCTGACTCATCGGCTAATTTCTTTTTAGCTCATCTAAGGAAGCATTATCCAATATAATTTCATGAAACGGTGTAAGAGTTAACGTTTCAGGACACCATCTCTTTGCAAAGACGGCCATTTGGGTGGGTTTGGTAAGCTTTTCTTCTTCCCCTAAATCTTGTAGAATCATTTCAAACTTATTTCCAATCGATATATCATCTGAAAATTTCTGATAGTCTAAATAAATTTTTGAAGGATTTTTTAAGTTCTTTTTCTCAAGCGACATTTACTGTACGGTATATCTATCATATGTTGCTTTTTTGCTTGTAATAAAATATCTTTCTTTGCTGACGCTACAGTTTGTCCTTTCGCTATTATATAATCGAATAAATATGTGAATGGTTCTGTACTGTCAGCTTTTAATTGAAAAATTTTACCAGACATTTCATTCTTCTTCAGTACTCGTCCCAATTTAACAAGTAATTTATCACCATCTTTCATTGTACTTAAATTCTTATTTACATCTGTCACCTCTGTGTGTTGATTGTGATATTGATGATATATCTTGAAATATTGCATGGGCACACCCACAACAATTTCTAAATGCTTCTTTAATCTAGAAATAGTCATTCTTTTGTCAACCATTAATCGACAAAATCGGGTAGAGTCTTGATCAGCAATGCTGTCTTTATTTTGGGTGGTGACACAAAATACTTTGAAATAGTAATTTTGGCAGTGTATCGTTTCATCATCCCAGTTCATTTCTTCGGGAGGATTTCCAAACACTTCATCGTTATAAGTATCTTCTACTGGGTCAGATGGTGAAGCCATATACTGATCTGCTGGTGAATTCGAACTACTCGAGAGAATACCAATACAATCACCTGAAACAAGTTTGACATTAGTCACCTTAGCAGTATATACACATCAATCATATGTGTAAATGATTTCTAGAATATCAAGTCTATAGAAAAAGCTACAAAGCTTCTACAAGTATCATAATACCCCTCTTAGGAAATAATAAACATGAACACACGGGATGATGTTTAGGGCTTCTTCACCATATGGAAAGCAGCATATTATCTGTTGGTAATTACAATTAACACAATATTTAAACGTATATGAATGTTGGTCCAGTATAATGTTCTTTATTTTTTACTGTCTATATAATTAAGTCTAGATAGTTCGTGCACGCTAGTTAAAAACTATGTTACGCACTAGTGCACAGACCATCAATGTAGATACTGTGGTTAGCCTATCTATTCCGGGACCGGAGTTACTCCACACTTAAGGGATAATTCAATAGCACTGCCATGTAATTAGGCGAGTACCCCCAATCGATTGAATCCATCCTCCGCTTGTTTAGGATTTTCAAGCTCTTCTAATCTGCACCTTGGATGGTCGATTCCTCCAGGAACATCATCTGTTTTTCAATGAGTTGTCAACTGTCGGTGAAATAAGTACAATGTTACTTAAAGTAAGAATATCGAGATCATGATGCAATGCTCAATATTCACAATGTAAGTTCATCATGTACTGCTAAAGTAAAACAAGTTGAACCCGGATTTAAGCTAGCATCAGCGGATGCTACTAGCCCCCTAACTGTTCCGTCCGCTGCGCTCAATCCCAAACCGGAGAGAGACCTCCTGGGAAGCCAAAGCAGATAGGTCGTGTTAGAGCTCCGTAAAATTTTAAAATAAGATTTAAAATAGTTACCACCATCAGTATTAAAAGTGAAAAAGAAAGAGTGTAATTTCCCCTGATAGGACTTTAGCCTCCACCGGGTTGACCGGGGCTATCCCCTTGCGCGGGGGTTAATCTTTTGTGAAGGTGACTTGTGTTGAGTGGTGGTAGGACTTGCGCAAGCGCTACTACAATATCAACTGTTTCATCGGAGCGAATTTTGACTGCTTGGAATCCATCTCACTCTTTCCTGTTGAGTGAGATTGGACTACGAGTCACCCTTAGAAGCCGGACCAACTGGACGAACGTTGATAAGGCATCATTTTATCAATTACAGTACAGCCCCGGTTAACCGAAATAAAGGGGGCGCCGTTTCGGATAACCAATTTCTCGGTTGAAAATCTAAAAATAGCCTACTAAAATGGGTGTGTGGTGATAATGAATTACAAACAATTTCTTTAGGTTATAATATGGTTTTATTTATTAAACAACATGTATTTCAATTTAATTTTTCAGTACATAATTACAAATTACCTAAGATTATTTAATTTATAAAAGAAAGTTGTGACTTTTGTGTGCCCTTCGCACCGTTTCCGAGCAGCGATGCCCCTCCATCTTTTAATCAAAAGGACGTCAGAGGGTGTGGAGTCACTGCATTGTTCGACAAATTTGAGGGCAATCAAAAATAATAATAATTTATGTAATTTCTTTAATTATGTACATCCTGGCATCCATGGCAAACTGTATCGATTAATAAAATGTCTGACTTACCTCTAATGCATGAAATCCCTCGTCAGTTGTCACCTTGCAGACAGTGTGTGTGTGAGTTCATCACAGTCATCTGCGACGACCCATTGGTCTACATCACTTTCGTTCATGGCCTCACATCCAGGAATTCTATGAACCATATCTGGAAAGTTTTCAAAACTTTCTGTTCTTTTTCCCTTCTTCTTTCCCCATCATAAAGTTTTCTCCAGCATCTTTGAAGCGTTTCATTTTCAACTTTTCCCCAAGCCTGCACACACTAATAAATCACGTGTTTCGTGTTAATTGACTTCAGCGCTTCATTAATCTCTTTATTTTGCACTTCGCAATCTTGTAGGATGGTTCGCAACAACATCCCTATATAGTGTCGTTTGAATGTTTCTATTACACCTTGATCGAGAGGCTGAATGAGGCTGGTAACATTTGGGGGAAGAAAGCGAACAACAATATCGCCACTTTTTAATTCACTGAGATGTGTGGGCGTATTATCAATTAACAAGATAGCTTTTCTTGGCAAACCTTTGCCGGCTAAAAACTTCTCAACATTTGGCACAAACTGATCAAAAAACCATTCTTCAAACAGATCAGAGGATATCCAAGCACTTTTTTGTGCTCTATAAAAACACGGCCAATCACTTGGCGCAATATCCTTTAATGCATTTGAAGCTAATAGAACTGTTATGAAAAATAACAGTGGCGTTATGAGTTGGAGGGAGGGGCAGGGGGAGGAGGGGGGGAGGGAGGGAGGCGTTGAATCATTTCAAGCGCGTGTCATTCGTCTCGTCGCCACACCGATGAGTCACACAAGCACGCTCTGCTCAGTGACAAGTGGGATGGCGCGGTGTCTCGCTGTTTATAATTTCGCTAGTATTTATATACATGATTATTCATGAACCGTTTCGGTTAACCCGAGTTCGAATAACCGGGGCTCTACTGTATTTGACGATTCCTGCTTGCAAGAAACTAATTGGACAAAGGCGACCAGCCCACCCTCTATCAGAGATCCTGCCGATTGCGAATGTTTACATTTTAATTAAATGATTACTGGAGATAATAAAAAAATTAAAAACAAAAGAGGGAAAACAGAAAAAGAAAAAATAAACTAACAAAAGAGCAAAGAATAGAAAAAGAAATACAATTAAGGGAAAAAAATAAAGACTAAAAAATAAGACAAAGTAAGAAAAAAATAATAAAAAGAAGATAAAAGAAGAAATTTATTAATTATTAAATTTTTATACATTGTAATTTATTATTTTATATCTACAATTTCATTTATATTTTTGTTGTTCGTTCGTTAGTACCGAGAGTGGGCATTATACACCCACTGCCGGTCCGGCCGCACGCTCATTTACATTTTAATAAACTACTAACGTACCTGAACCGTTGGCAACCATGTTTAAGTCTCCGCCAAGAAACAACAAATCCTTTTCTGATGTCTCCCTCCCGTCATCTCCGGGGGATGGAAATATAAGAGACATCGAACTGTCTGAGACTGAAGTCACCCCAATAACTGTGGTGGCGGCGAAACCTTCAAAACTAAAGCAAGATCTAGATAAGATGGAAACCGATCAAATTATCACTTTGATGAGGGGACTAATCGATGTTCTCCGCCGAAGGGATCCGGACAGCGTTGTTTCTAGGGGGTTGTTTGTCCCGGAAGATCTTCCCCCAAATTGGGGCCGATCAGTAAGAAAAACAAGGGAGCGACAGCCAGTTCGTCACCGGTTGATATTAACAGCGACTCCTCCTTTCAACCTTCGACTTTACAATCGAGAAAAGCTCGAGGTAGGAGAAGTAAGAACGGGCCTGCATCCCCTGAGGTGGTATTAGTAGAGGTTGCAGAGGTTTACGAGGAACCAGCAGAGAAAAGGTGTCGGACTGGTGGCGAGCCCATTACAACTCGACCACCAGTTACGCCGATAGCGAAACGTATAAGAAAATATCAGGAGGATCTTGAAAAGATTGACATAGAGCGTCCAGAACCTTCCGGATGCTCGCAAATGGAAGTGGAAAGCTCGCAGTCTTCCACATCGATGACCGCCCGTCACATTGGAAGCGTCGCAGCAAGCGGGCCCCAAAAGGAGCAACCAGAGGATGAAAAAATTCCGCCGATCGTCCTTAGAGAGAGAGAACACGTTGGGTGGCAATTTCCACCGAAATGAATGCGTTATAATTTCGTAAAAGCCCAGTCCATGAGTCAAGTTTCCGGGGAATTACGCGGCTACTAATGAGAGATGATATACCTTTTCATACATATCAATTGCCATCGGCGAAGCTGCTCAACGTGGTTCTCCGTGGAGTTCCGGTGGACTTCACAGCGGAACAAATAGCAGGTGACCTGAAGGATAAGGGCTTCATTCTGGAGGGGTGGTGCGTTTAACACTTTGCCGGCCGCTGTCACGTACGCGTCACTTTTTCGCTAGCGGTGATGCTTCATGTCGATGTTTGTATAGATAGACACATTGTTGCAGAGCTTATGTTAGATCTATCACTACTTATAATATATTCTTCAAAATGCTCGACAATGAGAGTAGATCCGTTATCAGACGTGAATAATAGTTCTGATAGCGAAAGTGATTTGGACAGTGGAAGCTATATCGTGAGACGATTCAAAAATAAGGAAAAAGCGATAATTAGTGACTCGAAAAGTGACGAGAAGAGCTCTTTTATATATGATTGCACTGCTGCAAAAAAGAAGTTTTGAAATTTATCAAAAGAAATATGAATCCTAAGGGTTAACTTTTTTAAATAAAATGTTATGAGTACTAATTTAAAAATATAAGACCATGCAATAAAATGGTGTAACAGTTATCTTAATGCCTTCTTTAATAATAATTGCGTTGTAACTACTTATGTTACGAACGACTACGTAAATATCCCCGTCGACGAGCAGTAGAACCTGCGAGAATCTCGCCAGCGGCGTCAACGTAACGGCGATTCGATAAATATGCGGCCGGCAAAGTGTTAAAGAAGACCAGGGGTGGTGCACCCATGCCGCTTGTGCTGATAAAATTAGACAAGAAATACAACCACATATATCAGCTCACGGAGATGTTCGACTTATAATTAGACATCTCCGTGGAGTAGGTAAGATCAGGTGCCAGCGGTATGGGCACGCGCAATTGCGCTGCACCGCCCCTAGGAAGTGCGTCGCTTGTGGAGAGGGACATATGGCGAGCGAATGTCCACGACCGAAACACCAGCCAACGACCTGTACGAACTGCGGGGGGCAGCACTCTGCTAACTATAGGAGCTGCCCCCGCTGTCCGAAGTCCAGGATGATACCTCTACGTTAGGAGGTGCCACCGATGGTAGCCGAGGGATCGACGGGGACGCGGATCGTCTGTGTTGAGGCCTCTTACGCCCGGGCCGCAACACCAGGGCCCCAGGCATCCGCGAAGCGGGCTAAGAACGTTCCACAAACACCTAGCAATCAACAGAATAAGGCCCGTACTCCTCGGTCGGACAGAAGAGCGCCTTCATTCCAACCGGAAGTCGGCGAACTTTCTCAAGTTATATTAGCTCTCGGCAACATAGTTCAACAACTATCTAGTATTGCCGAGACAATGAAGTTTGTCTGCTCTACCGAGAAATTTAATGGGCGATAATGGCGGGCACTGCTTTATTTGAAAACGTCCCAGCGATGAGAATCCTGACATGAAACGCAAACTTGTTGTCCGGGAAGTACGACGAGTTAGCAGCACTGTTATCCCAAGAGTCCATCGACGTAGCCCTCATCGGTGAAACGTGGCTGCGCCCGGGTGACCGATGCAAGTTGGTTAACTTTCGCGTCTACAGATCAGATCGACTTACTGATCGTGGCGGCGGTGTTGCCATAGCCATACGGACGCACATAGGTCACTCGCAGATGGCCGTTCCCTCTCTGAGCTCTTTCAAGGCGGTGGTGGTTCGGATTCATTTTCCAGGATACCAGCCAATAAAGATCGTGTCCATCTACGTTCCACCCAGGTCCGGATATGATGCCGACGACATGGAGCTTTTGATGGCGGGGAATGATCCGGTTCTTATTGCCGGAGATCTCCACTCGAAGCACCCGTTCTGGGGATGCAATTATACGAATACGTCTGGCCGGAGAATGTTCGCACACCTCTCCGCCAACGATGTTTCGGTGCATCCCCCAGACTGTCCTACGTTTTTCGAGTCGGCATAAGACCGGACATTCTGGACCTTGCCATCTCTAGGGCCACGCAACTCTTGGCACGTTACCTTACACCTTGGTTTGGGTTTTAGCTCGGGTACAACGGGGGCGCTAAATTCCCGAACTCACTTGTTAAACTTGTTAACAGTGAGCCTCTGAGGCAAGGAGTAACTCTTAACCGCCGCCTGACCTTCGGCGCCCACTTCAGCGCAGTCATGGAGAAATATTATAATGCGAGGAGATCATTACTGCCGCTCCTATGTAGGAATTCAACTTTCGATCTCAGAACGAAGACACTTGTATATCTACGACCCATTCTTACATATGGAGCGCTGTCGTGGTCGGTAGTGGCCAAAACAGCTTCAAAAGTTGGTAACTGCCCAAAACAAGATGTTAAAAATGCTCGCAGGCGCACCGTCGTTTGTCCGAAATGCACAACTGCACGCCAATCTTAATGTACCTCCTCTGAACGAATTTGTACGGCAGTTGGCCAAAAGTACATTGGAGAGGGTAGAGCGATCGGACAACCCGGTGCTGGGATATCTCTAACCATCAATCGACAATCACTCCCATGACCGGATTCCATAGGATCATACTCACAATACCAGCGGTAAGACAGTGACCGCCAACAGAATGATTAAGGGGCCAGTGGGGCATATACGTCGGCCTCGGAATACGAAAGACAGCTCTTCGACGTTGTACTCCGTAACCAACGAACAACGCATAGCTATTACGTCACTGATAGTTGCAAATAAAGTACTCGTTTTATTTCTACCTGAACCAAAACCTTTAAATAACGTACAATTTCTGCCTGGCCTACTCTCTGCCGTAATTTTTATTATCCAGTCTACTATTATTAAGAGTAGTAACGGCGATAGTGTATATCCTTGAGAAAATTACCCATGGTATTCCTTTTTGGCGGTGTAGCGGTCATAATGCATTATTATTCTGTTACCTTTCGGATATTCCATATTGTTTTAGTATCTTCCACATTTTATTTCTAACCACTAATTGTAAATGAAACTCCATCTCAAAATCTATTAAACTAAAATTATCTCTGCAACGTGGTTTTTGCATAATCTTTCGCTTACTGCATTTCGGCGGGCGATTCTGTTACTCTCTCGCACTCGCTACTCCAAGACTAGCATCCGAGGAGGTCGTAATTGGTTAGGTAGTTTATCATATATACAGTAGTTCAATCAATGTGTTTGTCCTTTTATGAGTTCTGGGCCTATTCCATCTACACCTGCAGCCTTATCATTTAGACTTAGAATTGCATCTCTTATTTCGTGTTTCGTAAATTTTTTCTCGTTTGTGTTTAATAGTCCTTTTCTATAGTTAACTTCTGGCAATAGATTTCCTGAAAATATTCTATCACATCTATTAGCATTTGTTACATTTTAGTGGCGTTGAATTAGTTTTACGACCAGAGATTAGCCGAAGTCAAGAGAATTTAGTTTGTTAGAGTTACCTCGCCTCTTCTCGACAGGTTGATCGGCATACACGTTCGGCATTTTCCTTATATATATATATAGAACATAGGTAAAGGTTTCTGCGTTCGACAGACTACATCGACTGACAGATGCAGTTTTTTTATTCAAACATTGTTTGTGAAACGGATTTTTGCCCAGCCAGAATTGAATGGCGTTGTTTTGATTTGTTCTGTGTTCTTCCTGATTGCAACACTCCATTACCTTTCGACAGATCTAACCGATGTTTTACCGCATGGGAGTGGCTCGTTTTCCACGGTGTAATGTCATAAACCATTAAAGGTATGCGTTTTATTATGTTGAATTCATCTTTCTACGACTATTTATTGTTTTCGATTTTTTTTTTGTTTTTGTCTTATTTCATTTTATATTACCAGATCGGGCAAGCTAGGTAATCCAGGACAAGACAATGACCCAGTCGGCCACAAAAAGCCCGAACAGTATTCCTTAAAAAATGGGAGATATTTCTCCTGCAGTATTTCGTAACTGGTCTGTTTCTATAAAGATTGTCTTTCAGGTTGCCATGTAGTCTATCCAACCGTTCGGAAAAACTTCATCTAGATACCTACGTACATTCAACCGATAATGAGATGGTGCCCCATCTTGTTCAAAGTAGTGATTGTTATTGTTAGGAAAGAGGATTCTGCAGGACGGAATTACTTGTTCTTGTAACTGTAGATAACAATCGCCAAAAACGTTCCCCGAAATGAAAAAAGGTCCGATAATTTGATCACGACAAATCGCCGCCCACCTTAAGTTTCTCTGGCATTTGAGAAATATTTACAAAGATTTTAAAATCATTCAAAACTTTGGAGAGGGCTGTACCCCGAATTAGGAGGATTCTACAAAAAAGAAAATGGCGTGCTCTTATACCAAGGTGCTCTTTCAGTCTGTGTAATTTCATCAAAATCTAGAAATGTGGGTTGCCGATGTTCCCTTGTGAGTATAATTGCAAGATAACTAGCTTTGTCACAGAAGAAAAAAACTTAAAAAGCGCCTGGATCTGAAATATGCCATTATAACTTGCGTTTTGCCCATATACTGAATTTGTTTACCAATTAAATTTTAAATTAAACAAGTTAAATAACATGTAGTTCAAGTTTAAAAATATTTTCAAAATACAGATTTAGCTAATGCTTGGTACAGGGAGAAAGGACACCTACCGATAAGAATAATATATAAAATAAGTAAAATTACCCTTACACACCTTTCCGAAATAATTCCAGATACGTATTTGGGCAACTCTTCTGCCATCCCCACTGGAAACTGGGGGAATTCAGTATCACTGGCAATATACAGCTAATGCTCAAAATGATCACTGTACAACTTTAAAGCACTGCACAATGAACATGACGCACTGAACGCCTACTCAAAACACCAAAACACTGTTGACACTGAACTGCAGCGTGTCGTAACGGTTGAATAAGCAAGCCAAAAAACTCCTTAAATTACCATTCCATCCTAGCCCTAAGCCTCTTCGCAAAGTTTTCAAGCAATTCAATATACAGGCCGCATATAAATCAGTTAATTCATTACGTAACCTTTAGGGACACGCCATGGATAAGGGCGAAATAAATCAAAAATCAAGCATCTATGAAATCTGTTGTCGGGATCAATTTTAACACGATACAAGGAGCACGTGTAGCTCGACATATTTCGGACAAAAAACACGCTATGCCAATATATACAGTGGTTAAAACACCCCATCGGGGCTTCACCGCATTAAAAGCTTTCTAAATCCATAATTTCCGGGGTGGATCGGTCCCCATCCTATGTTTTCATATCTTCTGGCTTATTTCTTTCCAGATTCTTCTATCCGTCGTTTTTTTCTGCCAGTTGTTAACGCCTGCTCCCCTTAGATCCTCCAACACCTCTTCCAGCCATCTGGACCTCGGTCTTCCTCTTCTCATCTTGCCCCCGGCTTCCATTCCAGCAACATCCTGATTATGGATTTCTCCCCTGCCCTCCATACATGCCCCAACCATTTTATTCTTTGCCGCTTTTTTTACCACATCTTCTCCCCCAATTTCCTCTTGTAGTTCTTCATTCGTTCTTATTCTGAATTCATTGTCTGTTAGTTTAATTGGCCCCATTATGGTTCTTAATATTTTCCGCTCGAGTATTCTTAGATTTTCTTCATCTCTCTTAGTCATTGTCATCGTTTCCGCTGAATACATAAGCACCGGCCTTATTATTGTGTTGTATATTTTTATTTTATTTTTTAGAGAGATTTATGTTTTTTAACAATTTCCTGTTGGCATAAAAGGCTCTGTTTGTTGCCATAATTTTTTCTTTTATTTCGGCTTCTCTACTTCTTCTACTACAGGTATTTGAATTTATCAACCTCTTCAAATGTAAGGTTTTCTACTTTAAATTTTTTGTTTTCTTTGCCCTTTTTTCCAACTCTCATCAATTTCGTTTTTGTTTCATTGATTTTCAGACCCAGTTTCTCCCCTTCTTTAATTATTTCTTGCAGTATTTTAACCATTATCTTTCTTCTTTTCGTTATGACCACTACCTCATCCGCATATGCTACTATTTGGCTTCCCCTTGTTCTCAATGTGCCTTTGTTTATATTTTTTGTTACATGTTCCAATACTAAATTTAATAACGTCGCAGATAGTGAGTCACCTTGCCTAACACCCTTATTTGTTTCGAATTCGTTCGTTTCTCCTTTCGATGTTTTCACACTAACCTTTGTTGTTTTTAATGTCATTATTATAAGTCTTCTTAGTTTCGCTGGCACATTGAGTTCTTTCATTGCCGAGATAAGCTCTCTCCTTCAAATACTGTCAAATGCTTGCTGAAAGTCTATAAACAAGAATTCCAATTCCATATTGTATTGGTATGCCTTTTCCAGTATTTGTTTTATGTTATGCACCGCATCCGTAGTGGACTTTCCGCTTCTGAAACCATATTGATATTGCCCCGTAAAGTTTTCCATTGTACTTGCTAATCTTCTCTGTATTATTGATGATAGGATTTTATATGTTGTGCTTAAAAGCGTGATTCCTCTATAGTTTTTGCAACTTCGTTGGTCTCCTTTCTTGTGTAATGTCACTATTTGCCCAGATTCTCATTCTTTTGGCATCGTTTCTTCATTCCATACTTTCCGTATCAATTCGTATATGTATTCTTGCAAACGTTAACAACGACTACACAAACCGTTACGCGTGTAAAATACACTGCCATGACAGCAATTTGAAAGTTAGAAGAATTGAAAAACAATATCACTTTATTTTCAAGAAAATCTAAAATTAATGTGTACAAAGCAGTATATAATACTGACCAGTGATCGGCAATGCATCGCTTTTTCGCTATTCATACTGACTCATGAAATTTTAAATATAGTAGTAGGCATCATTTAAACTCAACTACTCTGATTTACTCATACTCACGGTAACGTTGATTCATAAGTACAGGTTGCAATAAATATGAATGCGACGGCGACATCATACACATACTATACTCACACTCATAAATCACCTCAGTTTGATTTCTAATGTCAGGAAAATACTTACACTACTTACATTGATTCAGCTCACTCGACTCATCCATGTATATTTAAAAGTTTAGTCATTAAACAGTTTGCAACCAGTATAAAGTGTATAAAAATATACAAAAGCATAAAATTGTAAGTTTATATAGAAACATTTCGGGAAAATTAATTTTTTGTTATTATTTATCATTTTTATGAGCAGGTAGTGAAAAATGGATAGCAATAGTGATATTGAGGAAAAATAAATAGCCGAGTTTTTCAATTAGTGCAAAAACGTAAGGGTAAAAGCGTAATATAATATGAAATAAGCATCACAAATCTACACATATTTCTTTGTTTAACTTTAGTAAAAAAAACAACAGTAAAAAAGGCAACAGAGCAAACAAACAACCTCAAAATGAGTATATTAATGTTCGTATGCGAACCATACTTATTTTGCATCGTCTATACACTTTGAGTTAAGGAGAGTCGAAATCAACAACGTCGTAAATGTTGTTAAGTATGAGTTCGATGAGTACTTCAAACTTTCGGGTGGATATGAAGTTGGACAACATTGCAATAAGTATGAGTGCGTATAAGTACAAGAAATTATAAGTCATGATTCAACTCTACTCACTTTTTCACTACTCATTGCTGATCACTGATACTGACTTACAGTTGTGCGTCACTGACAGATACACAAAAAGTAAGATGAAGGCAAATGAGATGAAATATCTGAGAAAGGTTAAAGAAAGCAAAAGACGCGACAGAATCAGAAATGACGATATAAGCTGACATCTGAGTTGGTGGAGACACATGTAAGGAGATGCACGAGCGCATAGTGATAAAACAGATGTGGCATAAAATAGAAGATGGGGCGATCAAGATAAAGAAGAACAGTGCTATCGACAAAATATGGAAGCAAACGGAATTATCATAGCACAAAACACAAAAGAAAGCGAATAAAAAGAGTGGTGCAAATTTGTTCACAAGAATTAAAAATATATATCCTATATCTTATGGTAGAAGAGATGTAGTTACATATTTATATACCTACCTGGTGCATCCCCGATCAATGTTCGATCACTATCACTCAAACTACTATCTTCGCTATTACTTTGATCACCAAAACCTTCATTCGTGGTATTATTAAGTTGTGGGGATATCCTTAAGCTAGGCGAACTGGTCATTCGGTCACCAGATCCCATTTCAATTCTGTCCATATTTTGATTACAATCTAGCGGTGGTATAGATAGTGACTCCAAGGTGCCTAAACAAATAAATTAATAAAATCGGTAATAAATTCGTTGTATAGTAATTACCAATATCGTTATCTGGTAAAATAACATCTATATTTATGATATGTACAAAACGATCAATAACTTTATAGATTTTACTAATGATGTAATGTTTATCTTTTTCTTCCGTTTCCATTACAGATGATATATACAATTTGTAGCTAGTACAATTAGGATCAAACTTAATCGGTGAACTGTTGTCATCTAGATGATTCGATTCATTATATACATCAAGAACTAGTTTTAAACTTTCAATTTCAACATTTAAACCTGGCAAAAGCATGTTGATTAATCTTGATTTCACTTCTCCGACTGTTTCCCCAGGATTTATACGAATATTGAACGGACCTTGAACTTCTTCATTTTCAATATTAACAATATATACTTTCATTTTAACACCGCCAGGCTTATAGGTTTCAAATGAAACTGCCGGTTTCTTAATTTCTAAATACCAGTCGTTGTGATGTATGTAGTCTTTAACTGGTGCATCACAAAACTTGTAATCGTCTCTATCAAAGCTACAGACTATGCAATCCTGTATTTTATTGTATGTTAGTAGACGGCAATCCTGAATATTAACAATTCCCTTTAAATCGAGTTTGTCATATACTTCACTTGCTGTCTCTGCTAATGTACTATCGTAAAACGGAAACACCTTAACATCTTTCAATTGATTTGTACCAGGTAAATAGCAATATACTTTCAACTTAAACATATCATTTTCTTTCTCTTTTGCTAAACGATCACTTTCTTCTTTTTCTCTCATTTGTTTTAGAAGGTTTTGAATGTGTAGCGGAAATTCGTCAGCGGTTATGACGTTGCAATTACGATTCTTATCTTTCTGCCTGTACATTAACATATAAGCGTTTGTGCTAGAAGTATAAGCACCAGAATAGTAACCTCTTTGTGGACCCCCTCCGTAAGTTTTTTGGATATCATCTTCAGTTATCTATAAGAGAAAAAAATACTAATATTATTTCCTGAAAAAAAAAAAAATTTCCACATGAAACAAAGTCCAACTGTTAATATTTGCACTGTTTTTCACTTGCAACATCTTTTCTACATTTCTACAGAAATGATTGACTAGACTGGGCAAATATGCAGTATGAAGGGTCATCTGTCCTTTTCACAATGGAATAGTATATTACTGAGGACAAAGGACAGATGACTCATCATGTCACATTGTTTTAAAATTATCTTTAAACATTATCCATATTTGCTTTAAAAGCATCCTGTATAGTACCTGTATATATCTTCTATCTACTGTATAGATGTACGTCTGCTAAATTCAAACATAATTGTATTAGTGTTGAAAACTACAAACTCTTTTACGTTTCACTCACAAATTCCGCCCTGTTTAGGTTTAGTCCAAGTCACTTTCATTACCGTTTCTGTATACATGTTGCATCTTTTCTTTTCTTTTTCTCAGTCATTCGTGTCCCTTTAATAATTACGCAGTTTTCGTTTATGAAATTTTAAGAAGTATTATCGATTGAACGTTCCTACAGTGGTTTGTTTGTTGAGAAGTTTGTTAATTTTGGTTGTAATTATTGTGTAACTTTTGGTTAGAGCTCGGCTACGCAAATTAGTATACCTTATATTAACCAATTCCTAAACCTCGTGTTCTACATAAAAACGCTACGGAATTAATTCCGGCTTTGTAAATCACCATTGTCTCGCAACATCTAAGATAAAATTAAATAGTTATCATCAATCGCCGCCTATTGATAATTACAATTACTACATCGTTGTCACCGTTTTAAAATTAAATATCGTTATTTGTCGTAACAACTGTTACATACATCATCTTCTGTTTTACTCAATAATATCGTTTTTTTGTGTGTCAAGCATAGATTTAAAATTTCGTATGTCGAGCAACAAATATTTACTCTGAAAAATATTTGTGAACCAACCCAATTTTGACGTCATACTCCCGTCTGGGCAAACCCATTTATTAATATTGTGTTTTTATAATCTTTAATTAAGTATAATCTTATCTTTTTTAATTTATTACAACAATTTTTAATGTTAATTTTTTGTTAATACAATCACTTGTAGGGTCGATATTGATTTTCTAAGAGATTATATCGTTCAGAAGGATACACACTAATTGTCGAATAAGACCTTTGAATGAACTCTGGTGGCGCCCTTAACATCTTATTTTGAACATTTTATCAGCCAAAACCCAATTGACCGTAGAACCGTCTTCACTGAGGCTTTCGATTATTTCTGACCACCTTCAAGTCGACATTATTGTATTTAATTAAAATTTAACTCCAAGCCGGTTTAGTATCTTTCCTTTGCTACCAACATTAAAGGTCAGACGAATACTTCAACAAAATTAAATTTTGAATGCAAGAAAGTAGCAACACAACGAATAATGATACCGCCTAACTACAAGTACAAAAGGTGCTAGTAGTTCTATGTCATTTATTTTTACGCAAATGTAGAAATAAAAATGCAATTATTAGTACTCATGTATCATATTTAACATTTTTGGGTTGAAATCTTATACACGGAGAACCAGAATGATTGACATTGTCCCTTTCTAGTCCGAACCAAGTTCGAACTATAATTTTGACTTTACCGCTTATTTGACATAAGCAACCGCACTATACGATTGACATCAGTGTGAATAGAATCCAGATGTCAAATGATAAATAGTATATGTAAGGTTAGGTTATCAAGCAGGTAGAATAACGAAGAAAATTTAATTCATTTATTTGTATATTATATTAGTTTCATCCTTGTCGGTTAGTTAGTTAGTAGCTTACTATTGCTACTAACACCACAGTTTAAGTTGGCAGTTCCGGGAATAGTTGACAATTTTTAAGCACAATGTATGCGAATATGTTCACTATTGCCGGAACTACCAACTTAAACTGTCAGCGAAATTTAAAAATGTTTACTGGGTATGATGTGGCATTCGCCTTACAGTGTAGGGAAACTGCCTTAAAGAAGATAATACGATAAAGAAACTAATAGAATTGGAAATGAAAAAAGAACTAACAGAAATAACGTACGCCTGTGTATGATTTAATACAAATTTGAAATATTTTAGCGATTTTCCTATGAGACCAACTTCATTCCAAAAATTGGAAATAAAGATTGATATACTGCAGAAAACAGATTTTTACTTTAATCTTTCTGATTCTCATATAATTATAACTACAGTTTGTTAAAAGGTGGTACCAGGCAACAGCATGCGTCGGTAAACGCAGCGTCTAACGCGAATTTGTTAACCGACTTAGCCGCCCTCCAACCTATTCTGTAATTAACCTTCCTATACTCACGTCAAAATGAAAGACGAATACTATACTATATAAATCGGTCTCACAGACCGTATGCGTGAGTATAGGAAGGTTAACTGACTCCAGTACGTTGAGTTCACCGATATGCGCCTACGAAAAGCCTCGGGATTTTGATAGAGTGTGGTAGCAGATATTTGAACTTTGACTTTACAGACCACTACAGGCTTATTCTACGTCATTTGATGTTTTTCGCCGTACTGGTCTTTCATAATTTAGTAGAACAGTAGAAAGACTAATGTGGAGTTTCCAGAATTGGTTTCTTATAATGTAGCATTGAGAAAGTCAAAATATTTCCACTACAAACAGCAGCAGAAGTTTAAATTTTAACTTCACTGACTTATTCTATGTCATTTTTCTTATGAAAAGTGGCAACCCATTTATAGCGCCTAGATAGCTAATATTATTTCTTACAATGAAAGTATATGTAGTTGAAAGGAGTTGCAAGTTTTGACGAAGTATAGATAAGTTATAATTGTGATGCTGTTTTTGGTCTTTCTGTTGTGTCACCTGTCAACCAATAATGTGTCGTTAAGCGGAATTCTAGAAACTGGTGGAAACTAAATACCTGATAGGATATTTGCAAAGAATCTGCGGTTCGAAACAATTTAAATAATAAATTAACACAACTAACCCCTGTTGTCCAAAACAAATAAAGCAACAGTATCTTGAATATATGCTGCAAATTACATCTGCCCCATCACAAAAGGGACAAGTTTGTGTCTTCTAAATGCTTCATTAGAGGTAGAGAGAGGTTTTATATACTATATGAGGTAAAAGTAAGTCGATGGACAAATAGAAGTTTTGTTTTGAGATCGCTGAATCGCAAGAAATCTGTCGATAGGCTCACTGCGTTGGTAAAATCAGTCATACGTCCTATGCAAATATCCACTTGACCTTGCTCTAAATATTGGCCCCATTTCACTAGCGTTTACATCTTTGTCTAAATAGTAAACATTCGCCTTTATCTTCTCTATCTGCATTTGAAAATGATTTTCTTTCCAAAATTCATTTCTTCCTTTCTGTGGTTTCTGTGATTTTGTTTTATTTGTTATGAACTTCCTTCAGTTTTAATTTGATGGATAGGTTGTGTCACAACATCCATCAAATTAATTTATAAGATTATATGAGGCAAAGAAAAAAACTGACATCGCTTATTTTACTTAAACTTTAACTACTTGATCAGTTGCTCTGTAGTGGAATTATGTAAGTAATGTGAATGTCAAAGCAAGGTCAATGAAAAAGACGACAGAGTATTCACAGTGTGATGCCACTCGTCTTTACGAGTAATTAAACTTGACACCTAGTGTGCGGTGTTGGGGTCGTGTTTGTCCCGTAACGAAAGAAATGGATAAGCAGAGTTAGTTAGTAATTAGACATAGATGTGGATGTACTCAAGATGGTACAAAGTAATAAATAGATTAAATACAATAGAGTATTACCTGCTACGTTACGAAGTAAATGACATAAGTAAAAGAAAAACAATTACAGTTACAAGTTATTACAGCTCGCATCGCATTCGAGAATAGACTCCCTATTGATTGAAACCTGATATCCACTTGAGCTTACTAAACATACGGAGCAAATGTCACCAACGTTTAGATTTCTTTATCTAAACAGCATTACAGTTATTTAACGTGACATTTAACGTAGGAGTTGAATTTTACTAGCGCTCAAACTTCTTCGTCTAAATTATAAGCATACGCGTTGACTGCTTATTCTCAGTGGTAATTGACTAATTCCTTGTGAAACTTCAGAAATTAATTTCGGCTTTTCACTATTACATGTGTGCAACGCATTTCACACGAGCACGAACTTCAACCTGAATATACTTGACCTAACTAAGGCATTTGACAGTCAGCCTTAGCATTCTATAAAATAAACTCGAGTAATGCACAATAAAAGGTAACCACCTAAGCTACCAGAGTCTTATTTATCGAACAGAGCACAACTGAAAGAATGGAAGAATTATTGAGCTCATTTAAAGGAGGTCAAATATGAAGTTCCGCAGGCTTCCATAGTTAGTCCTTTGCTGTTCATTATACATTTATATATATATATATATAATATATATATATATAATCTTACAATAAAGAAAGAGTGCAAATATGTTTGTATGCGGATGACACATTCAAGAAACCGGCCTGGATAGACCCCATCAAAAAATTGAAAGTTATATGCGACCCGTCAACAAATTAAAAATGAACATCGATGAAACCCAAAATTAACTGAACCATAAGTCCGCTGCTGTGAAGTTTCTCGGAATTTCCATTGACCCAGGTCTGAAGTGGTACCAGCACTGGCTGGTAGACTGTCTTCGGCTCTATTTCCGGTAAGAACGCTAAACACTTTTTCATTCACTTCACTATCATACGGAATACTCTTCTGGGGAACGTCGACAGATACACATAGAATCTTCATTTCGCCGAAATGAGCGATTTGATTCACATGCAATTTCAAATATGGAGAAAGCTTTTAAAAGGGAAACATTCTTACCTTGCCATACATATTTATTATGTCTGTCATTATCTACGTTCGCCAAAATAAAGAAGGATTTTCTTTAAACGGAATCAATCACAATTACCCGAACACAGAATGATTTAAGAGTACTGTACCACAGATCAACATGCTCCCAGAGAGCAATAGACTACTGCGGCTGTAAGCTATACAACGAACTGCCCGAGAATTTCAATAATTGCAGTACGGGAAATTCATGCTTGAAGTGAAGAGAATACTCATTGATAAAGAATGCTACGATGTCAAGGAGTACCTAGTCAATTGGTGTTCACATTTTTGTTTATCTCATGATAGCAGTTTTTTTATATTATTTTTAACCGTTGATATATCGCTTTATTTATTTTTATTTTCGCGTTTTATATATTTTATCTTTACACGGCTTATCGTAACTAATGGATCAGATTTATTTACAAGATTGTAAGCAAACGTTGTTTTGGGACCGCTATCGTATTATATCCCTATATGCACTTAACCTTCCTGTACTCACGTCAAAATATGAAACACGTATACTATACTATATAAGTCGGTCTCACAGACCGTATGCGTGAGTATAGGAAGGTTAACGGTAGACCCATTTCTCGTATTAAATAAACTTCGTATTCAAACATGTCATATCAACACGTCCTATTCAAACATCTATTTGACTTTTCTTAACATATTGACCTAATTTTACAAGTATTAATATTACTATGTCTAAACACACGTCTAATCGAAAATGGTCGACTGAACACGAGAAGAAGTCGAAGAGTGAATATAAAAGTAAAATCACTGAATGCCGATAAACATTCCAGTGATAGTAGAAAAATATTTTCTCTTACAAATTTTGTTTTATCTGTTATGGCTCTTTTATATTATAATTAGATGCATAAGTTGTGAAAACGATACACTAGAAATGCGTAAAATTTATTTATAATATAATATAAAGTGAAAGTAAATTAAATGTAAAAAGAAAGAAAAAATACATCGCCGATTCTACTTAACCTTTAAGCTACAATGAACTCCGTGTGCATGAAATCGACGCGTGATAGAATGTTTCGAGAATGTTGTTACCGCTCGTTCAAGCAATTCGAGCCTTTAAACGCCCTTGAGCTTTCTACACCAATGATTCAATTTTTACATTTACATTTGTTTATCTAAACATTCGGAGTGAAAGAACTCGAAGTTGAATTAACTCTCTGCTTTCGATGTGACTACAGTAATATTACGCCCGAGTGCTTATATTTCTGTTAACGGCATTGTGCTTAAAGGTATAAACCTATATTTTTCGCATGAAACTTTCATATTTACAAAAATAATTACGGCCTTCCAGTGAAAAATGAAGCCAAAAGGATATGTGAACTTCGTAAGCGAAAAAGAGAAAATCTTTCGGAAAGTGAGTTAAAAGCTATAAGACTTAAGGAAAGGGACAAGAAGAGACTACAAAGAGCCAAAAGCGGGTTCAAAATTAAAATATTTCTGAACCTTCTGTAAGTACCAAATCTCCATACAAGTCGAAACAAAGTTTATGCAAAGCTGTTCAAAAGGCTCTAAAAGCCCTTCCTCAATCACCAAGAAAGAAAAGAGCAGTAGTAACCGAACTGGCGCGTAAAATGAACATTGCTCTAGCCAAAAGTCCAAACACAAGCATATCAGGTGACGATACATATTACGACGATGTGAAAGCCTTCTACTACCGTCCGGATATTGTGTATACCGGTCCAGGAGCAAACGATTTTGTAGTTGTTTGGGAAAATGGCATTAAGAAAAGGTGTTAAAAGCATTATTTAACCATGTATGTACAGGAAGCCTTTTGCATTTTTAAAGAATTCAATGCTAATATCGAGATAGGATTTTCCAAGTTTTGTAGTTTGAGACCGAAAAACGTGTTACTTATGAAAGACACTCTTTCAGATCAGTGCAAATGTATAATCCATGAAAAATTCATGTTCAAAGTGAAAGGTTTGACATAAAACTATTATAACGACTGGTAGTATAAGAGCTTATGTGATCCTTCCTTGGATTCGAAGTGCTGGAAAAATGAATGTGACACTTGTTCTTATGGCAAACAAATATTATTATATATGGATTTAAGTAAAGTTCGTTTATGGAAAGAATGGAAAAAGAATTCAGACAATAAACTACGTTTAGTAAACCATGCAACAAGTTCAGGTGAACTTAAAGATAAACTGATTGATTTAATCCCCATTATGATGAATCATGTCAATTTAAAACGAATTCAAGGCGATGAGTTTCGAAAACGTTATGTTACTTTTGACCGCGCCTGTATTTCGCGACTTTTCCGATGTCTCGATGTTCCGTTTCTTGCGCTTCATGCAGCGCTCCGTACTCGAATTTTATGTTGTTGTCGGAATCTGTAAGTTTTACAAATCGGCACGAAGCAGAGAAAGTGGAATTTAGTGCCAGCATCAGTGCAAAGAAATTAAAGGCTGGATGAGACATGCCACAAGATTCAATCGTCGGATATCGAATCTATCAAGATCTAAGTGAGGACTCGTTATTGGAGCGCTGTGTTGGCGGTTATACTCAGAACTTCAACGAGAGCTATAATCAATTGGTTTCGAAAAACAACCCACAGCGGGGCTACAATTGTCGAGATTGCAACATTATTGGCAACTTGTACATTCAACAATGGAGTCATGTCACTGCTACAAGTAATGAACCTCATGGGAACTTCACTAGAACAGAATGCGCACTTGTACGCAGCACGTAAAGATGACCGTCGCATAGCGCAACCCGAGTTACGAGCACAGAAAACATCAAAGAAGGACGATTACGGCGTCGTCACCAAAATTTAGGAGATATGGGTGTTTGAAGCAACGTCGGGGACATATATTATGGACCTGGCATCGATAATTCGGTGTAAGTGAGAGAATTTGGATATTTACTCTTTGCTCAACTTTGAAACGCGTTTTTCTCGAAATCATGTTTTCCACATCGGTGACCACAATAACTCGACAACCACTGTAACACTTGAAATTTTTTGTGTTTATTATATACATAATTATCTAGTCTTTGTCGTAGGATTTCTTTTTTTAGTAGCTTTTTTAGTAGATTTTGTTTTATCGACAAAATAAGAACAAATGTTTGCCTAAAAATCGCTACTTTGAGTTCAATTGAATATTTTTATTAAATAAATTGTTTGACTTGATACATAAAGAAAGTGAAGATTTATCTACAACGGAAATCACTTGGAGCGATGGTCCTGCATCGGAATTTAAGAACCGTCATATGGTAAAACTAACATCAATGTTGAGCGAAAAGTACAAGAAGCCCTTTTTGGAAATATTTTGCTACATCGCACGGAAAAGGTGTGATTGATGGAATCGATGGAAACATAAAAAGACTAGTTAGAGAGCAAATGATGAGCCAAAATGAACATGTAGTCGTCCAGTCAGCCAAGGAGTTTGCTGATTTAGCTTCTCAATTAGTTTCAAAAACCCGTGTGATTTATGTACCATCCTTGGAAATTTCACAAAAATTAAGTCTTCATCACCATGGGACAACACCAAAGCGATAACTGGAATTTCAAACTTCCACTGTATTAAAGCGAATGAAAAAGTCGTGGAGTGCAGAAAACATAGCTTATCTATAGACAAAACTGTATTTAACTATTGAGTCTTGTTTATCTTATAGATATAATTTCAACTATGTCCCGTACGTGATGCGATTTGTCTGTACGTGACAAAATATAAAAACCAATTTTATAACGGAGTTTTAAGATTTATTTATTTTTCTACAATCTGACTACTCGCGCACGCACACAATCAGCACTCTCCCGCTCTCTGGCTTTCGCTCAACTGCGCAACGGCGTTGGGCCAACGCCCATATACGGGCCGATCCGTTACAATTTTTAATTATAAATATGTGGTTTATTTAATTTTTTTTTCGCCAGCAGCAAGCTTGATTCTTAGTTATAATTTGCTTCTTAGATACTTTGTCACTATATGTAATTGTTTAACTGAAATTTGCATTCAACCTTAACAATTTCAAATGTTGGTTGACTCAAACTGTCCCACACGTGACAGAATATGTTTACTCGTTTTCTTCAGTATTTCATGGATTATTTAAAAAAATTCTATGTATGATTAAAGATATAGATAAAATAGATATAGATAGATAAAGATATGTAGAATATGAAATAATAGAAAAAAGATTACATATCTGCTGTATCAATTAAGAAATATATGTGACATAAGCGCTAGAAATAGTTGACTTTTTCTATACGTGATCGTGGAATGCTTCTAGTAATCTATTTGGTGTTACTAAACAACCATCCTTTTAAAATCATCGTGTTAATTTTCATTCAATTTTTCAATATTTTGGTTAGTATTTCCAGTTCATATTTGCTATCTCATACTCATTTCTGCGATAATATCTAAATGTATTCATTTATTTCTAGTACAGTTAGACTTCATTGATATTTCAATAATTGGACACATCTCTATGTATACAGTTTCTATCGAGTTTCTCTACTGTTCAGATAGTTTGTTAACATCACTGGAAACATTTGACTTTAATTATATTGCAATATCTCAGAATGAAAAGTATTCATACTATAGTTCTTGTAGCTTCTTATTTTAACTTTATTTGTATTCTCTGTGATTGATCTCCCTTGCACTTCTACACTTAACATAGAATCTGATCTCCAATTTTAAGTGTCGTATTGACTTTATAATGTAGATGTTTATTATGTGTGGCAATATAGTCAATAATTGCACTTCTACTCATAACTCTTGTCATAGTCAATATTAAAATCACCCATTATATCCCCCAAAGTCAAATGCACTATCTACGAAGCTTTCCATGTGTTCTACAAATACGTGATCCTTCCTTTGCGGAAGATGATATACATCTAATAACAAATACGTTTGGTCAAATATTTTAAATACCACAGTCACTAACCATAGCCAATCGCACACAAAAATTATTTTCAATTCATACGTGTTGCTTTATATATGTCTTAGTATCCCACCTGTCCTTTTGCTATTAATTGTTGCATTTTTTGTTTTATCATTATAGTATTCCTTTCTCCGTTATTTCATTGTCTACATGTGTTTCCACTAATCCAACTATTGTTGGGTGCTATCTATTAAATAGATCAATAATGAAATCTTTATTATTTAGAAATCCTTGGCAATTAAAAACTACAATTGCGTTAATTGTATGCTTTTGGTTTTGTAATTGCTATACATATATACTTAATTTTTTACTTTTATTTCTCAAGAATTCTTTTTGTAATATATACAATCCTTGTCGTATGTACATGATTATAATCTATGTCTACCTGCAGTTTTTCTGTGAATTTTAAACAGTTTAGACATCTTTCTGTTTGTGGCAAACTCAGTCAGAGAATGTTTTAGTTAGTTGAACTTTATTTGTTTTTATATATTATATAAATATAAATAAAAATAACCTTTAATTAGAAATGTACCTAGTAGATTACTAAATTATTATTATTAGTATATACTAGAGATGGGACATTCGAATCCGCGAATCCTCGAATCCATCGAATCCTGAAAAGATTCGAGATTCGAAAACTCGAATCTTCGCACGATTTTCGTAATTCGAATCTTTCGAATCCAAAAAAAAAAAATAATAATAATAATGATGACTCATGTAATCACGACACATATGAATCACTGACTAGAAAGATCTCGACGATTCTCTTCGGTTCTCGTTCTTTCAGCCACAAAGTATTTATAAGCTGGCATGCTTTCCTAATGTTTGTGGTATTTTAATAAATAAATATCTTTATTCCTGAGACCAGAAAAGGTATGGAACATGTCAAATACAGACAGCAAATAATATAACTAATCTAATTACAAAAATTATGAAAACTTATTAACATCAATGGACATCAACATCATCTGATGACTACCTAAGCCTGACAGTGCACTTTGTAGATGAAAACTTTGAGTACCATCATTTGTGCTTAGAATGTATTCCTTTTTAGAGGTTTCACATACAGCATCTGCTATAGAAACTTTCATTAGCAACATAATAAAAGAATGGCATCTTACAGAAAAAGTTGTATGCTTCATGAGAGACAATGGTCCTAATATGGTTGCAGCTTTAGAGCGTAGCATCTTCACCCACTTGCCTTGCCTAGCCCATACGTTTCAGTTAGTTATAAAAGATGGTTTACTGAATAAGAATGAAATTAAGGAAATAATGATATCCTGTCGGAATATTGTGGGACATTACAAACACTCTTCTAAAGCGACAAAAATGTTAAAAACTGCTCAAGCTAAGTTAGGTCTTAAAGGTCGTCGTTTAATACAAGACGAGCCGACTAGATGGAACTCTCAGCTTCACATGCTCAATCGACTTGTGGAACAAAAGCAAGCCATTTTATTGTCTGCTTCTGACTTGAATATTCAGATAGACCTTTGTCCTCGACAGTGGAAACTTATTGAAGATATTATACGAATATTAGAAGTGTTTGATAAAGCTAAATTTGTGGCCAGCTCAAGTAAAGTGACAATTTCAGAAATAATTCCTTTAGTGAATAGCACCATTCGTGCTCTAGAAAATTTCAAACCAAAATTAGGTTCAGTACAGGGTTTCCGAAATGATTTGCTTGCGTCACTAAAAAGGCGCTACCATTCTGTTGAGACAGAGAAATTGTATACTATTGGTACTTTACTGGATCCCCGATTCAAAGGGAATGTATTTTTGAATAAAGAAAACGTTGAGCAAGCTAAATTGACACTGGCTAATGAAATTTCATCCATCTATATGCAAACAAATGGTGATCTGCAGTCATCAGAGAAAACTCAAGCAAATGCCACAGATATATCTTTAACTGAACAAGGTCATAGTATGTGGAGTTACTATTCTCAGTTGATAACTCCAGCTACCTGCAGTGATGTGGATTACAGTTCATCTCCTGAAGAAGAAATAAATGCCTATTTAGCAGAACCACTGCTCCCACCAACTGCAGACATCTTTAAATACTGGAAGGGCAACACAAAATACCAAAATTTGATGAAACTAGCAAAAAAAATTCTTAATTACACCACCATCAACAGTGATTTCAGAAAGACTATTCAGCACATCAGGCATCATAGTGGATAAAAACGTAGTCGGTTGGATCCAGAGCGAGTTCGAAAGCTGGTTTTCTTAAATAAAAATCTGAATTAAAATTCTCACTTATTTCTTTTAGGTTGAGTGCTTTCTTTTATATACTAAAATATGTGTTTAGATTTTCATGTGCAATATTTGCTGTTTATCTATGTTAGCTCTCCCTTATTCTCATTCACAAAAGTTTCTGAAAAGATATCGGTACTGTTATTGATATATTAATTTCCATATGCTAAGGAAATTAAATATAAATAAAAACTTGCTGCATAATCATCAAGATTTTAACATAATTTATCTTTTAATATTGTGTAATTTGTTTTTTTTTAATTTCATTTTTAATATAAATATGTTAAAAAAAAATCTTTTTTAATAAATATTTTTAAAAACTGTATCGTTTTTAATTAAAGTAGCTTTAAAATTTTCCTGTAAAATTGTTTTTCCTCTCTGTCCTTTCTTATTATTGTAATTATATGATGGATTCGAGAGATTCGAGAATCCTTTAGGATTCGGATTCGGATTCGGATTCGAGAAAATTTGGATTCGTCCCATCTCTAGTATATACCTTATATATATACATACATATATATATATATATATATATGTATACAACGTGTCCCAGATAACATTTCCAACATGGGGATCTCGCTTATTGTAAAAGATACAAGTTTGGTTAAATTAGACAAATTGTTCCTAAGGACTAATTAAATTATACAATATTCTTCAATTTTCAAATTTCCATGTATTTTAGGATTTATGGTGAAAAAACGAAAATTGTGGAATTTCTTTTCCTTGTAATAACTTTTTGTTCTAGTAGATACATAATTTCTTTTCACACGTTGTATATGTACATATATATATATATATATATATATGTTAATATACCAATTACTAATAAGCCAGTATTCACAATTCTTTAGCAGTATTAGTATGCCAATGCAATTCAATATTCATTTTGATAAAACACATTCGAACTTTGGGAAAAAGATTTTTACATCTACTATCTCATCTATTAGACGAAGTGAAAATCAAAAGAAAAATAAAATATCGCACAGTCCGCAAGAAATATCATTTTAATTGGCAGAAGTACAAACTACAAAAGCTAGTATCTGTCTTGATTGATGTAAAACGAAAATAAAAATACAATAGAAATCGCTGAACTGACAATATTAAAATGTTGTTATGACACATAAGAAATTCTTTGATTTACTTAAAGAATTGAGTAAATGACAATTGAATGTTAAAAACGTTATCCGAGTTTGTTTTTCGTAGTTCCAGATGCTTTTTACAACTCACGGTGCTACAAATTATTACAAACCTTTAGTTTTACACTGACTTCGTAACATTAGTGGTACAGAAATCTTATTGCAATTTAAGTATATATTATGGAACATTTAACTGTTTACATACAGCATTAAGATCCTAATTTTCATCGGACGCACGAATAAGACAAGAACTCAGAAGGAAGTTTACGATTTGCTTAATGCAAAATATCCAGGTCGCCCTATTAGCCAATCTACATTCAGTAAGATTGAGTCTAAATTTCGAGAAACCGGTCATGTTAAAGGAATTCAAAAACCTGAACGTCCAAAAGTTGGTGAAGATCTGAAACTGAATATTTTACTAAGTATGGAAGAGAATAAGTTATAATAGTGTTACGTATTATGAGTAACGAAAAATAGCATCGCTATAAAATTCAATTCATACATTAAGTTAACCCGAATCTGCCCAAAGTGGTCATATGGTTAAAATAGTAATAGTTATTGTTGTACGTTAAAAATAACGATAAGCTAGCTTCCTTTCTCAAATCCGTTTGTTTTCGTTCAAAAATATGTACATGCAGCTGCTGAAACAATTTATTCTTCATTGAGTTTTTTTTCTGGTCATGTGAGGGCTCATTAAAAATTGCAAAATTACAATACACAGTAAGTATACCTTTAATTTAGTTAAAAGTTATTATTAAAACTAAAATAATCCATATTTCGTTCGGTTTTTGATTGTAATTTTGGATAAAATATATACTTTTACGTTTTTACAGTTTTTTACTATCTTTTAATAATGGTTTTCCAGAAGAGACCATATGGTCACGCTGGGTCAACTCAATGATCAATTCAGAACATATTTTATTTGAATATATTGAAATTTAGGTACTCTTTGCATGCGTTTCGTAAAATTTTAGACCACATAGTGGTACACTACTGCACTCAATGGAGAGGATGATGTTGATGAAGACGATGTCCGTTTCGCATATGACATTTGTATTGGTCAATTGAACTCATCTGGTGAACTTATGATGAATAGTGACAAATTTTTGATGGTGGTTTTATGGGTTGTGATGATAATGAAAATTTATTCTTCATTGAATTTCCAAATGAATTAGCTCTTGACAACACAATATTGGCTGATAATTTAGAAAATCCCTCAAGAAACTTGGAGACAAACTTGTTGGAAAAGCTGTGCGAAGAATTATCAACTGAGCCATCGGCATCAACAACTAAGCATTCTGGAGTCGTTTACGAAAACTAAAACCAACTGTATCGTCGTTAAAATTACCACCTTCAAGTAAAAGCACCCCGTTTACGTGGATGAAAGATACTTAAGTTAGGATGATTCCCATTTTTCCCCTCTGCAAATTATGAAGATAGGTAAAACTTCATGAGCAATTTGAAATTTTTTGATAATGAACTGTTGGTACACATAACCAACGAAACCAAAAAATTTGCAATTTTTCTTGATAAGCCCAATCCTCAAATTCCCACCGCTGAGCTCAAAAAGGTTATTGGTATTTTATTAGTGAGTGGATATAATGGTCGTAGCAGTTTTAGATCATGTTGAAACGTCGACGATAACATGAGAAATGAGATGGTATATTTAGCAATGCATAGAAGTCGATTTTATCAAATTTTCCAGTTTGAAGATACCGGTAAAGATGTAAACGATGATGTCAAAATGTGAAAACTACACCCTTTAACCGATCATTTGAAAGCAAATATACTTAAACATTTCCACCCAGAACATCTTTCGTTTGCCGAGAGCATGATATCATACTTTGGGTGTGACGGATGCAGAAGGAAAATCATTGCGCTTCGGGTACAAGTTTAGTCCTTGTGTACGCTGTTTGGTTATCTAATAAACTATGAAATTTATCAAGGAAAGAATTCACGCGCTAGTAGTACTCATGAAGAACGATTCGACAAATGTACCGCTTCACCACTAAATATGGTTGACGACTTTCCAGCAGAAGTGCAGAACTTTCCGTTTTCATTTGATTTGGTTCACCAATTTTCCCCTATTGACTTACTTACACGCTCGTGGTTACACTGAAACAGGAAGAATTCGCGAAAATCGAATATCCAAATGTTTTGTGTAGTTCCACACAAAAATAAGAATAAAGCACAAAGCTAATCAATATGTTTTCTTTTTCTTTCTACAAATGTAATTTTTCCCTAATCATGGCCAGCGTGACCACGTGTTCACACCCCATAAGTCAAGTCTCAGAGGAGGTACAAACAAAAGGTATATTTGTGTTCGCAAAAAGAAGTTCTGGGCTGATTCAGGTTAACGAAAACGACCCGGAAACTACAGTTTTGTGAAACTATGATACACTTATGCCAAGCAAATCGACGTTTGCACCGTCAATTATTTTTCTCGGATGAAGCAATGTGTTGTCTGAATGGCACAGTGAATCGTCAAAATTGCAGGTATCAGAGTCGGGTAAATCCTCATTGAACAATTGAAGCACATACTCAACACCGGCTGAAACTAATGTGTATTGATAACAGAATGGTGAGTTTTTCTTCTCTGAAGGAACTCTCACAGAAGCAAGATATTTACAGCTTTTTCAAAATCACCATGTTCCAGCGTTTGCAGTCGTTTTTCCAAATGACAATGATCCAGACCTCCCAGATAATACGAAATGGTTCCGACAAGACGGCGCACCCCGCACTATGCGCAGCCTGTTCGAGATTTTCTACACAATAGCTCTCCAAAGAGGTAGATTGGCAGGCGATGACTGATACAATGACCTGCGAGAACGCTACACCTTACACACCTTGATTACGTTTTATAAAACGATTTAAAGTCCAAGGTCTACGCCACCAGACTACTAAATTTAACTGAACTAAAATATCGCATTAGAGATAAAATGCACAGAATTATCCCAGAAAAGATTCAAAATGTACAAGAACTTCTACCTCAACTTGTGTATTATCAGGAAGTCGGTGGAAGGCAGTTCAAACACTTTTAAAATTGTATTTGCCTAGCCAAGAATTTTTTTAATTTCACGATAAAATTTACGTTTTCTAACATTCAATTGTCATTTACTTGAAGAATTTCTTATGTAAGATGGCAACATCTTTATACTGTTAGTTCGGCAATGAAAAGATCTCAGAATAAAAAAATGGGGTTGCTATTTAAAGAAAAAAACTATGACGTTATTTGTAAAAAAACAACTAATGGTTGAAAATCGACTGCAAAAATGTGCATTTTTATCGAATAAAATGGACCTGTTCAAGGACTTCATCCAACAATATTTTATTTTGCTGTTACTCACTTTATTCCATACTTTAGGCGCGCACTGTATATATAATCAAACTTTATACATCCACTTTTATAAACTTACCCTACTAACGCTCTGGTCATTGAAACAAAACCACTGATTCTTCCTAAAATCCCTTATATAAGCATAGTAGTGACCTCCTGATGCACTTCCAGAGTGAATCATGATGCTAAATAATTCATAAATATAGGGTCCGTTAGGCTCGTGGGTTATATTTTTATCTCTATAGCTTTCGTGGTGATTACCAGAACTAACATCAATTCCCTCATCATCATCGTGATAATTTTCATATTGACCATTTACCGTTGATGATATATCAGTACCTTGACAACTTTCATCATCCAACGCTGAGCCTGAATCAGTGGTACTACAATCGTCACCTTTATTAACCATACTTTCCCTATCGTCTACCGTATCATCGGAGACTGACGTATTCTTTTGTATCGGCACAAATGAATTTAAGTTTAAAATTTCAGGGAAAACAACTTTATCATTTAATTTTATTCGGTGCATGGTTGAATAGTCAAAGTCGAACCGTTTGAGATGGAGTGTAAGTAAGTAAGGGAATTTTATAAATTTAAAGCCTTTATGAGCGTCGCATTTCTTATTGCATTTTTCACAGAAATACTGATTATTGCCCTCTAATGTTTCTGGTTGTACGAATGCTCGTAACGCTTCTTCGACGCTATTGTAAGCAACCATACTTCCAAATGGTCTCACAGGTAAAGGTATATCCAGAAATGAATCCCCTCGTGATTTTTCAGTGTGGCATTCTAAACATTTAACGTAGTCGATCATTTTTCCTTCATAGAGATCGTTAATTAAATTAGCTTGCTTGGTATTTTTAAATGTATGTTCTAAAGCATCAAACATAACTCGACATAATTCTTGAATATCATGCTGTTCCCAGGCCTCTTGCATATCCCATCCAAAGCTGTGAGTTAAGTCGGTAGTCTCGACGGCAGACTTTCTTGATGTCTAAAATAACAAAACCAATAGAAACTAAAAAAATGCAATTAGATAATATAAACACTACCTGTAAATTTAAAAATAATTTCTGTAACTGGAACGGTATAGATTTCTCCTGATTTTGGCCATCAAATTCCCAATTGTATAAAGCATTTCTGAATTCTGGTGTCATAAATAGTGCTTGTAGCAGGCTATTCAAATAACATGTCATAGCTTGATTTACTAACCCTACATAGTAGCATGATTCAATTTTAGATATCTGATTTGCGGAACAATACAACTCCACGCTCATTAAATTCATGGCCGTCTCAGCAGAACTCGATGGAACTTCAGCTCCTGGACTTGCAGACGCACCCAAAAGTAAGTCATCGTCTACATTTTCGTTGACCATTAATGAAATGCTTTTTTCAAACCTACCAATATTATGGCAATCTTGTCAGCCAAGTCTAAGGTCTGTATCTCCGCAAATGTTTTGCCCTTGTATTCATTCAATATAATCTGAAAAAACAATTCATACAAACATGTATAACATACAGAGCATGACGACATCTTAATCAATACTACTGTTTTTTGTAACGGGAATAACGCACGACTCATGTACAAAAAACTAATTTCATTACTAACTAGACACATTTTCCGTTACATGTAATAAAATTAGTTCACAGCAAGCGTCGGAAATAGACTCTAACACAGAGACTACCGACCGCTAAAGAGATGGGTGCAAAGTAGTGCCAAAGGAGTGTCCCTGCAAACTCCGTAAAAGTCGAAGGTAGAGTACATAAAATCTAAAGGGAAAAATAGTTCTTGAAGTGAAAGTGAAAAGCTCATTCATATTTAAACTGCTTTTGAATCAATTAGGGTATCATTTAGTTCATTTGTCAATAATGAAAGAAGCTTTCACCAATCCAAACCACGATAAGTACGTAATAATAATAATGGTAAGGTATTAATAACCTGCAAAGTAGTATCGCCTCCAATGCAAAATACCAAGAAACCCATGTCGTTTCCTCACACTTGGTTATTGCGTAGCTATCCATCAACAATGGGAAGTAATAGCACAGATAAGTCAAAGAGACAGCTCATCCAATGTATTTACGTGAAATCTTGAGTTGCATATACAGCAGGTACTTTTCCTCAAATATTTTTGGATTCGTTAATGAGCAGATACAACCGAATTTTGACCGAACAAAAAGAAAAAGAGATCCAATCGAATCGAATAAACAGGCAAACAAAATTTGAAGTGGAATACAAAATTCTGCTTTTGATGCTTCTCCCCACATGTCAAGTGAAGTCACGACAAAATCAATAATAGCGATGAGAGGAAATCGGATATTCCTTTAGCTCTTAGATAGTTCCGAATGTCTTATCTCCATGCAATACTAGAATTTATTATTGTACTTACTGCTTCTTAACCAGGTATATTTTAATAATTATTACATGTAATTAGGAGAAAAAAAAAAAAAACGAAAAGGAAATCAACCGAATTTTAATAAAGATGCAGAAATAAAAGCTTAAGGGGTGGTATGTTGTGGAACAGTATTAAGGTAAGTAACAACACTGCAACAGCCTAAAAAAGCATGTTGAACTTGAGACGCTCCGCGGTACGCAGTCTAACTAGTACAAATTTAAATTCGGAATAATAAAAAAATCACCTAATCTACATGGTTGTAGCTACTGAAATACATAGGGGATTTTAAAAATCATGATTTTTGTGCAATTAACGATTATTTGAAGTAAACATTCAATTTTCGGCAAAAAAGGCAATCATTTGTTAATAACTAATGTTTAAATTAACTTATCGAAAATCCCATACGTATCTCACTAGATATTCTTATGTTGAAGATATGGTGAAAAATTGGAATGAATAGAATAAAAATTGTTGTAGTTATGCTGGGTGCCATTTTGAAAAATCGTGTTTCGAGAAAAACGCGTTTAAAGTTTTGAAATGTGTTATAGTCATGAACAAAGGAAAAATTCGACTGTTTATAATTTTTTACCATTAATCTGATATCCCAGGCCCATAAAGTTGCCCTTCCATGTTCAAATATTCTTCCTCATTCTCTTTCCTCGAAGATTGTATGCTAGAGCGCGCCTCTTTTGCCGCATTTCTCAAAGATAGCTCGGCGTGCTTGATTCACTCAGCATCGGCTTCAACACAAAAATTTTATGATGATTCGCCAATATCTCTCTCCAATACTTTCATGATTCGTAGAATATTTGTCAGACCATCATTAAAATTGCACACAGCAATATCAGTCGCTATATTTAAGTCTTTTTATATAATAGTTTAATTTGCAATTAATGGATTTTGTTGAACAGGGATACTTTCCTTTACGAAGAAGAAGCATTAAGTATATGTAATTGCTGACTGAACAGACTGAACATTGTCACAATAACGTCTGCGAAACCTCATTACCTCATTCCGAAGCACTTAAACATTCATATGATTCAATTATATAAAATATAAACTATTGAAGAGTTAATAATGTAAATCAAAATTAAACACTATTAAATATACATTTACAATTATATACATATATACATACTCGAGGAATTTCTTAATTGAATTCTCATATGCACAAATATATACATATATATATAATATTAAAATCCTTAATAAACACTTTCTAACGACGTCTGTTAGAAAAGTGTTAGAGAAGTTACAAATCAAAAAGTAAAACCTTCCCAACTGGTATTTATTTAGCGCAGATAATTGTTTCGAATATGTCGGGCTTCAGGAAAAGCTCGAAATTTCAAGGGAAAAACTTTCTTCCGGCTAATGAACTTTTTACCCCATATTACCTCCATATTCATGGTACATAGCATCTATTAAGCCAATAAAAAAGAAATCGATTTTCTGAAAAATTTACAGTGGTGTTACCCCTTAATAAATTCTTCTCTTCGGAGTCACCTCTGCGTACGTGACAAACCATTCATAGAATAATAGATGCCACAATAAAATAATCACAGCGATTGGACCTGGTACAAATATACACAAGCAGGTCATTTAAAAAATAAATTAAATGTATATATATATATATATTTCGTGACCTTTTATACTTATCTTATATGATAGAGATCTACCACTAATAGGTCAATAAAACAAGGCTGGTTTGAGCGATAGTTATATTTTCAGAACGTTTACAAACGTTTTCGGAACACTTCGTCAGTGAAAATATAACTAGATAAATATATAAACAAACTTTTGTTTTTTATTTGGGACTATCAACAAAATAACTAGTGACTAGGATTTCTTGATATAGAGGATGTATAACCAACTTTTATATATATATAAATTATAAAAACTAAATTAATATGTAAACATACATGCAAATTAAGTAAAACCTTATATCAAAAAATCTTTGTCGAAACCTTAACAATTCTGTTCAAGGACTAGGGAAAACCAAATTCAAAAACCTAGCCAAAGGTTTCCTTCTTAAGAAAAACACAATTATATTAAAAACAGAGAATAATTATAAAAAAAGACTAATATATGAAATGATAAATATACAGAAAGACACTAAAACTATTAATTTCAGGACCGATATTCAAAATTTAAGTAATGTATATAGCAATTTGTTAAAATGACATTTGCATTTCTTAAGAAGGAAACCTTTGGCTAGGTTTTTGAATTTGGTTTTCCCTAGTCCTTGAACAGAATTGTTAAGGTTTCGACAAAGATTTTTTGATATAAGGTTTTACTTAATTTGCATGTATGTTTACATATTAATTTAGTTTTTATAATTTATATATATATAAAAGTTGGTTATACATCCTCTATATCAAGAAATCCTAGTCACTAGTTATTTTGTTGATAGTCCCAAATAAAAAACAAAAGTTTGTTTATATATTTATCTAGTTATATTTTCACTGACGAAGGTGTTCCGAAAACGTTTGTAAACGTTCTGAAAATATAACTATCGCTCAAACCAGCCTTGTTTTATTGACCTATTAGTGGTAGATCTCTATCATATAAGTTAAAAAATAAATACCCTAATGTAGATCGAGCAGACAAGAATCTGAGTAATTCTAGCAAAAATAACGCCAACGCGTTCAGTGTTATCTTCCTTAGCGGCAATTTTGATAACAAGTTTTCTCATTCTCGAACACACGAATATGAAAACTAGAAGAGAAAAAGATAAAAATCTTACGCACGGATAATGCTGGTGAGTTTTGTAGCAAAAGCTTTGATAATTTTCTAAAGCATTGTGGTGTTATACATCAAACAAAAACTCTTATACACCTCAACAAAACGGATTAAGTGAGCGAATGAATCGCACCATAGTAGAGAACGCCAGATGTTAGTTGTAGGATGCTAAAGCTCATACAAAACTTTGGATCGAAGCACTAAATACAGCCGTGTATATTAGAAATAGATGTACTGCTGCAAGTTTAGATTACAAAACTCCTTATGAGATGTGGCATGGGAGGCAGCAAAATCTAGGTCACATGAAGGTTTTTGGTTTCCCAACCATGGTGCACATTCCCAACATTAAGCGACACAAATTTGACAAGTAAAAAAATTATCATGGTAGGGTATACTCAAAATAAAAGGGATACCGGCTATACGATCCATTAACCAGTGCTGTTGTGATAAGTAGAGATGTCACAATATTGGAAGGTATTCAATCTAACAGTGAGGTACAGGTTCAGATTTATTCCAGTATTTTGGACTATATTGAAACCCCTGTATTGTCACTTCCAGTGGGGGCCACGCAAGAAGAAGTACAGGAGAAGGATTTATAATTATATAAATCGTCCACTTTTAGCTCAAAATGACATTTTAAATTGATCTCGTGTATAAAAATTATGCGCATCGACTGAAACACGCCTAACTGTCGAAATGTCAAAATTGCCGCCACAAAACATGACTCGAATCTGGCCTATCTCCTGCCTATTCTACAACAATACGCGATTGGCATAACTCCCTTAATACCAGAACGACAAATGAATAATAAAAGGACAGACAGAATATTTATCAAATTTCTTTAATATTCTAACAAAACTAAAATCACATTATTGTAAATAACCAAGAAATTGTACATCGAGAGAAATTGGCAAACAAAAAGGGAGTTATATCGATTTTACAAAAATGATTGGGCCAAAAAAATGAATCAACACCAGTACCAATTGCAACTTTTAACAATAGTTTTGACGATTTCAATTTAGCACTCTTTTCACCTAAAAAGGATGAATGCGACACGTGTGTAGGATACAAAACTGGTTATGTTGATGAAGCTACCTATCAAGAACGTCAGGAGAAAAAGGAGGAGGCGCGAAAGCAAAAAGAAGTTGACAAAAAGAAAGAAGATGTAAGAGTTTTTACTATAGATTTGCAATCGGTCGTAATGAGCCCAAAATCTAATGTTAGTGCTCTTTACTATAAGACAAAGTTAATTGTGCATATCTTTACAATTATGGATATTCAATCCTTGGATGGAGGTTGTTTCCTCTGGCACGAGGACAATGCTGGACTAACAGCCAACACATTTGCTACTATTATTTACAAATTATTTGAGACATACACTATATCGGAAAAAGACTCTTTTGAAAAAGTAATTTTATACAGTGATGGATGTGCGGCACAAAACCGAAACGCAATTCTTTCCAACACACTTTTGGACCTTGTACAAACGAATAAAATCATAATTGAGCAAAAGTTTTTAGAAAAAGGCCTACTCAAATAGAACCCAGCAGACTATGTTAATGTTTGTGAAACTGTCCGCATAAATCCTAAACTCTACAAGGTGGAGTACTTAGATCATAGCTATTTTAAAAACTTTCAAGGTGCCCAGTACATCAGTTCCATACGTCCAGGCAGAACAGCAGGTGATCCGACTGCCACTAATATCAAAGCAGTTCAATATAATGAAAACGTAATTCACTTTAAAATTAGACATTCAGAGGAATGGGCACCTTTGCCTTATAGATCGACAAAAAGGATAAAAAAAATTGGAATCTAGAGGAGTTGCCGCTAATGTATCCAACTACTATCCCAAGTAAAGAAGATAAGTTTCAACATTTAATGGATCTTAAAGCTTCTATTTCTTAAGATTTTCATTTGTTTTATGACAGCTTACTACATTTGTAAATCTGTTCTTGTTTTCCGTCACAGAACGAATAGTGATATAATATATTATTAGAATGTTACTATTTTTTATGTTTTCTAAGTTTTTTTATGTAGTAAGTAATTGAAGTTAAAAAGGAAACAGGTTCTAGCTGCCTATCTCCTTCGGACAAAATAAGTGTATATCGCAAACGACCTAACTCCCGGATTTTCATAAATAAAATTCATTTTTGACAATAACGCTTATTTTTTGTAATCCAGTAACAAACCAATAAAATTATTTCGCAAACGATATTTGTTTATGTTTTCATTGTCCGAGTATTTTTCTGCATCTCCTGAATAATTTTCGATTTTGGAGTTAAGCCAGTTTCATCTTAAGCCGACGAAATATAATATATATCATTGGCATTAGCCAATGATGGCAACTGAACAGGAAATTGTTATTGAGGATTCTGAGATTAAAAAATCATCGAGACAACCAAAACCAAAAATTTTTGATAATTATGCGACTTTTAAGACACCTGTTTGTGATGATTCTGACTTGCCACACCACAAGAATGACCCAAATCTGCCTTTTCAAGAAGATCTAATCACAGTTGATGAAGCATTGTCAGGTCCTGATGGTAAATTGTGGAGAGCTTTGGCAATGATACCTGGGAGCTTGTCGATTGGCCAGAGAAGTCACCAGTAGTGGAGTGTACGTGGGTTTTCAAGAGAAATATCAACAATGAGGGTGAAATTATCCATCCGGCACGCTTAGTAGCTAAAGGTTGTTCACAGAAACCAGAGGTGGACTATGACGAGACTTTTGCGCCAGTAATAAGGTATTCTAGTCTAAGATTGTTATTTGCATTATCTGTAAAAATCAATTTGTCTATAAATCATTTACATAGATGTTAAAACTGCATTTCTTAAGGGATTCCTAAAAGAGAAACTGTATATGCAGATTCCTGAAGGGTATTCTGTGAACAACTAAGTGAATAAAAAATGTTTAAGATTAAAAAGAGCTATCTATAGACTCAAACAAGCGTGTAGGGGTTGGAATGATAAAATAAACAGTGTTATCTTAGAATTAGGATACATGAAGTCCACGTTTGAATCTTGCATTTATGTAAAAGAAATTTCGGTTCAATCACAATTGTTGCAGTTTACGTTGACGATTTTTACATTTTTTCAAATAATAATGTCGAATCTAACTTGTTGAAAAAGGAACTAGGTGCAAGATTCAATACAATCAAGAAAAATGTATTTTAACTTTGAGTCAGCAAAATTGTAGGGCTCAATTGTTAAAAAATTCAAAATGTTTGATGCAAAGACTGTGAAAACGCCTTTAGAACCTGAAATTTGTCACATGAAAAATCTGATGAAAATGTCATGTCAAAGCATCCTTATCAGCAGCTTGTAGGAAGTCTTATGTATTTGAGTGTGTTAACGAGACCAACCAGTTGATATAGTGTTAGTTTTATGAGTTAGTTTAATCAGTGTTACGCAGATACTCATTGGAAATGTTTGAAACGTGTTTTAAGGTACTTGAAAGGGACGATTGTTTAGTGTTTTCAAAAAACGATTTAGATTTGTTAGACTTTATAGATGCAGACTGGGCCTCGAATACTGTAAATCCTAGATTCAATTTCCAGGGAAAGCAAGAAACAGAGAACAGTTTCACTCTCAAGTACAGAAGCCGAATATGTGGCAATTTCTGAGGCAGCAAAAAGGCAATTTATTTACAGAACCTGTATTGTGAGCTGACTTGTAAGAGTTGTAAGATTATGTTATTTAATGACAGTCAGAGTGCACTAAAACTTATTTCCAATAATGTTGTTCATAATAGAACTAAACATATAGACGTAAGACACCATTTTATTAGAGACATTGTGTCAAAAGAACTCATAGATGTTGAATATCTGTGTAACTGGTGGAATGAGTGCCGATGTTTTAACAAAAAGATTGTGTTTTGTGAAGCAGTATATTTTTGTTAGATTTAGGATTATTATGATTTTATTATTGATAAATGGGGGTGTTATTTTTTGTCTATCTCAATAACAAAAATCCCACCTTTTCTGTTTTGGTCGCGCAAGGCGCCCCCTATAACAATAACAGTGTGTGGAGTTTCTTTTAATAAACAATAAAAGTAAATTCGGTGTATAATACGAAACAACTTAGTTTTCCTTCTTCTGCGCTAAATTTCCAACTATATTTAATGGAAATGAAATTAAAAATCATAAAATCATAAAAACTTTTTGAGAAATGGGTGAAAAAATGAAATGGGGATTACAAGTTCCAAAAACAGGAAAGTCACTACATATCCTAAAATAAAAAGTACTAAACGTTTTATAATACCATTTATTTTATATTGCTATCATAAATCCATGTTTGAATCTATCCGTTGTTCCTGTTCCTCTCAAATCACGAGAGTAAACTACCATCTCCCACTCCTATTTATCCCTCATTTTAATCTCCATTCTTAATATTACTTTCACATTTAAAACTTAATTCGACTTAGAACCTACATTTTTATACTATTTAATTCTAAATGTAAGCTAAATTTTATAACAACCTTTTCTTCATCCATTTAAAAAATATATATTTGTTTTTAAAATTCCTAATTTGAAAACTTCTAACTAAATATCTCAGTTGAATAGGGCTTACCGCCGAAACTAGTTCTGAAATTTTTCTACAAGTAAGGACTAAAGAAGAAAACTTTTAAATGTTGTTTATACACTATCTTTACATCATAGATATTTATACTTAATTTTTATAGTGAATAGGCCACCCGCCAGGCAATAACGTTCTCAATTGTGTCTGCCCCTCCTGGTGCTTAACAGAGGTCGAGCTACACAATACTCCCCCTTGTAGCGGTTATTAAAAAAATACGTGGATACTCTATGAAGACGACAATTTATAGATTAAATAATGGGCGCCAACCGAACTTCAAATAGAGTAAAAAGGGCGTGATGTAATTTTGCTCCGGCTGCTCAAAAATAGAAGGGAACAATGACTCGCACCTTGCCTCTAGTAGCTAACTACTCATCTCAGGACGATCCAGGTTCCTTGAAACAAAATTTAAACAAAGCACCTTTCTGACGCGATTGAGAACTACGAGCAAACTATAATTTTAACCGACAAATGGAATCCTGGATCGTTCTTAGTGTCGATAAAAGAAATATTTATTTGCAGATATAATTTTAATTTACTCAGAAATTAAAATAATTTAATTTACATGAAATGAGAAACAAAAACAAAAGAAACACAATTATAAATCCTACCCATACAACGGATTTAAATTTACTAAACAATTAAGAACATTTAATCTACATGAAATGACAAAGAGACAAAACACAATGATAAATTCTACCCATATAACAGGTTATAATTTCAATTTCGGGCCCGTTTGTGACTATATTGTGAATACGATCGTATTTACTATTAGTACTACTTATCTTGATTTGGTGTGGTATTTCTTTGCGAAACTCTCGCTAACGCACGGTCTGCGTCTGGACTTCTTCGGCCCACTTGCAACTCTTCAGAACGCGACACCCGGACTTCCCGGCGTTTTTAAAGAAGAAATTTTTGTTCAACCACGGCGATCGTTACTGGCCCTTTTTGTTTTTCACGCTTTTACGGCGCACTTTCGCACGTCGATCTCTTTTCCCACGTCTACCACCTTCGGGTTTCGTGGTTCGCATACGACACCTGACTCTCGTCTCTCTGTTTTTCCTGACTCTCTCATATTTGTTTGTTTATATTAGTGTCCGTATCTGGATAGACACATCCTCCATCGTCTCTCCGCTCGGCTCGCAGCGCATTCCTCCAAGATTCTTATCGCGTGCCCAACCGCGCACAATAACAAACACACACCCTCACCTTAGAATTCACGTTTTGAGTTTCTTTTTTCGTTCACATACATTACTACGACTTATACCAAGATTACAAAAATATATAAACTAGACCGAATAATTAGTTAATGATATTATATAAAGTTTAATTTTAATAAAAAAATATAAATATAAAAAATAGTAGAACAAACAAAAATTTAAAGTCGGTAGGCGTCCCATTACAAAATGTAGATCAGCCATGTTGAACTCAAAGGCACTGGTGAGTCAAAAGCATTAAGACTGTAGACTAGGTGGGCCGCGAAACCTAATCTTAAAAAGACAAACTACTGAAAATCTTAACGAAAAAAAGTACTATTATAAGACAAGTACATTTATTAAATTTTCAATAAAAAGGACATTACAAAAAAACACAAACATTAACTTCTTTTGCCAGATATTTGACATCTTTTGCCTTTAATTAAGTTGTCTATTTGTGGGGTGAATTTATCGGCGGAAATAACTTTTAAAACTGCGTCCATCAAAGAAAATAATTATTCACTTATAGGTACTTCCAAACATTGACACGATTTTCCAGGCAAATTTTCTTATTTCTTGGTATTGAACAGGCAACTACTTATAAAATTCGAATGTACCAATACTATCAAATTTTTGTTTTAAATGGGTCTGACACTGAATCTTAGTTACTTCCATCTGCAAGTGAGAGGAAACTTTATCAATATCGACAGTGAAATGGCCAGTAAATAAAGAAACATTATTTTCTTGGTACTACTTAAAATCTTGAAAACGCTTTTCAAATTCTGCCAGAAGGCTTCCCATTTTCTCTGTATACATTTTGTATGATATTGGGACACTCGTACTTTCCTAAAACACCTTCCAAGTCGGAAAATGTGACAGATTGTCCAGTGCTAACTGTTTTTCCCACAGCATCATCTTATACTTGAAAGCTTTCACATGATCATGTATATCTGTTATAACTTGACATGGTCCTTGCAATTTTGTATTTATGTTCGACAAGTGTTTTGTGATATCTACCATAAATGAAATATCTTGTAAAAAAGGTACGTCGGATAATAAGCTGACATCTTGTCCTTTCACTTCCATGAAAAATCGTATTTCTTCTTTAAGTTTCCAAAACCGATCGAGAACCATAGAACACGAAAGCCATTCCACCTCTACATAATAGTGTAAACCAGTGTACTCCCTTTCTAAATCACGTAAAAACGCAAAAAACTATCGCTGGTTCAAGCTACGTGCCCTTATCAAGTTAATAATTTTTTTCAATGATTTTAAAACGCTTTCCAAATTGATCATTTTTGACCATAAAACTTCTTTTTGGATTATACAATGCACGTGATGAAAATCTCGTAGTCATAGAAGGAGCTCCGTCTGTTGCAACGGAACACAGTTTTCACAAATATAAATTGTACTTTTACAGAAGTCCGTAAACAGCATTGAAAATATCCTCTCCAGTTGTTGTGTCATGCAATGGTACTAATTCCAGTAATTCTTCATACACGTTGATATATCTATCACCAGCACGAAGAGAAACAGCGGGTTGCGCCGCACCACACACATCTGTACTTTCGTCACAGGCAATAGAAAATGCAATGAAAGAGTCTGATTTTGTTTTTATCTGATCACTTATATTGACAGCCAACTTGGTAACTCTTTCAGAGGCAGTATTCCGGGACAAGGATATATTTTGAAAAACTTTACGTTCTCGGGACTTACGATTTCTGCGTCCTTTACAGGGCACTCTTTTATAAATTCACCTTCAACAAATGGTTTTGAGTGTTTTGCAATCAACTCCGACAGTACGTAACTCGCTTGAACAGCAGATTCATTCTCTTGCTTTGGACGTGTAAACATTAGGTGTTAATTTTTTAACCGGGATTTTAACTCATTTATCTTTTCGTTTCTAATCATGCTTGTATACTGGTCAAATTTAGTTTTATGACAATCATAGTGGCGTTTTATATTATATAATTTTGGGACACCGATTGTACTGTAAGAAATCAAGCAAATAATTTTATCATATAACATGTCAATTATTAATTGGGAAATAATAATTAAAATGAACTACTAAACAACAAACAAACTTGTTTTGAGCTGTCAAGTGTCTGGCTAGGTGAGAAATCTCCGTATAAAATTTAAACCCTTGGTATTTGGGCAGTTAGTTTATTGGGAGATGTAATCTACGAATAGTAGTATTCGTTGGTGAAACACGGAACTGCTTTTATTCGAAGAATAAAGTATGAATAATAATAATAATAACTACTTATTTCATGATGGTGAAACCGACCATCAGTGCTTTAAACCCATGATTTTTGTTTAAAATAGATTCAAATTTTTCTTTAATTTCATTGTTGATTTTTGACTTACAAGGAAACATTCCGAATCCGAAAATTAAGAAAAATTTGAAACTTTGTGAACAAGAAGAAGAATTGTTTGGATATATAGTTGTGATGTACTTGTTCCAGCCATTGCCGACTTATTTTGATAAAACCGAAAATTTACTAAATTTTTAGGGGTACTTTCACCCTCTTAAAACGAGATTGGGCGATAAAGAAAATACTGTCGAACATTCTTGGGTGTGTTGTTCACTAAATTCCATTTATTTTTAAATTTTGGTGTTCGCGATGTACAGCCTTGGCTATATGTCTGAAGCACCCTCGATTTTTGTAGGTAAACTAAAATTACGAAACATAAAAATCAAACTACAGCTATTTATACATTAACAGTAATCAGTATTTATAATATATTAATATTTTATTGCCCCACCCCGAGATTTCATAACTAACTGCACCCGTTTTCGCATCGTGGCAAGTAATTTTCTGCATATCGCGGGTGATATCTGTCCCCATTCTTCAGCGATTCTACTTTTAAGTATAGTTTTATTTTTATTGTCATGTTTAGCGACATTTTTCTTCAAAATGCGTCTCAAGTTTTCGATAGGACACAAATCCGGCGACTGCGGAGGCCATCCGAACAGGGGTATTTTATTTTCGCAGAACCAAGTACTTGTCCGCTTTGATTTCTGGCAGGGTGCGTTATCTTGTTGGAAAATGTATTCTTCGTCATCGGAATCGAAGAGTTTCAGGATGGACGGTTATAATACCTCTTCCAGCATAGAGATATACCGATATACCGCCGTATTTTACTATAGGCATAAGACACTCTGGCTGAAATGCTTCCCTCCTTCTTCGCCGGACAAATTGTGCCCCAGGCGTTGGCAAAATCAGACTACGATATACAAAATTGTTAGCTTTTTCAAAATTGCAAAGCAACATTTACATTTACAATTAAATTGTATTTCCATAATAACGTAGTAAAAATCGCATTAATTAATCATACCTCTATATTTGATTCGTCGGACCATATGATTTTGGGCCAATCCTCCACTGTCCAATTTTTATGTTTTTTCGCCCACAAAAGTCGTTGCCTTTTCTGTTGCTCCGTCAATAAAGGCTTGCGGCGAGCTTTACGATCATATAAATTTGCCTCTACTAGTCTTCTACTTACAGTTCTGGCAGATAGAGAAGTTCCTTGTCGCTCGTTTAATTCCCCACATAAATCTTTTGATGATTTCATACAATCTTTGAAAGATAATCGCATTAAAAATCGATCCTGTCTATGCGTTATTATTCGTTTTCATTCACTTTTCGGGCGATTTTCACATGACCCTGTCCCCTTCAAACGTTTTATTGCGCTTTGTATTGCATAGCGCGATCGCTTCATTGTTTTCGCGATTTGTGTCTGCGATTGTCCTTGGGAATGCAGTAAAACAGCTTTACTTCGCTCTACTACATCTAACTCTCGTTTTCTAGGCATTTTGTCACAATATAACAACATAATATTCGATGAAATTTGTTTAATAAAGTTTACTACACGAAACCGCTTCGGATACTGTTCACTGAATAAGGATTAAAGAGAAACTAACACGAATATACCTTAAAACTACCCAATAATAGCTTACATTTCAAGAATTTCTTAGTAAATTGTCATTATATACACATTAGTAAAAAATAACTGCCAAATATAATTGCTTTATCGAGATCCAGGTAAGGGGTGTATCTAAGTGGGTGCTTCAGACATATGGCCAAGGTTGTACCTCTGTTAGTTGAGTTATGAATTTTATTTTTTAATCAATTAACAATATTTTTATTTTTATCTAAAGTCATTCCCCTTATTTTGAGTTGGCCGAACGCAATGACCGTACCTATGTACACGTAGTTTGCCTGGATATGAGAAATATGTTGTTTTAAACTAGAATTATTGAAAATATCAAAAGATTTTTTAATTGCAGCTGAACTTTCAAGATAAAATTCTCTAATAACATCTTTAATACCTTTATAATTGTCGGCAATAAAATTAACGCAATTTAACCAGATACCCCACCTTGAGCTCGGGTGGTACTGGAACTCCCAGAAATTTTTTTCGATAGACTTGGACCCTAAGGGGAACTTCCTTTTTCGTTGACCTGACGTGGAGCCCTGACGTTAAGTACCTAGGAGTGTATTTCGACCAGAAACTACTCTAGAAGAAATAGGTTGAAAAAGTCCGCATCCATTTCATCACTACGCGCAACATGCTACTCTGTTTCCTAGGGCTAAGGGGTCCTCTTCACCTAGGTAGCAAATTGCTTCTCTACACAGCGGCCCCTTCGCAACTGAAAAGACTAAAGATAGGACTCTTCCAATTCTAGTCGACGTCCCCTACTACTAGATTCATCGAGTTCTAAACATTCTAACTCTGAGAGATCATCTGGAAAAATCTCTAAAGGCAGCGTGGGAAAGAGCCGTCGCCAATGACAATCCCTGTGTTCGAATGGTCGTCGATCCCCAAAATAGACGCCCCCTCAAGTGAAGATCCGTCGCCCTGCTGATTTCTTTAACATCGGCTGAGGTGGCGTTCTAAATCCCCCAACTGTACGGAAGAAACCCCGAATTCCTGACGCATCATGATATCTAGTAGCGTTGTATGATTGATTGTGTCAAACGCTTTAGAATAATCCAAAACTACAAGGACTGTTACTAATCTCTCATTAGTCGCACGCATAACATCGTCAGTTACAGACAATAAGACTATAGTGCAACTGATCGGAACGAAAATCTGATTCGATGTTCGGAAATAACTTTTGTTCTAGAGTATATGATTGCATTTGAGTTTCTAATGTCCGTTCCAAATTGTTTTGTAATATGGGAAGCAAACTAATAACAACAATAATAATAATAATAATAATAATAATAATAATAATAATAATAATAATAATAATAATAATAATAATAATAATAATAATAATAATAATAATAATAATGAATTTTATTCGACGTAATAAAAACATTACACGAAAGTCAGAGTATAAAAAAAAAAAGAAAAATAGACAAGCAAATTTTATAAAAGAAATCAATAAATATGTATATGTCTTCGTTAAGAATTCAAAAATTCATCTATTGAATAAAAATAATTACCCAACAAAAGTTGTTTCATTTTTTCGGATTGGGATTTCCAAATTGAATTCTAAGAGCGTCCTCATTTTATTATATATTTTTGGGCCCCAGAAATTTACGCTGTTCTGGCTTGTTTGCAGACGATGGTATGGGATTTGCATTTCACACCTGTTTCTTGTATTATACTCGTGATGATCTCCGTTGGTCACGAAGTTTCCTCGATGTTGGTGGACGTACTTTATTGTTGTGAGTATATAAATGCATGCTAAAGTAAGTATTTTTTCTTTCTTGAAATACTCTCTACAGCTGGTATTGTATTCTAAGTTGCAAAGTGCTCGCACAGCTTTTTCTGAAGCCGGAAAATTCTTTCCGCAGATGAACAGGTTCCCCAGAGCAAAATTCCATAACTTATTCTGCTATGAAATCCAGAAAAGTAGGCAGTCCTTGCAGCCTCATGCGTTGCTATATTATTTAGCCTTCTTATGCTGTATACAGCAGATGTCAATTTTTTCACTAGATCAGATACATGACAATTCCAACTGAGTTTGCTATCTAACGTCATGCCCAGACATTGTATTTCACCCGATGCTTGTTGGTTTTTGCACAGAAAGTAAGGTGTTGTGTTTTATTCTCGTTTAGTAAGAGATTGTTACTATGAAACCATGATTTTGCATCGCTTATTAATTTTTCGGATTTTTCTGCGAGTTCCCCAACTACGAGAAAAGACGTGTCATCTGCATATAGACACTGATCTGGTCGCTTGTTATGTTGTAAACGAGGTCATTTATATATACCACAAAGAGCAACGGTCCTAAAATAGATCCCTGTGGTACTCCTCGTGTTATGGGCAGCAAGCTTGATCTTTTTCCATTAATGTCCACAGTCTGATACCTATCCCTCAAGTAAGATTCCACGAGACCGTGCGGTGTACCTCTAATGCCATAATAATAAAGTTTTTGTAGTAATATGTTATGGCTAACCATATCGAAAGCCTTACTCAAATCACAGCATGTAAGCCTTGATTTCTTATGTTTATCATACGCATCAAGGACAGCTTGAACGATTTCTAGGGTTGCTGTGGTAGTTGATTTTGTTTTTCTATAGCCGTGTTGTTTCTCGGTTATAAAATTATTTCTTTCTAAATATTCGATTAGTCTATTTGCTATTATCTGTTCAAATATTTTAGATAATGCTGGCAGGATTGCAATTGGCCTATAGTTGCCACAGTCGTCTTTGTTACCTTTTTTGTAGATAGGTACTACTCTAGCCACTTTCAATTGATCCGGAAACGCACCCTCTTCTACACATTTATTTAATATGGAAGTTAATGGTTTCGCAATCTCCATTATTATTTCTTTAATCAGATACGTTGTAATATCATATATATATCTTTTGTGTATTTAGTTTTTATGTGTTTGGTCACCTTAATTATTTCATCTTCCTCTATTGGGCGGAAATATAAAGATTTTTCGTTGTTTATTTTCATGCTATTTATATAGTTAACTGGATCAATATCAGTCATCGGCAGCCGCCAGACTTGACTGCCAATATCCGTAAAATAGTCGTTCATATCGTTTGCTGTTAATGCTGTTTCTACTTGTATGGTTTTTTAAGTTTATTTGTTTCCCCGCTGATTACTCTCCATATTGCTTTTTGCTTGTTTTCAGCTTCGTCTATATATCTTTGATTAGCACTTTGTTTTGCTTCTTTCACTTGCACAATGTAGTCTTTCTTGTAGCTTCTATATAGTTGGTACAAATTTTCATCTTTTGTCGCTGTCACAATTGTACACAAAGCATCCAATACATTCAAAGATTGTTGTAGTTCAGGGGTATTCCATACTATATTTCTAGAGTTTCCTTTTTTATTATTTGCTGATTTTATTATTTCGGGAAAGGATCTATTGAAATAATACAGCAAGGTCTCGTGGAATATATCAAACGTATGTCTAGCCGACATTCCCTCCATGCACCACCATGTGAAGCTAATTTGGCTCTAATTGAATTAATTGTGTATGTGTTTATATGTCTTATTCTAAAAGCCTGACTTACTTTTTCAGATTCAGTCCTCAGAGATCTGACTGAAACTATTTGCGCCATATGATCTGATAAGTGTAAGCCTTTTTTTTGGGTGTTCAATATATTCTGATAATCCATATCGGTACATATATTATCAACGCATGACTTAATTCTGGACGGTTCTCTCATAAGGGGATGTAAATTAAATGTATTTAGTAAGTCTATTAATTGTTCATATTGTGTGCTGCTGGTCTTTAGAAAATCTATATTAAAGTCTCCAGCTAAGTAAATACGCTTTCTTTGCGGTTCATTTGTTATTATAGATAATACCTCGTTTAGTTTATCTAAGAAGACGTTTATGTTTCCCGTCGGTGATCTATAAGCGCTTATAATAATTGATTTCTCACCTATAAGCTCTATTGCTGACAATTCAATATGCATTTCCTCAGAAAATTGTTTTATATCCAACCGCTCTTCATATTTCAAGTGGTCTTTTATTAAAATTAATGATCCACCACGTATGTGTTGCGATCTGCAGAATGCTGAAGATATTTTAAAGTTTTCAATTTTATATTCTGAGATATTCTGCATATTAAGCCAATGTTCGGTGACACAGAGACAGTCAATATCATATTCCTCTAAAGCGATTTTTAAAACTTCTTGTTTTTTCTTTAATGATTGTGAGTTTAGATTTGCAAGCACGAAATGTTTGCTTTTGTCTTTATGTGAAGCACTCGTATTTAACTTATTACCTTCTGTGATAATGAGGCTCTTTTGAAAATTTTTGTATTCTTTCACCACAGTGTTAATTGGCCATAAATCTGAAATGAATACTGAATAGGACGAAAGTCCTTGCAATTCTTCACATCGTCTTTTTAGCAAAAGCACTATCGTAATTCCAGTGACTATTAAGCTAGGAAATATTTTCGGTAGATCTTCGTTCAACAAGTGGTATAGTTCGCGTATTTTAATCTAACTAAATTGAGTGTGACCAGATTCACAACACCTCCTGCGGTGAGGGCTTAATGAAGGGTAAACACTGTGCAAGTACTGGCCGGATCAATTAAATCTCCTTTAGATTATCGCACTCTTATCTCAAACGGTAAACATAAACATAATCACCTACTCATTACCCAGATTAAAATAAGTTGGAACGAGCTATACATGTATATTAAGAAGTTGTAAAGTACTATGATACAGGAAAACAATTTTGTCCTCAATGGTATGTAAGTATAAGATGTGTTAATTTATCTGTGGCTTATTACTACCAGTTATACAATACACCAGAACATGATCAAAAAATAACAATTACGCACTCCAGTCAGTGATATTCATATCGTTAGTAGTGATAACTTGGTCTAGGAGAGATGCTGTTGTTTCCGTGATTCTTGTTGGTGAATTAATGATTTGCCGTGCATTGGTGGTGTTTAAGAAAGAATTAAAATAATGAACGGCAAAACTATTCGCTTCCAAGAGGACACAACAATACACATCACCGGCAATCAGTTTACAATTATCTGCGAGTCCTTTAATTAACCAAAAATAACATAATCACAGTGAGGTGAAATATTAAACGACCCTGCACTGCGCGCGTTCTAACTGTACTATGCTATTAAAAATTTAAATATATTTTCAACATAAATTCCCACCCCACAATCGCTCCTAACCTGAACATTCTGATGTTGGTACATGCTATTTTAATCAAACTAATATTCAAGATAATAGAAAGCAAAAAATAATTAGTTTGTGATATAATACATTGACTCGATAATGAAAAAAAAAAAAACTCTATGTAAGAGTACAAAGATTTATATATGTATCCAAATAAAAGAACAAGTACTAAAAAAATTGCAAGAAAGGAGAAAATTTTTTTTTAAATTAGAATCGTACGGTTTTATCAGTTATGTCACAGCAAGATCCTTCAACGAAAGTCATCTTACTGCATTACATTAACATTTTAAAGATTTTATGATAGTCGCTAATATTTGAAATTCTTTGAATCTTAACAAATATACTCCCATTCTTTGTGAAAACATCACGAAAGCTGGTGCCTTTTATAAGTTCCTTTACCCAGGCCATTTTTTGCTTTGTAAGTTCCTCTCAAATGATCTGTGTCCGATCCGATTCGTATCCTTTAGTCTACTTCTCAAAGCATAATTTTTATTTTTAACAGAATGGCAACAAAATTTGACAATAATATCCTCAATAGCAGCATCCGACTTCCTTAAAATTTTGATTGCAACAGCCTCCGTATCTTCAGCTTCTGAATGCGGCACACCAAATATTCGCATGCTGTTTTACCTTTAATACTGCTCCTGCTTTTCCAGAGCGTTAGTAAACTGGTGTATTCGTTGATTTTAACTTCTTGCGAGTTTTTCTGTTATAGCAGCGGGAAACTTTTCCAAGAATATTGGCCTAATTAATACTCTTTCTATAACCCTTTGTATTGTATTTTCTTCTTTATCAGTCGAAGAACGAGTTACACGGTACATATTATCTCCAGCCATTCCAAAATAACAATTTCATGACGTAAACTAAGAAAACTATAGCAGTAAAGATAAGGTATCTATCTCGCATGAGTGTACTTTGCAGAAAAGTAGTATACATCGTAGTTTATAATGATTGACACGAGCGACTACACAGCTAGGAACTTTCTGTTTTAATGTATCCGGGATGCTTTATGTCTATAGGGTTTAGATCGGAATTTTTTGCTGGTCATTGCATTAATCCAATATCAACTGTATTCAAATATGTACTCCAATACACAAATTAAGCAGAAAACATTACATGTTAACCTACGACAGTCACGAAATATAATAATCCGCAACCACGAACGAATTAGAACTAACTCTGTATATGCATTTAATCCGCAACCACGAACGAATTAGAACTAACTCTGTATATGCATTGAAAAGGATTTCACCCTTAAAACAAGATGCAGCCACCACCAAATGGATTGTTTTCTGAGATGATACAGCACCCAGATCTTGCCCCTATTCCTTATCATACATGTTGGTATCCATCAGGCGATTATACTCATCAGAGAATAAAACTCTGATTCAATAATCAACCATCCACTGTCAGTGGTTTCTTGCAAAACATAATCTTGATATTCTCTAATCCACTTCTACTGCTAAATCCACCTTCATTCAGACGTCTTCTGACTGTTTGGGACGATTTCTCGACATTGCGAGTGTTAGCGAAATGATTTTTAAAAAGGTATTGCTTATCTTCTGCCTATTAGAATAAGTCTGGTTTCTAACACTCGATTTTTAGAACCGTCGTTGTCTACGAAAATAAGATTCTGTGTCATTCAATTGGTTCACATACAACTCATTGTGGAATAATTTCTTCCTAACACATTTGTAACAAAACCTATCAGGTACCTTCTGCGAATAAAGTTGATATCCTTACTGCTTCTTCCAAACTCCAATTTTAAGGTCAATTAATTTTTATGATCACAATAGGTATTCATAAACATAAGAAATAAGCAAAAAACCATAACGCTTTAATTATGAAAAACCCTTCAACTGAATTTGACCAGATTGAAGTTCACTAATATGAAATTTATTACTTTAAAAGAGAGCTACTTTTGATAGTAATGTCTAAAATGTCGGAGGAAGTTTGTGGTCTGCTTCTAAAAACTTCTGCAAAATCATAATAGCCATAAGTTTCGAGCTGTTTAACAAGTAAAGTAATATGTTAATTTTGTCCAGGAGTTTATGTATATCGCCATCTAGGCTGTTTGTTCAAAAGGTTGTAGAGTCAGTCGACTAATACTCATCTCTATTATCCTTCCATACTTTCCCCATGAAGAGAATTAATTCTAACACATTTTAAATCTCTGCTTTTATTTTATTCTTGCATTTTTATTTTTCTGCCTTTTAAATTGATGTTCATTTTGCTCACGATAATCATTGGTTTCTACTTGCAGTAGTTCAAAGAGATCGTCGTCAATGAACAAACTTTCAACTTCATTTGCAAGATTATTTACACCCACTGTAATATGGGCCTTGTCAAGAAATTGTTCAATAAATAGTGCATCGTCCTGTTCACATTATTCTTCTATATAATCATCTTCATTATTGTCACTTGTGCCAAAATCTATATCACCAGAACTAATTATTGGTCTTGGAAACTTCTTACACATATTTCCAATAATTGATTCACATCTTGAACTATTACAGTGTTCACTATAACTAATGTTACACTCATCATCACCCCAAATACCTAAAAATTCATCTACAATTATTTCCTCATCTGAATCCATATTGAATAAATAAGGGTAGAAAACTCAAAACTCTATAGGGAATGATTAAAAGCAATAAGTACCAACAGTAAAGGAAGCTACTGACGTAGTAACATAAGACTCCCATAATGCAACAAGAAAACAAAAAGTAGACACCATGTTTAGTCTAGTTGAAGTGACAACAATAAGAAAAGGAATTTCCTTCTCATCAAATGCTGCGTATACATTAAAAGAAGTGCATCCTAGCAATTTATTTAGCCTGATATTACTTTCTTTAAATGTATTAATTACTTTGATATTTTTATTATGTTCTGTCTACTAGCCATTTTCAATGTAATTACTTATGACATAATGTCTGTACTTTCCTTTTTGTCACATTTAATAGATATGGTGTAACCCATAAGTCTAACATTGAATTCACAGTGTGTAAAACCCTATTTATGTCTCTGGCATTTCACGAGCAGACAACAAAAAACCTATTTATTTATGGGTGGTAATATGTTAAATAGCATTAAAGAGTAACAATATAAAAAAAATGCTTACCGTATCTCCATTTTGTTTTTGTAATATTAATTCAAATGAATCTGGTTCATAGTGGAAATTGGTACCGACTTCCATAAATACATTATCAATTGACTTCGTTGGTGATAATTCTACAGAACATTGTTTTTTATAACTCAAATCAGTAGTATCTTTTACAGTAGCCTGTATGGTGGTTTCACTAGAGAGGCACACCATTTCCTGAAAACATTGAAATACAAACTACACAAAATTTGCCAATTTTTAAAGTGATAAATGTAGAAAGCACAATAGCTATGTATATCTACAATTCTAAAAATAGTAGAAAATAAAATAGAGCGGGTTGGGTATTTTAACTCAGAGCAATGTGTATTAAACTAATATCCTACATATTTGGACAGAATCCAACTACAAATTCAATATAAAAGACAACATTCATTATAATACCAAATATATAACAACTTATATTATACAATTAAATATAAGTTTCTGGCAATAAGCCAGAAGTTAAATTTAACCATACATATATTAAATTTTTGGACGAATTGATTTATTAATAAATTATTTGACTTTCAATCATTATATATACTCACCACATAAGTTCTACTAAAATTCTTCAAAATTGGATATGCAAGTTCCAATAAACAATCTAAAAAAGTATTTCAAAAATATATTAAGCTTTCAATCAAATAAAAAATCATAGTACTTGAAAGTTATTCATCACATCACACAAACACAAACAGTAATATTAAATATTTAGCATTACCGTTCATAATTAATTTGTTAATGTGATTTAATATGTATTAATATGTATTCTAATTTAAAGAGAATAATAACATTTACTAAAAAAATGTATCAAAAACAAAGCTGCCAAACCTATTTTATTTTTAATCAAATTCCATAAACAGATACTTACTATTATAAAATATGACATGTGCTATACTTCTCGAAACGCCATTTTCTAGACGGCAGACAGTTCTTTTATACAGGTTTTAATAGGTGGCAACACTTTACTAGTTTGAATTATTTCCGTGGATACGTACACACAACCAGCAAAAAAGGAAAAACCACGGAAAAACTAAAAATGTGATCCATTATAAAAATGACACTTTCAATTTACTGAGTATCGGTTTCTATCCTAACTAAGCGTCGTTGCCACTCTTTGTGTAATTGTATCATAACATAAATACATCATCCATATAACATCGATTTTCTGATATTCGTAACAATGACGGTGTGGCGCGATATTGAGATTTTATTTAAACTGAGGGATTCACTTACTTGATGGCTGCCCGTTAACGCCTAATATAATTAGGTCGTTATATAGAGAATTATCCAGATTTTATTTTATTATGAGGGACCCAGATTAAAATTTTGAAAAACGATTTTTTTTTTTATAAATTGATTTTTTTAAATGTGTGGAGGAGAGTTGAAAGGAGTATTTTTTCAATATGTAAAACTTTGGTTATTTTTTTCCCTGAATATGGTTTTATTCAGTGCGTGACTTTATGTGGTTTCTTCATCTTATTACTTACCTCCAGATCAATCCTGCCATCCTCTATTAGATTTCAAAGGTATTCGGACGAAGACACCTGCTCTATTATTGGATTCTTTATTGTTATATGTTGTTTCCTCTTCCTTCTTTTTTTGATTTCTTATCATATCTTTTGTCTTATCTATGTTAATTTCCATCTTTAGCCTTTCTATCTCCTTCACCCATATGTTCATTAGTTTCTGCATTTTGTCTCTCGTTTCAGCCATTAGGATGATGTCATCTGCATACGGTAGCGAGTTAATTCCTATCGGTGCTAGGTTCTGTACCCAACTGTGCACGGGTACTTACTCGTTTGCTATCTTGCATTTTTAATTAGCTTATCCATTACAGTAATAAACAAGAGTGGGCTTAGGCCATCCCCTTGTTTGATACCTTTCTCCCATTTAAAAACTTCGGAACTTCTTCTATTTACTCTAACCTTAGCATATACCTTCTCAGATACAGACTTGGTCACTTTTATTAGTTTTCCCGGTATCTTATATTTATTCAGAGTACTCCAGATTATTTCCCTGTTTATTGAATCGAATGCTCGGTTTAGGTCAACAAATGTAGATATAGTTCCTCGCCTTTCCGAAACTGTCTTTCTGTAATGTTTCGTACTATCTGTATTATCATTTGTTTGGCGGTTTACCCTAAATGCTGCCTGTTCATCCTGTAATTTCGTCTCTATCCTATACCCTCACTACATTTTAAAACTAATTGATGATAAGCATATTGCTCTGCAATTATCACATTTGTATTTCTTTTCTTTCTTGTAGATTGGCAATATTATGTTCTTCCAATCTTCCGGTATTTTTTCATAATCCCATGCTTCTTTACATACTTGGAGTAGCCATTTCTTTCCCGTCTCTCCCGTCCATTTTATCAGTTCTGGCACGATTTGATCTCCCGTTGTTTTCCCACTCTTGATATTTGTTAGGATTTCTTCTATTTCCTCCATTGTGATTTCTTCCAGTTCCTCCACTTCTTCTTGTGCTTCTCCCATTTGTTCTGCATTTAGTATTTCTTCCTGTCTAAACTTACCTTCAAAATATTCTTTCTAGGTCTCTGTTATTTTCGAAATTTCTGTCCTTATGTTCCTATCTTTATTCTCAATTCCACAATCTTCCCTCTTCTGTTTTCCTCTTAGATTTTTTATCTCCAGCTCTTTTCCAAAATCTTCCCAGCTCTTCTTTTTGCTTCCCTTACAATCCTCTTTGCTCTGTCACGTTTCTCCACATATTCTACTCTGTTTCTCTCATTAGTCACTTCTTGTGGTTTCTTCCAGACTTGCTTCTATTATTTTTTAACCTCGATATGTCACCATTCAGTTCTTTTATGATTTTTCTTATCTTCTACCACACACTTTCGCTGTTGCTTTGATAATTATATTTTTAAAAGTGTTCCATCTTTCTTCCATATTCCAATAATTTCTTTCTTTTTCCTGTTTCGTACATTCCTTCCTAGTAGTAGTAGTAGTAGTCATTACCGCTATAACTAGTCTGTGTTGTGTACTCGCAATCAGTACTGCAAACTTCTCAGTTCTGGAGCTATAAAGGTGCACATATCTTCCTCTGTTTGATACCAAAAGTATTTTCAATTTTTAAGTCATTTGCCACACAGAATTGTATCTTCCAACCGTTTCTGTTTAGCGTCTTTTCTCCATATGCTCCAATGTACCTTAGTCCCTTATTTGTGTCGTTACCCACTCATAATTATGGGGGACTAGAGTCCCCATTATTACCTTCATACTGTCTTCTCGAAACTCATCCAATACCCTCTGCAGAGTCCCATAGAATTCTGAGGTTTTCTGCTCTTCCGCACCTTCAACTGGGCCATATACAAACTTGTAGAATGCTTACCACCACTCATCCTTTCACTTACAATAATCCCCACCCCTCCTTTACTCTTTCTGCCACCTTCACTCCTGAATAGTCCATCTTATAATTGTTACCAAGTGTCGTGTTTCCTTCTCCCAACTTCTTGGTTTCACTAGTTCCCAATATATCAATTTTGTATCTTTTTATTTCCTCTACTATTTCCATCTCTTTTCCATACAAGCATGTATCCTCCAATTTTATTATTTCTTTATCCTTCTGCATTTGTCTATTTCCATCTTGCCAAGTCGTCATGTTTCGAACCTACATTCTCTCTAGGTCTGTCAATGGTTTTTCGATGTAGATTTGTTTCACTTTCCTTTGTTTCCGTCTCCGTTTTCATCGCCGTTGTCATCATTTTTGGATAAGCTGTTTGGTTGTCTCCTGTTTTTAGTTTTTTGGATTACCTGTCCTGATAATTTTTGTAGAATGAATACATTTTTTTGGGGATAGAAAAGTTTATAACGTGGCGAAACTGTTGCAATACATTATATTGTATTATTTTTATTTTTTAAATATCCTCTCCTAAATCACTTTGTGATCAAACAAGGAGTTAATAGCTAAGTCTTCAGAACGTTAAAATAACGTTTACAGATAACCTTCGTTAGTACATATAGATATGTATAAAAACACATTTATTTTTATTTAGGCACTATCAACAAAATAACTAACGACTAGGATTTCTTGAAATATACATAGGTTCTGTAATTATTTATACAACTGTTTTAATGTGCAGCTGCACATTTATGCAAACCATTGAAATCGAAAAGGAACATAAAAAACCTGAACAATTCAGTTTGTGTAGGGTTACAAGAACCAGGTCACCAACGTTGTATGGAGGGACATGTTTGCGTCGAGCATCGGCGTAGGCCTTTTGTCGGTCTTGTTTTTTTGTCATGAACTTCTCGAGTTTCGTATAAAGTTACAGCTAACCGCTGTAATTATGGGGTGATCTCACTGAGGAAACCCCGGAGAGTACAATAGCTTTAAGATCGTGTTGTACATCGTCAGATGTTCGAAGTTCCCTGGCGAATGTCAAATAGGCAACTGTATGTCCAGTGGTTTCGCATCGGCTGGTATTCATGGCGAATCTTATGGCTGCAAGTTTTTCTGACCACGTACTATAGTCTTCTCCAACTAGGATAGCCAGTCGGGGCTTCAAATCCCCATTCTTTCGTTCCACCATGTTGGCCTGGGGATGGTACATGGGAATTAAACTTTGCTTTACGTTCAAGCTGTGCGCCACTTCTTGCATTATACCAGTCACAAACTGGGTGCCGTTGTCGCTTATCATTTTACGGGGTACCTTATACCTCATCAAAACTTCAGAGATCAGCACACGAGCGCATTCCTCTGGGGTAGTTCGTGTTAAAGCGAAAAGCTCTACCTACTTCGTAGATGTATCTTCGACAATTAAGATCCATCTTTCTCCATTTGGTGTCTCGGGAAGAGGGACAAATAGGTCAACAGCTATTACCTCGAATCTCTGGGCATACACAGGCGTTCGCACCAGTCCTGCAGGCTTACAATTGCTGGGCTTATATCTCTGACATTCGATACAGTTTTTAACATAATCAGTGATGTATGTACCTGCGCATACCGGTCCAGTAATAGCGACGAGCAATACGCCGGATAGTACGATCTATACCATAATGAGCGGCGGTAGGTGCATCATGGTATTCAAACATGATTTGGGGTCGTTCTTGAACAGGCACCACCTATCCAGCACTCCACTTGTCATAAGATAACCTATTTCTATCCATTTTGCGTACTTATCATTCTGGGATTGTGGACCTTCAAAACAGTGGATAATCTTTTCTACGTCTGGATCCTCCAATTGTCCTTTTCTGATGTCGGCAGCAGATCGAGCAGGAACGTCAATACTAACGGTGCAGACATCACAGCTAGGGTTGTCGTCATGATCGCACGAAGGACGAGATAAGCAATCCGCCACGACGTTGCGCTTTCCAGGCAGGTACTCTATCTTTAAATTGTAACTCTGAACCAAAAGAGCCCACCTAGCTAATCTTCCAGTTGGTGATTTCAACGTCATTAACCACTTCAACGGCTGGTGATCTGAGGCGACGGTGACTTCTGATCCTTCTATATACCCCCTGAACTTGTTTAAGACCCATACTACTGCGAGGGCCTCGCGCTCCGTTGTGGAGTAGTTCTTTTCCGCGGAGGTGAGTAGTCTGCTGGCAAATTCGATGGGATGTTCATCAGTACCTTCACCGTGAAGTAACACAGCGCCAAGAGCGTAGCGGCTGGCATCAGTTCGTAGAATATACGGCTTAGTTGAATCATTTTGCTGTAAAATAGGTGAAGACGTTAATAAATACTTGAGCGTTTCAAATAATTTTTGTTGGTCTGGTCCCCAGCTCCATGTGGAATTTTTCTTGGTAAGGACACTTCGGCAAATCGAGGCACAAATCTTCTATAGAAAGAGCAAATCTGTAAAAAGGGACATCACTTGTTTTACGTTTCGGAGCACCGCCATGTTGGTAATCGCGGACGTTTTGTCCGGATCAACCTGTAAACCATTAGGAGTGATTAGGTGACCAAGATACTTAATATTACTGCACACGAAATTGCATTTGTCACGATTTGCTTTGAGTTTAAATTGTCTGAGTCGCGAAAATACCAGTTTCAAATGTTTAAGGTGCTCGTCGAATGTCGTCGATAAAACAATTAAATCGTCTAAATACGCTAGAACTAATACGTCACCAAGTCGGTGAAACGGTGCTGGAGCATTGCATAGCTCGAATGGCATGCGGCGGTATCAGAATGTACCGAACGGTGAGTCACCATCGGTGACACAAACGCTGTCTTATCGCGATCTTAACACCCTGCCACCACGAGGCTGCAAACCCATCTAGTAATATTGGTAGACCACGAAGAGCGTTTTCATCAGAAACGCAAGTACACCCTTTGTATATCTCTACGGCATCAATAAAAGCATTAACATCATTGTTTTTAGAACCGTCATATTGGTTGACAATTTGTCAAATTACCAGTTCTAAGTACAGGAATATCTACTTGAACAGCCTGTATGCTCCTGATTAGCTGTTGCAACTGTTCATTCGTCATTACTACAGCGTTTTGAGAGTTATTCATCATAGTGTTGTTGGAAGTACAACTACGCAACCAATGTCTATTGCTATTCGCCACAATCTATGAACTGGCTACTCACTAGCAATTACAACAGCAGCAGATAACCTTTGCCAATTGTTGTTTCTAAATTCACCCTGGTAGCTTCTTGTCGGATACTTTTTGTGGATGTGCTGCACAATTTTGCTACGGTTGCTACTGGGATACTACAATTTACGGACCACGTGGAACACTAACACACCACCAACCGTTGTTTCTTCTTTGTGTTGCTGCACGGCTACCACTAATTGTAAATATATCGAGCCACGAGTTGGGCGTCCCTTTAACGGTACGGTTGGATTCTCTCGACATATTTTATAAATAAATAGCTGCGTTAGTTTTTATAACGTGTTTTACTAAATATTCAAATTGACAGAATAACTTTTACTGTTTTTTTGTATCACTATGGATAGGAAAAAATGCCTGTTACATGGGCATGCCCGTTATACAGTCGAAATTTGTCAATAAGTAATTAATGTCAGTTTTTCGAAAATAAAGTAGTTCAATTCGTCCAGAGCGGGATACTGTGTTGCTCAGTTTAGAGAAGAAACAACCTCCTTCAAAACAGGAGGAGGCATAAACACTGGTCCTTTGATCCGGATACAACGTCCACACGACAGCAGCAGATATCAGGTTAGTCTCCAGTTACTCTCAACTTCCTTTCCTTTCACATACTTACGTCCTATCCTTGCATTTCTTATTAACAATGGCTGAGGAAAGTTTGAGATCGCTTAGATCAAAACGTAGCTTGCTAAAAACATCTTGACACGATTCTGTTCTTATCTCGCGTCGTTTGAACAGTGTATATGCCTCCTACTGTTTTGAAGGAGATTGTTTCTTCTCTAAACTGAGCAATACAGTAACCCGCTCTGGACGAATTGAACTGCTTTATTTTCGAAAAACTGACATTAATTACTTATTGACAAATTTTAGCTGTCATTACATTTTTTGTATTTAGTTTGAGATCGCTTAGATCAAAACGTAGCTTGCTAAAAGCATCATTGACACGATTCCGTTCTTTTCCCGTGTCGTTTGAAGATAAAATGGATTTTATACAACTAAAAAACCGCTATGAAAATCTAAAAACTTATTAGGTCAGATCGATGATATTCAATCTAAAATAGTGGAATTAGATGAAACGGAATTAGACAATGATCAATATTTAGAATTTGAAAACACGTATTACGAACTAGTTAGTCGCACAAAAGAAATTCTGTCTGCACAAAATTCCAATGTCACGCTAACAAACGGTTTAGTCAAATTACCCACCAGTGATCTTCCAAATTTTGCGGGATCTTATGAAGAGTGGTTATCATTTCATGATATATTCGCATCCCTCATTCATAACAACGCAATTTCAAATATTCAGAAATATCATTATTTAAAATCATCATTAAAGGGGAAGCCGCCAATGTGATACACTCTCTACAAATTTCATCCGATAAAACGCGATTTTCAATCTACCCACCGCCAATAAAGAAAATTATAGCGTACTTCGTCAGATTTTGGACGATGTTCTAAAACATAGCAGAGCCCTGGCCAGTTTACAGTGTTCTATTGAACATTGGGACGACTTATTAATTTTTATTATTACTAGTAAATTGGATAATGACACAAGTAGAGATTGGGAAGCGAGCATTCCGAGTACAGAGTGGCCAACATTTCAAGCCATGACTGATTTTTTATGGAAAAAATGTCAAACATTAGAAACTTCCTCAAAGGCATTCCATCAAAATGTTTCTCATAACAAACTAAATACTAATGTTGCCACCAATAAATCCACATGCACATTTTGTAGTGGTGATCATCTCGTTTCTCACTGCTTTTTAAGTATTCCCGTTAATCGGCGAATCGAGGCCGTAAAAACAAAGGGTTTATGTTTAAACTGTCTTAAGAAAAATCATCAAGCAAATAATTGCACATCCGGAACCTGTAAAACTAGCAATAAGAAACATAACACATTGCTGCATTTGCCACCACAGAGTGAGAGGAATCCAGTAGCAGACTCTTCAACGGAAACGAAATCAAACATTTCAAATCACAGTTCTTGCGTCAACACTTCTTCTATATTATTATCAACTGCCTCAGTCAATGTACTTGATTCACGCGAACACCTTCACATCTGCCGTGCTTTCTTAGACTCAGGTTCCCAATCAAATTTAATTACGCAGAGGAAGGCCAAGATATTACGATTGCGTCAGAATAACACGAGCATATTATTAACAGGGGTAAACCAATCTAAAACGACGATTAATGATTCAATATCTTTGAATTCCCATTGTACCAATTTTAAGGCAAACGTAAATTACTTACATAAAACTGGCGCACCCTGATTTTAATATATCCAGAGAAATTGATTTAATAATAGGAGCCAAACTCTTTTATAAATTATTGTGTTGGCCAGATGGATCTAGGTAAAAATAAGCCTTGTGTGCAAAAGACTCTGCTAGGGTGGATAGTATCAGGTCAGGTCACTACAGCCAGTAAACTAACACAGCAAGCGATCTGTAGCTTCAATTCGTTTGATGCATTAAGTACTAATGTAGCGAAATTTTGGGAACTAGAAACGGTTGATAAAAACGCTCCTTATTCTTTAGAGGAGACTCAATGTGAAAAGCATTTCAAAAACACTGTACATCAGACTAATGATGGGCGCTTCGTGGTATCGCTGCCTTTTTAAAGATAGTGCCATTTCGTTAGGCAATTCGCGGGACCAAGCGTTAAAGTGATTGTATTCCTTAGAAAGGAAGCTAAATAAAAATCCGGACCTAAAATGTGAGTATTCAACTTTCATAAAGGAATACTTAGAATTAGGGCATACGATATTAGTAAGGAATCCCGATTTAAACACAGACGGTAAGACGTTCTATCTTCCTCATCATGCAGTTGTCAAGGCTGACAGTCTAACAACAAAGGTTAGGGTGGTATTTGACGGGTCTGTGAAATCAACTACCGGCTGGTATGATCTTTCATTATTAGTAGCGGTTCTTACATTTATTTTTGTTTTTTATACATATACATATATGGTTGCCCCGATTTGTTGGTTGCTATTCCGTTGTTGATAGTTTTGTTTTATGTCATGTCATCAAGAAATGGACTTAAGCAGTTCAATTTGCTCTTCGCATTTACGGCACCATTAACCTTAAGCTGTATTAATTCGTGATGGAATTGTTCTTGTTGAGCAATTTTAACCAACCGGTCTCGTGCGGAGTTGATTTCAAGGGCGATGAGTGGTCCAGTCCGTTTTATTTTCACACTGTTTGAGCGATATGAGGACATACTATTAATGAATCGTAGACAGTATGCAGTAATTCTCAGCAGCCTCATTAGCGACGAATAGCGATTAAAGAGAGGGAATGCTTCTTGAGGTGCGACCGGGTATGCAATTAACATCCGCTTCTCTTCGGGATTGTTACCCTCTTCTGGAACTTGAAATGTCAGGTTAAGCTCTTTCAGCGTTGATAGCCAAGTGGGTCCCCGCCACCACAGCTTTGAGTTAATTAACGTTTCGGCGCTCATTCCACGTGAGATTGCGTCGGCTGGGTTATCCTCGGAGCGCACGTGGTTCCATAACGACATGTTCGTCAATTCTCTAATTGAACTGACGCGGTTGGCTACAAAAGGTGTTCCACTGTTTATTATTAGATTTTATCCACGCCAATACAATTGTTGAATCTGTCCAGTAGTACACCTTAGTGAGAGGTAGGCTGATTCTGTCAATTATCTTGTCGCACAATTCTGCTAGCAGCACGGCTCCGCATAGTTCAAGTCTTGGAATGGAAATCGACCTCACTGGGGCTACTCTTGGATTTCGAGCACAATAACTTGCAGGCTACATGGCCTGATGAATCTATAGACCTAAGGTAAACGCATGCTCCATATGCGTCTTCGCTAGCATCGCAGAACCCATGCATTTCAATTATTGCGGTTTACCTGCAGGAATCGCATTCCTGGAAATGTTTAGCTTGGATAGGTGACAAATGTCTTTCTTATATACCTCGAATTTATAATGAATGTCACTGGAAACTGACTCGTCCCAAGACGTCTTTGCTTGCCAAAGTCTTTGCATTAAAACTTTTCCTATTAGAATGATGGGACCAATTAATCCTAGTGGATCGAAAATGCTGGCGATGAACGATAAGATTTGAACGTTTTGTTGTCTGGATGTTGCCCTTCGTTTCAGGTCTGTCATATAACAACATGTCGCTATGAGAGTTCCAGCGAAGACCTAGGGTTTTGATTTCTTCTTTGTCCAATGAATGAATGGCTTCCGTGGAGGTGGAAATGTTAGCATTTTCAAAGATGGTGAGATCATTAGAGCACCATTTCCTTAATTCGAATCCTCCTCCTTGTAACAGTGAAGTAGTCTGATTGATAATCTTAATTGCCTCTTCTGGCGTATCCGCGCCCGTGATAAGATCGTCGACGTAGAAATCACGTAAAGCAATTTTGCTTCCGATTGGAAAATTGTGCCCGTCCTCCTGGACTAATTGATGAAGACATCGAATGGCTAAATATGATGCAGATGCAGTGCCATATGTGACAGTGGACAATTCGAATGTCTGCAGCGGTTGATTGGCGTTATTGCGCCAAAGAATTCTTTGAAATCGTCTGTCATTAGCGTCTACTAAAAATCTGCCTATACATTTTAGCTATGTCTGCTATTTATACCAGTTTATGCGTACGAAAACGAATAAGTATGCTAAACAAATCTTCCTGAATTGTTGGGCCCACAATTAACTGATCGTTGAGCGAAATCGCAATAGACGTTTTAGCGGATCCGTCGAAAACAACTCTTAATTTAGTCGTCGTGCTAGATGGTTTTAGAACTCCATGATGGGGTAAATAATAACTTGATGTCGCATTTAATGATGAATCGGAAGGCGACAGAAGACTCATGTGCCCTAAATTTTCATATTCGTCTAAAAACTCTAAATATTGCGTCTTAAAATCAATATTCTTTGCAAGTTTTCTTTCGAGATTGTAGAATCTTTTTAGGGCCAGGCTATATGATTCACCTAATTTCTCCGGACTATCCTTAAATGGAAGCTTGACGACAAATCTTCCCATTTCATTGCGGGTGTATGTTTCCGTATAATATTTTTCGCACTGCTGTTCTTCGAAAGTAAGGTGACTTGTTTTGGGGTAATCCTCTAGCTTCCAAAATGCCGTAAGTTTGTCGTTGATTGAGTTATCTACCACTAAATTGCAATATACCGAATCTCGTGTCGGTTGCCCTCGCATACATATCCCTGATAAAACCCAACCAAAATGCGTTTTTTGTAAATATGGATGTTCAGAGCTTGCTTGAATTTGTCCTACGCACAATAATTTCATAAATAAGGTAGCCCCGATTAGCATATCAATAGGTCGCGGAATATTGAATTCTGGATCAGCTAATCGGATGTTTTTGGAGTATATCGGATTTAGTCACATTTACAAAGGTTTGTGGTAAGTTTTCTGTGATTTTTCAATTACTAAACATTCAATAGACGTTTGAAAGCTGTTGTATTTAGATTTTATCTTAGTGGTTGCAGACCTTCTTACTTGTGTTGTCGAATGATTGATACCTAACACCGGGATATTAATCAGTTCTTGACGTATTCCTAATTTACTTGCGAAGGTGTTTGTAATAAAATTAGATTGAGATCCAGAATCTAATAAAACTCTACAAGATTGCGGTTTACGCTTGACATCAAAAACATTAATAATGGCTGTTGATAAAAATACGTGATTGCATACGTCTTGATTGCTTAGAGAATGATTATTGATTGTGCTGGATGCCTCTCTTGATAAAGTTGACGCCTGTGGCTCTCTTACCTCAGCAGGCAGATGTAGTAATGAGTTATGTTTTTTCTGGCATGTCTTACATGAACCGCTAGCACATTGCTGTGTTGCGTGACCAGGCTTTAAGCAATTCAAACATAAGTTTTTAGCCCTCGCTTGGCTTATTCGTTGCTCCGGCGTCAAATTGAGAAACTTTTCACATTTGAAAATCATGTGATCCTTTGAGCATATTTGGCAACCCAACATTGTGGCGATGTGTGTGGCACGTTTGACCTGAATTGGTGATCGATTGCTAGATTGTGCTGACATTCGCGAAATTGATTCCAAAGTTTGACACCTTTTTTAAGAAATTTATTATGTCTTCTAGAGTGGGCAATGTTGATGTGGATGGTAATTGCGCTTCCCATTCCTTGTTTGAGAAGGTATCAATCTTTGTTGTAATTATGTATACTAATAAATCGCTCCAATGTTCTGTCGGACAACCTAACGATTTCAAAGCGCGTGTGTGCTTTAAAATGCCGTCTTGAATTGACCGAAGAATAAAGTGATCCTCCTCTATCATTGTAGGTAATTCCAAAATCGATTTAATGTGATTTTGAATGATGAGTCTTTTATGGTCGTATCTGTCCTTTAACATATTCCATGCGATTGAATAATTATCGTTAGAGACAGATAAAGAATTTAAAACTTCTCTTGCATCTCGTTTTAAGGCGGACTTTAGATTTAATTAAAATTAAAATAATGATCCTCGAACAATGACCGTTCTTCCGTATCGCATTCTACGTCAGTTGATTCTTCAATTTGCGACTGCAGGGCTTGAAATTGATCGAAGATAGGTTTTAGTCTGTCTTGACGTTCTTTCAATTCTTCGACGTTGATATTCCGTTGTACATTTTCAAGATATTCGCCAGTTCTTGATAAAGAAGATTTTAGTCTCGTTCTTTGGCATTTTAGAGTTTTAATTGCAGGAGTAGTTGACATATCGACGTTCGCAATCGAAATTGAAATAAAGATAAGAAAAAATAATTGGAGACCCACCTCTTAAATCTTGTGTGCGCTGGCGCTGATGGAGCTGTCGATGATATCCAGCTCGAAGGACCAGTAATATGATAACGTCCAATTCCCAACTTGTAGCTTTTTGAAACGGTTCCAATTCAGTCTTCCTATTTGGATGCACCAATCTATGCGTGTCCCACCGTTCACGGGTCGTAACTTCCGTATAAACTTGTTTTTCTTTTATTTGGTGGCAGTTCTTGTGACGTACAGGTGTGAAAAAACACTTAAACCTTTTTGAAATTATGAAATAATACGGCGGCACACAAAAAGATATATTGAATCATATATTTCTGCATGTTCCTATGTATTCATTCAATTCATTTAATACTTCACTGCTTATTGAAAGGCGAGTAAGGTGGGCGGTATGGTATGATCTTTCATTATTAATAGCGGTTCTTACATTTATTTTTGTTTTTTATACATATACATATATGGTTGCCCCGATTTGTTGGTTGCTATTCCGTTGTTGATAGTTTTGTTTTATGTCATGTCATCAAAATTTTACATTGATTCAATATATCTTTTTGTGTGCCCGCGTATTATTTCATAATTTCAAAAAGGTTTAAGTGTTTTTCACACCTGTACGTCACAAGAACTGCCACCAAATAAAAGAAAAAACAAGTTTATACGGAAGTTACGACCCGTGAACGGTGGGACACGCATAGATTGGTGCGTCCAAATAGGAAGACTGAATTGGAACCGTTTCAAAGGCTACAAGTTGGGAATTGGACGTTATCACCGGCATTTCACTAAATGACACTGGTCAAGGTATCTCAGAAAGAAACGATTGTCAAGGAAATACGTACGTGTCAGTGGAAGAGTAGGATCGACATGCAATATATTATCTTTGAATCCATTTTTAGATGAAAGGGGAATTCTTAGAGTAGGAGGGCGCCTGACGCATAGTACTATACCTTATCAACAAAAACATCAAATTTTATTAGCATTCAGGCATGCAATTAACAATAGCTTCAATACGATCCAAATATTGTCCACTAGCTCTTCGAAATCGCGTTAAGGCTGTAATAAGAAAGTGTATTACGTGTTTTAAAGTAAAACCCGCTGCCAAAACATAAGAAAAATCACTAAAACAGAAAATAAGGAATAAGTTAAAATAACTGACAAGCGGTTGTATATGGGTATAGGTAGTATAATAAGAATCGACGTATTTTAATGGATAGAATACAAACATGTAATCAAAACTATAGCATCCTATTTAAAACAACAAAGTTGGCATTGAATTCCGGTATAAGCAAGTGATACTTTCGTACAAATGTTTTTCCTTAGGAGACAAAAAGAGTATAAGTACCAATTACAAAGTTTCAAATATAAATAAATAGAACACCAAAGGCTTCTACTGAATCAATTGCGTGGAATATCACATTTACTACTTTTCTACCATGTGCATTCAATACACTACAAAAGGTTATAGAAATAGAATTAACCCAATATTTTTGGAAAAGTTAACCGCTGGTATGAAAGAAAACCTCGCAGGAAGTTAAAATCAAGGAATACACGGAGAAGGTGGCATTAAATAAGTCATTATTTTTAGTTTTTAGTAATGACCGACAGAACGGTTTCGGCCAAAAATCTAGTTTCGGTCAAAAATTGACCGAAACTTCGGCCGCGCCGAAACTCAGTGTTCGTGAATTGTCGGGCTTCGTTCGAGCGAGTTCCCGTCTAGTAGTGGTTAGGATCAGCAAGTTAATATTACATAAATATCAACTATTCTTACATACCGCAATTGTCGTTTTTTTTATTTCATTTAACACAAATGAACTATATAACATGTAAAACATACACTAAATTTCAGGATAGTTTTAGGAAGTTTCGGCTTTTTAGTTAATTAAACATATTAATTTCTATCCTTTTTTCTTTTAAATATTGTGCTATTGATTACTTTTTAATTTGAGTTTCTTCGTTTGTTATACTTACTTATATTATTACTACGTACTTTGCACTGCAGGAAGGAACCAGAATTGCAAAGGAGTATAACAAATTTAAAAACCAAGGTATTGATTGATTCTTTATTAGCTATTAATTAATACAATAAGATGTCCTCCTTAAAAAATAGAGGTTAGAACATAGAAAAACATCCATGTCTCTGAATTCCAATATGCATGACATAAATTTTAATGACCAAGTAAAAATACTTGGGTAATTATTAAATTCGAGTGTATTTGTGGTTCATGACCCCCTATATGTAGTATAGCCATATGGACTTAGCAAGAGTGGTACGTGATAATTGTCCGACTGTGAACGACAATCAAACACAATCTAAAAAAGTAAATAGCTATTACTTTATTCTTTCAATTGTATTTGCTTTATTACCTCTATGAATGGATAAAGAGAATCCTGTTTTCTTACTTCAAAGTAACGGTCAACATCGTAATGAAGTTTATATCTGCCTGGAGTGAAATCTGTTCTTTCCAGAAAGTTGGCAAATCTTCCGTCAGTGTTTGTGATGCCTTCATTTATGTACGTCCAACGACCGTCAATTAATTTATATAGACTTACTTGTAAGCCTGATACAGGATGGCCTTTAGTTGTATCCAAAACATGTGTTGAAATTGGTGGCTTAATCAAAGACATCGGTGCAATTTGCGATCTTATTTGCTGAAAAATTATATAATGTGTAATTATTGAAATGTACCAAATAGCATTACAAATACACTAGTATGTATTTTTTAATTTTATTACCGTATAGTGGTAATCTTGAGTTAGCAACAAAAGAGAGTTAACATTTGAACCTTGGAGAATTGCTGGTATTCTCCATATTACAGCAGTCTTTAACATAATAGTTTCATGCATCAAAAAATAAAGAAATATCTGCGGTATATCACAGATAAGCAGCGGGATCTACTCTTTTTCTTTTCCAAATTCGGCTAACATCAACGGTGTAACAATTCATTCGACGTACAATTTATCTGCACTATGCAAAGTGAGTTGTTTTCCATGTTTATTACAGCAATCCCATGAATCAGCGTTTCCCAAGCTGTGGTATGCATATCCCAACGGGTACACGGCAGATCGGTTCAGGGTACTTAAAACTAATATTGGTAATAGCGGTATACAGCAAAAATATATATTTAATATATAATTTGATGTATGAGGGTACCCATAAATTAACAATCTAATTAAAGAATATGGAAGACAAAATACCTTTGTAATTGCTGTCAAAAACTGCATAAGAAATTATCGAAGAATGAGAAGGCTAAGGAATATGGCAAGAAAGACCAAGAAAATTATGCATTACTAGATACTCTGAAAGAACTCAATTTTTGCAATTTGTTCACGTGTATATTGCTCCGTTAGTATTAGTATAAAAAACTGTAAACTATTATATTGTAGAGCATTATTTCCTTAAATAAGGTTATTAGATACAATCATCCAGATAATGTCAATTGTGAGTTACTTTTATGTTTTTAGATAAAGTAACAAACAATACAAACTTTTAAACAGTCTCTTATGAGATTTATGCAACTCTCTATTCGATGGAATCAATGTTTAAAGCATTTATTCCACTTTGAAATCGGTGCTTCAACATGGTTTAGAACGCAGCCTCCTCTGTTGAAAAATATCGAAGACGTATTTTGTTTCTAATGATTGGAAACAAAGAGTCATCAAGTGGCAAATAAGGAGAATGTGCGCAATGCCTCATTAATTCCACGATTTGTTTCTGATTAGTGATAGAGAATGATTTCACAAATTCGTTCGACGTTCTAAAGCCATTGTTGCAATGTACAGCAACAATGTGAAAAAATTATAACGCTTTTACGATATAGTTATAAATAGAGTTTGTTAAAAAGATGGATGAAAGGAGAAGGAAATTATCGAGAAATAGGGTTTCATAGAGAAGATTGAATTCGATAATAATTAATCTCGGTGAGAGTGAAGAAGGAGAAAATTTATAATGTACTCTTGCTGTTTGCAAGGTTCGCCAATATATTTACAATAAAAATCTTCTACAGAAAATGTTTAATGATGGTTTCTTTATGTGTGTATTGTTATTAATTTTTAAAAGAAAAATTATACGCAAATAGGCAGTTTGTTTAACATGTAAGAATAGTCAGCATTTATATGAAAATTTCTATTAAAATAAAACTACCGAACTCCCAATTGGATATATTTAAAAATTACAAATCTAATAAATATTATAGTTTATAAACGACATGTGACACACAAAATCTAGTATCGCAAAGGACTGTTGAAATTTTTAATTCTTAATAACAACTATAGATGGGGCTCTTTTAATTTTAATGCTCAATTAAATTTGCCAACATGTAAGAATATGACATCACTTGCAATGAATGACGTGCAACAGAACTTAGGCAGCCTTCTCTTATGCTTAACTTTGAATTAGCTCTGCCATTATAGGTCAACAAGTTCTTTAATAAAATGTATTCCAGAACTATTTTTAACCGTTTTCGTAATTACATCATCAATGAGATATCATTATGTTTAAAAAACAAACTATTGTTTAGATTTTGAGATAGCAACATAACTAAAAACAAAGATTTCTTGATATATAGAATATATGTATAGTAATTTATAGATTTATTATTTTTATTTCCGCATATATGTATGTATACTAACGTCCATATTAGTTCGAACACTTACGTAAATTTACAAAATTGTAGAATATTGACATTAAATTAAAGGATCGGTATAACCGTGAAACGTACGTATACGGTTGGCAAGAGTCGAACACAATTTTGTAATTTGCAATTTTCTCACGGCGGGTAGTCGAAGAGCACGACTGTAGTCACTGCAGGAAGCTGTGGCAACGTAAGTTGTTCACTCCTGTAGAAACAAATAACTGTAAAAATGCGTAATACGTACATAATGAGAGAATTTATATCCAATCTCTCTCATATATACGAACATCAATATTAAATGAAACTACAAACATTTATATTATATATTATTATTATTAACACGTATTTATAACATACGACAAAGATAAGAATAATTCTCAACATATAATATTAAATTTATTGTCCTTACGTCGAAAAAAAAACCTTCCACGAAGAACGGCACTAACAATTCGAAGCATCCATTTCACCAAGCATTTCAAGCACTGTATTTGAGATATTGGTCCACTGGTCCTGTATAATGTTCTATAAATGTGTAGTGGAGGTAGGCCACACCTTTCAAATTCTTCTGTGCAAGTTGATCCCACAACAGCTCAATCGGATTGATGTCAGTAGCCACATCATTATTTCAAGAAAATTGTTTTATTGTTGGTTATTTAAGTAATTTCTGCATACCAATGCCATATGTTTGAGGTGGTTGTCATGCATGAATATAAAATTATTTCCAATTAAACGCAATCCCGAGGGCATTGCATTTTCTTATAATATTTTAAAATAATTTTCTTTTCTCATAATTCCTTCAATTCGTTGCAAGTCTCCTGTAGCAACGTACGAAAGGTAACCCCAAACGAGTACAGAACCCCTTCCTTGCTTTACAGTCGGCACAACACATCCTGGAACATTCTTTCATCCTTGCATCTTCTTACGAAAACACGCTTCGCTTGTCCAAAGACTTCAAACTTCGATTCATCAGTCCTTAAACTCGTTTAAAGTCTTCGACTGTCTAGTGTCTTAGTGTCTCAGCTCACTGCAACCGTTTTTGTCTGTTACTCCGTAGAGGTTTTCACACAAAAATGCGGCCATGGAGATCTGCAGCTTTTAATTGCCGTTTTACTGTGGTGACAGAAATTGGTCTTTCACGGTTGCGATTCATTTCTGCAGCAATTTCCGGTGCTTTGAGCATTCTATCTCGTTTGCTTAACAATTTTATGCGCTCATCGTCCGCTCTTGTTGTTATTCACGAACGATCTGAACGTGGGCTGGCTTGCAAACTGCCCGTGCGTTAATATTTCCTAATGATATTACTCATTGCTTGCTCACCTGCGTCTTTTCCGCAATATAGCGCAATGAATAGCCTTCCTGAAATGTAATTAAAATAGCACGTTTTCTTTGTTTGTTGGCTTTCCCCTCGGTATTTTAAACACTTTTAATAGAACTATTTGCTTCAATACACACTTAATATCGATACACGCACAAGCACATTTCGTGTGCGTATGTCATCAACAACTTATTCCAATACCTTAAGATACCCACCCGTTGGCATACGGTTGATTTGGTAGATATATTGGCCGACCCAGTGGTCTATTATGCCCAGCCAAATGTTAACGGAAAACTTTCTTTGGAGACTATATTCCCAACATTCGTGCGGATTTTCCTCTGCTCAATGGTGCAAATTATAAGTATTAATTTCACCATCTTTGGTAAACATAGACTCATTGCTCCAAAAATACCACCTCAAAATTCACCATCTTCTTGAATAATTCTAAGATTGTATTGCAAAAATTTACTACAAATATGTTCTCGTTTTCGTAGAGCGGCTGAACTTTAGTAACATGATATGGTTTAAGAAGGTTTTCTCGTAAAACAAACTAAACTGCCTTATTACTGGGGATATTTAAGGCTGAAGTCAAGTCTCGGGTACTAACGGAGAAAATCTTCGTGTACTGCGTGTAGAATTTGCTCTTCTATTTGTATTACACGCCTTTGTTTTGGTCGACCAACATTAGCATTTCTTGTATGAAACGAACCAACTTCACGAGGCCGTTGATCCAGCCTTCGAAATACATTTTCTTTGGGATGCCTGCGGTTTGGGAAACGTATTCGATATTGTTGTTCTGCCATCTAGCATTTCCATTACAGAAACTGTACACCATACACAGTGACTGACAAAAAATATTTGAAAAAGTGTTCGCATTTTTGGCTAACATACCCTGTACTAACTTCATTTTAACATTCAGTATAAATTTTTACATTAGTTTATGTGAGTTTAGTTTGCCGTAAATGTTTTGTTTCAGTGTGGGACAAAATACAGAGACCATTGTCATTGAGGCGACGGATGAGCTAAATTTTACTGTACTCCGTTTATCATCTTTTGCGACCTTGTTATACATGTTTACTTCATTCGCTGGTTCATTGTTGAGTTGCGAAAAATCATCGGCTAAGATGGCTGGGAAACAAATTTGTGTTCAAATACGAAAATTGATAACCAAAGATATTGAAGAAGGTTTCTCACAGAAAATAGTAGTAGTTTCAGTGTCTAAAAAGTAAAGTCCAAAATTAAAATCAAAACAAAGGGGAAACGAGGTGGTGGTAAAAGCAAGGAAGAAAAAGAAAAGGAAAGCCAAGCTTACCGGTTAAAATCCAATGATGTGGCGGAGGAGAGGGAAGGAGAGGGGGGGTCACTAATGCACTAGGCTGCTACTCAATCTCCCCTTGAAAATTCATTAATAATAAAATTCTCTATCGAACGGTAAAGTTCCCATTTAAAAAAATACGCGAACAGCCGTAACTCAAAAAATAATTCAAGAAAAAAACTTGTAGTAAAATGTAGATTGAAATCTTATAAAAAACTTTAGTATTGAACATAATTTCCTAAAATGAATATTAACGACAATAAATCGCCGTCTCCATACTTTTAACTACCTGTATATATACTGTGTGTCTAGCTAAGTTCGCGACAAATGGAAAACTTTTTTATTCTTTCTTGGGTTTATGAAAAAAGTTATTCTTTATAAAAAGTCCTGCTTCATCCAAAACTTATATTCAAATTGTCAGATTTTAATATTCAATCATATTCACTTACATTTAGTTTTTAATTCTTACACTTTTCTCAACTACAAAGTCAACAGTTTGATGTACACATTTTTAATCTTAATCTAGAATACTCTGATAAACAATGTTTGACTAAATCTGTCACTATCATCGTTTACGCTTGTCAAAATACAATAAGTAGAAATGCCTGTAATATTAAGTAAAGAAGATAAAATTGAAATCGTCTTAATAGTGGGCGATAATTACAAAACTTTCAGGGAAGCAGCAACTATTTTTAATCAGCCGCATCCTCACAAAAATATTCACCACGAGACGGTAAGACAACTTTTAAGAAAATTTAAGACTTTCGGAAATATCGAAAACAGATTTAACAACAAACGCCAAAACCATGTTGCTGATAACGAAATGGAACTAGAAGTGATGCTATCAGCAATAGAACAACCGAGGTGTTCGTTGCGGAAAAGAGGATTGTTGATGTCAAACACTATAAGCAAAGATTCGGTAGCTAAAATTCTAAAAAAACAAATTTCATCCCTACAAGCCTACATTTGTACACACTCTAAGACCAGGTAATAATGACAGACGATTGGAGTTTTGTGCCGACATTCAGGCAATATTAGCAGATAATCCTTTTGTGTCGAGATAAATTTTATTTTCCGATGAAGCAACATTTACATCGAACGGAACTGTATCGAGTCAAAACTGCCGTTGGTGGACAGATGCCAACCCACATTTTACAATAAAAACTCGAAGTCAATATGCGTTCAAGACAAATGTATGGTGCGGAATCTACTAAAGTTATGTAATTGGACCTTTCCTTTTTCACCAATCTTTGAATGCCGACCGGTATCTAAATTGTTTGCAAAGTGAAATTAGTAATTTTATCGACAATCTTCCATTGCTGGAACGCCAACATATTTGGTTTCAACAGGATGGTGCACCTTGTCATAGCAGGTTGGACGTAAGGCAATATGTTGAAGATTGTTTTAACGAAAGGGTTATACACCGCTTTTCCACAATACGTTGGCCACCTCGGTCTCCAGATCTGACCCCACTTGATTTTTCTTGTGGGGTTATTTAAAAGAACATGTTTATATTCAAGCGCCGTTTACGGATGTAGGCCATCTAGAACGTGTTATTAGAGAAGAAATCTGTAAAATAACTCCACAAACAATTAGAAGGGTTTTAAGGCATTTTTGTGATAGAACCGTTACATGTATGGAACGAGAAGGCGGATATGTTGAAGCATTTGTGTAACATTTTCAATGCTTTCTTTTGTGTAAATGCTGTATTTAAATTGTATAATTTCCAATTCTGAACGACTATTCCTTATAACATTTTAAGTATTATTGAAAATAAAGGTACTTTACTCTTATACTAATTTCATATTTTTTGTCATATCTCGTATATGACTAACAAATATTAAAATCTGACAATTTGAATTTAAGTTTTGGATGAAGCAGGACTTTTTATAAAGAATAACTTTTTTTCATAAATCCAAGAATAAAAAAGTTTTCCATTTGTCGCGAACTTAGCTAGACACACAGTATATATATACAGCCCGTTTCAGAGTAAGCGCCTTATCTTTTTTAGCCACACTACTACTTTCAAAATATTTGGCAGTAATATATTTCAGGACATTCTCTACACGATGGTGATATCAGATTTTTAATTGGACGAATTATTTCAAAATGACGACTTTCAAGTTTTTCTTAAAAATGGAATGCCATAATTTTTTTTATTACTGAGATCCTAAAAACATTCTTTTTACGATAGTATTTCGTTTTTCTTAACCTTCCTATACTCACGCATCGGTCTGTGAGACCGACTTATATAGTATAGTATACGTCTTTCATTTTGACGTGAGTATAGGAAGGTTAAAAACTCATTTCTTTCCCTATCAAAAAGCAAACTAACGTTTTAATCTAGTAGCGCATGAATGTTTTACACTCGATGTTATTTTTGTCCAAATATCAAGTAGCGGTAGACACAAAGGAAACAATTAAACTTTATTTTGTAATAAACATCTACTTTTTGAAACTCAAAATTAAAAATTTACATCAAATAAAAATTAGGTATTTACAAAAAATGCTCGAAATATTTTCCTTCTTTTTCAATACATAAATTGAAACGTCGTCCAATGGAGCCAATAGAGCGAAGGAAAATTTCCGGAGAAATTTCGTTTATGCAAGTATGAATTCTCTCTTGCATATTTTCAATAGTCAAAACCTTTTTAGATTCTAATCATGTAGACTTACCTGGATCCAAACAAAAGGGCACAATATTTATTTATTTTATAATAACAATAATTTCATATAACACCACAGCCGTATACATAAGGTATACCGTACTTGCTCCTGCGCCGCCCAGGGACATTTCCTTATTTTTCGCAACGGATTGGAGGTAGCAGAGCCATTTTAGGTTTTTAAATTGCTACGCTCCGCCGCGATCGGGTTTCGAACGCCGGATTTTCTCACTGTGAAGCACGTTTTACCACTCAACCACTGAGCGAGTTATTTTATTGTAATAGAATTTCTTATTCTCTTTTCACAATGTAAGATTGAATGAAAGATAGTAAAATTATTTTCGTTTTACATTTTGATCAAGTAGGCTAACATACGTACTCATACAAATTTAGGTGAAACTTTATATTCATAGTCTACGGTACAGTAGGTAACTCTGTTTCATTATTTGAACATTTTCCACATTACTTCGTTCGTACTATTTTCATGCCGTATAAATGTTGTGCACGAGTATGCGTTGAGATTATTCGACCGCTTCATCTACGTTGTTTACGTAAACGTAGTTTCTGAGGTTGCAATTTAGTTCAGGTATCAGCGTAAGACTGGACGTGATTTCGATGTAGTTTGTCATCTTGGATCGCGTTCTCGGCGAAGTTCCAATCTGTATTGGTTTAGATTTAGATAATCGGTATCGCATGATATTTTCCTGTAGATTATGTTACCTGTTTATGACGCTGTTCTTAAGTTCTCAGTTGTTTTGATAACCAGTTCATCGCCGTACATTGTTTTAATTAGTTTATCTCCGTACCTCCTTGAAAAGATTTATTTTATTATTACTTAGGCTGCGTACAAAGCATTTAAAATTTTACCAGTGTCGCATATTATTTTTGATTTATCAGCTTAAAATTTTGATTTTGTATGGGGTACGTTAAAAATAAAGTATATGGAAGTAATTACAACTACAATAATGTTCACGAACTGCGTGGTGTTAGAAACGTGTGCTAGTATTAATCGGAAGTAACGTTGCGTAAAGTAACGCAAAACGTCGTCAAACGATGTCAACTATGTTTAGCTAACAATGGACAACATTTTGAACATTCCATGTGATAATTAGGATCAATTTTAATATGTTGTATAAATTTTGTTTGTTTCTGTTTGGATCCATGTAAGCTTACTTGATTAAAAAGTAAAACAAAAGATTTTACGGTTCCTTTTTATTCAATCATACATTATCTTACGTCGTTGAAAAGAGAATAAAAATCCTACTCAGTAACATAAAAATCTAATATGGCATCCATTTAACTTGAGGAAGTTGATACAAGTACCTCTAAAACAGCACCTTAAATTTTTGTTCGGCATCCTTTATACTGATATACAAGAAAATAATAGTTTTCTGTTTGTTTTAAAAAACTGACGGGTCCGACATTTTAAACTTGAAACACACGGTATATACATACATATTACTATTACCTTTTTATTTTTCTTACAAATTCTACATTATCAGTTTGTAATAAAACAACAGAAGTATTCAACGTGTTTCAACATTCTTTTCGGAGAGTTAGCACAATGTTCTATATTCTGGAATAAGATAAATTTCTCTTAGAGGGCTATTTTAGAAGTAAAGCCCACACTTAATACATATAAGTATTGATAAGTGTGTGGAACAATTTCTAAAGCAAGAATATGATTATGAAAATTTGAAACGCCATATTAGCAGAATAGTGACTCGCTTGCGAGAGATGGAAAGTGTTACGAAAGGCAAGACCCTGGATAACCATCAGTTCTTACTGAAGATACAGCTGGCACAACAGACAGATACACTTTTGTAATCTAAACACATTTGTTTTATTAATATGGGATCTTATCACAGTATTAAGCTATGGGTCTTATCAAAGAGCTGTGAAAGGAAGTTCAGATAACGTGTTATCATTGAGTAGTGTAAATCGGACGGACGCTGTCACTCTCCGAATTTTATTATTCAATTATAAGTTGGAATAATTATTTAGTAGTGCTCTTTTTGTTTATATTTAAACAATTCTACGATACTACTAGCGGGCCTGTACTAATAATATCAAAGTAATATAAAATGTTTAAAACAGCATTCGATGTTTAAATAATGGCAAAAATCTGATAGCACTATTAATTGATGACTCCCATGGTTCCACAAAAAGAAAAGAAATGCCAGTTCCAGAGACTCAGCATGACACTCCCTATGTTAAAATGTCTAGATCAAATAGAAAGAAATTCCTTGCTTTGTGTTTTGAAAACTACAGCGTATATAAACACAAAAACTATAACTTCATAATTATAACAAGAATAATTAAAAAAAAACTTACATTGCAACTCTGAACATGATTTGATATAATATTCATTCGTCTACAGATGCTATCCATTTCAAAAGAACGATACAAAGATCAAATGTTATCTAAATTATTTGACATTTTGTTCTCATAAGTTTATCTATGTATGTATCCAACTGTTCCCAATATTTTAAATATTGCTACATACATTCGATTTTCAATATGAAAAATGATGAAAAACCAATCTAACATACTTAAAATTTAAATTTGTCCACTTGTAATATGTGCAATGATCAAATATTTATATATATCTGCATTCGGGTATATCATTTATTAAGAGTCTGGACAAACAGCAGTAACAACCTACAATTATGAAATAAGTGATGACAACATAGCCGACTGCCCACTCTAGTCAATACACTGTATGCGAGTAGTTCTGTGTATATGTAGGTTGTCGTAACTTATTTTGTAATTACTGTTGTTTGCCCAGACTATTTATTAATATATTAGATTACCTTTTGTAGATGAACAGGCAAAGTTTCCAGAGCAACAGCTTCATCATCTTCATCACCATCATCGTCATGATTTACATCATTACCATGTTCTTCTACTTCTATTGTTGAATATTCAACCATGGCCTCCTCATCCCCATCAGGGTTATCTTGATTTGAGGAACTACCTTCTACAAATGTGATCTGTCGTTCCATTATAACTGTTTTATTCTAAAACTACAAAGCTAGAAAAAAGCATTAGAGGTCGGACACATATTTCAACACCTTTCTTGTATTATGAAGTTGCGCTGCTTTCTGATGTCTAATTGTACAAGTATGTTTCAGAAGACTCAGTCGATGAGCATGTAATGTCTTTTGGCAATACAAACAGTATGCCCTAGTTGGTTCACCTTGTACTCCTGTTAGCCATCCTAAAAGACACGAATACAATTTATAATCACACATCTATAATCGCAAATACCTTTAAAATCAGGCATATGCTCCCAAGCTGCTCTATACGTTTGTTTATAATATTTTCCTTTAACAACTCCAGTACCCAGTATATGTGGAGAAGATACTGTAATGGTTTCGAAATTGTCCTCGTATTCTGGATACTCCAAATTTATTTCTGACACCTGTTTATGTTGCACAGTTTCTTCGTCTACCTCACTTTCCATTTCATGCAACAATTGTTAGTAACTAGAAAACAGAAAATAACTAAATAAATGGCGGTTCCACAGACTGTTTGGGATTTTCTGTTTTTGTATGAATGCGAAAACTCACCAGTATATAAGCGGAAGTAGTAGGATTTGACTAACACTAAACTTTTCTTATTTATTGTAGATAATTGAACAGAAATATAACTACTGTCTGTTAAATATTTTAGAATCTTTTTACTGCAGGTTTTGTTCTCACATTTATTACAACACGATTGTCTTTTACATAACAATCTACTCATATTTCCGGTTCTTGTTAACCGCGTTTATTTAAATTAGAATATGAAACTTATGATGAAATTTAATCCGCAGAATTGTTTGTCACGTCATCTTATAATTCCAGTGGAATTTAAAAGTACAATTTAGGGTTTGGAAAAGGAAAAAATTAAGCACTCATACAAAAGCTTAGGCTTCTATCGCCAGAGTCAGTAGCAAAACTGTTTCCGGGATTACACTGAATCATAAATAACATAAAACAAAAAATAAAATTCGTTAAACAAATGTAATAAAAGGGGAACATAATAATAATGATAAGAATAAAATAAATTAAATAAATGCACAACAACAAGAATAAACAAAAAATTAAAATAAGAAAATAAACTATATAGATAAAATAAAATAACAGTAATATTCAATGTTTCGTCAGTTGCATAAGTAACTTCTTGAGGAGTTCAAACTCCTATACAAATGAAGCTCTTGAAATCGAAGAGGTCGTATTTTTATTGCAGATAACCCAATTGTTTCGTGGGTAGTGAGCAATGAAGTATAAGATTAACTATTTCAATGGTAGTGAGTAACTGATTAGTTCTTACTGCAATACAAAATGCAAAAAAATCATCTTCCTTAATTTCTTTTTGAGCATGATTGCTATATAAGAGTTTATTTCATTGAAAGTAACATTTTTGATTCACAATTTTACTGTATTCTCCATGAATAGAAAATTGATTTGAATTTCAAGTATTAGTTGTCGTTAATGTCGTTAAATGATAGGTTAAATATGTCTAGAAACGATGACTGTACTGACACCGCCGAATATTTTGGAAAGTAAAATACATTATACTGTATGTCTAGCTAAGTTCGCGACAAATAGAAAACTTTTTTATTCTTGGGTTTATGAAAAAGTTATTCTTTATAAAAAGTCCTGCTTCGTCCAAAACTTAAATTCAAATTGTCAGATTTTAATATTTGTTAGTCATATACGAAATATGACAAAAATATGAAATTAGTATAAGAGTAAAGTACCTTTATTTTCAATAATACTTAAAATGTTATAAGGAATAGTCGTTCAGAATTGGAAATTATACAATTTAAATACAATTTAAATACGTTGGCCACCTCGGTCTCCAGATCTGACCCAACGTGATTTTTTCTTGTGGGGTTATTTAAAAGGACATGTTTATATTCAAGCGCCGTTTACGGATGTAGGCCATCTAGAACGTGTTATTAGAGAAGAAATCCGTAAAATAACTCCACAAACAATTAGAAGGGTTTTAAGGCATTTTTGTGATAGAACCGTTACATGTATGGAACGAGAAGGCGGATATGTTGAAGCATTTGTGTAACATTTTCAATGCTTTCTTTTGTGTAAATGCTGTATTTAAATTGTATAATTTCCAATTCTGAACGACTATTCCTTATAACATTTTAAGTATTATTGAAAATAAAGGTACTTTACTCTTATACTAATTTCATATTTTTTGTCATATCTCGTATATGACTAACAAATATTAAAATCTGACAATTTGAATTTAAGTTTTGGATGAAGCAGGACTTTTTATAAAGAATAACTTTTTCATAAACCCAAGAATGAAAAAGTTTTCCATTTGTCGCGAACTTAGCTAGACACACAGTATATGAAAAATTCAAAAGCTATTAATATTCTGATCGCCAAATGTATCATTTAGGATACACTCTTAGAATTCGATTTTCGGGGTTTGCCCTTCATTATTTGCCAAACGCCAAAACCTGACCAAGGGTTCAAACCCATTTTTCGGCATAGTGTTTTTGGGAAGTCTGAATGCATACATCTCATTTCGGCTTCAATAGACCATCAATTTGGATTAACGTCAGAGTTCTTTAGACACTGTGTTGCATAGAGCTTTGTCTCATCTACCATTTAATTCACAACTTCAGGAGTTAGAAACAATGTAAAGTTTAAGTTAAGTTGTCTATTGACTCTCTCAATGCCAGAATTCAACTAATATTGAATGTTGTCCATTCCACTGTTTCCAATAAATAGAGATATATTTGGATTTCCAACAGGATTGCCCAAACATTATCGGCCATATGATAGATGTGGTTCAGTTGATGAATGTTGCGTGACCATTAGATGTTGACGAATCTAATTCTTGTTGGTATGTGCCTCAGCATCCGAATCGTCCATACCTTCTTCCTCATGTTGAAGGTACTACAATCAGCCCTACTTGCACTTGGTTCCTGTGGAAAATGTATACTGCATGACAGAAATTGCAACACCAAGAAGGAGTTCCAATTTGTTAACCTAACTTGGCAGAAACGTTTACCTATTCAAAAGTAATAATTTATTAAAATTTTGTTGGAATGAATCAAGTAGTCATGGTGTATTTGACACTTCATGCAATTTCTCCAGTTGTATTTCTTGCGATTTTTCATTCTGTGTTCGCCGTTTTCTTTTGTTTTAATTTTGTTTAGCTTGTTTCAGAAGTTTTATTATACCTAGAGTGCGGCAACGAGAAAATTACCACCGGTTGAATAAATTCGACAGAGGTCGAATTGTTAATTTGCACGAAGGTGGTTTTCACTTCAGGGAAATTGCATGTTGCCTTAGCCGGAACCAATCCACTATTATACAATAGTACACAGTTTAAGAGATACAAATGTTATGGGTGAGGATGAAATATCTGTAGTTATTAAAATTGTGTTCGGAAATTATAGCTGTGTAGCTGTAACTTATGTACAACAGAATGATTAGTTTTATTGATAGGCACAGCACAGCATTCTGCACGATAATCAAAATGGCTATGTAAAATCGAAATCAACAATTCGCGCTATTTTCCAACTGCTTCAGGATGTCATAGCGAGTCTGAGTAATAAAGACGCCACTGCATGCATTTTTATGGATCTCAGTAAGGTATTTGACAATGCCCATCAAAAAGTGCTCTTAAATAAAATCGAAAAATTGGTTTCCAAGGAGTTGCTTACGAGTGGATAAGGTCAGATAAGGTCCTATTTATCTAACAGCAGTCAATGTGTTCTGATGCGGGACTGATCGGGTTGCGAAATCAAATCAGATTGGGAGAATATTTCGTTCTGAGACTGTTGTTTCCATTGTATGACTCTCCGAATGTCATTAGAATGTCATTAGAAACACGACAGTTTTATACGTGGATACTCTATGTATTATGCGTGTTGATAATATTGAAGAATTGACCCATAAAGTAGTTGATAGTCTAGACAGCCTGAGCAAATGGTTTCAATGTTACAATTTTCCATTAAACGCCGACAAAACTCAAGTTTTGATATTTAACAACAGTGCTGAGGATATCGCTATTTGTTACGAGTCACATCTTCTTAGTTGTGTAAACGTATCGTGCTTCCTGGGAGTTAAAACAGATTCTCGGTTATTTTCGAAGCCACATGTGAATGATCTTTGTGGCGTTTTGGATATATACAGCCTGTCCCAGAATTGCTGGGGCATAGAGCTACTACGTATTGTAGAGGTCAAAATAAGTCGAATGGACGCAATTTATATATATACCAAAATGTATCGTTTGTCCGTGAGGAGAGTTCAAAGTTTAATTAAAAAATCACGTTTTTGTACGCTGTTCAGAAATGCGCGAAACAAATTTAATGAAATGTGGGAAAAGTGCATTTTAGAGGATTACCCTACTTTCAGTAATCAAAGAAACCGAAAGGAAATTGTAGAAGGGTGAAACCACCCTCACCCCCTGATAATGTTTTTAAATTATTTCGTAGGGGTGGTAATACGGTTCTAAGCCTTCTTTTAGCGGGAAGGCTTATTCATCATCTTCATTTTCTGACTCTTATAAAAACTCCGTATTTCGCATAGTTTCGAAGGAAACAAATATTTTCTCAAATACTGATCACACATTCTTAGTACAAGTTTAATAAAATTATAATACAAAATTTATTTGGCGGTGGACACAAAGACAAAACTTTTGTTACAACAGGTATTCAATGTGATCTCCATCTCACTCATCAGTAAACAAGATATTAGTGTGCAATCCGTTGTCGACTACTCAGCGCTCCCGAATAATTTGTGAAAAATTTAAACGTGAACCCTGATCAAGTGGTAATAATGGAATGGACGAATTAATTGATCGCTAAGAATCCATCTTACAGTGCTATTTGAAATCCCAGTCTATCGTTGCAATGTTCTGGTACTAGTCTCAGGATTATTATCCATCATTTGAAGAACAGTTTCTTCCGCAATGGGTGTTCGGGCTTGTCGAGATCTTCCACCGTTAATTCTGACTGGCTTCCACATTCGTGTTTCTCGAAGACGTCTTTCTATTCGGGCAAAAGTTTTGTGATTTGGAATTCTCCGGCTTGGACACCTCTGTTGATACACGCCCGACACTTTCGCGGCAGTTATCTTGACAGTATCCAAGAACTAATAGCATGTCTGTCTACTCATTAAAAGGGAAATCCATATTTCATAGCTGCCAAAGTAATTGCAACAACAGAAATAGCAATTAAACCAATAACGGTGATCGCGATAAAAACAATACAAAAGCAACTGAAAGTGAACAAATTATTGAAATTACTTACTGTCAACAATAAACTGGGACGATTATGAATTTGTTTCCTCTCAAAATCATGACCTATGTCTTTGTGTCCACCGCCAAGTAAATTTTGTATTATAATTTTATTAAACTTGTACTAAGAATGTAGGTGATCAGTATTTCAGAAAACATTTTTTCCCTTCGAAACTATGCGAAATACGGAGTTTTTATAAGAGTCAAAAAATGAAGATGATGAATAAGCCTTCTCGCTAAAAGAAGGCTTAGAACCGTATTACCACCCCTAAGAAATAATTTTAAAACATTATCAGGGGCGAGGGTGGTTTTAACCCTTCTACAATTTCCTTTCGGTTTCTTTGATTACTGAAAGTAGGGTAATCCTCTAAAATGTTCTTTTCCCAAATTTCATTAAATTTGTTTCGCGCATTTCTAAACAGCGTACAAAAACGTTATTTTTTAAGTAAACTTTGAACTCTTCTCACGGACGAACGATACATTTTGGTATATATATAAATTGCGTCCATTCGACTTATTTTGACCTCTACAATACGTAGTAGCTCTATGTCCCAGCAATTTTGGGACACGCTGTATATATATATAAATGAAAGTCTATTTGATGTACTAACTAATTTAATGGTTACGAATATTTAACACAATACAACTACATTACAACTATCATCACCACTGATGTTTTGCCTTGCCTTAACCAGGCTTACCCAGGTCTACTGCCGTGTGTTCTTGAACTACCGACCTTAGGCGCAGCGCTGTGTTAATATTTTGGCGCTATATTTAAACTAGAGCTACATATATTCAGCACAATCTTCGAGCGAAATTTCGCGGTATGTTGGTGTTGAGTCTACACTGGCTGCGCATTACACATGTGTACAGAGTCTGTACACCATGTGTAATGCGCAGCCAGTGTACTACAGAGTAAATGATATGATCTTATTTTTTGAGGAAATTCGATAGATCATGCATCGACTTGAAAATTCGACGGCAAAGAGTTTCTATTTTACAATTTTCCTGCTTACGTTACAACATATATGTACTATTGCGGCAATAAAAATCCGGACAAGTCTTGTAGGCTATTTTGACTATTCTTTTAGTAGTATCTGGTAGTATCATAGTAGTATAAACCAAGCGTTTGTTACGTTCATGTCAACTTTGATGCAGCCATTTCTTTTTAATGTCGTGAATAATGCCTTTGGTGACTTCAAATCTATTACCTAGCCCCCTTATCGATCATCCTTTCCCAAGTAATGTAATTACTTGCGTCTTTTAGCAGCATTTAAATGCGATATAATGACATATGTACATACATATGTCAATAATGACAAAGCAAAAGCCAAAAATGTTAAGTGTTCGACTTTTTGTTGCCGCAGTCGTAATCAGTAAAATAAACTGTCGTCTTCGTCTACGCGCTGAAGTGCTCGATGATCGACGTATTTTAAAATCGCATCAACTCGAGATAACGTATCAGCTACGGTACTTTAGTTTATACTTTTATACCCATTATATGACGTACATCAGTTGTAAACTGACTGACTTGTCGATTTGTTTACTCGAACCTGTAATTCTAGGTAGTTCCAGAATAGTTCAATAATTTAAAATTCTGAATAGTACAACACATGCCCAGGGCCCCACAAGCACGTGTTCAAAACGTGCTGTGCACGCGAGCGGCATTTCTATGGGACGGCAAATGGCCTCTTGACCACTGTACGTGTTTTCATTAAAAAAAAACAAAACAAAACATCATGTTTGAATGATTAATTAGAATCACCAGCACAAAACGATGGACATGGAATATCCTGCAACCCGTTCAATACACACTTCAACTCTTCGTAAATCGAGTTGCAATAAAGCTTGCGGACACAGTACGACGTAAGACGTAACCGTTGAAACGTGAATTTATCGGCGCTAAATTTAAAATGACCACATAGAGTCACTTACGATAAGACTTTTAATTTCCAATTAAGGAATCGCATTACAAATATTAGTGCGCATAGCGTAAGTGCTGTTCCTCATGTTCAAAACTAACTTCCATACTGGAATTTTTAAAACATGTGAAAGTGAAATTACTTTTTATGCGAGTTAATGATTATTTAAATTATATTATGAAAATAAAATGGTAAGTATTTATTTTTATCTTTATTATATTTTATTGGTGTTTTTTAAAAGTGGCTTAATTTCCAGCAACCTCAATTTCATTTTTGGCACTTGTTATATTATAAAATTTTAAACGTTAATTGGAATAGTTTTGTCAAAAACTATATAGTATAGCCAATTAGTTTCAACTTTTTGTTTTATTTCACGATTTCCAAAAAGACCAAAACCTTTTGGTGCCAAATTTCGACAACAAAAGAAAATAAGGTATAAAGAGAATAGCTAATAGTTTAAGCAGCTTTTTGCAACACGACGGAAGTGCTATACCTATAAGTGTCCATCAAGATTTTTCCGATGCAATATCGCCATCCGCGCCAATGTCGCGGCCGTCCTTAGAACATCTTGAAGAGGAGGGAGTTTCAGTATTATCAAACAATTCGCATATTTACGAAAACTCCGATTCAAACGCAGACACTAAAACTGGGACTCAATTTGATACCAAAATAAATGAACTGGCAGGGCAAAAATATTGTAATCTTCGATGATCCTGGCTTATGGCCTGAATTAATAACGAGTGATATTTCAACAATTTTAGTAGAGCGTAAACCTGTGCAGTTAAAAGAATCTAGTTGTCCGGTTAACAAAAATGGAAGAAAATTTTCTACTAAATATTTTGTTAGACAACTTTCCAATGGAGAGCAAACAGTAAGAGAATGGCTTATTTATTCGAAATCAATAATTCATTATTTTGTTTTTCCAAAATTTTTGAAAAACCTCTAAAATAAAAATGTAATGCCGTAAATTTTATTAGGTACAACAATAAATTATGTAAGCTACCGTCTTGGTGACACAAATATCACATCGGTAAATTTCTCACCACACAATTGTTTATAATAAAATCGGTGACACGTGTTTCGCCAGCTCGAGGCAAGTATCTTCAACTGTTGCGGAACTGTTTTGTCTTTCGGATTACCTAAAAGATTCTTTAAGGTGTTTTTAGATGTCGAACACACCTTCATGTTTTGTTTTTCTAGAATATTGCTAATCCCTCTTGAAATCTTATGATGCTATAGTTTTATAAAATTCTTTTCCCGCGTAACTACCGGGGCCAAAGTCGTTGAATTTCTTATGTGGGCTTTTTCCTTTAATTCTTCCTAATCGTTTTTCAACATCTTTGGCGGAGTAACCGTTGTATGTAGCTACCTTTTTGATATATTCTAATTCTTTTCGAAACATACTTTGTGTGAGCGGCAATTTAACTAACCTATTGAGTAAGAAATTGATAAACGCGAAAATCAGCGAAAATCTTCGCGATTAAAAACGTTTGCAGGCTCGAAATTACCGTCGAGTCCAAAAGCGTCTCCAAGGCCTTCGCCACGCAGTGTCATCGCTAACTATACGGGCACGGACAGAGAAACTATCACGCCGCGCCTCGCTGCGTAAAGTGCGCCGGCGATTATCCCTCATCGGCTTGCACAAAACCGAGGAAGGATTTGGCCAGTTGCGCCCAAATTATCGCTCTGGCGTCCAAGGTCTGACCAGGGTCAACTGGACCAAAGCGTTCGAGGTGGGGATGATTCTCATCCTCCAACTGCTAGCGTGTAAATCGCTAGTAGAAGCTGGTACGGTGTTCGCCAGTAACATTTCCAACATACTATCGATCTTTAATGAATAGACACCAAAGGCTCTCGCAATCCGCTCCGCAATCAAAGGCTGCATTCTGGAATGCAAACGGTCTCTCGTCGCGGAGAGATGAGCTGCTGGAATTCGTTACGCCACCATGTGAACGTCACTCCATTCCTGCGTCACATTGAAGCAACAAGCGTCACCGTCGAAACAGCTTCCGAAGCCTTAAAGCTCGTGGCGGCCTACAACTCCCCCTCCCCGGCGTTCGCATTCTTGAAGAGGATCTGGGAGAACTCTTTCAAGATGAGGGGGCCACCGGCGTGGCCGGAGACCTGAACGCGAAACATCCGTCGTGGAACTCGCTCCGCGCTTACACAAAAGGCAGTCTTCTTCGCCGTTACGCCGACGAGCACGAGCTCATGATCGCGGGCCCAGTCGAGCCCATCATCTACCCGTCCAACGGAAGGCCGGATGTCCTCGATATCGCCGTATTGAAAAACGTCACCATGGCTTTCGAAGTCACCATCCTTAACGAGCACTCCTCCGACCACAACCCAGTACTTCTTCAACTGGGGGAGGGAGCTGGAGACCCCGACGCCCCGTCCACTCGGATGATTATCTCCTGGCCAGCCTTCACGGCCCACATTAAGGGTAACTTAGGCCCCATCACGGCGATTGAAAATCCCGAACAGCTCGACTCTGCGGTCACCACCCTCAGCGAGAGCATACTAAGCAGTCTTCGGTATGCTTCAAACATCATTCCCGTACGCGACAAGAGGACGTTCATCCCCTAGGATATCCGGGACGCGATACGAGAAAAGAACCGCTGTAGGAGACGATGGCAGCGAACGCTCAATCCCGCTCACAAAGCTCAATACAAACGAATGGCACAGCAAGTGAAAGAATCCATCGCCGACTTCCGTGCAAGGCGATGGGATAACTTCATGGAGGAAACTTCAGAATCCTCCAGCCACTTCTGGAAAACCGTCAGCATTGTCAGAACCAAGAGATCCCCCATGCCACCCCTTTACGCCCCCCAAGGAATGGGCTTCACCTTGGAAGACAAGGCCGAAACCTTTGCAGACTCCCTGGAGTTGCAGTGTAGCCCAAACTACGAGAACGTGGACGTCGACAATATTAGTCGCGTCCACGATAGGGTTAGGCGCCTGCTCTCCGGGGAGGATCACGGCTACATACCTCCCACTTCGCCCGAGGAAGTAAGGGACATTCTCAAGGGCTACCGCCCGAAAAAGGCCTCTGGTCCTGACGAAATTCTCTCGCAGGCAGTCAAAGTTCTGCCGAGGAAAGCCATCACCACCATCGTAAACGCGATCATCCGCCTTCGATATTTTGCCGCCCCTCTGGAAAGTTGCCGACATGGTCGTCATTCCAAAACCCGGTCAATCCCCCATCTGGCCCCAGAATTATCGCCCAATCAGCCTTCTCCCCATCCTTGGAAAAGTGGCAGAACGTATTCTGCACCTCCGACTCGTTCAGGAGGTCGATTCCAAGGACATCATCCCCCAGCCCAGTTCGGTTTCCATAAAGGTCTGGACACGTCCCTTCAAGTTCTCCGTCTCGTGGAACACGTCAAGGATGGATTCAATAACCACGAATTCACCGGCGCCGTGTTCCTTGACGTCTCGAAAGCTTTCGACAAGGCTTGGCACAAGGGCTTAATCTACAACATGCACAGGGCCGGCATCTCTATTGGTTATCTTCGTCTCATCCCCTCTTTTCTCCGCCAAAGAAGTTTCCGGGTAAAACTTCATAACCACCGTTCTCGCCCCAGGACCATGTGTCCCTCAAGGTTCTGTTCTGTCCCCCTCCTCTTCGATCTCTACATGAGCGACATCCCTACCGTTCCACACGTTCATCTTGCAATGTACGCGGATGACGTGTGTCTCTTTTCCCGCTCCAGAAGTCCCGGAATCATTGAAGGTCGTCTTCAAGATTCCCTGGAGCAGTTAGGTTCGTGGTACGACGAGAATAGCAATCAATCCGGGGAAAAGCACGGCGGTGCTCTTCTCGCGGACTGGTCATTGTCGGTGGGTACACGGGCCGCCAACAGAACTTACCGTTCAGGTGGGAATCGTCCCATGGCGTTCCGTGGTCAAGTATCTTGGAGTCATAATGGACGCCCGGCTAACGTGGGGATCGCATGTGCGGTCCGCGATCAGTCGCGCACGACAGATATCTGCGGTCATGTACGGAATGATGAATCGCCGAAGTAAGTTGGATCCTGCACACAAGATTCAGCTCTACAACGCGATCGTCAGGCCTACCATGACTTACGCGTCTGCCGCCTGGGCGACTGCGGCGAACTGTCACATGAAAAACCTTCAGACCGTTCAAAACCGGGCGCTCCGCATTGCTCTGGATGCCCTTTGGTATGTCAGGAACGAGACTCTCCACAACGACTCCGGACTAGAACCTCTTCAGGATTTCATCCGTCGTACCTCCACTTCCTTCTTCAAAAGAGTCCAGCAACACTCTAACCCGTCGCCGAAGCCCGTGACTACGACCCTACCCTTCCCTGGGAAGTCCTCAGATCCATCGCCATCCCTCCGCCCCCACAAGGCCAATCTCCCCGCCGGGAGGGTACGTAGTCATCAGTGAAAAATATATCCCAGAAGCGACGATCGTTCGTTCGATAAGGGCTTTATATTCCCAACGATTTAAGCGGAGAAAGTGAAAGTTGTGCGAGAGTGAGAGTGTGGTTGATGGTTGTGGATATCTAATTGATAAAGATGGTATACATAAAATTAAAAAAGGTCGAGGCAATTAATAACATGCCACCACCTCAAAACAGAGAGCAAATTAGAAGTTTCACAGGGTTTGTAAATTATTATGGACGTTTTTTGCAGGACCTAAGTTCGAAAATGTATCCGATAAATAACCTTTTGAAGGAAAATGTCCCATTCAAATGGACCAAAGAATGTCAAGCTGCCTTTAATTCGATTAAAAAGGAAGTGCAAACAGACAACTTTTTGGTACATTACGATACAAAATTACCATTAGTTCTGGCAGTGGATGCTTCTCCATATGGTGTAGGAGCGGTGTTGAGCCACATTTACCCAAATGGAGAGGAGAGGCCAGTTCATTATGCTTCACAAACCTTAAGCCCGACGCAACAACGTTACAGCCAAGTCGATCGAGAAGTTTATGCTATAATCTTTGGAATTAAACGTTTTTACCAATATGTATATGGCCCAAATTTTACGCTGATTACCGATAGCAAACCGATTACACAATTTTTTAATCCAAGAAAGGGGTTACCAGTTATGGCAGCAATGAGGATGCAGCATTATGCGACATTTCTACAAGCCTTTGATTATAACATTGTTTACAGGAACACGGAATTACATAGCAATGCTGATGCAATGTCTAGACTACCCGTTAACAAGACTTCAGAATACGCCAGGGAAGAGGTAGATATCATCGAATTGAACCTGATTCAACAGATGCCAGTAACAGTAAAAGAGCTAGAAGAGGCTACAGGAAAAGAAGAAGCGGTTAAAATGCTTATTCAGGGATTAAAAACGGACGAATAGTAGTTTCTAAATTTGGATTTGGAATTGATCAATCGGAATTTACTCTCCAAGGAAATTGTTTAATGCGAGGAATCAGAGTTTATATACCTAGAAGGGTACGATCCAAAGTTTTAGAAGAACTACATTCCGCGCATTTTGGCATCACGCGAATGAAGAGTTTAGCTCGGGGATACTGTTGGTGGCCAGAAATTGGTAAGGAAATAGAGAATATCGTGCAAAATTGCACGGAGTGCCAACTGACACGACCAGATCCGGCTGACGCGCCTTTACATCCATGGGAAACACCAGTAGCGCCTTTTCAAAGAGTGCATGCAGATTTCGCCGGTCCGTTTCTTGGACATTATTTTTTTATCCTGGTCGATGCGTATTCAAAATGGCCAGAAGGACATTTAATGAGTACTATCAAGACGGAAGCTACGATAAAAATTTGTCGTCAAATTTTTGCGACACATGGATTGCCACATGTCTTTGTTTCAGATCACGGAGCTCAATTTAAAAGCGAGGAATTCCAGAATTTTCTAAAAGCCAATGGAATTAGACATAAGTTGGGAGCACCCTATCACCCTGCTACAAATGGACAGGCAGAAAGGTATGTACAAACGATAAAGAATAAATTGAAAACAGTGACACGAGAAACTATTGACATTGATAAAGCACTATGTGAGGTATTATTAATGTATCGACGAACGATACATCCCACGACAGGACAATCTCCTTGTATGATGTTAATGAACCGACAGCTACGCACACGGTTGGATTTACTATTGCCTAAAAGAATAACTAAACAGGAGGAACTACAAAAGTACAGAATATTAGAGATAGGAGATCGTGCTGCAGCGAGAAATTTCACGTCCAAGGAGGTGAAGTGGAGATTTGGAATGATTATAGAACAAAGTGGACTATTACATTATTTTATAAAACTCGATGACGGACGAGTTTGGAAACGACACATAAACCAGTTGAGAAAAGTGGGACGCTTTGCCGGAAGAACATACACTACGGAGAGAGATGAACCATTTTACACAGAGGAAAGAAGTGAACCTGAAATTGACCCAATACATACACAGAGTGACGCGGTTGTTCCCTTGCCTCTGTCAGACACTGTACCTCCAGAGGATACTGTATTACCAAATGATCAGGTACCCAAAAATAACAAGGCACCACAAAACGAAGTGAATGCTAAACCTGATCCTATTGCCTATTCAGATAAACAAAGCAATGTGGGAATTAGATGTACCACACGAATAGTCAAACCCCACAAAGGTTAGATTTATAGTAACTTAAGTTAAGTGATACTAGATTTTCTTTTTTGTGGTATAATTTAGTTATGGTGGTGGGGGAGAGATGTTATATCCTGATAGTAGATGGCGCGACAGTCAATAACTGTGAGTAACAGGGAGTTTTTACAGAATGACATTATTGTATGAGATGGCACTTAAGCTGTAAGTTACTGTATAAATACTTATATACTAAATAAAGCAGTTAAAGAGTGCAGTGTTTTGCTCCCCTGCCATAACGTCATCGGCTACCCCAACAAATATCATCGAACAAATTTGCTAATTGAGACGTGTGTTTCGTAACCGACGTTGCGTCATCCTTTGACAGTTCAAAAAGGTATCAAGTAATGTGTTAAGTCTTTGTAAAGAAGATTGCTCAAATACGGAGATCAGCGTTTCCCAAATGTCTTTCGCGTCTACTTTCTTACGCACATACGTAGCCGGTTCATCATCTAACGCTGTAGCGATTAAGCGAGCTGCGCGCGCATTGTTGCGTTGCCATCGAACGTATTCCGGGGATGGTTCCGTATTATCTAGCGATGGCGGCGGCGGACATTCACGTGTACCATTAACAATTGTATCTAAGCACTGCTCTTTTAAACAAAGTTCTATTTGCCACTTCCATGTTTCCCACTGATCTTCGTTTGCTAACTTGCGTATTATTGCGTTTAACGTTGAACGATCACGTTCATCAAACGATTGTCGAGTTACCGAATTATTGCTACGTCGCAACATTTCTAACTTTCATTGACTGATTTGTAAGTATTTTTGGTTTTAAAAACGAACTGAGCCCATAACCTGATGTTGTAGAGGGGTTGAATAAACCAAAAACTTAGTACTAAAATGAAAGATTTAATGCAATCGTTGATCTTACAAAAGAAACACTTAAACACTAAAAGCTACATGCCTACTTCATTATATTCTTACTGTTACTCCTCATGTGCACAGGGTGCACAGCGAGTGGCGACATCTAAATGTAATATGGTGAGGTATATCTAACTTTTACAGATGTACGAGAAAAAGGTGAGCGATAATTAAAAGAGAAAGATAAGATAAAAATAAAAATAATAAAAAAGAAAAAAAAGTGAAAGTACTGTCAAATAAAAGAGTAATTAAAAATCAAAAAAGAAAGAGTGAAGTTCCCCCGATAGGTGAGCAACCTCCACCGGGTTGACCGGGGCTAATCGCATTGCACGGGGGCGAACAAAGAAAAAAGTGACGGTGAATAGTGGGAAGCAGTAACACACGATAGATCAGGTTAGTGCTGCCTCCCTACCTGTTTTCTGGTGCGCGCGCGAAGCAGCAGTAGGCTTCTCCACATCGCTCGCTCAGGTCGATGACCTTGAACGACCTCAAGTAACCTCGCCATCTATGTACTTGTAATCCATCCCACTCTTTCATTAAGAGTGGGATGGATGGGTTTCCTGGAATTGGAGAAAGTAGTGAACGTAAAAAACAAAAGATAAAAAATAAAACGAAAAAGAAAATAAAAGACTAAGAAAAGACGGTGACGGACTTGCGGGAGCTCTCGACCCACGAAATCAATAAGTTGGTCGAGGCTCTGGTGGAGATTCTCCAATCACGCGGCGAGGATGGCGGAGTAGCGATAAATTTATTCTGAGCGGGTTACAAATCTCAACCAAAGTCACCCGCCACGTAAGAGACACGCAATGGAATGCTCCTCTGAAGGGGAAGCCGCCGGCCCGCGAAAACGCATACGGTATCCACGCAAGAGACAGAGGTAACTGAGATGGACACCTACCTTGAAGCCACCGCCACAGTGGTGAGCAGGCAGAAAGGGCGCAAATCGGATAAGCGTCTTGTTTCACCGGATGACGAGACTTTGGGGTCGTGTGCGGGGAGCGATTTATCCACCGCTGGCCCCCTGCGACGCCCATAGCCAAGAAAATTTAAAAAGAGTCCAAGAGGACATGGACCGCATCAATATCGCACCGAGCGGGTCCGTCCGGGGTAGTTCCGCCCTGGCGGGCTCGTAGCCAGGTCGAGCCCTCCACCAACACCGCAGCGACCGCCTCCCAGGGAGCACCCCAAACAGAGTCGAAAATTCCTCCGATTGTCATCCGTGATAGGACACGTTGGGTTGAGATGACGGCCCTGATTAAACGAAAGGGATACAATTTCACCAAGGCGCACACGATACCCGAGGGCATTCGGGTCTCTCCGTCTAACGAAAAGGACTTTCGCGCCATCACACAGCTGTTCCTGAAAGAGAGTATCCCTTTGCATACCTACCAACTTCCATCGGAGAAATTCCTCAACATGGTCCTATGGGGTGTTCCCGTCGAATTCAATACCGAACAAGTTTTCGAAGATCTTCAGGATGTTACGTTAATTTTGACCATGTCTGTATTCCTCGATTTTCTGGTGTCTATATATATATATTCCGTCTTTCTGGCGGCACATGCAGCGCTACGTTTGGGAACTTTATGTTGTTGACGGAATCTGTAATATTTTCTTTGATTTCGAACTTCTTGTTTAATTTGTGAAATTTTAGTTTGATATCGTATTTATGTATGCTGTTGTTTCTCTGTCGTTTTGCACTTTATTTTCCTTTTTAATCATCAGTCTTTGGGCCCGAAGTTTTCGCTCGATACCGAGTCTTTATATCGCAAAGTCTTGATATTCCTCGTTCCACTCGCTCGCCGTTTGTCGTTGAGAATATAACAGGTTAGTCGTAAATTTTTTCCTGGTAACCTCATCTATTTGATTTAATTTTTGAAAGATTGTATTTTGCTGGTGATGAATCCACCGGAGATTTTCTTTTTCTTTTGGATAAGTGAAATTACGATTGCATAAATTTGGAGGAAGTTAGGAGTTATTGGTGGAATTGTCAAAATTATGCCCAATGGGGATTATAACCTGTTAAAACCACGTGCGGGGAGAATAACTTTTAGCCGCCCAAGATCTTAGATATGTTTCGAGTCAATATAATACTGTTTTCCCTGATTGGTGATTTTGTTTTAAGCTTTTCCTTTCCCTTTTCGTTTTCGTTTTCTTACTTTACTCCACGTTTATCATCTTTACCTATTCTACCTTTTTTCTATAATTTCTTCCGTACATCGTCTCGCTGTATACCACGTACAGTTCCGAGCGGAGATAGTAAGGCTAGGAGCTTTTTGAGGGGAATGGCCGTGTCTGGGTGACGGATGAAGGAGCTACCCGTTACGACCGACAAACCGTTTACAGCGACCCACAGTTAAGTACCAGCTCCGCATACGTTTTTTCTTTTTTTCCCTTTTTCTTATTTTTGTAAACGAGGAATTAATCCTCTAATTCATTCAGTGTTACGCTTTTCTGGTAAGTACGCCATTAGATTCATTCATTTATTTTTTGGTGTTTTGTTGTTGTTAATTCCAAATCGATAGAATTATACCTGTATGTAAAACATTTGTACAAACGCGAACGTTTTGACGTCAACGACTCTCGGGTTTCTTTCATAAAATTAAATTGTTTTAACATAATAATGAAATAACTGCAGTATAAGATTCGAATTATTTGAATTTCGATATTTAGGATATAATTTAGCTTTTTTGTATTGCGTCGGCTGTTATCGATTTAATACACGACGTTCGTTGGAGAAATTAATGGTGTACATCGAGTTGTTCCCTTTTTTTTTTGATTTGTTACACCCTGATAAGAAGGATAGTAACATAGTTTGGTGAGTTCCTGCTCCCCACTCTCCTCTACGTTCGGGAGCCCCGGGCGAAGGGGCCGTAACGAGGTGGCGCCCTTTACAATCTGTTAAGTTATCGGGACCTACTCCCGTCTCCCTGAACTAGTCCGGCCGCCCGAAGGAACTTTTGGGATTGAAGCTCAGCAGGTAACCTAAACCAACCGCAGTAGTTTTGTATTATCCTATATTCTTTTTCCCTTTCCTCGTTGATTGAGCGGCCTCGAAAACTTATTGCCTGCGCGTTACGCCACCGCGTAGCAAGGAAAAGGGCTTCACACCTGAGAGCGTGGTGAGACTCAAGCAGCCAAGAGGGGGCGCGCCCATTCCGCTGGTCCTTGTCAACCTTGACAAAAAACAGAAGCACATTTACGAGCTCACGGAAGTATTCTCCCTGGACGTAACTGCCGAGACGTTGAAATCCCGTCCAGGGCTGGGACAGTGCTTCCGGTGCCAGCGGAATGGGCATGTGCAGTCGCGCTGTACCGCCCCCGTAAGTGCGTCGCCTGCGGCTGGGGCCACATGGCAAGTGAGTGCCCACGACCCAAGACAGAGCCGGCCACCTGCGCAAATTGCATTGATGCACATCCGGCGAATTACAGGCGATGCCCCAAGTGCCCCAAACCGAGACCGGTTCCTGTCCGGGCGGAGGTGCCCCAGAACATCGTCGAAAGCCACTGAAGACGCACTTAAAATCTTAAGAAGTAAAATTGCCAGTGACTGGATCCCCAAGATCAATTAACTAACTCTCAATTTCTAGCGGTGAGATTGTGGCCGCCGAATGGATGACAAGGGGGCCAGTGGGAGATAAGAAATCTCGGTCCTATATCAGATTGATAGCTCTCCTTTTCACAGTTCAACATCTGCTTCCTAACAGTTAGCTCGTGAACAACTACATCTCTACATCTTTATTAGCCTTTATTACCTTATTATCGTTAGTGTTTATATTTATTGTGTTTATAGTTATCCGTTCTATATTTATCCGTTTATTTCATATTTATTCTTAGTGTTTAGTGTTTATAGTTATCCGTTTTATAGTTACTCCCTTTATTTCCATATTTATCGTGTTTATTAGTATTCAGTGTGGTTGCATATTTCAGGTAAGTTATTTTCTATTTTACCGCATCCTTTTCCTAATAGGATACCGTATTATAGTTTATAATGGAGAGCGAAATATGCCACAAAACATTCGGGCAGGAAGCGAGAGGTTTCTGTTGAAAGACAGCCGGCTAATAAGAGAGTGAAGGCCATACACACAACCAGCAAGCCGGAACAGGTTTTCCAATGCTGCGGTCAAACCTTCCAGACGGCTGCATTATACAACGGCCACATACGTTCTCAAGCGCATTTAGCGAATAACGCTACGATGTTGGAAGAAGGAGTTTTCATTCTAAAAACGAGCATGAAGACTAACATAAGGAAATACAAAGTTGTAGGGGCCGTCGACGTAGACATCCCAACATTGACTACTCAACCTCAAGCAGAAAATCTGCAGGCTGGTGGACGACAATATGATGAGATTGAACCAGGGAGTGAAATTGCAGTTAGAACTATTCGCTTGGTACACGAAGAACTGCGGGGAGGAGCAAGTGACTGAACTAAAATCCTTTAATACCAAATACGTCGTGGTGACCCCGTCAGCCGATCTTGACGACCTCTACGAGGAGCTCGCTAGCAAAATTAAGACCAAGGCTGAGGAGTTCCAGGATCGGTACTCGGGATGCACGCTAGGATCAGTATCGCATGTAAAAGTTAATGTCAATACGTATAAACCGCTAGGAGGATCATCCTATAGGCTTGCGTTAACATACAAAACAACGACGAAGCCTGCATCGCGTGAGCTATCACCGCAGCCCTTCGCCCAGCAAATATATATAGGAATAGAACGGCGAGCTATCCGCACTATACCACCGTCTTGAACTTGGAAGGCGTTGAATTCGCGGCGAAGTTAAAGCATATATCACGCATTCAGATACAGAACGACATCTCACTGAATGTATACGGTTTCGAATTCAATGGTGAGACGAAAGCACATGAAATCGTGTGACCGTGTATCTAACCAAGACAAAACGAGACACGCACGTCAATCTGTTGCTGGTGGAAGAAGCGCAGAAGTCCCACTATGTGCTGATAACGGATATGTCGCGGTTGGTGTCGCCGTCGCTGTCCCACAAGGAACATAAAAAATATTTCTGCGACGATTGCCTCAACTACTTCACTACTAACGAGGCTCTGAGAAGGCACACCGAAGGCGAGTGCAATAAGATGCTGACCGTCATGCCAACGACAGAGGATATAAAAAATAGAATGGATCTTGCCCATTCTATTTTTACCGTACCGCAAAACATCCTGAAATGCGTGAATTATGACAGGAAAATGGCGCTACCTTTCGTCGTATACGCCGACTTCAAGAGTTTGTTGAAGCCTATACAGACCTGCCAACCCAAACCGCAAGCGTCATACACGAGTAAAACACACTTACATCAGGCATATAGCTTCGCGTACATACAACATAGTATGCTCATTTGGCAGCAAATATAATAAGTTTGCGAGTTACGCCGGGTTGGATTGCCCCGATGTATTTATACGACGGCTGTCTGAGGAAATAAAAGAATTGTATGACGAACACCTAAAGTTCCCCAAACCCATGAATCCCCTTACCAATAACGAGATGAAGGTATACGCCGAAGCCGTAAAATGTCACATATGCGGCAAAGATCTAAATGATGACAAAGTAGCCGATCACTGCCATTTCACCGGTCGATTCCGAGGTGTGGCGCACTCCTGCTGCAACCTAAACTATAAAATCGGCAAAGTGGTACCGATCTTCTTCCACAATTTAAGTGGGTATGACAGTCATCTACTCATACGTCAGCTGGCAGATGCTAGTGAAGAAATCGATGTCATACCCCTTAATAAAGAAAAATATATCAGCTTCACGAAGAAGATCGAGGTGGATCGATACATGGATAAGGCCGGTGTATCTAGAACTGTAAATATTAAAATGAGGTTTGTGGACTCGCTTAGATTCATGGTATCATCCATAGAAAAGCACGCGTAAAATCTCGCCGAAGATCAGTTTGAGCACGTGAGAACGCATTTTGAGGATGACGAGCAGTTCAGGTTGGTGATCAGGAAAGGTATATTCCCGTACAACCATATCACTAGTTACGATACGCTGGGCGAACCAGAATTACCCAACATAGCTTTCGCAACAGTCTGACGGCGAGAGACATCACCAATCAGGAATACGAGCATGCCATAAACGTATGGAATACTTTCCATTGCGTCAGCTTGCTGGAATATTCGAATATATATTTAAAAACAGACGTTCTCCTGCTCACTGACATATTTGTGTCTTGATCTGGTCCGGGACTGACATGGGACGCCAGGCTGAAATATATCGGGGTGGTCGAGATGGTCTGCCGCAAGTCAGTATGTGCTATGCGAAGGCGAACAATAAATACGCGTCCGGTTACGATAGCAGCGTTCCATCGACGTTCCTTATGGACTTGGACGACCACAACCTATATGTGGCTGAGCCGAGAGGAGATCGAACACCTAGATGTCGACAGGTTAGATGAGTATGAGGAAACTGGGTACTTTTTGGAGGTAGATATGAGATATCCCATAGAACTACACGACGCTCACAACGATTTGCCATTCCTCCCTGAAAGCATAGTGGCTCCGACATCAAAGTTTCATAATCGAAAACTTATAGCAAACCTGTTCAATAAACACAATTACGTCATCCATCACAGAAACCTAAAACAAGCGATATCTAACGGACTAGAGCTCATCCATATACATAGAATATTGCGATTCAAGCAGTCGGCATGGCTGAAAAAATATATTGACTTGAATACGTCTCTGGGTCAACAAGCGACGAATGAATTGGAAAAGAGCGTTTTTGAAGCTCATGAATAACGCTGCATACGATAAGATCATGGAGAACGTCGACAAGCGAGTAGACGCTAAACTGTTAACCCATTGGGAAGACCTGGGACGAAGACGGGGAGCATGCTCATTAAGGGGGAAACAAAACTTTAAGAGCGTGAGCATCTTCACGGAGAACTTTGTGGCAATTCAAATGAGAAAGTTGAAAGTGACTTACAACAAACCCATTTACATCGGTTTCGCCGTGCTCGAATTATCGAAATGATTAATGTACGATTTTTACTACAATAAATTGAAGCGAACGTACAACGATAAAGCAATTCTATGCTACACCGACACGGACAGTCTCATTTTACAAATTGAAACGAACGATGTGTATGAGGACATAAAGCAAAATCCATACAATTTCGACACATCGAACTATAACGAAGATAATCCTTACGGCATCACCCGACAAAATAAAGCTATACCGGGTAAATTTGAGGATGAGGCTGGCAGTAAAAGCCGTAGAAGAGTTTATAGGTCTGCGATCAAAAATGTATGGCCTAAGAATTGGCAGTGAGCAAGTGAAGAGGGCGAAGGGGGTCCATAAATGCGTGGTCCAGGACGACATCAGTATGGATGATTACATGGAGAGCCTGACCAACGGCAGCCTGTTATACAAAACCCAACATGTATTTAGAACAGCTCTCCATGACATTTACACCGTTGAGCAGAGAAAGCTAGTCCTCTCACCCCTAGACGATAAGAGGCCACCACGCCATCGGGGATCGACAAGTTTAAGCTGCGTATGCATATGTGATTAACGTCTAGAAACAAACTAAATGTCGTCTTGTTACATATTTTTCCCACTACCATCCCCGCCAACTGTGACATCATCAACTGCGACGTTTACCTCAATAATAGACAACTCATTGCGACTGCACTTGCAGTATCCAGTCATGGGGTGGGAAGTTGCATTGTACAAATGTGACCAAATTTTAATTATGCAATGATTTTGTTGTTCCGGGAATATCAAGAGTTAGAGCCACTATCGAATCCGATACATCATCTGACCCGTTACTCATAATATGCGATTGGTTGGTATAAGTTGTGTTATGCCGGTTCTGTTTGTCCACGTGAGCTTGTTTGGAACTTAGTTTTTGTTTTATTGTGTTCTATTTTTTTTTTTTTTATTAAAGTATACATCTATTGCGCTATTTAAAAACAATTTTGAAGGTGATAATAAGTGAATGTACTAAATACTATAAGCATAAGTCTAAAATTTGGTATTTGCAGGTGCATATTAGCTACTCGTTTTAACGTAATTATTGTGTTTACAAAATTTAAGTGTTAGATTTAATTAACTACAAGTACACTGTTATTTCTTTTCTTTAGTTTTAAACATTCATTACGGGGTGTGTTTGTAGAGGATGTTAGTGTTAATCGCACAATACTTTAATTTATATTTGTCAGGTTCAATCTCTAACATAAAAGTATGAAACTATTTAACGTTTTTTTCTTGTCTTCTATGTCTCATTTCCAAGTCCAATTTCCGCGGATTTGTTGAATAATTTTGTGAAATTGATTTACATTTGGTAGAATTATAATTGTTGTAATTTGATTAATAAATGTATTTCAGTAGTATATATTTGTAAGTAATTTCATGAACTTATATAAAACCATGAAACTGAATATTATAACAAAACATAATTATTCGGGCGTAAAAGTTTTAGATAATCAAAGATACATCATTTGGGCGATTCGTTCGATTTATATCTGACTGAATCGCCAAAATAATTTATCTTTGATTATGTCAATATATTTCAAAAATTACAGTAGCTTTTTAAATTGTCCGCACATTTAAGATGGCGGATTTAATTCAAGGGAAATACGCGGAGATGGCGCGCAAAACCTATATACCAATGTTTTAACATTGAGTTTCCATTCTCCTCTCTTTATTATCTCTGTATCCAGTTAGCAACCATATCATCAACATCAATACTTCGCGATGGAGCAAGGTGAGATTTTCAGTCATTATTACTTTTGGAAAAATATTAATAATCGTGTATTGTTACAGCCAATGGGTTCATCGACAACGCTCTCAAAATGAATGAGAAAGCAATCGTGCAAGAACGAGGATTGCTCGGACAGTCGACATATGCTCTTAATAAAAGCTGCCTCAAATGGTTAGACGTAGGAATCAGCCTTGCTGCAGGTTACGTCCCTCTGGTACGTCTGAAATCACGCAACGTCTGCATATTCTTCACAGACGATGAATGGAAGGAGGTTTGCAAGAACGAGGGAACCAGTTCTAATCATCAGATGGAAGTTAGAACCTACAAAGACTTCGAAGTGATCCGTCTGACGAGTCACGATCAGCAAATGGTTTTGTCGCGTGAGACATACAGTAGCATATACTTTTTGAAGGAGCTGATTGATCAGAAAATATCCCTACTGAAAGGGGGCGACTTTATCAAATTCTACAACACTGTTTTGGACATGTGCACTAAAATGAACGGCGATCTGTACCAAAACGTAAAATCGCTTTTAACTTGCCATAAAAATTCGATGAACGCTATGCTGGAAGCGCTTCACTTCGCCTATAACACCGTATTCTACGATCACGAAATAATGAAGTTGGGCATCGATTAGAAGAGAACTATTTTATGTTTATCATATAGTTTGTCATCATACATCATAAGAATTGTTAAAAGAATATTTTCAGTTTATATTATATTTTATAAATGTTTATCAACTTGTCTTACATTTTAGTTATTTTAACTTATATTAAACCTTGTTATAATTATTTTCTTTATTTAAATAAATTGTTAGTCTCTGGGAGATAACGCGGGGAAGAACAGACATCGTGACGTCAGTGCGGCACACCTATGAAGGTTCGATGCATAAACAAGAATGAACATGAATCGTGACGTCAGCACTACGCAGTATTTTTCACGGTTCATAGGGATGTTTAGTACCAAAAAGAAATTATTTATAACTTTTTATTAAATAATCGAGTAGTATGTTCACATTGTATTGCGTATCCGCGCCGAAACCTTTTTTATGATAAAAACAAGCTAAATTAGACAGGTAAACGGGGTGCACTAGTATATTCTAAATTAACTATATCTAAATCAACATATTTTCTTAAAAATATTTCTTTCTGATGCCCTTTAACATATATGACATCGTAATCTTTACACCAATAGATTCGCGATCTCTTCTACATCCACAAATCCATCCGAATATTTAATAGTCAAGTGATTACGTTCCAACCATCGAACTCGTCGTTTGATTTCATCGGGAAGTAAATGAAAAGGAACTGAAGACTTGAACAGGTAAGGCATGCTGTGATTTACATCGCTGATGCTCATCTCCTTGACTGCGAATTCGGGAATGTTGAACCCTTGTATATCAATAACCAAATATCCTCGACGATGAAGTAATTTCTCTCTGTGCTCGCTTGTTAAGATGGGCGTTAGAATTTTCTCGATCTGTTCAATTCTACGCTCGAATCTTAAACGATCGATGGCCATACGTAACCATTCCGAACTTCTATCTTCATCGTCATCCCATTCATATACCGCTACTGGCTCGACGAACGTTACGTGCATCATCATCGTCAAGCATTTCAGCCCTTTGGGCTATGGCTAACGTCTTATGACGTTTTTGAAGTTCTATTTGATGAGGTGAACTACTCTTGCTTGCTATGAGTCTTGGCGGCGTGTGTTATTTTCCTCCATTCTTTCCTGTCTCTTGCATTTGATCTCCAATCGGTTATCAACATCACTTTTACGTCTTCCTCCACGGCATCTCTCCATCTCTTCCCTGGTCGTCCCTTGCCTCCGGGCCATATCGGAATCCACAGGGTTATCCTTCTTATCATATCCGTTGGTTACGTGCATACTTAGATTATTTTTTAATGGTCCCGCTCAAAGGTTCGTACTGAACGACGTTGTCGTGTATAATGAGACAGTACGCGACGGTGTCTTTGTTAGATGCTTCTTTAGACTCCATTTTCAATTTAATGTCGACAGCGCTCGATTTTACCGACTCGTTTTGTTTCGAGCAGTCTATTACATAGAGGGCGGAATCTCTAAAGTTGTTATAGTTCATGAGCGGCTCGCTAGGCTGCCCGTAATAGCTTGGACGGAAGGAGGCATACATATGATATCGAGGTCTTTCCATATTCGTACTAGATTTTACGGGCCACATGTCGGTTATGGTGGCACGCCGGGAAGGCAACTCCTACAACTCCCATTTACGGAATGGTATGTATATGGAGTTATCGTTCTTAAGGACGTTGAGTAATTTTAGACGTGTTTCGTCATTTACGGCATTTACGGCTATGAGGTACACGCCATTCAATTCTTTCAATATTCAAACTCGCTTTCTTGGTGCCGTTAGCGTCGGTGTTTCTGTACCAATTATCGTCGGTCTTGCTTCAATACGCGTTTATAGTCTTCAAAAACCCCCATAAAGTATTTTAGAGGGATGCACGCGCTGAATTTACCATCGTAGAGCGTCGGCTGACTATCTTGGAAAGGATTCCATCCAGCCACTTGCAACATCTTGCTTTCACTGTCGTTGTATGATAGTAAAGATTTTATGGTTGTAGTAATACCCGGCTTGGTACATCTATCGATCTCAACCCCATTGATCTCGTAGCCGATATGTTCGAACAGGAATGCGTAGGCATTATTGGTAACAGCGCAGACTCCGGCTCCAGCTGCGTCTACATTAAACCTTCCTTCAACGTAACTCTCACATGGTAAAGTGTAACTGTCTTGAAGCTGAATACAGATGCGTACGTCATCGTTTAGATTAAAATTGCTTGTCCTGGGGTAGTAAGTGTGATACTCCTCTTTGGTTATAGTTTCGTCGAAATTTAAGCCCTCGAATATCTCCAACTTTTCCATTGTTGATTACTTTCAAACCTATGGACTCGAGGACCGCGATGTTGGTATGTGTTAGTTGTTGAACGCTCTGCTCGGGAATAACGTGAGACAGTGCTGAACCCTTCTATTTTATTCTTTCGGGTGATAAACTCCAACCCCATTACAATTTCTTCAATTCTAGATGTATCACGATTTGCTCTCCTCGGAAATCTACGGGGTCATCGTTCTGATCTAACAGGGTTAAGGTTATGTTGTCTATACTCGTTTTGTTCACCGGTAGATAAATGACGTGCTGCGGTTCGATGTATATACTATAGCCGGGTTCCACCTGAGGTGAGAATTCGTACAGCGTGTGCGATGGACATGCGTCGTGGTACGCTGATGTAGTTATATTACACTCTATTCGTATTGCGAGGACTTTTATAATCTGTACTGGCAAGTTGGACTCGTATTCTCGGTTCGCCTCCAACGTGCGTCCACTAAAACCGAGCAATCGCCCTATCGAATCTTCCCGATTGAAATAAATTTTGAATTTGCTTTCGATTTCTACCTTTAAACGTATTATTATTATTACTCATCAATATCCGTAATTTCATAAGAACCCACGGGAATGGTTACTACTTTATCGTTGTAGTAAAATTTGTTATTTCCCGTAACAACGTTTGGAATCGTATTGTAGGTGTGTAAGCTAATTAATCCGAGTGCATAATCGTAGCGTGAATCTAGATCAATGGGAGGATAGTAATTTGCTGAGAGCTCGTGGCCTACACCAACTAAGATGAACGTGTGAGTCATGACTGATGACGATGCTTCGTCTTACAGACTATTTATTAGGAATTCTAAGCACAAATGACCGCAATTGACTTGATCGTAGTTTTGGAATTTAACGTGATTGTATAGAATGCTCACGTGACCGTCCTTGCTGAAGTTGTCTATTAATTCGGGAGGCGGTTTCAAGTTACCAAAGGATTCAAAGTAGTTTACAATTAGTCCTTCTTTACAGTATGCAACCCAGTCTGTTCCCGGACCTTTGATCGAATCCAAATTAACCAGCGCGCATTCAAATTTTCGCGCGCGTTTCGGCATAAGGTCTCTCATAAACACGCCTCGGAAATATGTAATATGAACCCCGATATTATTGATGTCTACGTCCGTCAGAGCTCTGCGCGGTAGTCGCTTTAGTAGTTTTTTGACGGTTTCAAGACCCATTCCCTTACGATACGGTTTAAGAAACACTCCCTCAGCTTTCTTGCCCAATGCGATGGACTCCATTGTTTTGTTATGCCTGTGCGCCTCTTCGAGTTGTTTTTGCGCCTGCTTGGCTTTACCGCACTCGCGACGCCAGCCAGACTTTCGATAGCCGATAACCCGGCTAGAATAGGTATAAGGGGTATTATACCGTCCGTTTTCGGTATGGGTATGATGCGAGGAATGCAAATATTTTCAGGCGCACCAGCTTCTTTCACGGCTGCTCTGGAGGCGTCCAAGAGTGCTTTTACTCCTTTACGAGTATCTATACCTTTACGTCGTTTCAGTACATCTTTATTTTTCATAATCTCACGAAACGGTTTCAATTTCGGTGATAATTTCTTTTTCAAATGTAAACCCGCATTCAATCTCCTTTTCGTTTTCATGATGTTAGTTACCGCCCAAGCCGAAACTAGCGTCCTTAGATTTCACTCTGGCCCAAGCACGTTCTGGAAGTATTTTATCTGACCGGTATCTGCGTTCTAAATCATTACTCTGAGCGTATGCGATATCGTGTTCTTTACAAGCCGCATCCAACGGATTGACGCCGGGATCACCGCGCGCTAGCCGCTTTTGAAGTTTTGTGCCGGGCCCGCAATACTGATATCCGGGAATATGTAGCTCCACTGGTAGATTATTAATTAAAGAATTGACCAGACCTCTTCCCTCTTTGAAGGTCGACATTGAAATGACTGTGATAACTGAAGGACTGCTATTTATAGGAGAACGAGAATGATAATACCGCAGTCGGCATGAGACCCGTCAAGCAGAAGCATCACCTGCGGGTGATTGATTTTGATTCTGAGGATTCTCCCCCTCAAAGACATGGCGAGTTGCTGCCTAATACAGTGCGTTGCATTATTAGCGGTCCATCAAACTGTGGGAAGACAAACGTTATGCTAAGTTTGTTGATTGACGAAAACGGTCTGAAGTTCTATAACGTGTACATACATATAATCGAAGTCCCCGAAATTAAGTACTATACTTTTAATGATAACGAAGCTGTTATGGACCCCTCAAACGCTCGACAAAATTCCGTGTTTATATTCGACGACGTAGCCTGCGACAAGCAGGATAAAATCCGTATGTTTTTCTCGATGTCTCGATTTGTCAGACTTATATGCGAATACCGAAACATCTGATACGACATAATGCCAATTTTTTAATACTTTTCAAGCAGGACGATATGAATTTAAGACACATATACGATGACCAGGTGGGTACCGATATGTCTTTCGATCAATTTATGTTGATGTGCGCAGAGTGTTGGAAAGAGATATACGGTTTCCTGGTGATAGCCAAGGATAAAGATTTAAATAAGGGACGGTATAGAAAGAATTTTGATTGGTATATCTACTTGTAAACGAATCAGGATGTCTGATGCAATTCATCTGGCGCTGCTTCTCGCGACTTTTGCGTGAATAAATACGTATAAGCTCGTTCGCCACGTTCAGTACTTTACCGACTCTTGTTGTTGATACACGTACAGCGGATTTTCCAACAATATGTCCAGTAAACCGGAGCGTAACTTAAAATTAAAATAATAAAAGCCGGTAAGGCGATTAGAAGAAAGCATCTGCAACAAAAACTGCGGCACCTGAAAGCCGACGAACTCTTGCAAAAAACGTTTAAACCCATTACAGACCCGTTAAAAAGTCTCGATGTTGCTGTAAAACGGGAAGTAAGGTCCGTTAAACAACCTTTACTGGAGGTGAAGAAACATTTGTTGGACGATGTTAAAAATGAATTGGAATCCTCTGTACCCGTGGGCCCACCAGCCTCTTAACTCGAGACACCTCGGCGAACAGTTCAGCGATCGCTACTGCATCCGCAAAGTCCAATGTACGAGTATATGCACGCTTTCAATGTTTTACCTCCAACCTACATAAGGGGTCCCATCAGCGATACGAGCAACGCCTACGATACCACCTTTGGACCTACTTTAGATCCGCAAGCAAATCAATTTAAAATGGGGTATAGTACATTGAATTTTATAGGAGACGATATAAAAATGGAAAACAAATTGTATAAAGGAACTCTTGGTTTGTATGAGTTAGTGTGTAAGAAACGACCTATCGGTTATGATAACATCGATGAAAATAATTATCGCGATATCTTGCTACAAACGAACGTACTACACCGACTTTCGATCCGGAAAAATATTAGAGCGAATAGAGCGTATAAATATACGAATATAATCAAACCTTTATTGATCCCCGAGGGTAAAAGACACATGTCCATGATTATATCGAAAGCACCTTACGAGTATGTTTATTGGAACGATATAGACGAACTGGTGGACCGATTGCGACTTCTAAAGGCATCCCAGGCCGCGGGTAATATAAGTCATAACAACGAAATCGTATCGATAATAGAAGAACTCCGTGAAGCGGGCGTTATAGAATAAATAATCGATCCTTGGACAATTCTCTTCATTTTCGCCATGAGTATCGATAAGTTTGGACGTTATGGCTGCTTCGGCGGTTCGACGATTAAACATATTAACCTGAAGCGGCCTCTAGGCCTACCCTTAACGCCCGAAGGAGATGTAGATGTAGGAGGAAAACGTGTTAGATTTATGGCAGACCCCATCCACGATCAGGATTGTGTTAATCCAAGTTATATGTCGAAATATGTTGATAACATAAGAAAAATGTTTTGGATACAAATAAATAGTATGGATAAAGCATTAGCGGAAATAAAACAAACGAATAAAAGGATGGAATCTAAAATAATGCAGTTAGATACGCTCGTGCAACATGGGATAGTGCATGCAGATGCGCGGGGAGTGGCTATAAATAAAATTATTAACGCTATCGATAAAACTAAAAAATTTATATGAGTAAAGTTAAGAACGTCGTAGTCGATGAATTGTACAGAGCGGCTAGAAGAAACTTTATCAGGCGACGTAGAATCATCCAAGGACTCGATGACTTATGGCAAAGTGACCTGGCGGAGTTTTTGCCGTATAGCAAGGCAAATCGTGGATATAAATATATTTTAATTGTCATCGACTGTTCCTCGAAATGTCTGTGGACCGAGCCTTTAAAGAGCAAGGACGCTATTGAAGTCAGGGACGCGATGCATAAAATTCTACGTCAAGACCGGACTCCAAAAATTTGCAAACAGATGCGGGGAAGGAGTATTATAACCGACAGTTCCAAGAGTTGATGAAAATCTACTCCATAAACCACTATTCCACGTGCAGTGTTAAGAAGGCTTCCATTGCCGAGCGGGTTATTGGAACAATCAAGAGCAAATTGTATAAGAAATTCAGTTTGAGGGGTTCGTATAAATGGATAAATATTTTACCCCAGGTTACCGACGAGTACAACGATACGAAACATCGAACCATTAAGATGGAACCTTGTAATGTTACATCAGTCAACGAAACCCATCTAATGTCGACCTTTTATAATAATATCGATACGTTTGCACCAAACAGGAAATTTAAATTGGTGACGTTGTTCGTATTAGTAAATACAAGAGCGTTTCTGCCAAATCATATACGCCAAACTGGAGTGCGGAGCTATTCAAAGTCGTTGAAGTGAAGGCGGGTAACCCCAACACCTACTTAATCGAAGACGTAAGCGAAAGACCCAGCTTCTACGAACAGGAACTGCAAAGAGCCAAATATGAAAACGTATACCTCGTTGAAAAAGTTTTACGTAGAAAAGGAGATCAAATTTACGTTAAGTGGCTGGAATTCGACAACTCTCACAACAGCTGGATAAACAAAGATAGTGTGTTGTAGTAATACTTACCCTGTTCTTATTTACTAGTAATATCACATTATTTTAGTACTGTACACATATTGCAAATATTACTTATTCTAGAAATAAAATTCATAATGCTTATAAGAACGTGTTTTATTCAATATAATATAGTTATAGCTTCTGCGTAGTTTAATTGAGTGCTAGTTTCCAGTGCGTATGGTTGTAGAAATATCCGAAGATCGATGATCAAATTGGTGCTGTCCATAGTTCTTCGTATTTTGACTCATCTCTTTCATTGCTGAGCGTTATTCGATGAAAATCTTTTGTGATGCAGTAACGATTCACTTGATATCGTAATCGTTTTAATCCATTTAGGTGCTGATCACAGTTCTTCTCGAGAGAACGCTTGGAGGCTGTAGTTGAAGTGCGCGCTTGGAACTTCAATTCAAAATCTAGGGTCAGCGGGGAAACCTCCCTGCACCCTCCTATCTCAGGGGAAAGGCTGCTGCAGTCTTGCAGCCTTGGGGATTGATGAAATAAAATTTAGCTTGCTGGGCAAGCTAAATTGGGGGTTTATCGCTGTGAAAATGAGAGAATTTGTTTTCGACTTACTTATAAGTTTGTCGTCTCTTGTGGAGGAATTTGATGGTCGTCGAGGGACCTAAGGACATTGCCTCAGCCGATAGTGAAGAAATCTGCTGGACGACGGATCTTTGCTCGGGGATCGACGACCAACTGAACTGTGGGATTATCGCCGGCGCGGGCTCTGCCCCACGCGGACTTCAGGAGCTGTTCTAAGAACTCGCGCAGAGTCGGAATGTTTATCTGTGTATTCCTTACCTAGTAGGGAGCGTCGACTAGGATTCGGAGAGTCCGATTATGAAGGACCTCCAGTTTTTTCACGTGCGTCTTCGCAGCTGGGGACCAGGCCATAGCGCCGTAGGTCAACAGCGGCCGGAGTGTCGTCTTGTACAGAAGAAACTTGCTACCTAGGTGAAGGGGACTCCTTCGCCCTAGGAGGGGAGTAGCATGTTGCTGGCAGTGATGAATCGGGAGCGGACCTCATCGACCTGCTTCTTCCAGGTGAGACTCTGGTCGAAGTGTACTCCTAGATACCTTACGTCAGGGCTCCAGGGAACCGCGACATTTCCAACGGGGATCTCTTCTGTGGGGGCCTACGTCTTCTGGTAACTAACTGCTACGCATTTAGACTCGTTTACCCTCAGTCTGCACCGAGTCGTCCACTCCAGGAAACCATCAGGCAACCCTCTGGAGGCGTCTACTGATCAGTTTCTCGGTTCTGCTGGCTGTGAAGATGACTGTGTCATCCGTATAGACAGCAATCTCTGTAGCGGGCTCTCGGGGAAGATCTGACATGAAAACAAGGAAAAGGCGAGATCTGAGGGATGATCCCTGCGGGACGCCAGACCGGATTCCACGGTTGCTCGACTTCATGGTTTGGTATTTGGTGCAGAAGGATCTGTCAGCCAAATACGACCTAACAAGCCTAATCATGGAGGGGTTTATGTTCGAAACGATCAATTTGTGGATCAGCCTGTCGTGCGAGACTGTGTCAAAAGCGCTCGCGAGGTCGAAGAAGATGGTTCCTACGGAGTCTCGCCTTTCGAGTCCGTTCTGATGTAATCCGAGAAGCGAAGCAGCTGGTATTGGGTGGACAGTCCGGCTCGGAAATCGTACTGTTCATCCTGGATGAGGCCTGAATCGTCGGTGAGTTTCGTTAGCCGGGTCAGGATGACAGCCTCAGCTATTTTCGACAAGTTGGAGAGAAGGCTGATCGGTCTGAAGTTTCGGGGAAAGTGGTGATCTTTCCCGGGCTTGGGGATGTTGACGACTTCAGCGTGCTTCCAATCAGCGGGAAAGTGCTGGTGTTGGAGTACCGCGTTGGTGACTACGCACAGGTACTTCGTCGCTTCGGAGGTAGTCTCTTCAGGGCCAGATTGGTGATGCAATCCGATCCGACCCTGGGGACTTCTTGCTTTTCCGGCTTCGGATGATAGCTCGGATTTCGTCGAACGTAGCTGGGTCGAGGGGCGTTCCGGGCCGGTTTGCCAGTCCGTTGACCACCTCTTCCACTTCGCTACGGAAGTCCTCCTCTTCGTCTTTGTCGTCTGCGAGGGGAATGCCTCTTCGAGGTGATCCGCGTGGATCTCTGCCTTCTCCTCGACGGAGAAGCCCAAACTGTGGGCGCCTTGAAGAGGCCGGTTTGGAGAGTTGTTACGGGGATTCCTCAGGGCCTTGCAGATCTTCCACAAAGACACCTTGTCGTGCCAGACCTCCTGTAGAACTCTCTCATACCTTTTCGGACTTGGCGAGCTAGACGATTTGCTCTGTGTTTGTCGTCTGGGTGGAGGCTGGTTTGTGCTACCTTTCTGGCGCGTCTGTGCGTCGCACGCAATGCCCTCGAACTGCTACGCAGTTCGTTGGCATAGCGGCGGGGAATATGCTGAATGAGTCGATCAAAGCCTTTGTGATAACCTCAGTGAGATGGCGCGCGGCTTCCTCGAGACTTGCCGCGTGTTCGATGTTTTCGGCGACTCTAAGATATTCAGTGACTTTGGAAGAGAAGAGTTCCCAGTTTGTACGCCGCCGAACTGTTTCTCCCAAATATAGTAGCTCACCTTCTATCGTAACCAGGATGGGGTTGTGATCCAACGAGAGGTCTGCGACGCTTTCGACCGTCACATTTGCGGGGACGTCTTTGGACAGAGCCAAATCGAGAGTGTCCGGCGATGGGCCGTCACAGAAGAACATGTGGCTGTCGGGGGATGATAAGTCGGCGTCCTAGCGATTATGGCAAGTAATCGATTACCGCGGGGGTTAGTCAGTCTACTTCCCCAGAGAATATGTTTCATGTTCAGATCTCCCGCGATCAACACCGGGTCGGACCCGGTGAAGATGCGGTCAAAATCCTCACGCCGGACTGGTTCATTAGGTCGTCTGTAGACTGAGTAGATCTTTAAAGGACCGAAATCGGTCCAGATCATGACGGCCGCCGCTTCAACGGAGTCGAGCGGCAGCACGGCGACCTCGAATTGGCGGATAGAGTTTTTGACGAGTAGGGCTGTCCCTCCGCCGCGCCCCGTCAAGCGATCTCGACGGTAGCAAGTGTAGTGTATGACCTTGAGATTGCCCCCAGGATGGAGCCAAGTCTCGCTTAGAAGTGCGACGTCGATTTGGTTGTAGGAAAGAAAGTCTCTCAGCTCGGGCATCTTTTCTTTGATACCGTTCGCGTTCCAGGCGACCAATCTGGACCTACCCTGTTGATTTGTATTGAACAATGAATAGATTAATTGATTATTTAGCACAAGTTCCACGGAATAGTTCCCTGAAGCTGCTGCAAGGCAGTTGAGAACTGGCCGAACAGCCGCAACAGGGAGGACATGGCTCCGAAAAAGTCGGGGTTGTTGGGGGAGAGAGGGACTGACTGAGCTGGTCGGTGCGTTTTCGGAAGCGGAGCAGCCTTCCGACAACTTATCCTCCTCGTCGCTTTGTTTGTTTGTTTTCCACCCCTCCTCGTGAGGGAGGGGTGGAAAATCTTCTAGGAGTGGGGGGAGATGGTTGGATGCTATTTGAATGATCCTAAAGAGGACCGAGAGGAACTGGAATAAAATACACAATGGACGGTGAAAAATCGACTATGTCATTCTTTCACCGTCTGAAAAAAAAATAAAGGTCTAATAAATTGCTCTTATTGATCTCTGATTTAGTTCTCAATTTATTTCTATCGGTCTAGAGTGTATTAGGATGTTTGATCTGAAGGATCTGACTGTTTCGGCCCCTTTCGCACGGAGAGGCCGGTTTCCCTCGATTCGGGCGGTGACAATTTGAAAGAAATCAACTTTTCACCGTCACCAAATCTTTGTCCGTTACAAAAGTTAACCGCGAATGCAGAAAATTATTAAAATTGACACCTTTGAACTCGCGGGGGCCCTGCACATGGCAGCTCCTTATCTAATTCCGAATTGGTTCAAATTTGCAACGGTTCGAACAGAATTACAGAATAGATGGAGAAAAGAAAACATGCAGACAGCCAACATAATTTACAGAGTTGGTAATATCCGGTAAGACGTTTTTTACTACAAAAGGAAACATTTTCACTACTAATATACTCTTTTACATTACTTACATTTACTTACTTAAGAATAAATATACCTACCAATTACATGTTAAGTTAATAAGAAGCGGAAAATTAAAATGTTTCCGAATAGAAATATTACAGAAGGTATTACGTGGTATTACCAAAGATGTTACATGATTAAATTAGATTAGTATTGAAATTGTTAAGAGTTTCAGCTCTCTACAATAATCAAATATCTATTAGGTCGATAATGTAGTATTTAGGATTATAGGATAGTTGCTTTTCACAAACTTTCTTGATAGTAAGTCCGCAACATACAATTTCGACCCAGGTAAGTATTCTAGTTCAAAGTTATACAATAATAATTTCATTCTGAGTTTCCTTAACCTATTATTCTTTATCTTATCCAAATCTTTTTTAACTATTGATATAAGAGGTTGGTGATCATTATAATTTTTTACTTTATACCCATAAATATAATTATGCAATTTATTACATGCAAACACTAATGATAACATTTCCTTCTCTATTTGAGCATAATTAGATTCAGTTAGAGTTAAAGATCTGGAAACATAAAGAACTGGATTTTTATCTTGAAACAAACAACAGCCCAAGTCATCCTTAGATGCATCACACTGTATTTCTATTTTCTTGTTAGGATTAAATGGTACTAATGTGGCCGCATCACTTAACATTAATTTTATTTTCTCTAATATTTCTTGATGCTTCTTAGTCCATAACCATTCGATATTATTTTTGAGTAATTCTCTAAATGGAGATATTACTTCTGCTAAATTTGGTATAAAACTTCTTAAATAATTAATAACACCTAAAATTTTTTGTAGGTCACTTTTGTTTGATGGAGGTCCTAGATCTTGTATTCCTTTTATTCTTTCATCATCAGGTTTCATTCCTGTTTGACTAAATACAAACCCGAAGTATTTTACTTCTGTCTTAAAGTATTGTAATTTTTCTGGATTGAATTTAATATTATACAGTCGAGCTGTATTTATCACTTGACTAATAGTTTGTTGTAGTTCCATTTCGTTATGACCTGAACACAAAATATCAAAGTACAGTGTGACACCTTCAATATCACCAAAATATTTCTGTGTGAGCTTTTGAAAAATGTCTGGTATGGATAAGAGACCAAATGGTGCACGTTTAAATCTAAAATACCCGAGAGATGTACTGAATGTGCACAATTTACTTGATTCATCATCAAGTTTAATTTGATGAAATCCATCCTTCAAGTCAAGTACACTAAAAATATTTTTATTCCTTAACTTTGGTACTATCTCTTTCATTGATGGAATCGAGTAGTATTCTCTGATTAAGATTAAGTTCTGAAGGGTCAATGCAAACATGTAGTGAGCCATCCGCTTTTTCCACGATTACTATATTACTTACCCATTCAGCAGGCTCACTTACTGGCGTTATTATTTCTTTATCACTTAACGCTTTCAGTGTTTCTTGTAATTTATCTTTAATTTTTAATGGAACTCTCCTCGCAGGAACTAATCTAGGAACTGCATCAGTTTTTAATTTTATTGTGCATGTGACAGGAAAACAACCTATACCTTCAAATATATCACTGTTTACCTTAATAAATTCGCTTTTGCTTAATTTTGACATATTCTCTACTTCACTTATTGTTTTGATACAATCTAAATCAATACTAGTTGCTAAGCCTAGTAGAGGAACTTCACTTTGACAATTTACAATGTAAAATGTGATTTTACTTGTTTTATTACCATTACTGATATCAGCTTCCAAACTGCCCACTGGTTCAACTGTATTACCCCCAAAAGCAGTTCAATTAATACTTGTTTCTTTAATTAAATGTGTCCACTTAAATTTCTGCACTAAACTGATTGGTAAAATGTTTACTTGTGCGCCAGTGTCAATTTTAAAATTAATGTTACAGCCATTTACCTTAAAGTTCCTGTACCATGTTTTGACAGTGTCCTTTTTAAAATCTAAACTATCTATGCTAAAATAATTTTCATCATTTCTCACTTCAACTGTCTTAAGCACTCTATCAGTTTTATTTTGAAATGGCTTTCTAACTATTTTTGTTTTACAAACATTAGCAGAATGGTTCGGTTTCTTACATTTGATACACGTTTTCTCATTTGCCGGACAATCTAGAGCCATCTTGTGATTATTACCGTACCTCCTACACTTGAATTTAGGTAAATATTTCTTACCACTATTATCCACTTTACTCAGTGTGTGCAGATCCTGGCTCCGTGCTCCATCAGCTATGACTTGCATATTTCTTTCCGCTACCTCCACCGCCATGCAGTAGTTCACCATTGTAACTAGTGTTCTTCCTTCTCTCAGCAAGTTTTCTTGAATTTCCTTACTATTTACACCCATTATGATTTGCATCTTCATCAGTTTATCTTGCTGATCATTAAATTTGCAACTCTTAATTAAGTTTTGCAGTTCTGCATAAAATTTTTCAAATTGTTCCCCCTTGTCTCTGTTTCCTTGTGAAGAATTTGTAAATTTCAATTGTTTGATTCTTTTTAGGAATGCAGTGTTCTTCTAATACTTTCAATATTTTTTCCACAGTTTCTTCTTCCGAATTTAACGGTGAGATTGATTGGTACAATCTTAATGCCTCAGTCCCGAGTAATTTTTTCAAACGGGCTACTTACACTTCGACTTTTTGTTTCCGTCTCGGTTGCAGTTAAATAAATAAATATTTGAGTATTGAAATATTTAAAATTACTAACTAAATTGCCAGTGAGGCTCAACTGTTTAGGTTTATTAAACTGCATTCTTGCTTGATTCTTCTGCGCGCCACGTGATAACTTAACCTCCAATACACGCTTACTGTACTGTATACTGTAATTATCTAATTACTTGACGACTAGTATAACTACTACTTTTACTATGACTGCGCCATGTTTTGTTGTTGGGTGTGTTTATTAAATAAACTACAAACGCATTAGTAAAAGTATAATCTATCATTCATAAGTACACTTACACATGTTCTTGCTTCTATCGCTACGACCGACTGGCGAGAACCGAGAACCGAGAACCCCGGCGGGTCCTACCTATTACATTAGGTACACATGCGCATATGGGTATATGCTACAGTGCTTATTCCCATTCTTCTTTCCCTCGTTTACCTTCTGCTTTGGTGTGTATGTTGGACACGCTCCTTCACTCTTGAGTACTGCTTGTATTCTTGTCCCATTCATAGAATTATTCACTGCACTCTCCTTTGATATTGCTATTTTTACCAAATCTTTCAGTTGCTTATCAGTTTTACCACTCTATCTAATACAGGTCCATGTTTCATACCAGTTATAAATTTATCTTTCAATACCTTGTTGAGATTTTTAAATTCGCAGTTATGAGAATATTTTTCAATTCTTCATAATAAAATATAATACAATACAATATAATATAATATAATACATTAAATGTAGAAGACTCTCTATAAACGACCTAATAATAAAAAATTAGGTTCGTTAATGGGCAGTTAACAAGTAACCGTGCAAAAGCCTACCAAGTACGCACAATTTGCATATGCCAATAATCCTGTAGGAAATGTTGACTATGTCAATCGCAAAACGCAACTGCAGACTAATTAGTTTCGTCCTCATTAGGACTCGTCAGTACAGTATATCGTTCTGCGATTGATACAGTGAACATTTCCAGGTGATACGTCGAAATCTCGGCGAGATGGATACGGTCAAAATAATGACCCCATCTTCCGAGCAGGAGATGTACTGGCATACCCGGTAACATCGCGTTCAGCGACGAATAAAAATAGCGATCGTGTTTTCGAGAGCCAAAATTTAATAAAATATAATACAATACAATATAATATAATATAATACATTAAATGTAGAAGACTCTCTATAAACGACCTAATAATAAAAAATTAGGTTCGTTAATGGGTAGTTAACAAGTAACCGTGCAAAAGCCTACCAAGTAAGCACAATTTGCATATTTTGGCTCTCGAAAACACGATCGCTATTTTTAATTCTTCATAAGTTTTGTTTTTAGGGATATTCGGGAAACGTCAATCGCGTAGCGTTTTATATACATAGACATTAAACTGATTAGCATTGCAACTTGAATTTTTTCCTCCGTAATTCTGTTTGCCGTGCAATATTGTTCAAATCTCTCTATGTATACGCAGAAATCATCATTTTCGTTAAATTCGGCTATGACGCCTATTATCCCGCTCATTTTTCTTCCGTTTTTGTTTTTGTTTCTTTTTCTTTCTATATTGTTTTGTTTTCTGTTTTCCTCGTCGCCAATTTGTAGTGTCCTTTACTAACATTTCTGCATTTCTCACGAAATTAAATATACTAACTTTCCAATCGATAGTACGCGAAAACAGTATAATTTCCGTAAGACCGATTTTCCCAGTCTTTATGGTGCTCTTACATCTATAGATTGGTCAATTTTAAGTAGTTACAGCGACGTTAATGATGCATGTAATTGTTTTTATGATATACTTTATCATATGTTTGATCGATTTGTGCCGGTTTATAGTGGTCATAGAGGGTACAAACATAGTTATCCTGACTGGTTTGATAATGAAATTATACAAAATATTAAGCTAAAATCCAAGTGTTATGAGAGGTACAAGAAACATAATTTTCCTAACGATATAAGGAATTTTAAATATTTGCGTGGACTTATCAAGTATCAAGTGAAGAGAGCGTATCGCCGGCATATTGACAGTGTTGAGCGCTCTATTAATTCTAACTCTAAGAAATTTTGGTCTTTTGTACATTCACGCCAAAGAAAGTCTAAAATACCAGGTGTAATGCATAGCGGTGACTCCTCCTTTGATGATCCTGAGTCAACAGTGAATGCGTTTTCGCAACATTTTCTTAGTGTGTATCGTCCTTCAACTGCTTTCTCCATTTGTGACACCCTGAATGGCTGTTTGTCTGCCATACGCGTTGGACCATTTTCCGAATCTGATATTTTTTGTGGTATGAAGACACTTAAAAACAATTTGTGTTCAGGTGTCCAGCTTTTTAGTCAAGGATTGTGCTGTAATATTTGCTGAACCTTTGCAAACGACTTTCAATTTGATGCTAAAAACATCTACTTTCCCTCCAGTATGGAAGCTGGCTAGAATTTGTCCCGTGTTTAGGAGTGGGGATGTGTCTGATATAGCTAATTACCGACCCATTTCAATACTGTCTAATATCGCAAAAGTATTTGAATCTGTTCTTTACAGGATCATCTACCGTCAAGTTAGCCACCTTATAGCCCCTGAGCAACATGGAGTCGTTAATAAACGGTCTACGGTCACCAATTTGTGTGTTTTTCTTCAATACGCTACTGAGGTCGTTGATAGGCAGGGTCAGGTCGACGTCATTTATACTGACCTATCCAAGGCGTTTGATCGCATTGATTATGGTATCTTGTTGCGTAGGCTGGAGGGGTTGCGTTTTAGTACATCACTTATTAATTTCTTCGTGTCTTATTTACTGGATCGGCAATTTTTTGTGTCTTATAATGGATTTGTTTCAAACATTCGTAGTATTACCTCTGGTGTTCCCCAAGGTTCCAAGATACTTTTTGATTATTCTGCCGATTCTGTTGTTCTCTCCCGTTGTGAGGGTATCCGGACTTCGATTCTCGTTTAACTTTCAATTGTCATGTTCAGGATGTGGTAGCATCAGCTGGTAGAATGTTAGGTTTCGTATTTCGTAATGTTAAATCTTTTACCAACCTGTCCACGCTCAAGTGTTTATTTTCAACTTTAGTTCATTCCAAGATGGAATATGCTGCACTTGTGTGGAACCCATATTACCAGACTCACAAACTTTCACTGGAAAATGTTCAAAGGCGATTTTTGAAGTACCTATGGTTTAAGAAGTATCATATTTATCCACATAGAGGATTTCCTTACGACACGTTGCTGAATGAATTTTCTTTTATTTCTCTCGAAGTTCGGCGTAATAATATAGGGCTGGCCTTTCTATTTAAATTAATACACAATCAAATTGATTCTAGCGAACTTATTTCAAAGTTAAATTTCTGTATACCCCGTCAATCATCTCGGCACTCTGACACTTTTTATATTGACCAGGCTCGATCCATAAAATTGGATAATAGGAAATCAATGTATGCGTTCACAATGGCCGTAACAAATCTTATGTCTTATGCGCATGTTATGTGTCAACATAAGAAATACGTAAAGTTGAGATTAGTAGTAGAAACTTTATGTACTTCTTATGCATGCGCAATGTAAAAACCTAGTGAAATTTACGTTTTTAATATTACTGGTACTGCTGCGTTGGTAGAAGTAGATAGAAACGAGGCAAACTAACCTCATAAATTCATTACAACATAAATAACTGTGTTGTAGTAAGGTTATCCATGATATAATACACTTATATATTTGTTTACTATTTTTTTAGGCACGAGTTAACCTCAATCAAACATTAATGTACATTTATATCAAATGTTTTTAAGCCTTACGCGCATGCGTAAGGCTTAAAGTTACGTTTTATGTTACCGCTATTGTGAACATAGTTCCATTCTAACGGCTTATGTAAATCGTACGGTTACGTATATCTTATGCCTTACGCCCATTGTGAACAAGCACTAAGTTCTACTGCTCAATGCGCACGCCCCCGTTCAATAGAGTTGCGCGGTTTATTTAAACTTACACTAAACACTCCATTTCTGAAGGAGTTGAGATTTTATTTTATGCTTTTTTTCTTATTGAAGGGCGTTGCGTCAAGCTATTTTCGAGTAGTCCCGTAAGAGCCCATGTAAGAATGCAACTTTTTAAATAAAAAATATATAAATAGTATATTTCAATAAATATGTAGTGAATCGTCCTCATACTTCACAGGCCCGTTTATTATTGCTAATATTTTGTGTTTCCGAAAAATATTGAGGTAGTTAGATTACCGTGTTCACACATCAACATCCTTAATAAAACTTCCATTTGTTATCAGTTTTTTCTATAAAACTGAAGAAAAAACTTTAACGGGTTATGAACCCAGAGTGTGATCGGACTGGCACGTAGTGAAAAGGTAATTCTTTTTATACAACCCCTTGTTTGATTTGTGAATCAAAATGAACACAAATACGACTGTAATGCCGGGTGGCTATCAATCAATCGAGAAATTGGACGGTGTAAAAAATTATAATACATGGAAATTTCAAATGAAATTACTCCTTATTGAACATGGATTATGGAACCGGGTTGAAGATGGTTTAACGGATATGTCAACCCAAGATGATAAACCACGAGATCAAAGAGTTTGCGCTAAAATTTGTCTTAATGTGAATTCAGTATGTTATCCTCATGTAAAGAATGCGAAAACTGCTGAAGAAGCATGGAATAACCTAAAAGTAGCCTACAATTTTATCGATTATAGAAGATTTAGCACAACTTGGTTGTACTGTCGATGATAATGAAATTGCTTTAATAATGTTGTGTGGTTTACCGGATGAATATAATCCTCTTGTTATGACAATTGAATCATCACAAACAAAACTTACAAGTGAGTTCGTTAAAACAAGATTGCTACAAGAAGATTATATTATATTATAGAAGTAAACTGAGTGAACAAAGTAATACTGCAGCCATAGAAAATAGTGAAACATTAGTAACTCTAGATGATGCTTGTATAAATGTTGTTAACTCAATATATAAGGTAGATTTAAGCTTATATATATAAGATAATCTCAATGCCTGTCCTATTTTAGTAAAAATCAAAGTTAATAATGTAAATTTAAGTATGGAATTAGATACTGGTTCTGTGATATCGGCTGTTAACAGAAATTTTTGTAACAAATATTTAACAAATTATAAACTTAAGAAAACAAAAATATTTTCAAAGGATATACAGGCGAACAAATATTACCATTGGGGTATATAGATATTCCAATAGAATATAATAATATACAAGATACACTCACATTTTATGTTAGAGATTTTATACAGAAATTTAATCTATCTTTTTCCATATCTGTAAATTTCGTAAACCCAGCAGAATTTAAAAGATGTTAGAAACCGAGTTTCCAGAAGTATGTACCACAAATTAGGAACATATAAATATGGCAAAATATCATTGGCCTTAAAAGAAAACGCGGTTCCTATACATCAGCGATCCAGAACGGTACCATTAGCGCTCAAAGAAAAAATAGAAAAGGAATTACAACGAATGGAGGTAGAAAACATAATAGCACCTGTTATTTCAAGTGAATGGTCATCATGCATAGTTCCAGTGCTGAAATCGAATAATTCGGTAAGAATATGTGGTAATTATATAGCAGTAAATAAGAATCTTAGAGACATATTTTATCCTTTACCACGTATTGAACAAATATTTGCAACTTTAAGTGGAAGTATCAAATTCTCAAAGATAGATTTAAAAGACGCATACAGACAATTCGAATTAGATGAAGAATCAAGTAAGATCATCACAATTTCGACACACAAAGGCTTATTTAATATGAAAAGATTGCCTTTTGGCATAAAAAGTGGAAGTTTTTATTGTCAAAAACTCATTGAGCAATTATTTCAACTAATAGAGCACGTGACAGTTTTTCAAGACGATATTTTAATTGGACATAAAGAAGGAGAAGATCATGTTGATAGATGTAGAAAAGTTTTGGTAGTATTAGGAGATGCAGGCTTGGCGTTGAATTTAGATAAGTCTGAATTTTTTAAAGACAAGGTAACTTATTTAGGATTTGATTTAACGAAACAGAGTATATCAAGGAGTAAAGAAAAAGTGGAGGCAATAGTGGCAGCTCCACAACAACTGATATCACGCAATTAAAAGCAATTATAGGTATGACTAATTACTACTCAAAATTTGTAAAAGAACATGACCGATCTGTTGTCACCACTGTACACATTACTTCAAAAGAATGTCATATTTAAATGGAACGAGCAGTGTGAAAATGCGTTTATAGAAACTAAAAAAGCAATAGCTTCTGACGATGTTTTAATTTTTTTGATCCGAATTTACCGATCACTGACTGTAGTCCTACCGTAAAGATGAGCGCTTTACGACTGCACAGTATGAATACAAGACGCAAGCTGAGTAACTAATGAACTAAACAAAGAATACAATACTGTAAACAAGTTGAGACTTGCTGCCTGTTCGCGTCTGGCTGGCACTCGCCAAGTGTGTGACTAATGCTCAGAGAGCCGGCCGGACTAAGCGGAGACCGAACTAACCGAGGCCGAACTTACGGGAGTCTACTGTATAGCAAATATTCTAATATAACAAGTATTTGTATTATTATGCATGCAATTATGAAGTAAAATATATTTCAATAACAATAACCATAAACACACACCGACTTATATTTTTTAAACAAAAAAAACACTAAGTTATGAGGTAATGTTTACTATATCAATTCCATTCGATTGAATATGCAGTTAAACATAAAAATTAAGTATGGTATTATTTTGCACTTTGTAATGAGCAAATACTATATAATGATTATAAATGTACAGTGATAAAATTTTATTACTTCATCAAGTAAATGGTATTTTATAAGGATATAGAAACAAGTGAAATGTAATTTCTGAAATATTAATTTATTTATTTGGTCTACTGACAAAATAATCACTACACCTTTTTGTAATAAGTTTAAACGAATATTCAAATAATGCAGTTAACACTCTTCATCACCTTCAGAATCATTATCCGAATCTTTATTTAAATTTATTAAAGTTGTCGCAATAATTATCCATTATGAACTCTTTCTATATATTTGTTTCCATTTCTGCAAACTTTTAACCATTCAGTTACGGTAAGAGAAGTAACTTTTTCACACGTCAGCCGTTGCACTTCTAATTTGAAGCTAACATTTCTTGATGCAACCCAATTCTTTACAATTCCCCAAGCTTTCTGTAGGAGGTTTAGCTCTGGAGGATATGGTTGCAAACGAAGGAGAGTGTACCCACATGGAGCATCAACATTATAGTATACATATGTTAATTTATGTATGTTAATTAAACAATATAATTCTGGTTTTGTTATGTTGCTTTCATATATGAAGCTTCGCTCAATTAACCACGCCATCATTTCGTCTTTTTACTATTACTAGTAGGATGATATACAGCTAAAACATTATTGTTAATGCAGATTAGGCTAATGAAATTGTCGATAGAAAATCCTATACAGGATATGTTATCAAATATGGAAATTGTGCTGTGTTCTGGGAAGCTATCCCAGTAAGCAAAAAGACATGTATGAAACATTTCATACATATTGCAAATCACCATGTAATGTTGATAAATATGTTTCTTGAAAGTAGTGTGTTATATTTTATCAACATTGTTGTCCTACTTAGCAATATTATATTGTAATCTTGTGCGATAACATTGCATAAATGTCATAAGAAAATGTTGTAACAATTAGTATAGGAGCCTGCGTATAAATGTTGCTCCTTAATATTATTTAAATGGTCATAAAAAATATTAAATAAAAAAGAACTCAGATGTTAAAATTTATTATAATGCTCCCAAAATAATAATAATAATAGACACATATATATATATATATTTACACTTGGGAGCAAAAAATCGACTCAGACAGCACATTTGCAGTAAAATGTCAAATATCAATAACATTTTTAATTAAATTAAAAAAACATTATCAACATTTACTATTACCCCCTTTTGCTCTAATTACCGCTTGTAAACGGTTTCTCATGGACCGAATAAGTTTCCTCACGCTGTCTTGCGGTATGGCGCCCCATTCCTCGGTAAGTGCTGCTTGAGGTTCATATCTCGTAACTGGTGCAGGATTTCTAGCCCTAACTTTCCTTTTGTGTTCATCCTACAGGTGTTCAATAGGATTCAAGTCTAGGCTACACGCCGGCCAGTCCATAACTCTTATTTCAACTTCTTGCAAGTACTGCCGCATGGAAGCTGCACTGTGTGGACGGGCATAACCTTGCATCAGGATGAAGGTTTCCCCAATAATTTCGACGTACGGAACGACATGGTTCTCTAGAATTTCTTCGATGTATCGGTTCGCACTCAAATCCCCTGCTTGATCGCCAGTTACAATAGAAACCAGCTCGGTTTTTGTGTCCGTAGATATACCAGCTCACACCATACAGGAACCTCCTCCAAACGCCACTTTTTCTGCAATGAAACATTGTGTAAATCTTTCTCCCGGCCTTCTGTACACTCGTCCTCTTCTGTCGCTGCCGTGCAGACACGCGCTGCTCGATGCAATGGGGTCAATTTTAGGCCCCTAGCTGGCCTTTTGGAGTAAGGTTAGCTGCTTTGAGTCGTCTTCTAACTGTACAGTTACTGACAGCCACTCCCCGCGCTTCTCTGAGCTCCCGTTGAATTTTAACGCTGGTGACAGCGATTTCTCAGAGAGGTGTGACAATGAATCGGTCATCTCTCTCTGATGTGCACCGCTTTCTACCGGAACCTCTTCTCCGACAAAAGTTACCAGTCTCCTAGTATCTTCGGTAAAGTCTTGACACGGCAGACTGACTCATGTACAAAGCACGATCGACTTCACGTTGGCTCTGGCCTTGTCGCAATAACACAACTGCTTGAGCCGCTTCTTCGATTGTTGTGTCCATTTCCAGGTAATATTATTGAATGTTGATGACCGAGATGTGCACATATTTTAAAGCTAAGATCTTGAACTGGAAGGTTTTAAAAGCAACAATGGAATTTAAGCTTTAGCTTTTGTGTCAAAGATATTTTACTGCCAGTGTGCGGTCCGAATCGATTTTTGCTCCTAAGTGCATACAGGATGGCCCACCATCAGCGCCTCGGACTGTAGCTCCCAAACTAATAAATTTTTTTAAAATCTTTTTGATAAGATGGTGTACGTTTATAATGGCCATAATTAGAAAGCATTGTCGTTTATACAGGGTGCCCCAACAAAGCGCTAAGTATCAAAGTTATGTTTTTTAAATGGAACAATATACATTTTTTACTTTCTTCGAATTGTATAGGAAAAATAAAGGTAAGTTCGATGTTCCATATACCTATCGTTAGCCGTTTTCGAAGTATTTGAGGTTTTTCGAAAAAGTAAGATGTTTTGAAAATGGACATAACAGACAAACTGATTGAAATTTTCAAATCATGTTTTTAGCCTTGATTTGGTATATCTTGGGCTACTTATTTTCAGGTATGTAATTTTACAATAATGTACAGGGTGATTCCATAGACCGGCTTTATTTGTCTCAACTTTAATAGTGTATAACTATGTTATTTCAAATGGAACACCCTGTATATTTTCAGACTCGGAGAAAGGTTTCTCAATTGCTACCCAAACTGTATTAGGTTTCCCTATACCTATCTCTTGTGATTTCGGAGATATTTGAAGATATTTTAAATTTTACCTAGATTGAAATTAATCGAAGCTGCTGAATTTGGAAATGCAATTGTTTTTTATTTCAACGATCTGAAAAAATTGCTAATGAAACACATATGCCTTTAAATGATAAGTATTATAAAAATTGTTCTACATGATCGCCATTTTCGTTTATGCATATTCTAATTCTCCCTTCAAACGATCTTCTAACCCTTCTTAACATTTTCGGGGTAATGGTAGCAAATGCATTTGTTATTCTGATTTTCATATCATCCGGCGTAGTTGGTGTCGAATTGAACACAATACTTTTTACATATCCCCATAAGAAAAAATCTATGCAAGTTAAATCGGGTGACCTGGGTGGCCATTTACAGGGTCCTTGTCTTCCAATCCACTTATTTGGGAACATTAAATTTAAATAGTTTCTAACATCTACGTGGAAATGTGCAGGAGCCCCGTCTAACTGCAGCCACATTTTGCCTCTTGTAAATAAGGGAACATCTTCTAAAAGAGTCCAGAAATCTCCTTGTGAAAATTGTAAAAAACGGTGCCCGTTCAATCGTTCTTCAAAAAAGTAAGGTCCAATAACATAGTCACCAATAATTCCCGCATAGACGTTTAAACTCCAGCGATTTTGGTGATCAACAGTCTTAAATATGTGTGGATTTTCTGTATCATAATAATGAAAATTATGTCTACATACTAATCCATTATTATGGAAGGTAGATTCATCAGTGAATAAAATATATTCAGAAAAATCCTCCTCTTCTCCAACACGATCCAGAGCCCACAAGCAAAATTCCAATCGATGGTCAAAGTCCATCCCATATAAATGTTGATGTATTTGGATATGATATAGGTGATACTTGTGTTTTTTATGATCCTCTGTACACTAGATCTACGTATATCGGTTTCTTGGGTAATCTTCCGTGAACTGGTACTAGGATTTTCAGCAATTGAACCTAACACTAGAAATTCATTTTCCTCGTTGTCGACGACTGGTTTCCTTCTTTTTCGTTTAGAGTAGGAAGTATTACCTGTCTCTCGAAACCTTGCGAAAAGTCTTTCAAAAGCCCGCTTTTCAGGATGTCTTCGTTCAGGATACTTTTGCGCATAAACTCTGCCAGCCAAAAAACAGTTTTCATGACATTCACCTATGGTCAAAATCATATCCACTCGTTCTAGGATAGACAAATCCATCATTGTAAAAACATCTCAACTAAAAGAAAATAACAATTCAATTATTTCGCAAGTTCTTTTAAATTTCTCTAATAGTAGTTATGTACCATTATCAAAGAATAAAGTATACTAAACTAAAGTAAAATTGTGCTGACATTTAAAAGGTATGTCATTATGACAATTTAATTGCTGTATCTAGTAGTAGGCTGTTTTTTAACTATGAGGAACGCAAAAATTATTGAAATATGTACGAAGGGGTTACAATTAATGAAAGAATACAATACATAGCGTTAAATGGCGATCATGTAGAACATTTATTATAATACTTATCATTTAAAGGCATATGTGTTTCATTAGCAACTTTTTCAGGTCGTTGAAATAAAAAACAATTGCATTTCCATATTCAGCAGCTTCGATTTAATTTCAATCTAGGTAAAATTTAAAATATCTCAAATATCTCCGAAATCACAAGAGATATGTATAGGGAAACCTAATACAGTTTGGGTAGGAACTGAAAAACCTTTCTCCGAGTCTGAAAATATACAGGGTGTTCCATTTGAAATAACAAAGTTATACACTATTAAAGTTGAGACAAATAAAGCCGGTCTATGGAATCACTCTGTACATTATTGCAAAATTACATACCTGAAAATAAGTAGCCCAAGATATACCAGATAAATAGATACCAAATCAAGACTAAAAACATGATTTGAAGATTTCAATTAGTTTGTCTGTTATGTCCATTTTCAAAACATCTTACTTTTTCGAAAATCCTCAAATACTTCGAAAACGGCTAACGATAGGTATATGGAACATTGAAGTAACTCACCTTCATTTTTTCTATACAATTCGAAAAAAGCAAAAATATATACTGCTCCATTTAAAAAAACATAACTTTAATACTTAGCGCTTTGTTGGGGCACCCTATATCAATGAAAATATTTTCTAATTATGCAACAACACCTATAATAGCTGCCATGAGGTCTAAATCTTTGAGTCTTTTATTAATATTATTAATATAACTTCCAAGGCTTTTCTAACACAATACTTAGTATCATAGCCGCCTATTTTTGCCACATACTGTACCTATAACGACATATACCTTTGTTATATCGTTCTTAAAACAGTACGCGACAACTCGGCGATGTAAAGGCGGCGACGGTCAACTCGGCGATGGTCAACTCGACGATGGTAAACTCGACGATGGTAAACTCGGCGAAAAGGAATACAATAATACATTATGTAATTATTTATTACAATACAATTATTTATTATAATAAAATATAATATACGATCTATTAAAAAAACTAGTTCATATTGTAATTGTGTGAAATCCCTCTGAGATATTCGATCAAATTTTGCCTGTTATTATTGGCAACTTTATTAAAAATCCTCTCGTCGGCTTCCTCATAACGTCTCCTTTTTGATGCACCATTGCGCCCGGCAATTGCTCGTTCATAGTCCGCATCGTACGAAGACTGAACCTTTTTAAATTTTCTAGGAACGTCCATAACGAGGGATGAGCAATGCCAGAACCAAAAGCCAGTTGCAACTTGCGATGACATGCTTCTGCAAAATTATTTGTCCTATCTCGTCCATTCAATGTCCGAAAATAAACGGACCAAACTGCAATTGGAAACGTTGCTGGCGCTCTAGTTCCATTATTCCTAAGTCGACCGATATAATTTCTGTTAAACCATTCTAAAATTGGTTCTAATATTTCTGGCAACTCATTTTCCAATTCGGCAATGGCATCAATCACATCCTCTTCTGGGACAAATGCCAATGATGTTACCATTTTTGCTTATAGTGCAAATTCGGGATCAGTATTGTACATTCCTAGGAGATTGGAAGAAGATAAATGCTTTCGAAGATTTTTTACCAAGTGGAATAAGCATCCTCTAATTTCGGCTTCTGGGAAAACTTGTCTTACGGCCTGGTGAATTGCCAATTCAAAGTCTACACTGATGCTTTCCGGATTTAATTGCGGCCAAAGAACTTTTATCATGTTAAACAATTTGAGATGTGTTTCTGCACTTTTATTGGGCAGCAAGCAATATAGTACAGGAAAAACTGGACCCTTCTCTTCATGCGTATCTTTTCTTGCCAGAACAACAAATATTTGAGCAAAAAGTGGAGGACACAATAAGAATGTGCCGTCAACAAATAATTCTTTCATGCTTGCACTCCATGTTGCATGGTATTCTCTACCAAATATCAGAATTCGATGTGGATCCACCTGATCTCTTCCGGAATCTGCCAGCAAAAAATTCTCAAATTGAGTAGGAGTATAGTAATATTGCGAGTACACTTCTGGGATGATAATTTCACTAAGAGTTTCTGGATTGGCGGGTGCTTTGGACATGGTTACTCTTACTCTTTGAATGTTTCTCCGCATAACACTGGAACTTGGAAGCATTCCTTTAACCGCAGCTGGGACATTCTCCAAAACTCGTCCTCTGATTTGGGCTGGATTCTCCATCGTTGTCGCGGCCAGGTACTTCACAGTGGTATTCATTTTTTGCAGAACAACATTTGCTGCATTTCCTACCGTACTACATGTGTGTTCATTGCGGATGCATTTGAAAGAACCATCCATAATATTGGTCCATATTCTTCCTTTGCATCCTTCGTGCTTGTTTTCGCAGCGCCAGAATTGAATGGCGTTGTCCTTGTTCGTTTTATCCTTCGTGTACAGGTAGCCATCCCAGTAGTACTTTTCGTGACCCCTTTGGCTAAGAACTTTATTTTCCATCTTGAGTCTCAGTAAATAAAAACTCAGGCAGACAAACAAAATTACACACAATGTCTTTACTTCTGAGATGAATTCGGAATAGTAAAGAAAGTGAATATTACCAGGCTTTTATAGGATGTAGGTACGAGTAAGCAGGTAATTATAAGGTCATTATGAGTAATGCTAAGCTCTAAATTTTCCCTTAATATTTTAATTTGCTTTCTAATACTAGGTATTAGTTTAATTTTGTAATTCCAAATATCTCTTGCCATTACATTTTAATTAGTAATCATTTAAAATCTCTTTTATTATTATTGTTTATATATTATTGTATTCCTTTTCGCCGAGTTGGCCGTCGCCGAGTTTACCATCGCCGAGATGCCCATCGCCGACTCAGCATCGCCGAGTTGACCGTCGCCGACTTTACATCGCCGAGTTGACCTGTTACATCTGAAAACGTAAAACAATCTTTTATCAGTTGCTGTCTGCACAAATCATTGCTCCATTTATTTTCAAGGTTAGTCAAATCTTCTATTAAGGGGGAATATAATAATAAAGTAAGGGGAAATTTGGTAGCTTATTTTGTCCCAATGGTATTCAAGATATCCCAAAATGTCTGTTAAAAATCCTTTCAACAGCTGAAAATCTTTCATTTAATAACTTTTGGTTTGCCAAAATTTTTATCATATATGATAGTAATACTTCATTATTGATAAAAGTGATAGTCGGTACTGATTCTGAAACATAAAATATAAGATCAACTCCTATACGTAGAATTATTTCAGTTACGTGGGGTAGTGCGCCCGACTTTAAATATGAACACGAATTGTATAATGTTTTTAGTTAAAATTTAAAAAAAATAGCACTGATTATACTAATATCCGTGAGTAGTTTTGCTTGCAAAGTCTCTGTGGAAGTTGCAATCAAAGGCTCTTCCGACAAAATATTTCTACAGATCTCATTATCGTGGACTCTGAAATTGTAGTATTCCTATACTCTGTAACAATTAAAACTCTACAAATGGCTCACAAAATATTTAAACAATATGTATAACTAACATAAAATTATGTAAAATTGAAATATATTATTCAGTCACATTTGACAGACAATTGCTTATGTAATTAAAATAACAAATTCATGACAAATGATTTCAAACATTTATTAAGTTATTAAGTTAAAATACATACTAGAAAATTATAAAAATAAAAAATTGGAATATGTACACTAGGAGCATTAAGTACCTTAGCAAGTAACAGCCAGTCATATACGAATAATAATAGTGTTCGTGTACTTTATTCTCCGTATAAATGCCAACATACACAGGTAAGACCACAGGACAACATTGGATATTCTCTAACTAAACCGAGAACAACATAACATCCATACGACTTACATGTAATTTCTTCACGCGTATTCTAGGGTTTGTTTCCTTAGAGAAGAGCACATTACGTCATGAATATATGCGCGAAATGTGACGTTCCATTGACTTTCGCTAGTCGGTTGCCATGGTAACGTATACAGAACACCAAATTTGGTTCATTGCGCCGCTGACGTAATGTGCTCTTCTCTAAACAAACGAACCCTACTAGAATACCAACATTTTGAATGTCTATTATCATTTGAAGGTTGGATATTTTCGAAATTCCTTGGACTCGAACACTTTCTTAATAAAATGTTTTCACATTCATCATTATTTTGCAAGATATCATTCTATCTATATCACTAACATCCATAAACTCTACAATAATCAAAATGAATGAAAACTATTATTATACCGAAAATTTATAAGTAAAATACTTAGCATTGATCTCTCTTTATTTTCAGTTGAAACACTTTCATCTATACGAAAACACTTTGATAGCAATTTTCTAAAAGAGGAGTTTTTGTTGTAAAAATATTAAAAATTCATTAACTTACGGTCGCACTTCCTAAATTTAGACTGCGGCTCTTCTTCTTCTGAACTGCCAACATTTGTTAGTAGTGGACGAATCTTGTAATTCGGGTGATGGAGTGAATTGGCGAAGTCTTTTTTCCTTTGTCCTTTTCCCAAGCTTTTAGCAGTATCCGAATCTGATGTTAAAGCATATCTTACTTCTTTACTTCTTGCTTCCTCATATTTTGCAAAAATATTGTCGATTTACCGGACAATGTTATATTTAGTTAAAAAATAGATCTCACCAAACCTATCTACGATATTAATTTTGTATAACATCCAATCTTCTTCTGGGGGTTTCATCGCCTTTATATATTGACGTTTAATTTTTTTGGCCATTTGCAGCACAAGTCACCAGGGATATTTACAATCCAGTTATTTGGAACAGTAGCGATATTAGTTGTGATATCATCGTCAATAAATTTTACCACCTAGTATATCTGTAATATCTATTTGCTGGTGCATCACATATAATTTTCGTAAGTTTTATATTATACGCTTTGCCATTTACATCTATACCTGTTGTTTCAATAGCTTTAAATTCATCCACAAATGGTCTTAATAATAATTCTGCATTATCTGGTTTTGTATTCCCATGATATATACCAATCATAAACGGGACGCATTCAAGTGCTTGTAAGCAACCTAAAATTGGCCAGAGCTGACTATTACAACTAGAAGTGGTAATTCGTCGACACATATTTCTAATTCTAAAGTATTATTTTGTATACATTTTACTTCTAAACAGCTTCTAATTCCATTTTCTACACCAAGTCCTTTGCTAAATTTAATTTATTTTCACGTTATAAAACTAAAAGATTATTTAGTGCAGCATGTGATATTTTATGTTTGCATGCCCAATTGGCTAGTAAATATTCTATTGTTTTAGTATTTTGCATCGGATAGAAATTATATGCTTGTATAATCTCATCGCTAAGCGATATGGTACCGATGCGTGGTTCAAATACATGTTTTTCTGCCTCTGGTAATTGTTCTGTTATCGTATTCATTAGAAAATTATAACCGAGTTTGTGATCCATTAATTGCGCTGTGCTGTTAATTTCATCGTTTCTATCTAATTTTAATCTTTTTCTTTCAGAATTTACCTCTGAAGAAATTATTCTTCGAATATGGCTGTTGCTGGTACTACACCACAACTTTCAAATTTTCTAAAGCTAAACAAAAAACAACTATCAATGGCAGTCACAGCTTTTAGCTTTTAATTACGGATATTCTGTTTCAACAATCTATTTGACTTACAATAAAATGCCAATTAAATTTTTGATCTTCACCTTATTACACTGAGTTCACTTTAAGAATGCAGTAGGTGGCGCTCTAAACCGAAGCATAATCAAAACAAGATAACTTCCTCGGATAAGTAGGGTTATGTTAGACAAAGTGACAATTAACCTTCCTATACTCACGCATACGGTCTGTGAGACCGATTTATATAGTATAGTATACGTCTTTCATTTTGACGTGAGTATAGGAAGGTTAACAAGTGTAATGTTATATACAGTCAGCTCTATCAACAGTGCCGCAAAAGTTTCAGCTTCCACCACTTTTCTCGGAAGAGTGTTGCCCCCACTCTTCTCCCTGTTCCGCCCTCCGGAACGGCACTATTGTGAGAGAGTGATGTGACAATTTCAACTAATGCTCTCTGCGGCTCTTTATCTCCGGTTTTGTGGATTTATTGAACTCCTTCATTGCCCATAATTATTAATTTATCATTAATCATGGATAGATTTTTCATTAATAATGCAGGAGTGGGGGCATCGCTCAAACAAAAATTAGAGGAAACGGCGCTATAGACAGTGGCACTATTGCCAGAGTTGACTGTATGCTAAATCTATGCCCCTATGTATCCCCACACTAGATTCTTAACGTAAACGAAGTATAATTTATTGTTATTAAAAAATTATATAGATCACTGAGTGAGAACATCGATGTATTTTATAAGAGCAATTGATTTCTGAAACCGTTGATTATAGCATCTGCATATACCATCGCAATTGCTTTTTTCCCACTCTAATCACGTAATTTTGTGGAATTTTTATTATATTATTTTCATCAGTTTTTCCAAAAAAAAATATAGATATTGTTAGTGTTTTCTTTTTTAAATTGAGATATTTTATAGCATGTTTAATATATATGGGTGAATTCTGCATAACTTTGTGTATTTTTCCAGTAAATAAAATTTTAAAAAAGATTGGAGGTGGGGTTGTGTCTAGAAAATAAGAACTATGATAGACAAACTATTGTCGCTATCCTTTAATACTCATAAAAGAGTTATATATTTGTCTTAACTTTTTTTTAATATGTTTTATAGTTTTAGAGATATTAAAGCAAGCGTTGGCTCTAGGCCGCCCCACCCCCGAAAACGGGCGATTTAGCCTCTATGAAAGTTACCGTTGTTCTTACACTGCATTGACTGCATATGTCTCCAAACCCACCAAGTTTCATTTAAATCGGTGAGGAACACTTTCCTGTGTTCCCTTGTTAGCAATACAATTAATATACACATAAATATATACAAGGAAGTAATTGTACATACAATATAGTAATGAATAATGATAATTACCTTTTCTCGTGGCAAACCCTCCATTTTTGCAGTAACGTGAAAACTTGCATCAACGCGTCGAACACTTGCTTCTAGACAAATGTGGACAAGTGTTGGTACATCCTGCTTGGTGCTAGGTTCACGCAAGCGCATATCATAGTTTTCTCTTAGTACCTAATATTACTATAATTGCATAAATGTTACAGTATAACATTGCCATTCTTACAAAATCTTTTATTTATGTTGCGTGATGTTGTGTGTTTCGTGGCTAGGAAACAAAAAACCGTTGCTCTTTCTAGCACTGAGACTGAATACTTAGCTCTAAGTTATGTATGGGCAACCTTCCGGCCCGCGGGCCACAAGCGGCCCTCGAGTAAGATTTGCCCGGCCGCTACTGAATTCTTTCGTTGCATATTAGCACGGCCCGTCTAAACTTACTTCATAATGAATCATAAGGATACTACAAAAATGTATATTTTTCAAGATTACTCGCAGCATAAAACTTCTACAAAAAAGGTTGCCCAAGTGATGCTGGAAAGGAAATCTATTTTATTAGAACAAATGAACTGGTTGGAAGAGAGCCAACAATAACAGTACATAATTTCAGAAAGATTTCAGAAATGATACCAAGGCTATAAAAGAGGCGGTGGGATTAAAATATTACTTAACCAACACAAAATTTTGTTTGAGACTTTTAAATTGATTTTTGAACAAACCGACGTTACATTTTCAATACTGCAGAATAAAGCAACTGACATCAATTTTGCCCGTAATCGTTTGTTGGCTTTTATTCAAACTTTACAACAATATAGAAATAATGATCCTTATTTTAATATATATATATATATATATATATATATACAGGAACCATACAATCTTGAGCCATGAATAGTAAAATGAATGTACAATCCTGTGCCAGCTTCGCAATCCTGGGCCATATATATGGCGCAGGATTGTTTAACGTGTTAGACAGTGAAAAAGAATCCACTCCTGGCAGTGGACACGAGCGGACGTGTCTTTCCGTATCTACAACGAGGCGATTCGTTAGAATCGACAAAGCGTTCCGAGAGCGGTCCGTGTACGGAACAGCTCAGCGATATCACGGCGGCATCAATCCGATGCGCCGAGGCATTCGACGTCGAGGTACTACCAGAAACGGACGAGTTTTTCCGAGTGTAGAAATATTATTTCTACAAACCACCACTGCCGGAGTTAATCTCCGGTAGGTTCACGAAAAAGAGTCATCAACTAAGTCGAAGTTGCTCATCGAGGAAGCTTCCGACGGGGAGGAACCGGCATAGCCGGCTTTTCGCCGTCCAAAGCGGCCAATTTTTCGATTTTCGAAGCTCCGGCTCCGGAAATCGAAAACATCTGCACATTTTAACTTGTCTTCGTCCATTTGGACAACTTTCAGATGGCTTCTAGCCAACAACGCCTCACCGCAGGGGATTTCCCTCCCCTACCCCGTTCCGCCGAGGAGTCCATGGACGAGGGCTCCTCATCGTCCTCCAGACCGGAATCTCCCTCCTCCGGCCCCCGCGGACCCCGGCCGTCTGCTGCAAAGCTCCTCGCGTCGCTCGATTACGACGACGAAACCCTCGTCCGGTTAATCGCCGAGCTAACCGAGGAGCTCCGAAGGCGACGCATTGCAGCTTCGACTGCAGCCCTTCCCGCCGCCCCCGTAGCGGCCTCCCCCGCCCCCTCTGCATCCGACGAGTCGGTCTCCGACTCCGGTTCAGAGCGCGACGATGCCGGCTGGACCAAAGCCGGCAGAAAGCGTAAGGCCGGTAAGAAGAGGCAACCTTCTGCCTCGAAGAAGATGGCGCAACCGGCCGCCACCCCTCCACCAGCGCCGAGAGCCAGCAAAGGCCACCGGCTGCCACGGTCACAAAGACCGCCACCACCGCTCCTCCACCGACTTCGGCTTCAACGAGCCAAAGGGCGCTGCTGCTTCGCAGGCCCCTCCGTCCGAATCTAACAAGATTCCCCCATCGTCCTCAGGGAAAAATCCGCCTGGGGACACGTTACGACGAAATTCTCTGAGCTTCGATTCAACTTCTCCAAGGCCCAAAATACGACTGACGGAATCCGCTTCTTCCCCACCACGGAGAAGGATTTCAGGGCTGCCGTAAGGATGCTCGACGGTCTGGTACTACCGTACCACACTTATCAGCTACCTTCGGAGAAGCTCCTGAACATCGTGATCCGTGGGGTCCCCGTCGAGACCCCCTCAAAGAAGTGGAAAAAGAACTCCTAGAGTTCGGATTCCACCCCGAAGGCATCCATCGCCTCCGCCACCCCCGGAGCAAGAAGGAAATGCCCCTCATTCTGATAAAGCTCCCGAGAAACGAGAAGGACATCTTCGCCCTGAAGGAGATCCGCAGACTAGTGGTCTCCGTCGAATCCCTCCGCTCAGCGGTTCGGCCACGCCCAATCCCGCTGTACGGCAGCGATCAAATGCGTCCGCTGCGGCGAAAACCATCGCGCCGCAGACTGCCCCCTATCTAAGGAGAAAGGCGACCCTGCCAAATGCGCCAACTGTGTTGGCTCACTCACGGCAAACTACAAGGGATGCCCTCACTACCCCAAACCCCGATTGCCAACCCGATCCCAAGCCGCCCCTTCGGCGAAAAAGACCCCGGCTCAAGCGCCCCCAGGCCGCCACCCAAGCCACCCAATCCTCCCAGGCGACTTCCTCTGGCAGGAAGTATTCCGACGCCACCAAAGGGAAATCTTCTTCTCTCCCCTAAGGTGCTGCGTACCGACGTGCCCAGCCAGTCCCTGCTAGGCCCAAGCCCCCCGCCACCAACAACACCGACTTCTTCGGCGCCGTGACCACCCTCTTACAGCTGGTCGGACAATTCTCGTCCGCACTACAGCAGGTTCAGGGCTCCATCCCCGTAACCTCTATTAATCTATCAACCCGTTTATGAATACATCGGTAAGCATAAACCAGCAAGGCATTTCCAGAATAGTCGCCTGGAACGCGAACGGCATCAGAACTCGTATGCCTGAGCTAAGAGACTTTCTTCAAGAGAACCAAATCGACGTTGCCCTTCTCAGCGAGACTGGCCTCCGCCCGAGGGACAGTCTCAAGGTCGTGAATTACAAAACATACCGTCGAGATCGCTTGACGGGCCGCGGCGGCGGGACAGCTGTACTCGTCAAAATTCAATCCGCCACTCCGAGGTCGTAGTGCCGCCGCTGAACTCTCTGGAGGCGGCGGCAGTCATCATCTGGACCGATTTCGGTCCGCTAAAACTCTACGCGATGTATAGGCCCCCCTTGGCGGGGTTTCGCGCCAGGATTTCGACCAAATCTTCACCGACCCCAACGCGGTGTTGATGGCGGGCGATCTGAACGCGAAGCACCACCTCTGGGGCAGCCAGATCATACGAGCTGAGGCCAGGCAGCTGCTTGACATCATCCAAGCCTTAGGGCTTTCGTACCACCCTCCCGACGGCCACACGTTCTTCCGTGCTGGCGCCCAATCCGATGTCCTCGACTTCGCCATATCCAAAGACATCCCGGCAAACGTGACCGTGGAAAGCATCGCTGACCTTTCATCAGATCACAACCCCATCCTAATCACCCTAGGTAGCGAACTACTTCATCTGGGGGAAAAAGTTCGGCGGCGTACGAACTGGAATCTTTTCTCCTCCAAAGTTCTCACCAACCTCAGTGTCAACGAAAATCTTCAGGAAGCGGCCCTCTTAGAGGAAGCCGCAAACAACTTCACCAAGGCGATCTCTCGGGCCCTCGATGAATCTTCTACCATCAGACCCCGCAGACACACTCGACAACTCCCACCCGACCTAAGGGAGCTAGTTAGGGAAAGACGACGAGCCAAGAAAAGGGCCCAAACCACCCTCAACCCCGCTGACAGCCTCCGAGCAAATCATCTTGCTCGACAGCTCCGAGAGGCTCTCAAAACCTTCGAGCAGGAGAACTGGGACGACAAGGTCAAGTCTCTCACGACGGAGGATGGCTCCCTATGGAAACTATCCAAAGCCTTGAGAAACCCCTCAAAAACCCCCAAACCGGCCTCTTCACGGCACCCACGATTTAGGTTTCTCCCCGAGGAGAAAATCGAAATCCACGCCGACCACCTAGAAGAAGTATTCCGCGGCATTTCGCCCCCAATCAGCGACGACGAAATAATCTTCCGAAGAGAAGTGGAAACGGTGGTGCACGGCATCCCCGAGCTCATCGGAACCCCACTCGATCCCGCCTCCCCCGACGAAGTCCGAGCCCTCATCAAAAGGCGCAACAACAAAAAGGCCCCAGGGGCGGATAGTATCACCAATCTGGCCCTAAAGTGGTTACCCCCGAAGCTACGGAGCATCTTTGCGAAATCATCAACGCAATGCTCCAAATCCAGTACTTTCCCTCCTGCTGGAAACACGCCGAAGTTTGCAACATCCCCAAGCCCGGGAAAGATCACAAATTCCCACAAAACTTCCGCCCGATCAGCCTTCTCTCCAACGTTTCGAAAATAGCTGAGGCAATCATCCTGTCTCGGTTGAAAGAACTCAGCGACGATGTCATCCAAGATGAACAGTTCGGCTTCCGAGCCGGACTGTCCACCGACCTACAACTATTCCGGTTCTCGGAATACATCCGAAACGGACTCGAAAGGCGAGTACCCGTAGGTGCAGTTTTCTTCGACTTAAAGAATGCCTTTGACACAGTCTGGCATAACGGGCTGATCTACAAGATGATCGTTTCAGGAATCAACCCCCCATGGTCAAACTCATCAGGTCCTATTTAGCCGGCAGATCTTTCTGCACCAAATCCCATTCCGTGAAGTCCAGCGTCAGACAAATCCACGCCGGCGTTCCCCAGGGATCACTTCTAGGCCCGCAACTGTTTTCCATTTACATGTCGGATCTCCCCGAGAGCCCAGAACCGAGATAGCAATCTATGCAGACGACACTGTCATCTACACAGGCTGCAGGAAGCAGGCGCTGTTCAGGAAACGCCTCCAAAGGGCTACTGACGGTTTTCTGAGTTGGACCTCTCGCTGGGGTCTGAAGGTAAATGAATCTAAGTGTGTGGCAGTTAGATTCTCGCACGATCGCGCAAACCCCGGTCAGCCGATTAAGGTAGGAAACTCCGAGCTCCCCTGGAGCTCCGAAGTGAAATACCTCGGTGTCATCTTCGGCAGAATGCTCACATTCCAAAAACAAACTGACGAAATCCGAAATCGCTTCATCAAGGCCCGCAACTTGCTTCTGCCCCTCATAGGGCGAAGGAGTCCCCTTCACCTAGGGAGCAAGTTGCTCTTATACAAGACGACGCTTCGACCGCTTTTAAACTACGGCGCTATGGCCTGGTTAACAGCGAGTGAGACTAACATCAAAGGTTTGGAAGCACTCCAAAACCGAACTCTCCGCCTCATCGTTGATGCCCCCTACTTCGTAAGGAACGTTCAGATTCATCGAGAACTGAACGTTCCGACTCTACGTGAATTTCTGACGAAACTCCTGAAGTCCGCGTGGGAAAGAGCCCGCGCCAGCCAAAATCTCTGCGTTCAGATGGTCGTCGATCCCCAAGATCGACCCCCTCCCAAAAGAAGGTCCGTCGCCTTGCAGATGTCATCGATCTGGACTAAGGCAATTCCCACAGGTCCCTCGACGACCATCATCGTCCTCTAAAAGACTGATAAACGGCTATTCCTCAGTCTGAAACCCTCGTATGTGTTACAGGTGAAAAGTCATCTTCCCCAGTTAGCTCTTCGCTAACCAACCTCATCTCTCCCCAGGCTGCGTGATCGAAGCAGCCTACACCTGAAGATAAAAGGGCGTAAGGAATCCCCCACCGGCCCTAGTATTGACATGAAGTTCCTAGCAACGTGTTAGAACGCCTCCAAGTGACGTCAATGTATGTCTGGTAAAGTATCGAAATGGTTCAGTTTTGATAGAAATATCAAAAAAGTAGTAGATCGCTTTTCTCGCTTGGCGGCGCTGGCCTCGGATATTTGTATATGTGTCGTATATCCTTCGGCAATATCCTACGCACAACCCTGAACCAGGCTATTTAGCAACACTGTATGCTAATAGATTTGTATTTACATTAGGTTGGTATTAGATTAGGGCTAGAGTTTTGTTTGTAACGGTGAAAAATATCTTGAAGAACAAAATATATTTTTAATTTAGGACTAAGAAACGAAGTAAAATGTTCTGATTACCTAAATACCTATCTACTTACAGTAATTGTATACAGATAGACAATAGAAAATATGTCATTACATTCGATAAGTAACGGCTTCCAAATCAAATACATACATATCTGAAGTTGAACTTGGCCGTTATAAAATATCAAAATTTTGTTAAAATTTAATTTTTGAAAGTAACTTCCACCATGTAATGTCAATTAAGAATGGAAGTTTAAGTCATAGTAATTCTCTATTGCTGCTTACTTACATTTGCATTTCAACCAGAAGTTACTGCATGATTTTAATATTGTACATAGCTAGTAAAAGAATACAATTGAGGTTGTGTTAACCTATATAAATACTTATTCTGGTTGATATAATAATAATATATAGCAAACAGTTTAAGCAAAACCGATTCATAAACTATCCTCTTACAAGAAAATACTGGTAAGTGTGTCTCGCCGATTTAAATGAAACTTTGTGGGTTTATAGACCGATGTAGTGTAAAAACAACAGTCATTTTCTTAGCTGCCCAATCTCGCATTAGCGAGGGTGCTCTAAACTTAACACTACCCTTCGCTGGTAGACTGAGTATTTCAGAAGCTATATGAGAAATCAGAAAAAAGTTAAGGGAAAATTTAAACTGTTTTACATGCTCTTAACAATGATAAACATTTTCCCTATAATAAGATGGTGAGGGGTAACCTCCATAGACATATGTATGTATATTTGTTATAGGGAAAATATTCACATCATCGTTAAGAGCATATACGAGGGATAAGCTGAAATTATTGACAAACAACAGCTGAGGATCAAATTTTCAGTTTACGTACTATTACCGCATAAGTGGCTTTATTGTCTTCTTCAATTATTTTTTTAACAGCAGCACGCCCTGCTCCTTTTTGATGCTGAACAGAATTCCTTTCGCGTTAAAATTCCTTATACCATCGGTAAATTGTAGTCAAGGAAGGTGCTTGTTCACTAAAAACTGAATCCAAACTCTCTTTGCACTCATAAACGCTTAAACCTCTTTTGAAATCATAGTAAATTATGATTCGAAAGTGCTCTCTGGCTAATTCCATTTTATTTTACTTTTCAAAAATAAGTAGCTGAGAGTTGTAACGAACGTAATTTCAACAACTGAACATCAAATGATAGAGGAAAAGTTGCTCTAAGTAAACACTGTGAGATTGTTTTTCACAGTCTACTAAATTTTCTTATTCTCAATAAATTCATCTTCTCCTTCGTAAAACAGTTTGAATCTTGCCTTAACTTTCTTTTTATATTTCTGATAGTTTCTGAGTTATTAAGTCATACAGCAAAGAGCAGTTTTGAGCTTAGGGCGCTATGCAGCCCGGTAATGTGAGACTGGGCAGCTAAAAATGTTACTGTTGTTGTTACACTACATCTGTCTATAAATCCACAAAGTTTCATTTCAATTGGTGAGACACACTTACCAGTGGTTTCTTGTTAGTGTTCATTATTAAATTTATAATAAATCTAACAGTACTGACCGCCCAAAAGACTGTACTCCCTATTTTGGAGGTTTGTCGTCTTATGTATAATTTTAAATTCTCTCTTTGGATACTACGCCCTGTATCATTAATATGGTGACCTACGCTTGAGGATCCTAGTTTTCTATAGCGCAACCAGCCATGTGCTCTGCGAATAGTCTCGATACAATGGTACTGTCCGATATAAGAATAATTGCTTCCTCCGCATTCAATTTTGTAAATATTCGACTTTTCTTACGTACCTGTTTATTTCTTTCAAAATTCCTAATAGGTAGTTTTAACATACTTTTTGATATAAAGCAAGTGATCATGTTGTACATGCTAAAAATAAGATTTATGGTTTTCGATTTTCCATAGACGGGTGCTTTTATAACATTTTTGTAGCGCGTTTGTATCGCAATTAAGGTCGATGAAGTCTGTCTATCTGTCTCTTAGTTTGAATTCTAATAAGTATGTTGTCGACATCTCTAGCCAAGTAACCACTGTAAACTGCCTTTTTTATTTGAGTGCAGTATCAAATCTATTTTGATTTAACGGAAAATTAGCCTAGCGATTCTTGAAGAAATTGATTGACATTCTTTGTTGCACAGTAGTTTGAATTTGTTCAATAGCGGTTCTCTCTGCATTTGCGAAAAATATTTGAGACAGTCATGGTCGACAGAACAGAAAAAGTAATTGTAAATTTAATAAAAATATATATTAAACAATGCTATTGTCCACACTGCTGCAGACCAGATTAGCAAAAGTAACAAAGGACACAGTGGAGCAATATCAGAACGGATTTAAACAAGGAAAATCAACGATAGATGCAATACATACAATAAAACAACTAATGGAAAAGGCTCAGCATTACAAAATAGAAATAGAATTGCTTTTCATAGATTTCCAGCAAGCTTTCGATAGCATTAATAGAAATGAACTAAAAAGAACGCTAAAGGAGCTGGGTATAGGCGCAAAATTGAGGAGGTTAATAATGATGACAAGGGAAAAAACAACAGCGAGTGTCTTAACGCAGAAAGGGGAGACAGAAGAGTTTGATTTCAATGAAGGAGTAAGGCAAGGAGACGCACTATCAGCAACCCTATTTAACCTGGTTCTACAATATGTACTCCGAAGGATAAAGAAGGGGACATTAAGGACAAGAGGAGAACAGATAGTTGCGTACGCTGATGATATTGCATTAATAACAACAAATAGGAGTAAAATGAAGAAGGTACTGGAAGAAATAGTCACAGAGGGAGCAAAAATGGGATTGAAAATCAAAGAAGAAAAAACCAAAATAATGAGACTAGATAGAGAATGCGAAAAGAAGAAAATCCAAATACGAAAGTAGACATTAAGCAAAAACAGCAAACTGAAGATCTATAAAACAATAATTAGACCAAGACTGCTGTATGCCACAGAAATGCTTTCCATGACAAAGAAGGATGAGGAGGACCTAAGAATAGTGGAGAGAAAAGTAATGAGAACTATCTTGGGACCAATTAGACTAAACGAGAATGAATACAGAAGAAGAACAAACGAGGAATTGGCACAAGAAATAGAACTAGATGTAGTGAGAAAAATTAAGCAGTCAAGAGCAAGGTGGCTCGGTCATGTATGGAGAGCGGGTGCAGGACCAGTAATAGATAACGTGACAGAGTGGAAGCCGGGATGCAGAAGAAGGAGAGGAAGACCGAAGAGTACATGGCTGAAGGAAGTGGAGCAGGATATACGAAGGACCGGTACACATGATTTGGCAACAAAAAACGAAAAACAGAAAACTATGGAACAAAATTATGTGAAAGCATATAATCAGAAGAAGGGGCTGATCTCCCAAATTGTAATGATCTAAAGATCCGAATAGGAGGCTCAACCTCCTCGGGGGTGTATAGCCACAATAATAATAATATTAAACAAAACAACCTAGAAAAAGATTGGAGGATTGTGTCTTGTTACCCCAATTTATTAAAAAACCGTAAATGGACATCTATTAAGGAAGTGGTGTATAATATTTACACTATAAAAATAAAAATTTAATTCGAATTAAGAAAATTAGAGACTAGTAATAATTTGTTTCAAGTTGTAAAATTGTGTATTTAATCCGACGCTGAAAGGCATAAGGATTAACGAGAAGCAGAAATTGTGTATTTGGAAATACTTTATTTTTACTATTACATTTTTTATTAAGTATTTACCTCATTTTGTTCCCATAGTTACTTCTTATAAAGACTGTCAATTTTAAATTATTATATTTTTCATAAGTTTTTCAAAATATTGCTTTCGTTAAGGTTGGGACTCCATTAAGTTTTCACTTAACTTCGCGCCGGTTGGCAGAAGTATTGTAGATGAAAATCGAAAAGATGGTCGATCAATCTGGCAACACTGGATTGGTTTAGAATAGTCAATGAATGTACCGATTCATGTATAATTTGGCTCGAGATTGCTATAAGGATGGTTTGGTTATATATACATTCACAAGGCCAACTGAGGCTCTAGTATACTGATATATATTTCGATTGAGTGGCTATCTTTCTTATTTAAGCATGGTTTAGGATTGTATGAATCTTCAGCTGGCTTGACACTGATAGAAAGATGTATATATATATATATATATATATATATATATATATATAAACTTTCGGAAAAATTTATTAGAAAACCTTTTACAACAATATGCTTGTTTTGATGAAATTCAACTAAAAACTGAATTATCTGTATTGTATCATAATCCCCAAATGTTGGACGAATGTAAAACGCCAACTTAGATGTTAAATTTTATCAATTACCTATTAGTGGTAGATCTCTATCATATAAGATAAATTTTATCAATAAAAACGATGTATATAAATGTATGCCGGAACTGAGTAAACTTATAAGCATTGTTTACAGTGATACCGGTGACAACTGCTGCTTCAATAGAGAGGAGTTTTTCAACGCTAAAAAGAATTAAACATTACAGCCGCAATATTATAAATCAAAATCGTTTAAGCAATGTATCCTTCATATCAATTGAAAAAGGTCTTCTTAATTTATCAACGCACAATAATGTATTTTACGAGCTGGTAATTGATTATTTTGCTAATACAAAGAATAGCTAAATTCCTCTAATTTATTGAAAAGAGTGAGCAATACAGTTTTCCATTCCTCAAAAAATTAGAATATTTATTTTAATTTTTAAAAAACATAGTTATATTCAGTTGTTATTATTATTTATTACTAACTTAGAATTTTAGTCGAATTTTATGAGTTACTATTATATTTGTTATTTATTATTAGTTTAATAAGCGCTTATTTTATTTTTTTATTACCTTTTTACCTATCACCTTGCACCTTTATCCATTTCCTTATCCAGGCAAGATAGTCTTACCTCTACGTGGTTCTTGCTAAACAATAAATTATATTTTATTTTGATCTTCTTATATCAATTTTTATTCGACACTTCCAATGATACAATAATAGGTATAAAAATATAATTTATTGACCGAGTTACAGTAGCCTGCCCTGCGTGAAAGGTCACGAGCCGCCACTGTTTACAGGAGACGAAAGTGCAGTTGTTTTAAGGAAATGCGAACTGATAAAGGTTTCAAAGAGATAATTGACGCAAGAGAAATTGCAGAGAATCTGGAAGTTGAACCGATTTTTGACACTCAGTCTGTGATAAGACGAAGCAAAATCAAACCTCATTTTGACTATAAATCTGAAGATGAAGCAATTTTGGACCCAAAGAAGGCTTTTAAGAGAAGTTTCGATTTGTATGTACTAGACTATGCTATCAATTCACTGAAGGAGTTTTTCCCAAAATAACAGTCACAATGATATTTTTGATTTCATGTATGTTCCGATTTACAATTAGCATTCTGACATCGAAGGTTATCAACTTTATCAAGAACTATTGGTGCCCCTTTCTTTATTGCGTGAGCCCAATGAGCATCAACCCAGAGACATATTATCCTACATTACAACGAGAAATCTGAGTGATAACTTTCCCAATGTCTTCGTTGCTCTATGAATTGCTCTCACACTTCCCGTTACCGTTGCATCAGCAGAGAGAAGATTTTCAAAATTAAAATTGATCAAGAACTATCTGAGATCAACGATTCACAAGAACGACTGGTCGGATTAGCCATGATGTCAACTGAACATGAACTGTTACACGAAATAGACCTTGACACATTTATTAAAGATTTTGCCAATAAAAAGGCTCGCAAATGTTTTTTGTAGATAACAATTTTCTGATATTTGTTTTTTTTTTCTTGTTTATTATAATAAAATGTTCTGATTTCATGGTTATTTTTGTAATCTATTCTATTCTCCAACGTGATTATTTTGGGTTTAAGGGAGACGCCAATTAATCCAAATTAATACAATTGATCTTTAAATTTTCTTGCCACATTTCGGCCAAAAATATAATTTCAAGAAGCGGAATTTCATGGAGCTTTACAATGCGTTGCACCTTATAAACTATACTTTTTTGGATAGAATTGTGCATAGAATCTGAATGTCTTTAGAAATATTCTAGCACGTAACGTCTTAGAGTAATTTAAATTTGTTTTTTCAGTCTTTACTATGCCCTCTTCTTTTCTTGACACGTTTTATTTTATTTTTGTTCTTTTGTGTTCTACTCTTTGTGTAATATAAATAAATATTATAGTGGTATAAGTTCTCATGCCTATGTGTTAGTATTGTGTATCTAGGAAATATGTAATAATAATAGGGAAAACCTTTTTCCTCTTGAAACCTCAAGTGTAGGTAGAATCACTATATTACAAATCAGATACAGAAATGAAATTGAAATTTGTATAACAGTGTTAATATTTTTATATATTGTATATATTTTGATTATTTTTAATGCCATTGTTACTACTACTGTTATTAGTATTTTATTATTAATTTTGTTACTCTAAGGTTGCGTTTGGAAACGTCTTGGCAACACGCGCTAAGATGGGGTACTCATTTCCAATTGGCTTCAAAAGGGAGTAAATTTTTGGTGATAAATTATACATGTATGTAAAGAGGAAACATGTATCTGTTTCCCCCTTAGTTTATATTGATGTATAATTACCTATGACCTATATTTTGGGCATAGAAAAGTGGCAAATAATCGAAAGTATACATGTATTTCTTGCTATTAATGGGCATTTGCACTCCATAATAGAAATATAAAACGGTTTTTAACAAGAAAGTAATTATTTAAAGTAACGTTTTCGTAAACAATTGGAAATACGAAACTCCCATATGCTTAACGTAAGTACTAGTTACCTAATTTTAATGCAGTCTTAGCAGTTCAGCAACCATTGAAAAGAGGGCGCCATTGTTAATATTAATTTGGTAAACACATTCAAGATAAGATTTTGGGATGTAATTCGATTTAAATATACTAAAATAATAATTTTGCTTTGGAAGCAAATACAAATATATATATATATATATTGTTCATATGGTATTTGGGGCATTATCGACATTTCCCACCTTAGAAAAATCCTCTGACGTGTATATATATATAATCGGCTGCCCCCTCCCCCTCCTCTAGAAAAAATACCTATAGGTACGCTCATGATACTTATGCAATAATAGTGCACAATAGTCTATTTTTTAATTGGGAGGAGTACAATGAAAAGACGTGTTTACACAATGGAATTTTTCAAAACTACTTTTTGGCGGCAATTTTAAAACCAGCGAGTATTTTATACAAATTAGTTAGGTAATTAATTATTCATTAAAAATAGATAACGTTAATCTGTAATAACAAGGAATCATCATTGTAAGTGAAGTATGTAAATCAGAGGTTTTAAAGACAATATTTTTTATATACCTTTAAATTTAAAAACAAAGCACATACACGGTTACTGTTTAATTCATTAAATATAGAAGAGACTCCAGACTAATCTGTTATTGATCAAATACATCTCATACTAGATTTCAACTTTATATATTACAACTTTTTAATGGAAGTTACTGATTGTTACTCTATTCTCCTATAATTCTTACTTTTATGATTATTTACAATTTAGACAAATAATAATTATAGCATATACAAACACAATAAATTGACCTTAAATACATGTTAATACATTACATTAACTTCTAAAATAATTACTCACTATCACTTTCCATTTCACTTGAACTATCTTTGCCCACTTATATAATAAATGGTTCGATTATATTATTGATTAACCCATCTAACTCACACATTCTTCTTTCTTCTTTAATCACATGTTCTACACATTTTCTCCAATTATCCATAGTGACATTCTGCATTGCCTGTAGTAAAAGTACTCTTACATCTGCTAATTTGATTGAAGTATTCTTAGTTGCCACCTCATTTTTTATCTGAGCCCACACCAACTCAATTGGGTTTAGTTCGCAGTGATAAGGTGGTAACCTCAACACAGTTTTGTTGCAACTTTTGGCCATCTCATCTGTCACATGTGCATTATATTGATCTTTATTAAGACGAATTAAATGAAGAAGTTCAATCCCAACCATCTCTTCATCATATTGAATATTTTTTGATTTCAAGCAAGCCTACATATCGCCTTTTCTAGATGTTGTTGTAGAAATTTTTTTTTACGACTATGGTATGTAGCATTATCCATAACAATAACAGCATGGTCTGGTAGCACTGCTAATATCTGATAAAACCATCTTTCAAACACATCAGCATTCATTTCTTCCTGATAATCTGTTTTCTTTATACCTTCGAAAAGCAATAAGCCATTCTCCACAAAACCAGCTTCAGATCCTATGTGCAAAGTAATTAGACGTCTTCCTTTCCCTGCAGGATTACGTAAGCCTGTAGTCAGTCCATCATTAAACGCTTGTCGTTGACTTTTTATATTGCCATCTACCCAAACTTTTTGTTTGGTATGACCCTCATTTAGCCATGTTTCATCCAAATAATAAATTGGTCGATTTTGATGACAATAGTCTTTAATTGTCATCAAATACCTTCTTCTCCACCTGATTACATCGTCACGTTCTATCAAAACACTTTTTCGATCTCTCTTCATATACCTACAACAGTAATTAATAAATCATACTTATTCTAACATATTAAAGTATTTAAAACATAAATTTGAATATCTAAATACTCAATATTTTTTTCAACATCGACACTGACCTGAAGTTTATCATTTTCATAAATTTATACAATGTTGAACGGCTCATTTGTGGTACATCATCACGCTGTTTGATTTCATTCAGCACTTTATCAAGTGTAGGAAGTTCATGTTCATAAAAGAACTTGTGAATTAATTGTCTTATAGAATTCTTTACAGTTTCATCATAATCACCAATTAAAGAGTGCCTTCAAGAACTTTGATTAGGTGGGGTAACTTGTCCTTTCTCCTTATATTCCTTTATGGTACGATAGATAGTAGACTGGGCCACTCCTAAAAATAAGATATATGTAATTATATACACCTAATTATGACAATGTATTATAATACCAACCTATCATACTCGATATTCTTGCGACAGTAGCAGTAATCTTCATTCTGGGGTTATCGGCTCGTACTTTTTGAATATATTTAATATATACTGCTTCTCAATCATAGATAGATGTCCCAACCTCAGATATTTTCGCCTTCTCGGCGGGGATATTTGCGTTCCTGAAGTGCTTGTTACTTCTTCCATATTTACAAAAACGTTATGAAATTTTTTAGACGGAGAGTATATCAGTCGATTAGTTCTTAACCTTCCTATACTCACGTCAAAATGAAAGACGTATACTATACTATATAAATCGGTCTCACAGACCGTATGCGTGAGTATAGGAAGGTTAAAAGAACTATTTTACTATTACAACGCAAGTTTAATTAGAAAAATGAAAAACAAACATACTCACAAAATAGGTGACCCAATAGATCGAATTTTGCTATTGTGACTTTTGTCAAAAACTGACCAATTCCAACTCTACCTTTCAGCACTTCATTTTAAAGACACTCCTCCGAATTAATAAATAGAGTATAGAATATTAAAAACAATTGATAGCCAAGTAAAACAATTGCTGAAGTGACGATTATATATATTTTTCGTTTACCTTGAATACCCATTAATCGTTACTTTACTATCGTCCTTATTACGAAAATTAGCAATATTAAAAATAGAATAATTAATTAGACGTCACATGAGTATCCAATCAAGAAATTATCGTATTTTCAATATTGATAATATTTTATTTTAGTATTTGATACCAATTCTTTAAAAAAATTTAAGTAGCGTATTGATAACTTGACATTCCATTGAATTTAGTCTTACTATAATATCGAAAGCGTTAGAGTATAAACCGAAGTTGTATGAATTGGTATGAATGTGACTAACAATTGTTTATGTGACATGTGAATCCATTTGTGAATCATACGTTTTTGGTGAATTTCATTTTTTTCACATCAAATCCCCTGGCGACACTGAATTGGTCAGCTTTTGGAGTGACTGAGTCGGGAATGGTCTGGAAGGAGTGTATTATAATTTATCATCGATGTATTCTGTTTTAGTTTGTATAAAAATTTAGTCTGCAGTATATGAGAAAACTAAATATGAAACTACTTACGCATAATATGTTAACTTCGAAATGTATGAAAGGTGTTCGTGTTGGATACCCTTTGAAAATCACGGTAGGAGCTCAACGTTTTGTAGGTTATACATTTAAGTACATACTTTTAATAACCATTTATAGGCTATTGATATTAAAGAAAATGAAATCGATTTTAATCCGGACTTTATATCCAAAATTGTACCAAAACTGAACTGGCCCATCTTAGTAAAAGCTGCCGATTCAATAGGAAAAATAATCTACCGCAAGATCTTTTACCAGAATATGAAAATGACATACATTTTCTAAAAAAGGTGCATCACATTCTTTTGGAAATAGATATTATGAGTGGTGAATTAGCATGTCCAGAAACAGGTAGAAAATTTCCAATTAGCAATGGTATACCAAATATGTTATTAAATGAAGATGAAGTATAATTATTTTTTAACTTTATCATTTTATATATAATGTATTTGCGAATGGCTTATTACAGATTTATAAAAGATGTTAACAGTATGTAAGCGTTTATTTAAATTTATTATGTAAAACAAAAATACATAACAAATCAAATATTTGAAGAAATAAAACTTAATTATGACATATTTGTGATCTTTTGTTTCTGTTTCTTTATAGATTTTTCTTTAGCTCTCTCATATAGTGACATCAATTTTCTTTCTTTTGCCAATAATTTTAAAAGCTCCATAATCAATGGTATATAATTATGTTTTCTACGGACATTTTCAATTTGATATCTGTGAATTTTGGTTTCCTCTTCTTCAATAAGGCATTTCAATTTATTGATTTCTGTTTGTTGAATATCTGTTTCCATCCCACTCTCCTCTTTTTGCTTTTCTAATGCTTGCAGTCGCTTTTCATAAATGATTTTCTTATCTGACACAATAGCCATCAAATTAAAATGTATTTCCCCTTCACTGTATCTGCAAGTATGTATATATTAAAAGAGTATCAGTAAGCAATTTATTTTACCACACTATACTTTTGAATCCGTTTTTCTATAATTGGTCTGACAACATCTGTCCACTCTGTGTCTTGGGGTATATTTCCTAAATCAATTGGGCCTGGTTTTAAGCCATCTAATTCGTATAATCTACCATCAATTGGAACATAACTTACAAAATGGAATACATCTTCATTTTTTGTTGTTATAGATGGATCAAATTCAAACACTTGTTGCCTTGCAAAAGAATTATGCACAGATCTAATAACAGGTGAATTACTTATAGTTAAGCCCTTCATTGTTGCATCAAATCCTTGACAAAAATCTCGTAAATCTGATAAAGTGCTACCTAGTTGTAGATCTGCATGCCGACTATTTAGAAGTACACTTAAAATAGCTTGTGTGGCACAAGCATTTTCAATCACTTGTTTTGCAAAAAATATTTTATCTAGTCGGTTATCTTGTACAACTGATCCACTTGGTTCATCATTTTTAGCCCATTTAAACAAAAATATCAATCCTAACATAGGTCTAAAAATATAGAATACATTTCTGTATTATTAAAAAAAAACAAAGATCAGAAAATATTACTTCAGGTTTTCAAATTGATCTCCATCTAAACTCCAGAGTTCTTCTACTTGTACTCCTTTTACACCTAAAAATGATTTGTCTTGTGAACCTATGACTAAATACAATTATGTGCATACCAAATTCCTTTATCAACTCAGTAAATACACCTGGGTCACTTTCTATCAAACACCAGTTTCCAGCAGATTCGGTCATTATAAATTATTTGTATGTATGTATTTATACAATTCTGATGATCTATATATGCACAACCTCTACTTTTGTTGCCAATCAATTCATAAACCAAACCTATATATATATATTAGAGCAGACAATAATTTTAATTCTTTTGTGCCCCACAATTTAGATACATGTTTAACTTTATATCAAATTTAAAAATGCAAATTAATACAACATAAAAAACAACAGTTACTTTTGTCATTACAACAAAATGCTTAGATCGCAATAGTGACAACCTACATGTGCACTACTATGGCAACTCTAGAAAACGTTATTTTGCACCATCTATTAGTGATACCAAATAAGACAAGAATGTATTTGTTGCAAGATTTGATGCAGTGATACTGTGGTCCACTGTGGTCATACCTTCGATTAGAATCCCCACTGTTATGACAAATACGCGACAATTACTAAATTTACCTAAAACGAAATGATAGAAATTACGACTAAATTTGCTTAGTTGATGGACTGAGAGATATTACTCAAGAGAGAACACGCACTCTTTCAGTAAAGGCGAAGCACACGAAGTGGCTCCATCTACCACAAGAAAGAAAACTAATGGTAATGAGAAATAGCGTAGGTGTAATCTAAGAGTGATATTTAAAGATAATTAAGAAATAAATTAAGTGTGAGTTTATTAAAACAGCATATAAGAAGTAATTTTTTTCATTTAATTTTATTTTTATATTTACAAGATTTATTATATTTTTCTAAACACAATATTTGTAAGTTATCATTAATATCTATATTAAGTGTTTTCCCATTGATTATACTTGACACGGTATTAAAATAATTAAAAATTACAAACTTTGAAAACTATCCATATCTTTTGCTGGGTTCGGAAATTTTCTTCTACTCATGCGAAAATCATTGCATCCAGACACAGCACAATAAGTAAGCCTTTTAGATTCTCCATACTCCACTTACAATAAAAGTTAAATTTAGATTGTACACCACAAACTTTATCTTTTGAAGAACATGTTTCTAATATTGGAGAAATTGATTTAAAAGATATGAAATTAAAGACAAGAAAGTACATAAAACCTAACCAAACTGTTATGTGATATGTGCACGTAATAGACGTACATAGACGTAGAATGACGTAACTTGATTGCATTTATATTATATTAAAGAATAGACGCCTACAATTTTACAGAAATCGGTAATATCAGCACCATCTACCACAAACTCGAACACTAAATAATTGGTAACACTATTCCCTATCGAGTTAACCAGGGGTGGATGGGCTAACCCGTCGATGGTGTTTCACTGCCAAGTCAGATTTACCATTTTTTGGTTTGCTAAGTGTTATAGGCATAGAGTTAATAAACCTTTTACAAAATTTTAAATATTTGAATTAAAAATAAACTTATAAAATTATATATATATCTTGTAAAAGAAGGATTAAAAATATTTCCTCCTTCTAATTGTTCGTTTGTACATAAATAGACATCACATAATTTCGACACGTTGATTCACAACTCACCATGACATAACCTTGAACATAATGTGTGTACGTAACTAACTTCCGTCACGACCACGGATTATTATAGATCACAGAATAGACATAAGCGCAAAGTTAGAAAATCTTGTGGTAAATTCTGTATGCGCATGGCCGGGAGCCATGTTTTAAATACGACAAAAGTGTTATATTTTGCTAGCTTCATTAATGTTATTATTCTGGGATGGTGTGTGCATATTAAAATTAAAATATACGGTTATTGTTGTGTATCACTGATTTAACTTTTTATCAAATACTATTCTTTTAACATACCCAAAACTCTAATATTTTTCAATTAATACGAACACATGTGCGCCTTTCGTATTTTCACAATGGGGTTAGCTAACTTCTGAGCTATTTCAAGGACATTCAAATCGACCACATGAACATCAAAGCTACCGACACGCCTTGTCGCTTGTGTCTATTCTGTCTTACAGACTAATTCTCACTGATATTAATTGTGATAAATGTTTAAAGCCCGTCTGCCACGATCAATTTTCTTGTACATTTTTCTGACAATTTTCTGTTGCGTGAAAAAACGAAAGAAGCATGTATACAAAAAATTGAAGTAGAACTTTTCTGTATGCATGGGCTCTTCAATTTTTGTGTCAATTTTTCTATTAACGCAAGCGCAGAGCATCAATTTCAAAATTTCGAAACCATCTCAGTCAATCTGTCAGTCCCACCATAGTCCCACACAGTTCCACAGTTATGTAGTAGTTATTAGCACGTTGTGAGTTCCATGTCACTCTTATCCGGAGGCTGTCTGAAACGTTTTGCAGTTTATAGTTTACATTGTTTTTACTTTGGATCACGTTTCGATAAATAATGGAGGAATGTTTGCTGTTAGCTATTTAACGCTGCTGTAGTCCTAAGTACTGTGGTTTTACTAAAGAAAAGGCAAAAAGAAAGTCACGCAAAACATGGAGCAAATCATGGTTACAAAGACGAGAGCTGGGTAACGGGGTATTGAATCTCGTAAATACGGAACTGCAGTATGAAGACATGTCAGCTTACCGTAATTATTTAAGATTAAATAATACACAATTTCAAATGTTGTCTTTAATTGTTTAAAGTCTATAAAAAGCACAATATTATTACGAAACTAGTTGTGGTGACTGCAAGAACTGTGGTATATTTACGGACACAAATTAAGAAAGAATACGAAAATTATAACCCGTTATCTTATATTGTCTGTGAGCCGTACCCAACCGTACCTAATTTCAGATTACAAACGCATTAGATTGGTGCGCAGAAAATTGACGAAGAAATAGAACATTTCCTATTTTTTAATGTACTATTTCGGCAACAAAAAAATGGGACACTTAAAATAATGTAGTTTAAATCTGGCTTTTGCTATGTCAAATGTTATGTCATTTTAAAATAATTATTGACATATGTCATTATGCCGCATTTAAGTGCTACCGAAAAATGCAAATAATTACATTACTTAGGGAAGGATGGTCTGTAAGATGACTAGGTAATAGATTTGTAGTGCCCAAAAGCACCATTCACACCATTAAAAAGAAATGGCAACATCATCGGGGAACTGTAGAAACGCAAAGTGGTTCTGGTCGTAAATTGGTATCGAATCCTATCGAAAACGAAAATCTTATTCAGTTTTTAAGGAATAATCCATTTGATACAGTGGTAAATGCTCGAGACGTAACGCAATTTCCAGGTTGTGTGCGCAATGCAAGAAATAGAATTAGAAAAACTCAGAAATAAGAAATCGAGCGGCTGTTAACAAGCCATTTCTTAACGACTGGAATAAGCAACAAAGAATTGGCTTTGCATTGGAATTTCTACCCAACAATTTAAATTTTTGGGAAAATGTAATTTTTCGGATGAAAAGATATTTCAGTCTTCTAATAATGGTCGCATTCGTATACATACACCGTCAAATTCTCGATTTGATGAAACTTATACGCAAAAATCTTATAAGAACTGTAGATTTACGACAACTGTATGGGCTTGGATTTGCGCTCGCGGAGCGAGTGTGTGAATTTTGAACGGTTTGCTACCTATGGACCTGAACAGGGGAGAAAACGTAAAAAAATCGATAAGTTTTTGGCGATTTTGATCTTGAAGATGAAGTTTTTTTGATTTTATATGTTCAAAATTTTTGTTCTTTATCACAAGAGCTATAACTTTGCCTCAGAGAGTAAATCAAAATTCCGAACGGTTTGCAAGATATGAGCCGGAGAAAATGATCAGTTTTTTGCAAAAATGACACCGAGGTCCCAAATCTTTGGGGGTCCATAAAAAAGTGCATGACTTGGGGCAAAACTGGGAGACACGGGTCTTTTTTTTGGTCTTTTATCACGTAGTGGTGTCCGTATATGGTTATATTTTTTCGTGTTGCACTGTGTTAGCATTGTATTGTAAATTCTTATGGAAGTCAGAAGAAATTACAATGTCTTAGCATCTATTGCTGATGTAATGAATAATTTATGAAGATCTATATCATTTCATAAATAGATATACAATGAAAATAACTTTTTCAGATGACTGCTTCTAATTTCTATTAATATTTTATAAATAAATTATATCCACTAGTACAACTATTTAATAGCACAAGGTTCTAATTTTCACGTTTATTTAGTGTACCCAACAATTGTTTTACCAGATTTTAACTTCTTATGTTTCAAGTAAACTGAATTCAACCCTACTAATAATTAAATGCAAAGTATGGGATAAAATAAGTATTTTAAGGGGCTGTTCATATATCTTGAAGTTTATTTACACAAAGAAACAGAGAATTGTTCACAACTACATATTTGGTGATTGAAATTGATAATGTTAGTTCATTAATTTCTTAACTTTCCAACAAATTTAGTTTTCTTTCTTTACTTTCTACATTTTATGTTCCCTATCCAAAAAATTATTACCCCTAATAAGGTAACTAATAAGCAAACGCACATTAAACGCACGGCAAACGTCCAGAAAGTTTTCCTTATCACCGCTCGTTGCAACTCGATCGATTCATTTCGAACTTCGAGTAGAAGCGAAGGGTCGAGAATAGGGCTGGGAAAATATTCGGTATATCGATAAATATCGATAAATATCGATAAATATCGAATATCGATCATCGATATGTCATGATATTAAAATCGATACATCGATAAAACCGATATTATATCGATATGACTGATATTTATCGATATAGTGATATCGATATATATCAGTATAATCGATATTCATATCGATATAGTCGATATATATTGATATTGATATATAATATATATATACAGGATGTAACTGTTAAAATGGTAAAAAATGTCCAAAGGTAGATAATTATATAATATTTGCTTAATGAAGGTTGGGCGCCAAACGTACCGTTCGCAAGATATTGATAATTACAGTTTTGAGTCCGGTCCTGTTTTACAATTGTAGCGAGTTTCCAATACGACTAACGATCGGATCATTGATAGAGTAAAGGTTGCCATACACACAACGGTCCACCGAAGCGTGTGTGGGAATAGACCTGTGCTGTTGTTTGGACCTGTGCAGGCGACCGGCGCAAAATCGAAAATCAATTCTTTCGAGTGACACCGTACGGTGTACCTTTGTGTATGTGCATTTACTCCGGAGTCCGGTCGCCTGCGCAGATCGCGTCAGTTGTTTTTTATATCTGTTTTGGACGGTCGTCGCGTCGCTCACGTCGAATGCCATATAATTCAACACGCGAAAATGGCGCCACCAGACTCAACTAAAAAAGTACTTGAAGATTTTATTGAAATATATAGAGCTCATCCATGTCTTTGGCAAATCAAAAGCAGAGTATCACGATCGAGACAGAAAAGAAGCTGCTTATAAATTGCTCATAGAAAAATTGAAAGAAATTGAGCCAGATGCAAATAGAGCAGTAGTTGTGAGAAAAATAAATAATTTAAGAAGCAACGTGAGGAAAGAAAAAATAAATATGAAGATGCTTTAAAGTCTGGGGCATCTGCTGGTGGTGTGTACTGTATTAAATTGTGGTACTACGATTTATTTAATTTCGTTCTTAATCAATGTATTGCCAGGGAATCTTCATCCAACTTGTATAGTGATAGTGGAAATAGTTGTGATGTAAGTAAAATATGTTGTACTTCGTAATGTAATTTTTTATTAAGTTGAATAAAACACATTATTATTTACATTTTAAATTACACGAAAGCTAAGCGAGCGAAATACTTATATTAGAACTACTTTCGCTCGTTTTAGCCTAATTTTAATTTCCATGATCATCTTGTCATGGTACTCATCCCTCCTGAATAAAATTTTCTCGAACAATCTTTGCGGTGTTCAAATTATTTCCTGGATTTCTTCTTTCTAAGTTTTCCATGGTACTATTTTGTGTATTATATCCTTCAGAAAGTATAGTGCCGTTTTCAGAGTTTTCTCGATAGAAACATTGTTGAGGTGCATAAGACTTTTTTGAGTGTTCAATTAAAAAGTTGTGTAATGCACAGGAAGGTTTAACTACTTTATCGATATTTTCGGGTTCTAAATTTATATGAGCATAAAATATCCGAAATCGTGATGCCAAAATCCCGAAAGCGTTTTCTACAGTGCGCCTGGCGCGTGATAATCTGTAATTCAGGATTTTTTCCTTGCGATGTTAAATCTGCCTGCCGAAACGGTTTTATCATATCTGGGCGTAATGGAAACGCGTCGTCTGCCACAAATACATATGGCAAATTTCGGTTACTTTCTGTTATCGTTTCACTGCTTGGAATATGTAATTCACTATTTTCTAATTTTTCAAAAATACAGTATTTTGTAGTACCCTCCATCGGATATTCTACCATTCATGCCAACATCTATGTACACAAATTGGTATTTTGCATTAACAATTGCCATAAGAATCACACTATGATGTCCTTTATAATTATAAAAATACGATCCATTATTAGCCTGTGGAACAATCGCTATATGCTTCCCATCTATTGCACCAAGACAATGAGGAAAGTGCCATCGCTCTTCATACATCTTTGCTATTTCTTTCCATTGTTCTTCAGATGTAGGAAACTGAAATATAAAAATATTAGCATTATCTTACATGTTCTAGCATAAAAACTAGGTACTTATTCTATATACACATATATATCAAAATTATTTGTTTTTGTTTTCAGGGAAACAACACTGACGATTCTTCTACTACCGATCAGCAATATTCATCCAACTGTGAATCAACTGACAAAAACAAGGCCCAATCAACATCGTCAAATAATTATTCATCTCGCCCACCAAAACCGGGTAAAGGAAAAAGGAAAGATGAAACCATAGCAAATGAAGTATTGGAATCGGTACGAGATCATTTTAAACGTCCGCGTCCAATGTTAACAGAAGACCGCTGTGATATTATTGGCAAAAATGTGGCGATGAAACTGAGGACTTAGATGCGAAACAAATATTAGTCGCACAAAAACTTATTAATGATTTACTTTTTGAAGCAGAAATAGGACACCTCACTCCCGAGCACGCCTATATTAACATGAGAGATATTCTGAGACAAAATCAACGAAGCAATATTCCTGTTCAGCAATATCGACAACAAGTTTATCAATCCTCTCCTATTAGGACATATACCCCTGTAAGTTTTGTTTCTGCAGGAAGTCCTAGTCCACCATGCCTTCATTCTCCCTCCAGTCAACATTCAGAGCATCTTTCTCAATCATTTCAAACTAGCCATCTACTCAACAGTTCCCAAGCCATTCCGCACTCTACACAAATGCAAACACCTACAATTCCGGGAAATCAGTCCGGTGAAACAGATGTACTTGTATCGATTCCAGATTCTGCAGCGACATTCCTTAATAATTTCAGTGCTGATAATATGTAATTTGTAACCGAAAGTAACATTTTTGTAGCTTTTTAATTAAAGTTGTAATTTTCTTAATAAATATTATCCGTAATAAATAACAGTGTTTTAATTACTCACCTTCAAATAATCTCTTCTAAGAACTTTATACAAGGCCTCACATGTTTCAGAAATAATTTTTCCAAGCGCTTGAGGTGCAATAATTGCTGAAGATTTTAGGTCCTCATAACTTCTGCCGGTTGCAAGAAATCTTAAAGTAACTGATAATCTTTCGTGCGCAGAAATACTATTTCTCATAACTGTATCTTTTTTATCATAGGAGTAACCATCGCAAGTAATTTTAGGTATGTGTTCTCATTCATTCTGAGATAGTTTTTAAAATCTTCATGTTCGAATTTTAATTCATTCAATAAGTTAACATGACTATAAGTTTTCCTATCCCTTTATATTTTTTCTTCAAAATTAACACAAGACCTATCAATGCCAGCGCGTCATCGTCCTCAATCGAATCCATCGCAAAAAGAACTGAAGACCGGTCCGGTACACCGATACGTCCCCATACACGCTACCGACGTGCGGTTGACCTGCGCAGGCAAACCTGCACAGGTAACCTATCTGGTGGACCGTTGTGTGTATGGCCGCCTTAAGCATAAATCATGTAGGAATAAACGGTCTACTTCAAATTTGCGAATTGATGAATGGCTATTGATTCTAACAACTGTCGTATTCTCATAAATGCCGCAAGGAAAGAATACCGAATGAAATAAACACCAACAAATAAACTCCGTATCTTTATGTCAACGGAAAATAGTAGGCGAACACCTGACTTAATGATTACATAGAACATAGATGATAAATCTGTTATAACGACTCTTATTACGGGAATCCAATAAGTGTTATTCGTATCTCCTTTATTGCTGGCTTGCCACAAACTCCTGACAATATTATCGAATATAGTATTTTCAGAATCTACGGAATATTCTCCCAGCCCCAAATCTTCATCTACCAATAATAGTTAATAATATTGATATTGGTATATCCATATACCATTATTAGTACCTATGTCGATATATCGATAATTATCGATATATTGATAAGTAATATCGAATATATTGATATATCGATATATATCGATAGAGTCGGTAACGAACCGACACTAGCAAGCTATCGAATATATCGATTTATCGATAAATATCGATATGTATCGATATATTCGATATTACTTATCGATATATATCGCCCATTTCGTTTAGCATCATGTGGATTCGAAGAAATTCGAACGATTCTCAAGATTACGAAGGGTCAAGAATAGCGACCCTGGCCCATGGCTTGTGCAATTGTTCTTCTCCATAAATTTCTATCTCTTGCTATCTGTTTCCATCCGGAAATTTAAGTAATTTTGGCACTCTAGTTTCAGGCATTCTTTCTACATGTGCTCTCCACCATAGTCGTTCGCTCATACAATCCCCACTATATTTGTTTCTTTGTACAGTTCCTTCAACCCCTTATGAGTTCTTCTTAACCATAAGCCATTAACTTTATTTCCTCCATATATGTATTTTCCTTAGTACTCTTCTCTCCCACACATCCAGTCTTGTTTGTTCCGTTTTATTTATTGTCCATGTTTCACAAGCGTATAACACAATTGGTCTTATTACTGTTTTATACAACTGCACCTTTGCTTTTCTCGAAACGGATTTACTCCTCAGGATTCTATTGAGAGCTCCCACACATCTATTCCCTGCCATGATTCTGGACTCTATTTCTCTTGTAATGTTTGGCATCCTCGTAAATATCGTTCCTAAATACGTGAATTGCTCTAACTCCTCAAAAACATTCTTTCCCGGTCTCGGCTCTCACCCTTGAGCAGTTTCCTTTTTGAAATCCTTTGTTCGTCCACTCCATGTACTTCGTTTATATATAGACCCATCTTTATTGCCTTCGCATCTACTCTCTTCACAACATTCCTTATTTCTAGCTAAGATGATGACATCGTCGGCGAATGCCAAACATTGGTGTCTTTGTTCTATTCACTTTTGCATTTCGAAATACTTTTACCAGTACAATGCTATATAGAGTACTGGTGACGAAGGGTCTCCTTGTCGAATGCCCTCTCCAATTTCAAACTAATAATACGACGTTTTATTATTTACTCTCACTATACCTTGCGTACTTTTGAAAGTCATTTTAACCATTCTTATTAATTTATTATTTATTTCCAATTCTTCCATAGCTTTATTGTTATAAGATAAGTTTTTAAGGGAACGGAAGAGAAAGCACGCTTGTTCTGTGACATCTATAGAATGACTGACTTGAACGTGCTTGAACTGACTTTATTGAACATTAACAACCGATAGATACTAATAGATAATAATAATACACACATATTGGAATATTTTAAACTTATACTAACACCCCGACTAGTTTGAAATACACAAAAACAGTCAATCCTTAGAAACTACATTTAAAAGCTCTAAAAAGTTATAATGCTTATTAGAACCTAACGCTTTATTTAGAATATCTGTTGGCATATCATTTGTTTGAAGATATTCTGTGGCAATTATACCACTTTCAACAGTTTCTCTTATAAAATGATGGCGTACGTTAATGTGCTTTGTTCTTTTATGAATGAACTTTAAAGCACTTTGACTGTCACTATATAATACTACACAATCCACACTGGGTAATTTGAGCTACTTTTTAGGCCAAAATTAATTTCGGCCAAAGTTTTGGATCGATATGGCTGAAAATTGGAAATTTGGAATTTAAGAGTTTTTATGAGCACGCACAGCTGGGTTTTTTGATTTTTGTAATAGTCGAAATTTTTAGGGTTGCCACCTGTTGTGGATTGAGTGGACTGTATTTTACTTGTTTTTGTTCTTTAATAACTACGAAATGTTACATTTATTGATTACTACAAAATAGTCCGTGCTCTCACTCGTTTCTAAGTTATGTTCCTCTTCGTCACAATGGCGTAAGCTAGCCTAGGTTCTCGCTCGGCTCTCTCGCTTCTTCTGCGCAGCTCTTCGGTTTCTCTCGGTCGGCGTCAATTTCAAACATTCCCCCGGCCTTGGAAGCGTTGCACTTACAATTTCTGTTTGCGCTGGTAGTGGACAGATTTTCGAGAATGACCGCTTGATGATGAGATTCACCGTGTAGATGCTAGCCACTCTGCTCACGGAATCCTTTCCTGGATGTAGTTCGATAATTCGTCCTAGCTTCCAGTGCATTGGAGCGAGATCATCTTCCTTAATTAGGACCAAGGCATCCAGCTTCAATGTATCTTGGGATTGCTTCCATTTACTTCGCACTTGCAGCTCTGAGACAACTTCTTTATACCACCGTGCCCAGAAGTCTTGATGGATCTTTTGCAGAAGTTGATGCCAATGGTCTTCCAACCAAAAAATGCGCTGGCGTTAAAGGAGTCAAATCGGTAGGTTCTGAGGATAGTGGACGAGAGTTTAACGTAGCTTCGATTTGACTGAATAAAGTAAGTAATTCTTCGAATGTAAATGCGTTGTTACCGATTACCTGCCTGAAGTGATGTTTTGCAGATCGAATTCCTGCTTTCCATAATTCCCCCATATGCGGCAAATACGCGGGAATAAAGTACCACGAAATTCCTTGAGTTGATAAGAAATCTTGTATGCGTGTTTCAGATTGTGCCAAAAGTTCCACGACCCGTCGTATTTCGCGATCGGCACCAACAAACGTACTGCCGTTGTCAGAATGAATGAGTGCTGGTTTACCACTGTGTGCTATGAAATGTTTCAAGCAAAGAATAAACGCATCCAGTGTCATATCAGATACAACTTCAATATGCACACACTTTGTTGCGAAGCATATGAAGATGCACATTCAGCACTTTGTTGTTTTTGCACCTCTACCGCGTCTATCCCTTATAGGAAAAGACCAGCGTAATCTATACCTGTCGCATAAAACGGGTACCGTGCCACCGTTCGTAAATTCGGTGAGTCTCCCATAATCGGGCTAACGGGTTCGGGTTTGCATTCGAAACATTTTGCGCAATTATGAACTATTGTTTTCGCTAGGCTTCTGCCATCGATTGGCCTGAAATCGTCCCTTATGTATGCTAATAAATGTTGTGGACCGCAATGCAATAGTTCAACGTGCGTGTGGCGAAACAGAAGCTTGGTTAAATTGTGATTTTTACAAAGGATAATCGGATGCCTTTTGTTGTAACCGAAATCTGAATTACCTAATCGTCCGCCCACCCTTATTAAACCGTCTGAGTCTAGGTATGGATTAAGATTAAACAACTTGCTGTACTTTTCTATCAATTTACCGTCACGTAACACCCTGTGCTTAGTTGCAAAAGCCGTCTTTTGTTTTAGTTTCAAAAGTATGGTTAACGCTTCGTTAATTTCTATTACCGTTAAAGTGTTTAGATTTCGCTCGTGTTTCCTTAGTTTACAATTTTTAATAAATCTTAAAATGTACGCCGTGGATCTTTTAATCGGTTTAAACTAGAGAATTTACTAAAATCTATGACGTGTATAATTTCATGCGTTAAAAATGATTTAGATGTTCGTCGCAGCTCCGGCAAACAAGTAGTAACAAATTTATATGTTGGCCAGTTGCCTTCTGAAGTATGCAACCAATTTGGGCCATGCCACCTTAGTGAATTATTTATAATGTCAGATGGATATTTACCCCGTGATGCGAGTTCGGCAGGATCCTCATTTGTATCGACATGACGCCATTCAAATGTATTTGTAGTATCTTGTATTTCAGGTACTCGATGACTTACAAAGGTTTTCAACTCGTTCGGCCCTCTTTTTAACCATCCAAGGACTATTGATGAATCAGTCCAAAACACGCATTGATCAAATTCTATTCCAAAAGAATTTTTAACCTTTCCATATAATGTCGAAAGTAATACTGCACCGCAAAGTTCCAGTCGTGAATGGTTTGCGATTTTAAAGGAGCCACCTTTGTCTTCGCACATAACAAGTGGGTAGCTACTTGGCCGCTTGCATTTTGTGATCGTAAATAAATACAAGCCCCATATACAATTTTGGATGCATCAGAAAATCCGTGCAATTGAACATTTGTAGGGTGATCACAAATCACTTGTCGTTTAACTGTCAACTTATTTAGGTTCAGGAAGTCATTGTACAGTCTTGACCAACTCATATTGATTTCTTCAGACACCATATCGTCCCAATCAAGGTTGCATGCCCATAAATGTTGTAAAAGGGCCTTGGCTAATATTACAAGGGCTCAATAATCCTAGTGGATCAAATACCTTCGCCGTAGATGACAAAATCAGTCGCTTCGTTGCGTGTTGCGTTTCCGTTACATTTATCCTGTAATTTAAGCTATCGTGTTCGCTATTCCAAGATAAACCTAAAATCATCTTAGAACCAGAATTTTTCGAAATTTTCATAAAAATTGTTTTACTCGTTTCGCACTTTTTGTCAACGTTTTGTATTAATTCCCTTTTGTTGCTCTGCCATTTCCATGAATTAAACCCATATTCTAACAGAAACTTCTTTAACTGTCGACAAATATCAAGAGCCTTGTCTATCGAATTGGTACCGGATAAAAGATCATCCACATAAAAATCGTTTTTAATTCTACTAGCGATTAATGGTACTTTACATTCAACACCACATTGCTGGAAACAACGAACCAGGTATGGAGCTGATTTCGTCCTATACGTTACTGTGAATGTCTGGATAGGATCTGACCACTTATCTCGCCATAAAATCGTTTGCAATGAACTTTCATCTTCTCGTACCCACAGTTACATTTTCGATACATTTTCTCAACTGCTGAAAAAACAACATTATACTTCCGAAATCTCAATAATATTGCTGCTTATCAATAAGGAGACCCATTTTATCCCATAACAGCTTTTGCATTTGTGTTTTTCTATCGGAAATAGCTTTACGAACATCTTCTGTGCGAATTTGCCATTTTTTACTTCGCACTTGTAGCCTGCGTGCAGAACGAATTCGAAGAAACGTATCCAACAATACAAAGCGCTAAGGTCGTATTTATGGTTTCCTTCTTTAGCGTGAAACTTCTCGCTTCCAAAGTCTGTGATACTTATAAAATCTTTCGAGGTGGCTTTACATATTGGACAAGCTTGACTTGATTTCGCGTCAGTTAAAACGCTCAAAACTTTACCATAAATTACGGTTAGAAATAGTTTAAAATCAATAACAATAGCCTTACCCTCACCAATTTCAATTTCCAAATCCTTAATTTGTTGTTTCAAAATAAAATCTTCTCGCAAAATTGTTTCTTTTGTTTCTTTAATAAATTCGAGTTTTATGAGACGACAATACCTGATTGTGGTGAGCGGTTATTCCACAAAGGAATTCCGAACGGACCTATAAGTCTCAGAGGAGTCAATGTGGTTGCAAGTAAAGATAATTCAGAACCCGTAGACGTAGAAGGCTCAACATATTTCTTCTTATAATTTGAATATCTAGAGCTACCATCAAATCCATAGCTTACAATCAAATCGGCTTTAATTAAATTATTATCATTGGTCATTAAAGGCTCTAAAACCTCCTTCCGCATCATAACAATTCTTTTCACAGTGTGTGTTAATAACGCTTGGAGAGAAACCATTCACTTATTTCAAAACAATCTTGCCGGCATTTAATTTTAGAAGCTGCGACGTCGTCGTTATAAAGGGGATAAATAGCATTTCTAATTTTGTTTTCATGTCTCGTGTTTAGGTATTGTTGTTTTGTGAAATCGTTATCCAACAAATAAGCTAGAGTTTCGTCTGCGGTGAAGCGAATTGGTGCTTTATCTGAAGAAAAGTTACTTTCCTTATCTTTGAAGGTCTATCTGGACTACCTAAAGTTGCTTGAGTACCACAGCCATATCGGCTTGCTTTTGCTTATTTGCCGATACGTCAGCTGCACGTACTAGTAACTCTGTTTCATGGCAGTTTCCTTTCGCTAAATTCTCTGCATCTCTCCCCTTGATCGTTCAGATTTCTCTAAATACTCTTTTCTTGGACGACCGCTGGAAGATGAAGCAGATGTAGACGGATACAACTTAGTTTGTAAAATGAAGGTAAGTGGTAGCTAATTTTGGTTTTGCTTGGAAACGTCGTTAACTTTTCCGTGGACCTCGTGCCACCTTAACGATAAATTTTTACAAAAAGTTTGTACCTTTTGCTTCAACGAAGCCAAATCTTGTTTTGAAACATTATTTAAATCAATTTCACTGATAATAAAATTGTAAACAGCATCAGTTTTATTCTTTTTATTCTTTTCACAAATCCAAACTTAAACAGTTCACTATATTTCAAGCTGAGGCTGTCTGAAAGAAAATGATATAAATCAAAAACCGAAAAAAACTGAAACGAAAAATAAAATAAAATTATGTGGGCGAATAATTTTAATTTTGAATATCCCACTTCCATGAAGGTTGGTAGCGTGGATTTATTCTAAAAACGGGAAGCAGAATGAGCGGGAGTTAGTCGATGATAGCGGTTGAGAGAGGAAGGATATGTTAAGGTTATGTTAATATTATGTAAAAGTTATGTGAATTAAACTATTAAACTATTTATGTTGGTTTTATCAATCGGACCGGACGTTTTTTTTTTCTACGACAGTTATCAGAAGTGGGATATTTAGGAGTGATTTGGACTATTTACACGCCCTAAACGAAACGCATTTGCGGCAAAATGGAGGAGGAATGGCAGTCGCCCTCGCCAAACACATCGTCGATTACAAATACCGCACGTATGATGACAATGGAAGATGTGATAGAAACAGCGGTGAAGAGTATTATAAGACATCAAGAATTGAAAGAAGAAACCGGAATTAGTGAAAGGAAAATAAACATCCCAACGAATACAGAGTTAGCATCGTTGGTGCCCCACTTTGCAGGTTTATCAAGCCAAAATGGAGAAATATGGATGCAACGCTTGGACGCTGTGCAAGCAACCTATACCGTACCTGATAACGTAATAAAGTTAGTTGCTATCGGGAAACTTACAGGCCGAACACAAGAATGGTTTCATTCAAAGGTTGACTATGTCGACATGGATTGGCAATCCTTCAAAATACACTTCCTAAAAATGTTCATATGTAAAAGACAAAATCATGCTAATGAAAAACTTTGAAAGTAGAAAATGGAGGAAAAATTTTGCAGCATATCTCCATGAAAAAGTTAAGTTAGGTAATCAAGCATGTCTAGGTGAAACTGATATAATTGAATATATCATTGATGGGTTTGACAATGCTGTCCTTCAGAGCCAGGCAAGAGTGAAATGCTTTTGCAGCCTCGAAGAAGTTCTGATGAGTAGAGGCCGGATTATATGCAAAAAGAAAAGTGGAAATATGCGTATAAATATGCAGATGTTTTGGCCTCAATATGCACTTTCTTATGAAAAATATGCAGATAAGAAAATAGGAGTAATGCTAGAAAATATAATACTATAGAAAAAAAAATATTCTACTATGTTTACTACAAGTCTATTTCTAACATTTTACAACATAATTTAACTATGAAAAATTTACAATTACATATTTCCCAAAGTTTTCAATAGAAAAATTGTGGCGCTTGTCAAGATTTTAGCAATATCCTTTAGCTTTTTAAAACCCTCATTTTTTTCTATTACACTTAAAAATGTTTCATACACGCACTTTCCCACCCTTCCTTTAACATCAAAACATAACTTTTCAAATTTGTGGAAATAAAACTGTAGTTGGCTTTAATAAACGCCAACTGTTGAGGTATTTCTTTACTCGAATACACCTTGTGGGCGTCTAGCACAGATTGTGTATCGCTATCAAGATCTATAATAATTGTCTTTATTTCTTCATAATGATTTGCATGAAAAATAGCAGCTTCCAACCACGTTCTCCATCGTGTGATTACTGGTTGAGGAGGAAGCGGAATACCGGGTAGATGTTGTTTGTAGAACTGAAGTCTTAATGGAGCCTTTAAAAACACTTTCGTAACACTACTAATTAAAGTATTTACCAAGGGAAAATGGTTTCTTACTTCTTCTGCAACACGATTTAGTATTTTGGGTAAAAGATTTTCAAATTGCAATCTGCCTTCCCCATGTATGGTGCGGCATCCGTTAAAAACGATAGAATTTTTTCTGTTGGAATCGATTCCGGTAAGAAAAAGGTTGCCGGTTCTTCCTGTATAAACCTTGTTATTGTCAAATTATTTGCCTTTTCCAACTGTTTGGATGAAATTAAATAAGATTTTGCTGGAACCGATACGTTAAGGATACCTATCATTAAATGAACTATGTATCGGTCCACAATATCGGTAGTTTCATCTGCGCATATGTAAAGGTAATTGTTTGATACAGCTTTCTTAATGCTACTCAATGTTTCTGCATAGATACGGTGAATATAATTTTTCTTAAGGTGCTCTCCTCGGGAATATTATATTTGCTGGTGTACTTTTGCAAAAATAACTTGACATTTAAATTGTTTATTGTATGTAGTGGAATATATGCCGACACAAACATAAGGCACAAATCTTCATTAAATTGTTCTTGTTCCGATTTTTTGGAGGTTGGTGGCAAACATTGCGGTAATATTTGCTGACCCTTCTTCGCCAATTTCATCTTCGATAGTTTTGCAGCATGAGATGGAGTTTTAATATGCTGGTCGACTTGAAACTTTCTCTCACTTGTAACCTGCATAAAAAATATCACATCATCACTTGTTTTCTTATAAAATAAGTGTTAGTAAAAGATAAAGGAGTAATAAAAAACTAATGTGTAAAGAGTTTAATCGGAATAAACGACATTTAATAAAATAACCAACACAACGCTTCGACAAATAATTTTATTTTAAAATGATTTTTAATTAAAAATCATCAGCAGAATACGGAATATCAGATATTCCGTATTGTGCTGATTATATGCGAAAAATACGCATGAAATATACATCTCATTTTACTCATTTTAAAATAAAATTATTTGTCGAAGCGTTGTATTGGTGATTTTGTTAAACATCATTTAAAAACTATAGATTAATAAGAAGAAATAAACTTTAATTTTTCCTTACAATCTTGCTGCATGCTACGCAAGATACTTTTTCTCCATCCATACGCAATTCTGAATAAGGTGCAATCCATCCAGGCACAGTCTCTATTTTCGGCATTTTTGCTATTATAATTAATAACTACCCACAAGTTTACACTTCGAAAAACCAACGTAAAATGACGTTTAAAATAAATAAGATTGCTTTCGAATATGGGAATAAATTTCTCCGAATAACAAAGAAACGCCTGTGCTCCTAATTTTCTGGTAAAATGTATTTTTGTATTTATTTAGAAGTTTCAGGGAATTAGCTTATCCTTGAATTCTGTTCCGGTCTAGATGTATGGGAACAGCATTAATAAATTTTTGGAAGCGCTTATCGGAAAAGTATCGAGAAGAGGCTTCATAGAATGCTATTTTTAATTTAAAGAGGGCTGTTTAACTCTTTATTTGTTAGAACCAGGACATATTTTTAGTAATGCCTATCCTATAATAAATTACATCCAATAAATAAATAAAACTCGGATACTTCAAATATGTTGAATTACTACAAAATATGCAAATAATACACAAAATGCATATATTATGCAAATATGCAAATTTATACAAACTGCATATTGTCCGGCCTTTATTGATGATCATTTTGACATCTTACAGAATATCTTTAAGTACGAATTGAAATTTAGGTTAGATCAATGTCACTTTTTATACCCAGAAATTACTTATTTGGGCTATCTAATCAATGAAGGAGGTATACGTCCCAGCAAAGAAAACGTTCAATGTGTGTTGGATTATCCAATACCAAGGACATGTAAGGATGTACACAGATTTGTCAGCCTTGCCTCTTATTTTCGTCGTTTCATTTCAAACTTTTCAACAATAGCGAAACCTCTGTATGAATTGATTAAGAAGAATGCAGTTTTTTGTTTTGGAAAGGAGCAGAACAAGTCTTATGAACGACTAAAACAAAGTTTAGCTAGTTATCCAGTTTTAGCAATATTCTCGCCAACATTAGAAACAGAGTTGCACTGTGATGCAAGTAGCTCTGGTTTTGGAAGTATTTTATTACAGAAACAAGAAAGTGAGACCTTTAAGCCCGTATTTTATTATAGTCACAAGACTAATGCAACCAAGGCAAAATACCATACCATTGAATTAGAATGTCTTGCGGCTGTATACTCAATCAAACGTTTTCACACCTACCTTTTCGATATTAAATTCAAAATCGTAACAGATTGCGACAGTTTCAGGTTAACTCTTAGTCGTCAGCATGTAAACCCTAGAATACCCCGTTGGGCGATGTTCTTACAAAATTACAATTATACCATTCAGCATAGGCCAGGGAAAAGCATATCCCATGTTGATGCGCTGAGTCGATGTTGCAGTGTCTTGGTGCTGGAGGGCAATACGTTTGAGCAAACTTTATCCCTGCGACAAGGTCAAGACGAAGAAATTAATAAAATCCGACAGCGACTAGAAACTTCTGAAGATAAATTTTTTGAGATGCGAGATGGACTAGTTTATCGAAAGGGAAGACATAGTGAACTCTGGTTTTATGTGCCAAAGCAAATGGAGAACAATGTGATCAGAACGTGCCATGACGATTTAGGACATGTTGGATTAGAGAAAGTAATCGCGAACATTTCAAAGGTATACTGGTTTCCCGACATGAGGAATAAGGTAAAAACTTATATCACTAATTGTTTGAAGTGTATTGAATTTTCACCTGGAAGCGGTAAACCCGAAGGCTACCTACATAGTATTCCAAAAGGAGGCCTTCCATTTCAAACCATACATATATGTAGACCATTACGGTGCGCTTGAAAAAACCGGTCGCTGATTAGATTTATATTAGTAGTAGTAGACGCTTTCACCAAATATATTAAATTTTACGCTTGCAAATCAACAAAATCGGAAGAAACAATTAAACATTTAAGAAATTATTTCCAAACATATAGTAAAACTAAACGTCTAATTTCCAATAGAGCCACTACCTTTACCTCTACTCAGTTCAAAGAGTTTTTAGAAAATGAATGCGTTTATCACGTCTTGGTAGCATCCCGAATACCACGTGCAAGTGGACAAGCAGAAAGGTTTAATCAATCACTAAACTCAATTTTGTCCAAATTGGTTGATGACCCTACCAAATGGGATACATTTTTGTGTTTGCGCACAATAATACCGTATGCAGAACGACGGGAGAAACACCAAGTCGTTTACTTTTTGGCGTTGACCAATTAGGCAAAGTGAACGATAAGATACGACTAATCCTGGAAAAATTAAACGAACTCGATTAAGACCTAACTACTATTGGAGAAGCTGCTTCAGAAAATATTACGAGATCTCAAAAGGAGAACGAATCTTATTATAATAGCAAACGTAAAAGGCCTGTAGTATACGGAATGGGTGATTATGTAATGATTCGAAATGTCGACGTGACTGTCGGTATTAGTAAGAAATTAATACCCAAATTTAGAGGACCTTATATTGTTCGGAAACTTCTCGATAATGACAGATATTTGATAGAGGATATTGAAGGCAATCAGTTAACCCAAAAATCATACCGCGGTATAATTGGGCCAGATCAAATGCGACCTTATGTTATGTACTAGAAGTTAAGTTAAGTAGTAGTGTAGTAAAGTATATTTCAAAACGTTCTCGAGTTATGTTCAATTATGTATTTTATTGTTGTATGTATACCATTACGAACATGTTTTGACTTAGTTATGCATTTAAGATAGGATTTTATGTTATGTCTATTTATTTATGTACTGTTATGTTAAAATCTTTATGGCCGGATCGGCCATATTGTCAAGATGGCCGAGCTGTGAGCGAATAATTTTAATTTTGAATATCGCGCTTCCATGAAGATTGGTAGCCTGGATTTATTCTAAAAATGAGAAACAGAATGAGCGGGAGTTAGTCGATGATAGCGGTTAGCGGTTGAGAGAGGAAGGATAGGATAAGGTTATGTTAATATTACGTGAAAGTTATGTGAATTAAAGTATTAAACTATTTATGTTGGTTTTATCAATCGGACCGGACAACGTTTTTTTCTACGACAATTAATTCAGAATTCTTTTCTTAACACTTTTCATCAAGAAAAACACGGCAGTCCACGGCCAATATTATCAAAAGCTTATGCGAAGTTTATATTTATGGAAAAAGTCATTTATTTGAGGTTAAGTTAGAAGTACACGTTTTGTCAACAAAAGCAATAACATCCACCAAAATATTTTGTTTTTTTTTTAATTACTTACTATCCCCTCTGTTCTCCATATTATGCACGATTTCCTTCTTTTTGTTTAATAACTGATAAAAACGTTTTAATATATGTAGGATTTAGTCTAAGTTGGTGATAATAAAAAGTCTGTTGGTAGGACTGAAAAAATATGTAGAACAAATTGTAAGCGTATGTATGGCGTCTCTATCTTTTGTCAACGCGAACGTATTGTAACCAATTGTAACGTCTTTTAATAAACTGTTGTCGTTAATGAACTGTATTCTCGATTCATTACATGGTAGCAGAGATCCGTAGTTGTTCGTGAAAGAAGTAAATACAGTGTCAAATAAATAGAAAGAAAAGAATATCCATAGATAGATATAGAGTTTTTCAAAATGGAGGACGATAAATATAAAATTCATTATTCAACGGCAACAACTGTAGTAACTGGAAGTTTAGAATTGAGACGTTATTAGAAGAAAAAGATCTCAAAGAATGTCTAGAAGAAAGGAGGAACATTTACAATATAACGCCTGGAATGACAGAAGAAGAAAAAGAAAACAACAGAGATGCTGCTTAAGCAAAGAATAGTGAAAGAAAAACAATGTAAAAGTGTAATTATACAACGGATAGCGGACAGCCACTTAGAATATGTAAAGGATAAAATAACTCCATGGGGAATATGGAATACTTTAGAAAATATATTTGAAAGAAAAGGTATAGGCAGTCAACTATTATTAAGAAAGAAACTGTTATCGATGAAGGTAGATGAAAATGATACTATGGAAAATTACTGTTTAAAGTTTGACAAAGTAATTCGTGAATTGAGAAATGCTGGTACAAAAATGGAGGAACCCGATATTATCTGCCATTTATTTCTTACTTTACCCAAGTGCTACGATACCATTGTTACAGCGCTAGAAACTATCCCAGATAGTAAATTAACACTAGAATTCATGAAGAATAGGCTTCTAGAAGAAGAAATTAAAAGAAGAAATACAGGTACGATAAAGAAAAATGATTCTAAAGCAGTTGCATTTCCAGCTAAATTCCCATTTAAATGTTATAAATGTGACCGAGTGGGGCATAAGAAAGCTGATTGTAAATTTAAAATGGACAAAGACAGAAATGGAAAAAGGAATTATCCAAAAGAAAATAAAAATGAGCGAAAAGAAGAGAAATCAGAATTGTCTATTGCATTTATTGCGACCAAAAAAAGGAAGAATGTGAAGAAGGCACAATGAATTGGTATTTGGATTCTGAAGCGTCAGATCACATGTGCAACAATATAAAGTATTTTAAGACGTTAAAGAAATTGGATGTGCCAATAAAAATAGCTGTAGCGAAGACAAATGCATCATTGACAGCTGAGTATATAGGAAACATCAAAGCTACAATGCGAATAAATGGAGTAGATACAAGGATTGAAATGAACGATGTATTATTCGTAAGTAATTTAAATTATAATCTATTCTCTGTTCGTAGATTAGAAATGTCTGGAAAGAAAGTAGTAATACAAAATGACTATGTAAATGTACATTTTGGTAACAATAATGTGTGTATAGCTAAAAGAGAAGGGAAAATGTATATAGTAAAAATGCAGTGCAGAGAAGAAGAAGCCAGTTATGCTGCTATGACTTCAGACAATACTAGTTTATGGCACAAAAGATTAGGCCATGTAAACCATAATACATTGCATGAAATGAAACGAAAGGATGTTGTTGAAGGAATAAAAGGTGGTATAGAGAAAAATGGACGGATATGCGAATCATGTGTAACAGGTAAGCAAACAAGGCTGCCACACAAACAGCAGCGTCCTAAAACAAAGAGAATCTTAGAACTAGTTCACAGTGACGTATGTGGTCCCATAAACCCCACCACATGGGATGATAAGAAATATTTCTTATCACTAAGCGATGATTATACACACTTTACTGTGATCTACCTCTTAGAAAGTAAGAGTGAAGTAACTAAATACTTTAAAGAATATGAAGCTCTTGTCACTGCACAATTCTCCTCAAAAATTTCTAAGTTGAGATGCGATAATGGCACTGAATATACCTCAAGAGAGCTTACAGAATTTTGCAAGCTTAGAGGTATTCAAATAGTGTACACTACACCATATACCCCTGAATTAAATGGAGTAGCCGAACGCATGAATCGGACGATAGTAGAAACGGCAAGAACTATGTTAAATGGCACACAGTTAGAGAAAAATTTCTGGGGCGAAGCAGTGAGAGCAGCAGTCTACGTACTCAACAGGCGGCTCACCACAGCTACAACCATAGAAAAGATACCTGCAGAACTATGGCATGGTAAGAAACCCAATTTAAGTAATATAAGGATATTTGGTTGCATATCTTATGTACATGTACCCAAACAATTTAGAAACAAATTTGATAGTAAGAGTAAGAAATGTCAAATGATTGGGTACTCACCTACAGGTTATAGATTATGGGATCCAATAGAAAGGAAAGTAATAACCGGATATGATATAATATTTGATGAAAATGATTTCATGTTTGAAAGAGAAACTCCCTATATGTATATTCCTAATATAGAAACAACGCATGAAGGATCAGACATAAGAAAAGAAGAAGTTGAAGACACAAATGAAAGTAATTATGAAGGAAAGACGGAATTAGAGGATGGCCCAAGAACAGACTTATTGCAAGCACAGACTTATTGCAAGCACAGAAAAGAACAAGAAACCCACCACGATATCTAGAAGACTATCATACAACATATTTTGCCATGAATGTAGAATCATATGTAGAAAACCTACTACAGACCTTAGAAGAAACACAAATAGGACCTGATAGTTACCATTGGAAAGAAGCTATCGAAAGTGAAATGGAATCATTAATAAGAAATAATACTTGAACCCTAGTAAAAAGGCAAGAAGATGCTAAAATCATTAGTTGTAGATGGTTGTTCAAGCTAAAACGCAATGAAAATGGTAATATTTTGAAATATAAAGCCAGATTAGTTGCCCGTGGTTTTGAGCAAGAGAAAGGGCTGGACTATGAAGAAACATATGCTCCAGTTGCGAAAATGAAGACATTAAGATTATTATTAGCTGTTGGTAACAAACATGAGTATTTCTTCCATCAGATGGATGTGCGAACTGCATTCCTAAATGGAAAATTGAAGGAAACCGTATATATGGAGCAACCTAAAGACTTTGAAAAACCTAATATGTTTTGTAAGTTAAACAGAGCGATATATGGATTAAAGCAATCGCCAAGATGTTGGTACGAAAGATTAAATAATTTCTTGATTCAAAATGAATTTAGAAGATCAAATTCAGATCATTGTTTGCATATAAAGAGAAATGATATTGGAGATTCGATATCTTTATTGGTATTTGTGGACGACATTATAATTGCAAGCAGACAAGAAGAAGAAATCGATTTCATGAAGAATAGATTAAAGGAAGAATTTGAGATGGAGGATATGGGCAAATTGAAATACTTCCTAGGCCTCAAGATAACTCAGAACGAAGAATGTGGAATATTGGAAATTTCTCAAAGGAAATACTTGGTCGATGTTTTACAAAAATTTGGAATGGTAGATAGACCTATATCGACACCAATGGAGCCAGGACTGAATATTATGATTGAAACCGAAGATAAAAAACTCGAAACTATTCACAGACAGTTAATAGGATGTTTGCTATATGCAACCATGTGTTCGAGGCCAGATATATGCTACGCGGTAACATACTTGAGTCGGTTCCAACATAAATCTAACCCTGAAACCTGGGCTTACCTAAAGCGAGTCTTAAGATACCTGAAAGGAACCTTAGACCATAAGCTCATATACGACAGAAACATAAATGAGCAAGTATTGCATGGATATGTAGATGCTGATTGGGGCTCGGACAAACAGGATAGGAAATCTATTACCGGATATCTCTATTACGTATATGGATGTCTATGCGCGTGGGCATCAAAGAAACAAAGGCGGAATATGTGGCGTTAAGCGAAGCATGTACTGAGGTGATATGGATTAAAAGAGTCTTACAAGAGATCGGATTGAAGATGGATGAAGCTATAGAGATTTTTGAAGACAATCAGAGCTGTATTAACCTGACAAGAAATGCAATTTTACACAAGAGGACCAAACATATAGACATTAGACACAACTTTGTTCGTGATTTGGTTCAAGACGAAGAAATAAAGGTAAAATATGTATAAAGTGCGTATCAAATTGCCGATATTATGACCAAGGCACTCCCAAAACGCAGATTCGAAGAGTTAGTTAAAGAATTAGGACTAAAGTGATAATAGACTTTGTTTTATTAAGAGGGGTGTAGGATTTAGTCTAAGTTGGTGATAATAAAAAAGTCTGTTGGTAGCACTGAAAAAATATATAGAACAAACTGTAAAGCGCGTGTATGGCGTCTGTATCTTTTGTCAACGCGAACGTATTGAAACCAATTGTAACGTCTTTTAATAAACTGTTGTCGTTAATGAACTGTATTCTCGATTCATTACAATTTAAATCAAAATTACACTTTATGCTGCACTGAACAGGTTGCTTGCAAATGTCAACTTCGACTGCCCATAAATCAGCTGATATTTGTTTTTTACAAAAATCAAATATGCAGTTATTTGCTTTGATATATTCTTAATCGAACGTCAGTAACAAAAACATTATTATTGTTAGTGCAAAAATTATTTTTGGCCAAGCTCTCGGATCAAATTACCTACTGTACAATCGAGAGAACTTGTTAATTCACCAAGCAGATTTCTTAAATAAATTGCTTCCTTTGAAGCTTCGGATAAAGCCATATACTCGGCCTCTGTGGTAGATAGTGTCACTGTTTTTTGATTTGAACTTTCCCATGATACAAAGCTATCCGAATATTTAAAACAACAAGTCGGTATAGGACTTCCTATCCACAGAGTTATTACCCCAGTCAGCATCTACAAAACCAATTAATAGTTCTGAGCTATTTTCAAATTTAAGATAAAAATCTTTTGTTTTTTGTAAATACCGTAATAACCATTTTAAACATTGCCAATTAGTCTCATTATAGCAATTATTAAAGTGGCTAAGGTAACTAACGTTGTATGCAATGTCTGGTCTTGGCATAACTAATAAATACATCAATCCTCCAATCAATTGTTGGTATGGAGCCGAAAAAGCTGAATTTTCATTCTTAATAAGCTTGACATTCTTTTCCATTGGCGTATCTACATTTCTACATTGTATCATATTAAATGTAGTTAACAAGGTCTCTACATAATGTTTTTGGTGCAAAGTTATAATATTGTTTGTCTTATCAAAACAAATGTTCATACCTAAAACTTGTTTAGTTTGACCTAGATCTTTCAATTTAAAATTTTCTGCTAATTTTTGTTTCAATACATTAGTTTCGGAGAGATCATTCGAAAAATAAGAAAGTCATCTACATACAACGCTACAATTGTGATCAAATCATTATTACATTTTATAAACACACATGGTTCAAACAGATTTCTTAAAGCCTATATTAGTTAAAACAACCTCAACCTTTCTGTACCAAACTCGAGAAGACTATTTTAAACTGTTGAAGTTTTGAAATTTATCAAAAAGAAATATGAACCCTAAGGGCTTAACTTTTTAAATAAAATGTTATGAGTACTAATTTAAAAATATAAGACCATCCAATAAAAATGGTGTAACAGTTAATGCTTACTTTAATAATAATTGTGTTGTACCTAATTATATTACAAACGACTACGTAAATATCTCCGTCGACGAGCAGTAGAACCTGCGAGAATCTCGCCGGCGGTGCACAGATTCGAACCAGCAGCAGCGTGGTCGTTGGGCAGGCTCTTTACCACTGCAGCAACAGTGAATAGTGGCAACAAGAGCGCGAGACTCGGTGTAAGTACGGCGCCCGGTGGTTCAGATTCGCGCTTTTGCGGAAAAAAAAAATCTGTAACTTTTTTATTCGTGAAAATTGCTATTTTCACTGTAAAGTGAATATGTATTTGTGCTTTAGATATTATAATAAATAAAAGTTTAAATGTTCTATTTTAGAAGAAAAAAAATAGCGAAGAGAATAGATGGGTGAGAGGGTGGGAAAACCCGTTCTTTTAACCTTCCTATACTCACGCATACGGTCTATGAGACCGACATATAGTATAGTATACGTTTTTCATTTTGACGTGAGTATAGGAAGGTTAAAAGAACATTTCCAGCCGTTCTCGTTATTTTGAAATAACGGTTCCAATATAACAGGTCATCGTTGTTTCGTACTCGACAGTTCTATTTGATAACGCATCATAAAATCAATAAAATATGTCATGCGTACATCGCCTTTGGCGGCTTTTTTGATTTGATATATAGTTTGTTTTTCCCCGACGCTATACTTTCCCATCACTAGTTCTAACATCTTGGTGATTCCCCGAGTTATATGATTGTGTATTGATGATGTAACTGTACCCTACGTACTATTGCGGCAACAAAAATCGGAACAAGTCTTATAGGCTATTTTGACTGTTTTCTTAGCTGTGTAAACCAGTCGTTTCATGTCATGTTCACGTCAATCATCTTGTCTAATTTCAAGAATAGTTTACCCACGAACGCAAGAAAATTCTGTTATATGCATTTATTTGAAATAAAAATCTTGGAAACAAATCTTTTAATGGAAACAATAAATTAATCTAGTATTTTTAGTTATTTTTTACCACGGTATCAAATGGATTATTCCTTAAAAATTGAATAAGATTTTCTTCTTCCATGAAATTCCGTACTAATTTACGACCAGAACCACTTTGCCTTTCTACAGTTCCCTGTTGTAGTGATCTATTTTTTAATGTGTGTGCTTTTGGGCACTCCAAATGTATTACTTAGTCTTCTTATGGACCATCCTTCCCCAAGTAATGTAATTATTTCCATTTTTCTAGTAGCACTTGAATGCGGCATAATGACATATGTCAATAATGATTTCAAAATGACATAACTTTTGACAAGGCAAAAGCCAGATTTAAACTACATTATTTTAAGTGTCCCATTTTTTGTTGCCGCAATAGTACATTAAGTTTTTCGTTAGAAGTTCCTATACAGTTTTCTTTTCTCACGATTCAACGCTAGTTTACACACACGGTGTAAAACAAATACAACAAAAACATTTAAGTCCGTTTTCATTGTGGCCACATCCGTTTGCTACAATCCGTAGCTGATCCATCGGACAACAGCTTTATAGTTATGAAATAGGAATAATCATCAAGTAATCATAATTCATTCATCCGGAAGTTTCCCAGGCAAAATAATCATCATGGAGAGATATTTAATAAGAAAGAAGTCGATGATGTGGAATTTCTTCTTCAACCGCGTACGCTGGAGACCGTCTGAAAGGAACCGTTCTTTGCTCAGCGAGATAACAGTTGCAACCTTTCCGGTTCTAAAATAACAGATAGTTCAATAACGACCCATCACTAGTCCACCATGTTCTTTACGACATTTATTTACCTTACGCGAATGCTGCAAGTACCACTACCACTTAAAATCAGCATGGTAAACCACGAGAAATCAATGTTACTGTCTTCCCGTTCCCCTTACGTCTACCGGTTGTCCCCCTCCCGGAAACTGTCCTGACCTTGGCAATAGAGTTGGACATCTACAGCTCTCGCAATATAAGTTGGCGGGCGGTGGGGATGCTCCGTAAACTTATTTAGGTCACGTATTTCCCACCTGTCTGAGTCAGATAGTGCATAGGATACGGAAACGTTGCAGGACGAATGATAGGCAATCTATCCCTCCTCTACCTGCGCGAACTCACTCCCACCCTTCGTCAACTTATATTGCGAGAGCTGTATTTGTGTGTGATTTAGAGGTGGTCTTAGTGGTGATTCTGCAATAGCACTGATTGGCGAAGCGGTGATTGAAGAGTAGCAGTGATTTCTATCGCTTAAAAATCACTGCTTCGACCGATACGATATTTCTACTAGATCCCTGGATCGCGACCAGTTAAGAATCACCGCTTCAAAACGCCGTTGACTGGATACGATATTTCTACTAGACGAGTTACTTTCGCCGTAATAAATGATGTAATATTGTTTACGTTACGTCTATTTTGTAAAAATTCACGCTAACAAATTATCAAGTTGTTTTTCTGTAAAATTATATTTAAAGAAAGTAAACCATTAATAAAATACAGTACATTGTAAATACAATGTGCTTCAGAATATTATTAATAAAAAATTCAACTTATAATATAAATATACTTGTTAATATATATAGTATAAAATATACGTTGTGATATACCATATATATTATAGCATACTGTTAAATACATATCATCAGAAATTAGAAATATGATTTTTGGTTAAACTTCTTTGGTCAATGCACAATAATAGATAAAAGAAAAATTTCTACTCACATGTATAATAGTAATAGTAATAATAATAATAATAACATTAATAATAAAAATAATAAATTGCTTTTATTGAGACAATATAAGTAAAATGACATCAATTCATCCAAGAAGTTGTTAAAAGAAAAATCACACTTGGATTAATAATTCTTTGATATAAAATAGACAAAATATGTTATTATCAGTATTATAAGGGACAATAATTATTACTAATAATACTTAACATAACAATTTGTGGATTAACAGCAAAATATGTCTTATATTGCACTAATATTAAAACAAAGTAGATAAGAAACCAAATATATATAATATGATTAACTAATATGTATGTATATAACTATATATATATATATATATATATATATAAAACTAATTTAGTGAATTTACATTTAAAAAACAAAAGTTTATTTACTTTGTTTCCCTTTAAACAATTTCTACGATCGGATAAAATTTGACCGGATTTGGAAAAAATACGTTCACACGGAACTGAAGTAGCTACAAAACTTAGTTTTTCTTGAGCTACGACGCTTAAAAATGGATACACAAACTTGTGGTTTCTCCACCACTGCAAGGGGTCCTCATGTTGTGGAAGTAAATCCTCTTCAAGAAATCGTTGTACCTCAATTATTGCTTTAGAAGCGGCTGTTCCTCGCGGCTTCACAGATGCAGTAGCTGCTTTAAAGGAACCCCATATTGAGAACTCGTTGTCATCGTCTGTATGAGCAATTAAGGGATTCACATTTGCTGAAACTTCTGCCTTTTCTTTTTCAGCAATAATAACTGCTACTGCATCTTTCACTTTGCTTTTAGCTACTTCGAAGTTTTGTTCATCAGCAAGGGCATAGTTTTTAAACCGAGGATCTAACAACGAGGCCATTGCAAATGTGTTGCTGTTTTCAATGCGAGACAGTCTCTGCTCCAATGCAGCAATAATTCTATTTACAACTTCTTTCACTGTTGGATTAATATTTTTTTTTGCAAGTTCTTATATACATTTTTTAATCCATTCACCATTGGGATAACTAATGACCCGGTTGTATATTTTTCTCCACTAATACTTTTTGTGGCTTGTTCCAATGGTTTTAACACCAGGCAGAGATCTTTCACAGTTCTCCACTCTTCAGCGTGTATAATAGGTAAGCCCTTATCAATTACTGCCGTCGTTCCTTTTATACATTCCTCTAGAGCTACACATCTGTCAAGCATATAATATGTGGAGTTCCATCGCGTCTGGACGTCTTGAATTAGCTTTAGCGGTTGTTTTTTTGGTACGTTAAAAATTTTTCATTTGACTGATGACTTCTTTTAAAATGTGCCATTATACTTTTAATTTTGTCGATGATCCCCATTATGGCTCGAATTTTAAGGCTATCATGGGCAATAAGGTTAATGGTATGAGCAAGACAGCCGAAGTGCTTCCATCGCAATGGTTCATCTGATATTGCCTTGGTAATATTTGCTGCATTATCAGAGACCGCCAAAATAATTTTGTTTCTGATGTTCCATTCGTCAGTAATTTTTCCTAATGCCTCAAATAAATGCATAGAGGAGTGTTGGCCTGATAATATAGTACATTGAAGCAACACTGTATGAAATTTGAAAGTTTCATCTAAAAAGTGTACCGTTACAGCTATATAGTTTTCGTTGGACACAGATGTCCAGCAATCTGTGGTCAATGTTAATTTTCGGCAAGATTGTTTAAGAAGGTCTTTTACTTCTTGCAAACATACTTCGTAAGCTGCAGGTAGTAGCGTTTTGGAAATATAGAACCTACTCGGAATTTGGTACGAGGGATTGAGACAATTAATAAATTCTCTGAAACCTTCGTCTTCGACAACACGGAAAGGTTGAAAATCTTTAGTAAATAATTTTAAAAGTTTATTATTAATTTTTTGTTGCGTGTTCAGGTCAATCTTTTTCGGTATAAATGTGTGTAATGATTGTTGATGCATTTTCTTGCTCGTAGATACATAGCTAGTTGAGGGTGCACTCGTTTGGCTTTCAGGAATTTTGAAATCAGAAACCTTATCTACGGCACCTAAATCGGGTTGTGAGGTAGACTGTTGTTGTATGTCTGGGATATTCAAATTTACTGTGGGGTGCATTGATTGCGTGTGTTTTTTTAAATTGGAATTTGACGTTTTAAAAGATAATTTTTTTGCATATGTTGCAAGCAGCTATGTAATCTTCTCCAGAAACAGGAGTGAAAAACTTCCAAATCGAACTCGTTCTTTGACGTTCCGACATTTTGTAAGCAATTGAATCCTAAATACAACAGTTTTAGTTTTTACATTTAAAAAAATGTTAAAATAACATCAATATTTACCTCGTTACTCACTTGACTTCTTTTACTCGCACAAAATAAAATAAAATTAAATTAATAATAAAAAATAGAATATGTAAATGAAAATGAAATGGAACACTTATTTTAATGAATATTTTACCAATGAAGAGACACAAACTGCAGTTATCTACTGAATAAACACCACCTATTTGGGGCTTCAATTTTAAGTAAAGTATTTTATTGGCCCTTGGATATGGGACCAATGGTTATAATTCGAACCCTTCAAACGCTTATTATATAGTCAGGGTTGAAATGAAAGAATTATTTTTTACTGGGATTGTTTTATAAAAGTATTAATTTAATTGTGCTTTTCTCAAAAAACGACAGTTATAATTGATTTTGTAATTTGTAATAATTCTAAAATAAAGTGCTCTCTGATTATTTTCTATTTGACTGTTAAATCTGCGTTTTTTTTTTGTTTGTGTTTCATTTATAGGTATTATTTATCGGTTAATTATGAATTATGCCATTATGCAGTTATTTGATTAACGACCGAATATTCAAAAATAATCAGGAATTGATTACCAATAGCTTTATTCCAGTAAGGGCGATATTCCTTTGACTGGTATTGTACTAATTGAAAGCGGATTTTATTACGATTTACTACGATACTACGAAATCTGTATGCACCGGTGATGAATGAGCTAAAGCAAAACAAAACAGTTGTGTTTTCAATGTAAACAAACGAAAAACGAAACGATGACTGCGCTGACTAACAATTTCACTACAATCACCGTTTACGGCGTTTGAACCGTTTAGGAATACTAGATATTCTAAACAATGATTTCAATCACTGCTACTGACGATTACAATCACCGGCTACTAACGGTGATTGGCCAATCACCGGTTCTAAATCACCGATATCGAAATATCGCCCAGCATTAGTGTGATTGGTGGCCAGTAACGGCATAGACACGGTCACAGTATGTCCGACATAGCTGTAGAGAATCGTCGTTTGTCTTCTGAATAAAGTATTACCAAGTCTTTTATAGTATTACGTGGTATTACTAATACTATTTATACATATTTATATGTAAAGTGAACATAACAATTGCGTTCATCATCCACATCGCTGAACTCATGCTCGCTCTCTTCCTCCAACCACTGTATTATCAGTTCATCGCGGCTTTTAAAAGTTCCAGCTGAAGTTCTTTTAGAACATTGAGCCCCTTGATTTGTGTTTCCGCGATCCATTAAAACAAAACTATCAGGAAATAAAAGATATCGAAACAATTTTACTGACATGTTGCATAGGAGACATCGTAAAAATATAACAAAAATACTGAGCTAATTAATTATACCTCAGATATCTACCTTGATACTGATGTGGTTGACTTGTAGACACTTTTTCGTTCATACGGGCGCGTGCGCTCACTTTGATCTCTTTCGTCACACAAAATGCATGATTGGGTATTTTGAAGATACTGAGAACGCTAGTGCCGGTGTTTGTAAAATAACGACGCAAAATACTTTTTCTGTTTATTGGTGTCTGTTAGAATCACTTCAGTCGCAGAGGGTTAAAGAAGCTTTACTGCACATTAGTTCGGCCCAAGTTGGAAACTAGTAAACAATAACATCGATACCGCGAATTTACTCTCGACTGTAACCATTATTGTACCTAAATACTGGACTAGATCTAACAATACGGTTTTTTAGTGGCCAGAGCCAGAACAAATATCTTCGTTAAAGCATCTATTAACCACATGGCCAGCAACGCAAACAGGATTGTGCGGAATCCTTTTTGCACCTCTAGAGTAACTGAGTTCACCTAACCCTTTCCACATTCTCTATCCTCTTCACATAATCAATTGTTAACAAACTCATTGCCTTTTGCTTAAAATATTACTGCGTCTTATGTTTATTATCTTCTGTAGTATATTGTTGAATTGTTATAAGTACTGTACTATATTGTTTATATTGTCCTTTTAATGGAAATCTGTTGGACAATAGACATTATTATTGTATATTTACAACACCTGATACAACAGATATAACAGATATACAGCAATATAAACAGTTAAATACCTATCGAGATATAATAATAGTATATTAAATATAAATAATATAAGAATAGGTAACCTGGGGAAATATGCCAGTTAGGGCAAAACGCCAGTTCTACGATTTAGCGAAACTGGCGCTACGATTGCGCATGTACTGTTTATGTGTTCATTGGCAGTGCTGCTCGTAGCTTATATTTGATTTTATTTTGTTAATAAGCAAAGACTGAAGCAGACTATTTTGAACTTTTTCAATGGATATAGTAAGCAATTTTGTAAAATTTATGAAAGCACGAGCTCTAGCGGAATGTTATTATAACTGTATAAGTCACGATAGGACTACTGTATGCTTCACCGCTTTATTTTAAGGACACCATATTGTGTAAAATATACATCTACTGTATAACTGCATTTGGGATAAAATGCCAGTTTAACGTCAGGACAAAATGCCATAAGATATTACATATCAGGACAGTGACAGCGATATGAGCTAACATGATAATGACTACTGTGCTGCACGCAATGGATACTATTATGCCGAAAACGGTCCAAAATGTGATTGGAAAATTTCTGAATGTTGTAGTAAGTGGATACCTGAGAACTGTGCAGGAAAAGTTTTATGTTGTACTTAAATAAATCTGGTTAACATTATTTTTACTAAGATATGTATTTAGGAATTTAGGAACTGTAGGTCAACTATTTTTGTTATAATATTCACGAATAAATTGTTCATTTAAGTTTATCTCCATGTTTTGTTCCATATTGCATATTACCCGGATTGGTATGGCATATTACCCACGCCACTGGGCAATATGCCACTTTGCAGGCTCAACAATTTTTATAAATTACGTTCTTAAAAGTGTATTGTTCCTATACTGAAAGTGCGTATAAGTTTACAATAGATAGATAGACTGTAGGTATTTGAAGTTCACTTCGTTGTGTTTTACTACTAAATGAGCTCTCGTAATGATAGCACAAGTTTGCTACTGCATAATCCTAAATTGAAACAAAAGTTCAAAGCAGCTGATCTTGTCTCTCCAATACTTACAAAGCTAGAAAAGGAAAACATGTAAACACTAAGTTACATAAATTTTATAAGGGTACCACTGAATATGATACACACTGATGTTTGTACATATGAGAATTTAATTAAGAATTTCCTACTACAGAAGTCTGTAGCAACTTAGTTGTCCACTTCTGTAGAAGTAAATAGCTGCAAATATGCGCATACATATTGAGGAAATTTCTTCATTGAGTTGTCATATGTACAAACATCAAACGTAATTCGGTTCAAAAGTCTGTCCCCGAACCGTATCTACGACGAACTACGGAACAATCGCATGCCTCAAAACTCGCCAAGTAGAATGTTAACGATTACGTTGAATACGTGATGTCCATTTTTTTACACAAAGGCTATAGCAACCGGGATCCCTTGAAGAATCCCCAAGAATTCCGGTCATTTCAACTTCGTATGAATTCCAACAAACAATAAAGCAAAGCCAAGCAAATATAGTTTAGAATCTATCTACGTCCTACCTCTGTTCTACCTACTTACGTCCAGGTCGCAAACTTTGGTGATAAAAGTTCAATTCGAAATTTACGGAGAGCTGTCATCTGGATTCAGGCCGAGACAAAAGCCACACTGGGCCTTCTGTCTTCTATTTAACGACCACGGTCTCGCCGTTGGAAGTTAGAGATTAGATATTGATCCTGGGGATCCGGCCACTGGGAATATTGGTTCTTAAATGTATCGTGGACGTCGGGTTGACGTTGTGTTGGTCCACTCAAGGGTCGAGAAGGTCCTGCACCAGCCGCACTTGGGTCTTAGGCGGGGGTCTGTCCTGGTCTAGGTCGGCGATGTGTTGGCGCACCGCGTTGTCAGACCAGGAGATCCTTTCAAGTGGACCTCTCGCGAGCTCGATCATGTACTCATTGAGAGGAGCGACTTTCAAATCGTCGTGAATTTGTGGGTTTCTGACGAACCACGGCGCTCCGGCTATTATCCGCAGCATCTTGTTCTGTGCACTGCAGATCTTTCTGATCTGTGTTTTTGCTGCTGTCGACCAGGACAGCCCTCCACACGTAAATATTGGTCTCAAAAATACCGTATAAATCAAAATCTTCGTCCGGAGATCCAATACGAAATCTCTACGTAGGAGTGGCAGCAACGATCCTCTCGCCCTATGATACTTTTCCATGACCGAACCCACGTGGGCTCGGAAGGTCAGGTGACGGTCCAAGGTTACTCCGAGATATTTCACTTCCCCTTTCCAGGGAAGTCTTTGGTTCTCCGCGTAGACGTAATCTGTGGGGATAGATGTCTTCCTAGTGAACCTTATCGCCTCACATTTATCGGAGTTAATCCTGACCCTCCAGGTATTAGCCTACTCCAGGATCTCGTCCGTGGCCGTTTGAACTCTGGTACATACCAAATCTTCACTCTTTGACGCTGTCGAGACGGCTGTGTCATCCGCGTAAACGGCCAATGAATTCGCCGTCGTCCTCCGCAAGTCGAAGGCGTAAATTAGGAAAAGCTCCGGGGTCAATAGCGAACCCTGTGGGACTCCGCACTCGCTGAGCCTCGAAGTTGATCTACGGTCCCCAATTTTGATGGTGAAACTCCTTCCGCCAAGGTAGTATTGTACGATCCTGACCAACTGGCTGTTGATACCGGCTCTAACCATTTTCAGGATTAGGCCGGCGTGCCACACGGTGTCGAATGAATTCGAAATGTATAAAAGGAAGAGGAAGCTTATATTACAACAGAACTACCTTATCTGCTAGGCGAAGATGGACGAAAAAGCACTATCCGGCTTGTTTTCGCAGGTATTAACGTATTATGCTTGGTTGGTTGCAGAACACGCGACAGTTTCTTACCAGTTAGTCTTATCGCTGAATCTTTTACCGTTCTATTCGAATAAAAATGTTATTTAAAAAAACAGACAGGTAATGTACACAAATATTTTGTTTAGTTATATAATAATATATCCACTATTTAGTATATTGCAGGAAGGAGAGGGAATGAATAGCTCTCGGTTTCTTCAGTCAAGCAAATTACGCAAGCAGAGCATATTGTTTACATTTGGTGTATTAAACAAATATTTGTAATTTTCAATTACAGCTATTATATGACACGAATTTGATTTAATTTATTTCCTTCCCTTTTACACTCTGATTTGATTTATTATTGTTTTGGCTGAGAAAGGCAACAAAAAATCAAATACAATTATGTTTATCATAATAATGTTTATTCTCCTCTGCAAACACTTAGATATGTATCGGGAGATTTTTAATGATTGTCCTGATCCTACACTACTTTCCGGAGTCCTCACCCCAATATTTACTTCCATTTAAACGGCACTACCTAGGCCTGTTATCTTAAATGGAAGCATGTGATTCCATTAATGTAGTAGGATAAATTCTCAATAGATAGCACTGGACGGAAAGTTGTGATCAGTTTCGATATTATCGACAAAGGCTAATGGGGATAGTCACGCTTAGGGCTGAGAAAATATTCGGTATATCGATAAATATCGATGAATATCGAATATCGATTATCGATTATCGATGTCATGATATTAAAATCGATACATCGATAAAACCGATATTATATCGATATCACTGATATTTATCGATATAGTGAATATTTGATATCATCGATACAAATCGATATTATCGATATATATCAATATAATCGATATTCATATCGATATAGTCGATATATATTCATATTGATATGTAATATATATACTGTTAAAGTGGTAAAAAATGTTGTTCAAAGGTAGATAATTATATAACGCCAACGGAAAATAGTAGGCGAACACCTGACTTAATGATTACATAGAACATAGACGATAAATCTGTTACAACGACTCTTATTACGTCAATCCAATAAGTCGTATCTCCTTTATTGCTGGCTTACCACAAACTCCTGACAATATTATCAAATATTTTCAGAATCTACCGAATATTCTCCCAGCCCAAAATCATGAATATGCGGAGAACCGAACAACGTCTATTATCTCCATCTACCAATAATAGTTAATAATATTGATATTAACATGTACCATTATTATTACCTATGTCGATATATCGATAATTATCAATATATTTTATAAGTAATATCGAATATATCGATATATCGATATATATCGATAGAGTCGATAATGAACCGATACTAACAAGACTATCGAATGTATCGATTTATCGATAAATATCGATATGTATCGATATATTCGATATTACTTATCGATATATATCGCCCAGCTCTAGTCACGCTCGTATTCGTGAGAGGGATTCCCAGACACAAACAACTGAGCGTAAACCATTCTATATTATTATGACATTTGTGATTGTGCGCGCATGAATAATTGTTATGTCATAATAGAAGCAAAGTCAGCAATATCCATCACATCACAGTCTTATTTACAATGCCGCGAGCAAGAAGATCGAATCTTTTACAACGAAGCCGTAATGCAATTAGACTGCGGAATATTCCGAATCAATCCACTGCAAATGAAGAAGAAATCGCACAAGAGAAGGGCGCCGTGTTAGTACGGCCCGACTTCGTGCTTCACAAACACAAGAACCTAGAGAGGCCATACGTGGAACGGCTCGGTTGGCAATAAGAAATCGTCGAGCAGAACACAGAGATCGAGCCGCAAGAAGAAATGCTTCAAGTGTTAATTTGAATCGAAGAGCGTTTCAATACGATTCCACAATTGTCTACAGGCGCACTCTTTCGTCAGAATTGGCCCTATGGAGGTTGTGTGCGTCCATTGCGTTGCATTGAAGTTCGCTGGAGAAACGTCTGGTGGTCTGGATTGTGCTGTCTCAGTGGAAAGATTAAATTCACCATTGTTGCCTCCCCCACGTGAGCCAGTGCATTCATTGCTTCATGGTCAAACTCAAGAATCACGACATTTTCTTTCGAACGCTTAAAGGTACAATGCATGTTTCCAAATGACTTCATTTCGAGCAAATATTATTGAAGAACGCGAATTCAGTCCGACATTCAAGGTAATAGTTGTTAATAAGAAAGTAACCTTTATTTTTGGTAATCATAAATCACTAATTATCACTTCCATTTTGACTATACAAATACAGACAAGGACAAATTCACCATAGAAGTGAATCATTACAGCTGGTTGAACACGCATAGTATAAAATAATGGTACTAATGCTCTTTTATTGGGCAGAGATAATCGCGTGCCCAAAAGAGAGCTGATATATAACAAAGCTATTGAATGACATATTTGGAAAACGTAGGAAATCTAAATAATTATTTATCTTTTCGCACCAGTTTTGGATATTCTATGATGTATTATATTTCACATACTAATAATATAAATGTATACTTAGTTTGTGATTCTATTTTTACCTTCCCCATGAAATAATAGTTTTCGAACAGTTTGTTCTAAAACAAAATCTGTAATGTTAGATTGTTTCTTTACTAATATCTATTTTTATTGAAATGATGGCTTACGATAAAACAATCTAAAATTTACAGTTTTTTTTGAACAAATTTTAAGTTTTACAATAAGGTATAAATATATTTTGAAAGGCCCGCTTTTTAAAATTAGTTGGATAAATCCTCAACAGATATCGCTTTTCTGGAATCACTGTCCTATTAAGAAGATCCCCTTCAATAGTACTATATTTTCTATGATCACTACTATAGATTCTCCAATTTTACGGTTATTTTAAGTAGGTAACGGAAAAAAACCGGCAAACACGTTTTGCCTTGAGAAAGAAACTAGCAAACGTAAAAAGCTTGTTCGTATAAAACCCAAAAATTACACAAGGTGCACCTACGAAGGGTAAATGACAGCCATGACAGTAGATATAGGGAAATCCACTAGAAGTTACTAAAAGACTAACTTCAGATAGAAAAATGGAAGGAAAGATTGATGTGAGAACTGTGGAAAGTAGTGTAGCATCAGGACAATCATTAAATATTAGACGGTATAACAATAATATGTAATTAACAAAACACCTAGATACTTTTTTAATTTGATTAGGGGTAAACAACAGGAAAATATTATTTTCTCCTATAAATGCAATTATCTGACATTTGTCCCAGATTTTAAAATTCGCACTTCGTATATCTTAGATGGGACAATATAGAGTTCTACTCCTACCCCGCGGGTTGGCATCGTATACTATGTACTTAATTATGGTTTATAATGAAACGCAAAAACATCTGCATCTGGATTAAAATGGCATTCAAAAAAGGTGCAGATATGTGCATATAGTCGGTGGTGTTAGACCGACTTCTTTCCCTTAGTATCTAACGGCGGAAGTCGTGTTAAATCTTATGGGTGAAATAAATACGCTATTCGATTAGAAGATGTTTATCTTAAAAGCACTCAAGATTACCAGTACGCATTAATTTGAATACGTCCATTACGTCCTTCTCGCTTTTTTCTTGTGTATTTTTATAATCTAGAAATTAGAATATCACTTTTGATCTTAGTATCGATGGATTTCCGTGTAGTCGCGATACTGCACATATAGAAAGAAAATAAGTAAACAGTTATTAGAATTAAACATCTTCTTATGCTTATTATAAAAATTGTACACACCCCTTCAAAGCAAATATTCTGTAAATGTATCAATTGTTGGCGGTAGCCAATAAATTACCAAATTACTAAAACTCTTTATTTCTTTATATGTTTTTCACTGTAGCAATATAAAAATATCAATATTTTTACATCATATGTTACACAAGGTATATGTATATATAATTTAAATACACTTGCATTAATATTTACACTGTACAATATACAAAACCAACATTTGGAAAAATTAAAATAAAATAGTATACCTATTATGATGTAATCTCATTTAAATGCTGGAAGAATATTTTTATCCAGGTATATAGCATATAATACATAAAAATTAATCACATACTTTCATAAATATAATTTAATTTATTACTCCAGTATTGGATAACTAGTGTAATCAAGTCAAAGTGTGAGTTTGTACGTTTTAAAGAAATTATTAGGATTAAATGGTATTGGAATTACTATAAATCACAATTAATCATTTTTAACATCCATTTCTTGTTTTTGTTGACTGTCCCCATCAGTTTTCATCTGAGCACCATCCAACCAATCTTGACTTATTATAATTTTATCCACCTTCTCTTCTGTATGGTCAGTAATTATCAATTCATCACTGGACCTCTTTTTCAATTCGTCTATAACATTTCTTTCTATCTGACTTATTGCTTGAAATATAGTGTTTAATCTCTCAAATTTCTTTTTATTTGTTTCCAAGTCTTCGGATATAGCTTCATTAGTTTCACTGCCTGATACGAAATCAATTAAATCGGAATTCTGCTTTATTAAATTATCATCTTTGCGATGATATTCTATACTTAACTCCTTTAAAAGCCATTCAGTTTGTTGTAATATGTCACGCTCTTTTAAATCTTCATTGCTAGCACCACTTAATGTTTGATAATAAATTCTAAGAATATTTATAGGAACAAACAGCTCACCACTGTCTGAATTGAGTAGAGAATTTAATAAACCTTTTCGAATTTGGCTCCATTGATGATTAGTTATCTCTTCTGTAGGAATGTCTTCATTTTCTATTTTTTGGTAAACAATCCTTACTTTGTCTATTCCAACATCTGCCTTAAAACTACCTACAATTATTGTTTGTGTAAACGCTATTCCCGTGTGCTTATTTAAAAATTCTTGGACGGAAAGTTTTAGTTTTTGGAAAACCGAATCTTCTTCACTTGGTGGCCATTCTTCAGTATCACTTTTCCACTCACTAATTGTTACCTCAATAAAAGGATTTTTGGATAAGGTTAACAACAGCTTTGAGGCATCCTGTGAATAAAGGAATACTGTTGGAATGTTTATATCGTCAGTTCCATCACCGGACATTGAAAATAACGGAGATGATTCAGCACTACTTCCCCTTGTGCTATCTATAATAATAGCACCAACAGCGCCTGCTTCCTGAACTTTTCTTGCTTTTTCAACAAACATGCAATCACCTCTCTCCATTATTGCGATTTTGCCTTTTACCTTATTGGTCGGTGGAAGATCAACACAAGCACGAAGCGGATGAATTATAATTGTTTTTGCCGTAATCCTGTCATCATCTCTAAGGTTTTTTCCAAAATGGGATGGACCTGCTGGAAGAGTAATTATTTGAACTTCTCCATTATTGTATTTCATAGGAAAGGAAACTGCCTGTGGCGCAGCATCGGTTTGTTGTTGCATTTTGGAAAGTTCGATCATTTCTTGCATGAAAAGAAGCCCTTCTTCGGCGTCTGCTGAGGTTCGGGCCTAGAAATTGAAATGTATAAAATTTAAAATTGTCTTTAAGAACTATCAAAATTAAATATCCAAGAAAACTAATGAGCATGTATCAATTTCTATGTAAAATGTCCAAATCCTTCTGCTCATGGCAATTTTAAGTACATGCTTCTATTTTTATAACAATTGGATTGTAACCAGCTGAGTTGAAAAATGCTTTAGTAAGAGTTTAATATTAACGATTCAGGCACGATAGTAGTATATGTACGTAATACAATGTTCTGCACCGTCATAAATGGACTCAGATGAGCACAATTTGTGAAATGATGTCGGCAATGTCTATACGATCAAAGTCAGTGTGATAATAAATCAGAACAGATCAAAGGGGGCGTATTTCCTATCGATGACTATGACGCAATTTCGACTTCTTTTTGATAATGAAAGTGGGTATAAGGAATTAGAATCTGACTTGGTACCTTTAATTTATTCATTACATTACAATTTTTCTATGGTAACTAAATAACCTAAGATTAAATCTAAATGATAAGTAAATACTGAGGTAACTTATTAAAATATTAATGTTCATGACATGCTATTCACAGGTGAATTAAATACTGTAAAATCTTACGCACCAATCATAAAAATTACAGGAAAGTTGATCGTAACTGATATATTTAGAATATTCTAAAAAATTTGAGCTTTATCGGTTTATACTCCATGAGATGTGTATGAGAAGTAGAGTTATTTTTACTGGTACTAAATGATGATGTACTGCTATACAAAATGAAAAACTAAAAATAGCTGTTTACTTACTGTTGAAAAAGTATGCAGAAGTTGTACCCTTCCAACATTCAAGGCAATGATACTTATTCCCATATCTTTAATCAACTTGAGATGATTAACATTGGAAGCAGAAAATTCTTGGGCAGTTAACTTGCGTTTACCTATTCTTCTAGGACACATACCGTCTACCATATTCTTCAACGGTTTTCGAAAAGATTCGGGAAATAAACTTAAGGAATTTGGACAGATACGTGTCATTTCATTATCATCGAAATCATAATTCATGATAGATTGAGTTTTATAATTTCCCAAAGTGAGAGGCAGTAAATGGCCTTCGGTAGTAAAAATAAACTTATCTAAATTAAGTATAAGATCGTCCGAATCAGCAAATAGTAAAAAGAGATATTTAAATGTTTCAGCTAAAACAAAAGAATCCATTCTGTCTTCTTGCCTTCCAGTACGGACATCATTAACAGCAGCGTATCCACAAGACACTCTTGCATACCTTTGCAAACTTTTTAATACATTTTTGCCAACTTCTAAATAATACGGATCATTTGTTGCACTATACAAGAAATAAGTAGATTCCAAAAACTCTGGTCTTAACGGATGATTGCCCCAATGAACTTGAAAATCCGTTGTGAACGCTTCTGGTATGAATTTGTGTCTTTGCATTACTTGATAAAGCATTTCATGGGTTTCAATAGCCGGTTTTATATCACCATTAAGTACTTGAAGACCAGGCCAGAAAGCTAGGAGAGCATCCATATAATTCCTAGAGTTCGTGTGTGGTCGATGCATATGCACGTCTAGAAGCATTGGCCCTTGTGAGATGTATTTCATTACAGCATTATAATGCCGATTAAACCTACGAATATAATACTATACTTTTTACATTTTGAGGGCATAATAGTTAAATACTAATAACTATATCTATACATATGGTATGAAAATCACTGTATTTATAATACGTTGTTGAAACTTATTATACAGTGTGTCCCAAAATTGCTGAGATATAGAGCTATCACGTATTGTAGAGGTCAAACGCAATTTATATATATATATATATATATATATATATATATATATATGTATATATATATATATGTATATATATATATGTATATATACACCAAAATCTATCGTTTGTTCGTGAGAAGAGTTCAAAGTTTACTTCAAAAATAACGTTTTTATGCACTGTTCAGAAATGCGCGAAACAAATTTAGTGAAATTTGGAAAAAGTACATTTTAGAGGATTTCCCTACTTTCAGTAATCAAAGTAACCGAAAGGAAATTGTAGAAGGGTCAAAACCACCCTCACCCCCTAGTAATGTTTCTTAGGGGTGGTAATATGGTTCTAAGCATTTTTAACGGGAAGGCTTATTCATCATCTTCATTTTTTACTCTTATAAAAACTCCATATTTCGCATAGTTTCGAAGGAAAAATATGTTTTCTCAAATATTGATCACCTACATTCTTAGTACAAGTTTAATAAAATTCTAATACAAAATTTAGTTGCCGGTGGACACAAAGCCATAAGTCATGATTTTAAGAGGAAACAAATTCATAATCGTCCCAGTTTATTGTTGCAGCAAATAATTTCAATAAATTGTTCACTTCTAGTTGCTTTTGTATTGTTTTTTATCGCCATCACCGTTATTCTTGTAATTGCTATTTCTGTTGTTGTTGCAGTTACTTTGGCGGCTATCAAATATGGATTTCCCTTTTAATGAGCAGACAGACATGCTATTAGTTCTTGGACTCTGTCAAGGTAACTGCCGCGAAAGTGACCGCGTGTATCAAGACAGGTATCCAAACCGGAGAATTTTAAATCACAAAACTTTTGCCCGAATCGAAAGACGTCTTCGAGAAACAGGAATGTTGAAGCCAGTCAGAATTAACGCTGGAAGATCTGGGCAAGCCCGAACACCCATTGCGGAAGAAACTGTTCTTCAAATGATTGATAACAATCCTGAGACCAGTACCAGAACATTGCAACGAGAGACTGGGATTTCAAAAAGCACTGTAAGACGGATCATTAGTGATCAATTAATTCGTCCATTCCACATCCAATTAGTGCAAGAATTATTACCACTTGATTAGGGTTCACGTTTAAATTTTTCACAAATTGTTCGGGAGCGCAGACAACGGATTTCTTTACACGTTGTGGCATGACGAACCTACACAATGAGCATATTTGCAGATGAAAATCCACAGGCTATTAAAGGTAGACATTATCAACGAGAATTTAAAATTAATGTCTGGGTCGGAATTATAGCCAAGTTTTTGGTTGGGCCGTTCCGATTGCCTGATCGTTTAAATGGCGCTAGTTACCATCGTTTCCTTCAAGAAATTTTGCCAGAATTAGTAGAAGACTTGTCCCTTAATTTGCGTCGAAACATGTTCTTCATACACGACGGTGCACCACTTCATTTTGCACGTACCGTAAGAGAATATCTTAATGAACAATTTTCTGGTAGGTGGATTGGTAGAGGACAAGAAGCACCCAATCAATGGCCTCCACGGTCTCCAGATTTAAAATACTGTAAACGCACTACGAGAGAACGACGATGTTTTAAGAAGGATGCATTTCATTTTTTTACGCCGAATTGACCTCTGCATTAATGAAGGTGGATGTCACATTGAACACCTGTTGTAACAAAAGTTTGTCTTTGTGTCCACCGCTAAGTAAATTTTGTATTATAATTTTATTAAACTTGTACTAAGAATGTAGGTGATCAGTAGAGGCCGGATTATATGCAAAAAAGTGGAAATATGCGCATAAATATGCAGATGTTTTGGCCTAAATATGCACTTAATAAATATGCAGATGTTTTGGCCTAAATATGCACTTAAAAAATATGCAGATAAGAAAATAGGAGGAACGCTAGAAAATATAATACTATAGAAACAAAAATATTCTATTGTGTTTACTACAAGTTTATTTATAACATTTGACAACATAATTAACTATGAAAACAATTTACAATTACATATTTCTGTTTTCAATAGAAAAATTGTGGCGCTTGTCTGATAACATGTATTTAAATATTGAAAAGGTTCGTTCTACGTCCACGCTTGTTATAGGAGCATATTTCAAATTAGAAATATCCTCTATTGTCAACTCAATATTTTCTACTGACTCACCGCACAAGATTTTAGCAATATCCTTTAGCTTTTTAAAACCCTCATTCTTTTCTATTACACTTAAAAATTTTTCATACACGGATTTTCCCACCCTTCCTTTAACATCAAAACATAACTTTTCAAATTTGTTTATTATTTCAACGCTCTCAATTAGCAACATAAATTGTTTTCCAATTGCAATATAGAAGTGGAAATAATGATGATATGATGAAAAAGTTTTTCGATATCCGCAGAAGAAGCATTTATACACAAAATTAGAAGGAAGATATTCAATACGTGATTAATTTTTGAAATATTATTCTGAAATCTCCACCATTGTACCGAATTTACATTTTGTAATATTTCTTGCGAAAACATTGATTCATCGATGTAATTTGGCCTTTCAATTTAATGACCACCTAATGGTAATATGGTATTAATTTGGAATGGGAATTCATTTTTAGTTCTAATAGTGTCAGGCAAATAAGGTAACAAGGGAAAAGGCATTGTAGCTTGTTCATACATTTTCATAAATTTCTGTTTTGTGTTCTCTTCATGACGACTAAAAATTGTGTCCATTTTCTTCAACAGCATAAGGTGAACAGGAACGTTTCTACTAAATTCTGTCAACTGTCACAGAGATTGGTTTGAACAATTTAAAAAGTCTTCAGTAATTCTTTTAATTTGAATATTCTAACCTTTTCAAAATTCATTGGATTAATTATGTTCTTCATAAATTTTTAAAAATTTCGACCATTCAGTAATATATGTATATTTCAAAACAGTCAAAAAGTGTAATCAATTGAACATAGTACTATTACTATTAGTAGTATTATAGTTTCTTGCTTCCTTTGTCTTTGTACCAACCATTACTCAAATGCTTGCGTAACATGTTCTTTTACTTGATCAATTTACAAATCTTTGGAAAGAAAATTAGTATATGAGTGCAACACCCATAAGTTATGATGGGATACTTCTTTATTAGATCAATGGCCATCTCTGTAAGATAAGCAGATGCACATATGTAAATGCCTGATGTGTCTATACTTTTCAATAAGAAACTGTTTTTATCTTGTTTTTATAACTCCACAACGAGTGGTTCATTTGACTGTCCATCAAAACCCATACAAACTGACTTGCTCGATAAATTTTTACAATATGATTTCTCCTCCTCAAATATTTCATTTAAAAGAACTGAAAACTGAAATCAAGAGGGTGGTACATAGCCTGGCCTTTCAATTGCTTTTCGAGCTTCTTCATGTTTAATTAACCTAAAAATGCCCCCAACTATCTGCTTGTCTAATTCTTGTTTCTTGTCCTTACCTGTTCTAACAAAAATTTCAGCAGCTACTGTTGCTACGGCAACCAGCACTAAAATCAATATTGTTACTGGGACTCGAACAATTACCCTTAACCTTCCTATACTCACGTCAAAATGATAGACGTATACTATACTATATAAGTCGGTCTCACAGACCGTATGCGTGAGTATAGGAATGTTAATAAATTTTTGATTTCTTTTGTGATATATATTTACAACGCTTTCTTCACTGTCTTGTTGTCTTGACGGTTCGGACTCATTTATACTGATTTTCACTTTCACCATTATTCGAGGTTTCCCAAAGATTTTGAAGTCTATCGACAAACTTTTCCGTGTGTTTACTACATTCTTTTACAGATAGCCCAATGCCGAAGCTAGCTAATGACAATTTTCTTATGAAAATATTGCCAAATACGATTTTCTTTTCTGCCTCTACTTGTCATTGCAATATGTCACACGTACTCATCCCGATCGGAAGATTAACTATTAGTATGACTACTGGGAGAAATACGGTGCAGCATTCGATTTTTATGCGGTCCAGTGTAATTCATAAGTTGCAATTTGTTTCAATCCGTTCGGAGAAGGATTTTTAGCTTGTAGAAACAAATATTTCAGTTGTTTGCCTATTTCAGATTGTTGCACAAAGTTTATAACCACTTTTTATGAAAAACAAAATAAGATATTTTTATAGATGAATGTTGAACAAAAAATTTTTTAAATCATTTTTTATATCAAAAAAGTTATAATTTGTATAAACCCTGGGTGAAACACAAGAACGATTTCAATTCATTATCTCCTTTATAATATTTAGAAAATCAAGATATCAGTTATCATTACGCCACGCACAAGATATACAGAAGCAATGAGCAGGCTAAACGTTACACGCAGGCAACATGAATCTCGTTCGCGTCGAAGCTCGTATTCGATCAGATTTGGAAATTACAATTGGTCCTTCACGAAACAAAAGATGACTTCAACGCTACTGTTACACGAAATGTTATAGAAGCGGTCGAGGGAGTCGGACAGCTATTTAATACAATAAAATACGATAGAATCAAACAGAATCAAAGGAATAGAATCACGTTCAGGACGAGAGACTTTGTATTGACACATCAAGATCAATCAATACATGTCAGTAAATTAAATTCGAGACCATAAGACGTCATGAATTGTATCAGCAACGACAGGCAGCAGCTTTACCGGACTGGTAAAAGTACAACAACCAAAACCGCTAAAGAGTAGCCGAGATCCAGGTCCCTAGATTGGTCATTAGCTTGTGATATGGAGGAGTTATATTATGTTGACAATACTGGTGAAGGTAAGATTTGTTACGTATCACCTTGAATAACTAAAAGAATGTTTAGATGTTTAGATAAATACACACTGAGGCGGCTAATACCGTGATGGGGACTCTGATTGTGAGAGTTATTTCATGACGGAGTAGACTGGAGAGGGACTACCCCTAGTCGGGACCATGACTCTATATAGGATTCGTTCCAACACACCATAAAACTAGTTTGTGAATCGTCGGGTAGATGCGCAAAATAAATTTGGAATGCTAAATTCGCTCTGCGCTGCGCATAAAATAAGTGTTGAATGGATATTTATTAGTTAAAAAAGAATACCTATAAATCTATCTGTTATAGGCATAAGCCAAATACAATCAACCATGAAATTCGATCCAGACCTTTTCTTTCAATAGTAATTTAATATTTCTTATCTGTTACAAGTATTATAACAGATAAGAGGCAAGGAACAGCCGAAAGCGTACTGCTGCCACATCGGGTCGGTTCGCCCTCTTCGGCTGGTTCCCCCACTATGACGAATATTTCGCCAGGCAAGTGAGGGGAAGCTGGCAAGTCGTTTCTAATATTCGACCTCTGTCTGCGCATAGACCCGATGATGCCCACTCTCAAGTCGTGTGCGAGCGCCCAAAGTGGAGAGCGTTATTGTCCCTTTGCCTCTCTCTCGGTCTACTCCTAATAGAAAGGCGATCTACTAGTCAGGGTTGTCATACTCCAAATGAGAACGCCCACGCACATTCTCAAGTCGTGTAATTTCTTAATCATTTCCTTCAATACTTTGAATGCTTTTCCGTATTTACTGTTTATTTCATGCAATGTATAGTGCTTGAATTGACATCTCATTAAGATTCCGTTTTTTCATTTAAATTATGTTTTTTTGCAGTTTGTTTTGCTACTATTTATTTTTATAGAATCTATTTATTTACTACACTATTATACTGAGAATTTAGTTAATTTCTTAAACAAAATTGCACCGGCCTAGTTCTTAATTAATGATATAAAAAATTATAACAAATTATATTTATTAATTTTGAGAAATATTTAACATAAAATCAAGATAATTACCCAGTGTTGTGTGTGTGTGAGTGTAATTTCTTTTATTCGATGATGATTCTTCCTATGTCTCCTCTCTTAAATTCCTTCTTCCTTTTCTTAAATTCTTTCGTCTCCGGTGTGGTGAGGTTTTTTTATTCACTGGTACTTCTTTTTAAAACCCTTTCATTCGAAATATATTTATAGACTTATTTGTTGACTTATCTATCTTGTCAATTTTTCTTCGTCGTTAACCAAACAAACTTTTTATTTATTTTTTGGAAACCAGGACCACACTGCTTTATTTCTTCGTTGTCCACGAAACGAAAGCTTCAACTCTCGCCAACTCCAGTTCATCCAGGCATACCGCTGTAACCTGTATTGAATGTCGATGTATCCTTGGTTATTTATAGTAATTTTTTATGAATTCTTGTAATGTAAAAGTGTTGTGTGTATGTATCTGAATGTTTACAATGCTTTTATATCCATTAATATATGCTTTTTATAATAATTGTTAAATTTATTTCTAGTTCCATTTGTTTCTTCCATTAAACGTCTCTGGCTGGAGTTAAAATAAGAAGCTAACACCCGTTTGGTAATAAAATGCTCAAAAGGTGGTGGGTGTGGTGCCGAAAAGGTATAAATAGAACCCTAAAATAAACCGAATGACAATTGAAAACCATAACCCCAACATTAACTGTAAATTTTGATATATTGAATTGTAATAAAAGATGAATTTTCTAATGGTAATTAACCACTCGAGTATTACTATACTACGCTATTTTGGATCGTGTTTTTATATTGCCATTATATATTATTATATTACTTTTGTGCAGCGATGATGCATGTCATATTCTTCGGATAACAGTCACACACCCCGTGTTTTTTCTTGCGTTTTGCTCCCCGATTTTACTAAGTATAATGACTTGCGCTGTCATCAATGATGACTCGTGGCACGATCTCGGTTTTGCAAAATTGAAAATGGTCTCTCAGTATCAGCATTAGAGTGTGGCATTCTTTTGTTCATCCCGGGTGAATAAAACGTGAATAAAACGCGTCCACATGTTATCGAAATTTTCGCGACCTGATTTGAACTCCACATGAAAATCTTTATATAATTGCTTCTAATCGTTCATCGCAGTCGCATCAATGTTTAGAGTATTAGCAAAATAAAGGAGGGGTCCAAAACTATATCCTCTATGGCTATCAAAAAGGTTGCCGCGCGATTTCGGTTTTGTACCTTATAAAATTTACCTATTTAAATCTCTTTTGAATACACTCGCTATTCCACAAAAATCATAATGTTTATTATTTTAAGTGTAATACTATTGTCCGTAGTAATTATGTCGAAATGTCTAGAGCTCAGTAACGTTTGTTATAATGAATTGTGATATAGTAACATATAGTAATAGTGTTTTTGGTATATTGGCTATTGTCCTCTGCATATCATTTTATTGTGAGGTAATTTTCTTTCTATTATATTATCTAACTTTTACTAATTTTTTTTTCTAATACAATGGTGGCATTGAATAAAAATGGTATTGTAAAACGGTAATTGATAAATCCCGCGATTAGTAAATGTATTACCAAAAACGCAGATCCAACTATGTTTTTTAACCTCTTGTGATCGAACGTTTGCCCCAACGAATTTATAACGCGTAAAAGTCATATCGTCATATAAAAACGTGGAGAAAGCAAAAGTTTCTGCTTGAGTGGCTTGAAAATTTAAAATATCATAAGTGGTTACGTGCTGGGTATAAGCACTTTTCTTTTAAGATTTGGTCAAACAGCGGACGCCGTCCCGCCCCGTCCGCTGTTTGACCAAACCTTTAAGTTTCAGTTTGCGACGGGAAAGCATATTCGTGCACTGGAGGCTAAGTAAATATTAGAGGTTATTTAGATCCCTCTAATGACATCCGGAAATGTGAAGCACGGGGAATTAGAATTTTGAATGATGTTGACGCATTTGAAAAAAAGTGCACCAGAAGACGTTGTTCATGTAAAACGCTAGCGCGTATTTTAGAAATTCAGTATGTTGATTTACAGTTAGCATCATCGGTACACGTGACCGGAGGCAAAGTATTAAAATCTTTTCAAGAAGCAGTAAATGATCCAGCTGCTTTGAAAAATGTCGCTCTGAACGACAGTGCTCGAATTTAGTAAAAAAAAACGTATTAGGCGCGACCCAGCAACTTACTTCAGCTGCGATACTTTCCACAATTACATTTTCGGGTTTGATTTACGAAACGACGGACCTGAACGAAGATTCACAATGGATGGCGTTTCTCGCGCGCTTCATCGACCCATAAAGCTTTCGCGTAAGAATGGAATCAATCGCCATGATTCCACCTAACATATAGATGGGCAACCTCCGGCCCGCGGGCCACATGCGGCCTCGAGTAAGATTTGCTCGGCCCGCTACTGAATTCTTTCGTTGCATATTAGCACGGCCCGTCTAAACTTAATTCATAATGAATCATAAGGATACCACAAAAATGTATATTTTTCAAGATTACTCGCAGCATAAAACTTCTACAAAAAAGGTTGCCCATGTGTCCTAACACAAGAAACTTGTGCGCGAAAAATTAATTTAAAGACCTTGAGCGTATCATACTTGGGCACCTATATTTTAAATCGCTTAACGCTTAACTAATGAGTTGCTCAATTTCGTAAAATGTGCTTAGTTTTTTTGGTAATGCTAAAAGAATCATCAGCATTTGTATATAGATAATGAAAACTTAGACGTTTTCAATGCTAAAAGAGCACTTTTTGATTGCGATAGAGGATACAGTTTTGAACACCTCCTTTATTTTGCTAATACTCGAAAGTTCAGAGTCTAAACATTGATGCGACTGTGATGAACGATTAGAAGCAATTATATAAAGATTTTCATGTAGAGTTCGAATCAGGTCGCGAAAATTTTGGTAACATGTGGACGCGCGTTTTATTCACCCGAGGTGAACAAAAGAATGCCACACTCTAATGCTGATACTGAGAGATCATTTTCAATTTTGCAAAGTACAAAACCAAGATCGCGCCACAGCCTCAATGATGAGTCATCATTGATGACAGCGTAAATCATTATGCTTAGTAAAATCGGGGAGGAAAATGTAAGAAAATACGCCGGGTAATGTGACTGTTATTCGAAGAACAAATTGCTTTAACGATTGCATCATCGCTGCACAAACGATCACTTATAAATAGAATATATAGTTTATATTTATTTTCGGTAGATATTAATCAGCTCGGACTATCAAAAACACGTAGAGTAGAGTAACTTGACACTTTAGAACATTTTTATTATTATGATTCTTTTAATTAAATAAATCTCTTGCCTATCATGTACTATTTTCCAGTTATTCTATCTAACACATTTTCATTTCTTATTACACATTTTCATTACTGATACAAAAACATCTCTTTTCATAGCCTCCAATAAAACGAAAATATACTATTATTTTTAAATGTAAACAAAATAAACCTATAATAATCCTGCTCCATCTTTTAATCTCAAGTGCAATGGACTTACCTATATTATTAATACTTTCGAAATGCATTTTTAAAATTACTAAGAGAAAGTAAAAGAAATATAATAATATATAATGACAACGTAAAAATCCGATCAAAATAGTGCAAAAATAAATAGTACAAAACACAACTACAAAAAATCACAAAATGAGAAAACTAAATCTTAATGACATGTCAATTCATAATGCGTTGCAAGTATCATACGTTGCATGAAATAAACAGTAAATACGGAAAAACATACAAACTATTGAACGAAAGGACTAGGAAATTGTGTACACGACTTGAGAGTGTGTGCGTGAGCGTTCTTGTTTGGAATATGTATGTTTCTGTATTTATAGTTGTTTATAGTCTTATAAAATATAAAGGTTTAAGCAAACTGTGTACTTTATTTTTACAGTATTAAATAAATATGTTCAATGTTTTTAATGTAATTTAGATTCATTTAATAATTTTATCATCATCAGATATTACCAAATTGATTTTAGTAATCTGCGCATTTCCAACTTAAACTTTCTGTATGACAATTGAGTAATGAGTATGCACTAACCTATTAAGATAGCGATCATCTCCTAAGAGAATGTAAGCCTTCAAACAATATTCATAATATGAGTCAATTCCGGCCCCAACACCAGAGTCTCTTCTAATCCAATCGCCAGAATGCACATTTAGAACAGTTCCCATTAAATCAGAACTCCTGTGTCTCATTTTCCACAATTCATCCATTGCTCTATGAGCTTTCTCCTCAAAAATAGGTTCTCCAGTTAATCGAGAAAGAGCAGCCATTTCTAGTATAATTGAACCGGCACAAGCTGTACAAGTTTCTTTGGACGACTCCAAACGGTCGCTTTTTACACCATACTTCAAATTGATCTAAAAATATAAGTAAATATTGCAAACTACACAAAATTATCTACGTATTACTCTGGAATAGGGTATACCAGTTGTAGTATTAAAAGCAGGCAATAATCTGTAACCAACATCTTTAGCCATATTTAACAATTCACCCTTATACCAAGACAAAATTTCAGCATTCTGTTGAAGATATTCCGTTAAGATATGGGCAGATAGCAAACCCCTACGAAAAGAAGAATCATATCACTAATCGTTAGCATAGATCAACGTTACTATAAAACCGAAATCGTAATAATAGTGAGAATAGCAATAACAACAAAAGTATTAACAAAACAAAACAAAACAAAAATTACCTTTATAACAATAGTAATAACAGCAATAAAGTAATATTGTTAACAATGACAATAATCATTTTAACAATAATAATATCAATAAGTTACATTCACAACCGGTGCAATATAAGATACAGCTAAATTTCTATAAGGTGTGTAAATAAAGTAAGGAATAATATTCATACTTTTTTAATTATCGCTGTTTGGAGGAAAAGCTGGGACACATTAATTTAATTTTTCTCCTCCCCATTTTATGTCTTCAGCAATACGCCGCATGTGGTATTTAAAATTAGTAGTTTTAGACACTTGTTCAATTTTTCAATTGAATAAATGTTCAAATTGTCACCCATTTATTTCCTAGCAATGATAAAGTCGGAGTTGAAATTCTTCCAAAACATTTTTTCTTATTTCTTGGTCGATATTTCTGCACTCTAACCTTATTCTTTCTTTCAGTTCTTCAATATCTCGAGGTTTTGGGTGATACATGCATGATGTTAAATAGCCCCAAATAAAACAATCACGGGGGTGAGATCAGGAGATCCAATCGGCCATTCCATTGGACCACGTCTTCCTATCCATCTATTAGGAAAGACTTCATGTAGATATTCTCTCACACCAAGTAAATAATGTGGTGGTGCACCATCCTGTTGATACCGGACATTACAACTACGTAAATCTTGGTTCTCTTCATTTGGAAATAATATCGTTAGAGTAAGTACTAATTCAAATCTAAGGAAATCCAAATACATTTTCCCATTTAATGTACCATTGAAAAAGAGGGACCCAAAATATGACAGTTGGCAAAACCTGCCCATACATTCCAGTTTTGTGTATTCTGTGTATGGCTTTCTTGCTTCAGTGCGATTTTGTGCATATATTTTACGTTGAACATCAATGCACCATACTGTTCAAACTTTTGAGCAATTTTGCTGACACAAAATTGAGTCATTGAACCATCCTAATATTTCCCGTGATCTAACATATTTACCATATCCAATCATCATTAATATCTCAATCGGTTGCTTTTTAACAGGCGTGCCATTGTAAATATCGAAAACGTTACTTACAATGTTCACTAATGGAACAAATATTTACGACGCGGCGAATGTTTATGGTAATTTTGATTGCCATTCTTAAACTTACACGCTCGAGTGTCTAAAACTACTAATTTTAAATACCACATACGGGGTATTTCTGAAGTGAGAAAAGTAAGAGGCTTCCATTAAAGGAAAAGTCGATGAGGTCATAGAGTCCCAGAACAGTAAACTAGAAAATTAAAATTAACATCCATCAAATCCTGAGGAAAAAATAAAATTGAAAAGTATGAATGTTATTTCTTAACAGTATTTGCACACTGTATAATGAATCTTTGTCGCTAGTCTTACCTATGAAAACTACATATAAAAGCTTCTATAATATATGTATAATATAATTATATATAATATACAATTTTTTTCGGTGACGATTTTGACAGTCAACGTCATTTCCGTCCTTAAGGACGACAACTCTACCTCTAGCTATTTGATTTATTTTGTTCTAGCACCGTCTAATACAGATCCATAAATAATAATTATATCTACGATATCTATATACCTTTCAATTTTAATAAACAAAGAAATCGCGTAGTATGGAACAAGTGGAGATCAGAAACAGTGGACTAAAAAGGAGCGAACTAATCTTTAATAACCAATACTCTCCTTTGCAAATGATCTAACAGATTGCAAAAAAAATGATGATTTTGGATTAGAAAAACAAAAAACAAAATATATGATAAAGAAAGGCGAAAAAGAAGAAACTTATGCTCATTTAGAAGTGTATACTAGTATTCGAAAAAGTGTATCTGAAAAAGTAGAACAAGAGTGTAGAGTACAAATACACGAAAAAGTGGTTGTGAAGACAAGAAGATTAAAGGAAGAATCGCCAAAGGAAATAAAAGGTTTGGAAGTGTAAGTGGGTTGATGAGGATGAGAAAAAAGATAAATTACGAGATATATGTTATACAAGTAGCGCGAGGGAATTTGAACTAATTGGTTAAGTTTTATATATATATATATATATATATATATATATATATATATTAGGGTGGTCCTTACGTCGAACAAAAAAATTATTTCCTCACTTTTTTACCGGGCACCCCATAATTTGAATATATACCTTAAGAAAATAATGCAGTATTTTTTCATAATTTTTGGATAACAATTAGGGGTCACTACCAAGGGTTTAATATTATGTAATAACTGCAAATTTTTAAGTAAAAAAAAAGATTCATAACTCAGGGCATTAACTGTGAAAATTTATTTATGTTATTGCAAATCAGAAATATAATTAAAAAATGTTTTATAATAAAGATATAAGGGTTGATTTATTAGTGTTAGGATATTTTTTTCTGTACTCCTTGTTCATTCCTGTATCATTCACTACTCGCAAAGATTGGACTATTTTCTTTGCCGCCACAAAATCAACATCATCGTTCCAACTTTCTACGTTTTTATTCAAAAAATTCCCAGAATATCAAAAAATCGTAAAGAGTTGCTTGTAACAAAGTCTTCGATGTTCTTTTCACCGATATCTTTGACATCAATGTTAATTCTTTTTGGGCAATCCTTCCTGCCTTTGATTTTAAGCGCATCTACCATTTTCTTTTGTCTTGTGATGAAAGTTCGTTATCGAAAAATGCAAAAGCCACTAGTTCTTCCGACAAGTACCACAAATGACCAAGTATTTTTTTAAAGCAACAGAAGTCATTTCTTTGTTTATACTTTCAAAGGCTTTAAGATCTATTAATAATTTTAAGTCATTTCTTGGGGCTGAAGAAGCGGTAGAGGCTTGAAACCAATATTTAATATATACAGTGAAAATACATACTTCTTTAACAGCTTTCTCTTCCCGTTTTGATAACTGAAATTGATGTTTAAATAGACAAGACCAGCAGGTTTTCTAAACGAAATACCTTTTTCCAGGAACTTCTCCTAACAGAATTATTGGCAGATTTAATAATGCTCTACAGTCATCTCGAGGTTGATGAGTTTGTAATTGTTTTTTAGCAAAATCAATTATTTCTGCGGCGTATTCCAAAAGGACATTTAACTCACTGTCATCATAAATCGTTTTGAAATTACTTTGCTCAATATGGACCCAATTTTTCTGAAACCTTTTAAAAACTTGATCATTAGCACCATTAGACAGACCTAGCGATTTATCTACTATAGCTGACAGAATAATTTCCATTACGTGATGGCGGCAAGCAAGCCATAGCATCTCTTTTTGTAATTTTCCCTCAAGAAGAACACAAACTCCACTTCTTAAACCAGTATTTACAGAGGTTGTGTCAAAACACAAACAGTCCCCTTTGCGCCTAAATTCCACAAATTGATTGTTTCGTAAATCGCTGTCGAATATGCTTCACTTGTTCCACGTTCCAATTTCGGAACTGCCAGAAGTTGATCAATTCCGTTTCCTGATACTAAGATTGGCAGTCGATCTACCGTTTCATGTCCAGAAATATCTTCAATTAACTTCCCATCCCAATGGATTGTTAATGGTGTATTAGTCTTGAACTCGCTTTTAAGCGAGTCTGCAATTGTTTTCCGATTTTTCAAGCGGTGTCGGCGAATGGAAGATCTATTAACATTAAAATCTGATGGATCACATCCGGCGCTCTTTAAGGTAGATGTTACGACCACAGCCGCTTTTCGGTCACTCAATTTAGAGACATCAAGACTAGAAGCTAATTGGCTGCTTATTATGTCTTTTCGAGCTCTCTTTTGGCGTTGTTGTGGAGTTTCTAGTGGAATATAAGAGTCACTATCAGTCTCTTCTCCGGTGGTGATCACGGATGATGAGGATGAAAGGAACGACAGGGAAGAAAAGGAGCACTTTTCTGTCAAGCCGATACATTTTTGCTTTCACGTTCACGTTGTTGCCGGAGTTTTTCCTCCTTTAGCTTTTATTTTCTTCATTTTTTTAACTTTTTTATCTACGGAACCAATAAAGCCTTTCAGTGTCTTCTGCCTTTGAGATAATAAAAATTGTTTGTCCTCTTCTACACTCATAATATTTAAAGCATCAAAAAGAGCGATGTCAAATAAATCGTCTAATTTTTTCGCCCAGTCTTGTTCTTTTCTCTTCAATGCTTCCGTACGTTTTTTCTGGTTCTCTTTATTTTTTTTTTTTTCAGATTCTGCCACTCCTTGAAATATTTTTCTATTTTGCAAATGTGTTTTTTTACTCTAGTTGGTATAGTTGCTTTTTCCCAAACGTTCATTACTTCACCTGCAGCTAGAGTAGCAGATTCATGAGTGGGTTTCTTTTCCTCAATCTTGTAGTAGAGAAACAAACGCATAACTTCGCGAATAGATTGTAATTTTACGTGGCTAAGCGTTGGCAGTAATTGGCTAATGAGCCAAATGTTGGTTTTATTTCTTGTAACTACGTTGCTAACACTACTAATAGACGCCATTGCAGGTTGAATAAAATTTGTATGTTTCATATATATTTTACGCAACAGTATATTTTAGGTTTTAACTAAATATTAATTACACAAGGATCAAGTTATTTATATCAAGTTTTATCAATGTTTCTTGTTCATAAGTTCTCTTATATATTTTTTGTTAATTCTCACATACTGTCTAAATCTTAATATTCTTCTATTAAATCTTTTAGAAATTTCACTTTACTCAATTTGTTCACAACCCGCTTTCCGTCTTTATTTCTGCCTCAATCTATCGCTCGTCATCAACTAAACTTGTTCTCGTTAGTATTTTCTGTTTAGCTTGCTGTCTGATCATCGTACATATGTGTTGTTTCGAGTGTGTGTTTTCTTGTGTACTGTCTGGTTCTGTTTGTATTGTCTGTGCATTAGTATTTTTTTTGTATTTCTGTTTCTATTATTTTATGTATTCGATTCTACTTTTTTAACCTTTGTTTGCCCTTATGTGCAATCACACATGTGGAGTAAGCGCTAATTGTAATCAATTGGTAAGCTGGCGTGGCCTTATAATATTTTTCGTAAAGTTTGACAGCTGCTAGCGACCGCTAAATCTCCGAAATTAAATAAAAATATGATAACGTTTTTAATGGTAGGGAATCGATTGGGAGGGTGCTGCGGTCATTTTTCGAAAGTCAAGAAATAAGGACCACCCAAATATATATACGTAGTCATCAGAAAGCTAACACAATGGCGATTATTATCTACTAGTAACAGCAGTCAAGTCTTCAATATATGTATAACGTCCTGCAAGGGACCTCCTTCTTTTCGTACACATTCCTGTCATGAACGCAACTCTCTGTAACATCTCAATATTGACTGATGTAATACTTTCATGAATCCTAGCCTATAGTTTATTTATGGTGTGAGGACGAGTAGGATACGCACTAGCCTTTAAAAACCCTCATAGAAAACATCGTACGTTGAAAGATCAAGCGATCGGGCGGACCAATTCATGGTACCGCTCTTCGAGATGAGACACTCTCCAAACAGCTGTCGTGATACATCAATGGATACTCAATATGAATTTCATTGCTGAGAAACGTTTTAATCATGTTAGGAATTCACAGTAATTGCGCGGCCGTCAGTCTTCATAAAAATATGGACCAATTATACCGTTCGATGACACCGCGCATCACACTGTTACTTGTTTACTGTATAACGGTTTCTGGTGTAGGAAACGGGAATTATCTGCAGCGTAATAACTAGACTGGGCAAATATGCGGTATGATAAGTCATCTGTCCTTTAACCTCTATAATATAATATTACATTGTGAAAAGGACAGATGACTCATAATATTTGCCCAGTTTACTAATAATTATAGTTTTGTTTATTAACATAACAACTTAAGTGAAAATGTGCTTCCTCTAACATCCATACGTTGTTTAGGATCATTTCATGTTCTTCACAATTTGGACATTGCCATCGCCAGCTTGCAATCGTTGAACGATCTGAGATTTGTACGGGTGCAATTTGAAATTCGAAATCAATATACTACCCACAGTGTGGCGAGAGAAACCCAATGACACAGCATGTCGCCGTGCTATGGACTCCATTGGATGGCAGCATAGACTACTTGGATTGTCTCTGGCGTTGGAACAGTTTTTCTTGGTCGTGGGCGCTTCTTGTTCAAGACAGAACCTGTTAATTCAAATTGTTCAACTTATATCTACACAGCGTGGGCTTACGAAGCCTGATCATCACGGCAAAGTTGAAAATAACGCCGAAATTCTTGTCGTGCTGTTCCATAAGAATTGTTACGTTTCTTAGTTTGGAAAAATGGGATGCGCTTTCCCGCTTGTATGATGATTCAGAAAAATTAAACAGGCTTTTGTTTTATGTCGGTTTATTTTATATTGTTACATTCGCAATATGCAAACGGTAATAAAAATACGTATTCTTTATGTACAAGTTTTAAGTCAAGGTCAAAAATGTAGAATAAAAAATTGCATCGCAACTTATGCTTATATTGTGTTTCACGCACATAGAGTGTATTGAATTTGATTTAAAGCATACGTTTTGCTTTTAAGCCGGGCGGTAAACGATGGTCTGTTTCAATTAATGCCGGTAGAACCGGTGAAATATTTATCTCAGAATTCAAAATGCGTTTGTATTAAACGTTTAGTGCACATGAAAGCAGAGTACAACAGACCGTGTCTAGTTTTGTTCCGGTGGCTAGCCGGTTAAACACATCTCTCGGTCGTAGAAGTTGAAGTACGTTTTTACATTATACGGTACTACGTAAGCAGCGCGTTTTCGAAAGAAAGCATGAACGTCGGTGAGGCGATGTCAGCGAGCATGCTAACAAGAGGACCGTCGAGGTTGTGAATAACGGATTTTGATGGGTGCTTTTGTAGCCATTCGCCCTAGTTCTCGAGAAAATTGCAAAAGTTTTTCCAATGTACTGCGTATACCGTTAATGTTAATAATTTCCTAAATTTAAGTGACTATAATGCAGTGGGTAAGGTCCAGACCTACTACCCTGGCGATTCGTGTAGAAGTCCCCCTCCTTCCCTTATAGTTTTCTCTTCTCAATCTCATTTCATATGATGTTAACAAATATATTTAATTTCATGCAAAATTGTTCAAAAATATGTTTCGCCATAGTCATTCTATTAATAAAATTAATCAGAGGTAAATGTGCATCATTGTGTGTATTGTCAATTTCACAATCAAATCTTAATTAAATACTTTTATTACTAGTGATAATAATTTAAAATACGCACCATGATGCACATTTGCTTTCGATTAATTTTATGAATAAAATTACCACTGTGAAAAATATTATTTTTTAACAATTTTACATGAAATTAAATATATTTGTTAATATTATAGCAATAAGATTGAGAAAAAGTAAACTGCAAGATGAGAACATGAATCGCCAGCGTAGTAGGCCTAGATTTTACCTACTGCACTATACTCACTTATTTATAAAATTATTAACATTAACGGTATACAAAGTACGTCAGGAAAACTTTTGCAATTTTCTCGAGAACTAGAACGAATGGCTACAAAAGCTGGTAGCAAGGTACTCGGGGCAGGTCCCTCTATAACATAATCGAGACAAATCAAAATCCGTTATTCACAACGTGTTCACAACCTTGACGTTCCCCTTGTAAGTTTCTCTAGTAGAGAGCGTCGTCACGCGTACGCTTAAGTCGACTCGAATGTATCGAAGCGTATGTATACGTATTGTTACACTGCGCGAATTAAAACAAAATAGTATTTATCCGAATTCGTCAATTATTTTTTCCAGCCTGTACGTTTATATATCAATACTTATTTTGTTTGTAGCAGGTAGAAAACGACAAAATTTGCGTTCAAGGTATAACTGGTAACCATATAATAAATCCATTTAGTTTTTAAACTTTTATGAAACATCATTGTATATGAAATTCCTTCACGAATTTAAAAGTCGTCGGTCCATGTTATCTACACCGTTCATTGTCCTTCACCAGAAACGGTTAACAATTTTCCTTGTTTTCAGCAGATCCGTCTACATTAGATTTATTTCAAGTAATGCCAATTGCAGGCCATAAGTACATGTACGCCTGTTTCCTCTTTTTCACAATCTCCATGCTTCGTCAACGTGGAGATATGATAAAAGTAGGCCTTTCTGGAAATCAGCCTGCGTCTTTTTCCTATTTCTTTCTTCTATATGCTCATATTTGGAAGTTTTCCATTTGTCCGCTTTCTGATTGGCTGTAGTTGATTTTGATACTTCGTTAAATTATTTCTCCTTAGAAAAAAATTGCAGATCATTTTCGAGATTCACACATATTAACTATCGAAGGTACCAAAATATCTATACGCGATATTCGACTCGTTCTTGTGTCTCGTTTAGTAGATCCATTTTCAGTCCACTATTAGAACGTGAATTTATAGCGAACACTCTAACGTACCTTGTTAAGTGATCCGTGTGTGATACAATGCATACAGCTCAGTCCTCGTAGCCCGTAGCCCGTCTTGGTCGTGTATCAAGCCGGAAAGCGTTGACTGTTGTTTTTCTGATGTACACCAAAGTAGGTTCCGTAGGCCCCTCCTATTACTATATTTGTGGTAGGCACTTCTCTTCTTTCCTTTAGTCTTCTTCTTCAGCTTCCGCGAGGCGTAATCGTGAAGTTTAGCACTTTTTTTTTAAGTGAATACTTCTTAAGGGACACTAGACCAGCTCAAGCGTAAGAACGCAAGCGTTAGATTTCGAGAGAGAGTATGATATGCGAGCAGAAGACGACAAGTCGGGCAGTTAGAGCTGTGGGGATACGTGGCGTGCTTCAGAAGGAAAGACAGAGAGAGTATGATGTGCGAGCGAGGGACGACGAGTCGGGCGGTTAACGTTAAACCACAATAGGTGCTGCGCTCAGAAATACATAAAATAAAGAAGAATAAAATAAAACATCCGAAAAAGATTTTCTACAATTCATTTCTACTGATTTCCAAATCATCAAAAAACACGTGAAACGAAAACGCGATGATCTCCAGTTAAGAAATACGACAATTAATGGGTATTCACTTCAGACGTGCATAAACCACACACACCATTTTTTTTGTTTATTACTGTTTCGACAAAATTTTTGAATCAGTCGCGTAGCGAAACCAGCTTCTAATATAATGCTTAGGCTTTGTGTGTTTTCCTTTTTAATTAATTACAAGTCTTATAGACGCTTTTCTACCACTATTAGGTCAATTAAACGATAACAATTGAATTAATAGTTATATTTTCAGAACGTTCACAAACTTTCTCGGAACACATTCATAAGTGAAAATATAACTACATACATATATGTATAAACAAACATTTGTTTTTATTCGGGACCTTCTTCTTCTTCTCGTCAATCCTTATGCCTTTCAGCGTCGGATTATTTTTGGATCTTACGACGATTTAATCCATTCTTTCCATCATGTCGGGTCTGTACTCATTCTTCTCATTTCTGCTATGGTCTTCCCTCGCTTTCGTCCCAATTCGTTGACTCTGTCAATCCATTTTTTCCTTGGTCCTCCTTTTTTCTTCTCCCGTTATTTTTGGCTTCTATTATTTTCTTTGTTAAACTCTTTTGTTCCATTCTAATTATGTGGCCGTACCAATTCAGTTGACATTTTTCAATTCTTTTTAGTATATCTTCTTGATTTATCATATTATTTATCTGTTCGTTTTCTATTCTGTCCATTTTTGTTTTCCCCACGATCTTTCTCAAAAATTTCATTTCCATAGCTGTTATTTTGCTTTCGTGTTTTTGCTGTATTGTCCAGTCACTTGCGTACATTATTATGGGGGCTACTACTGCATTGTATACTATCTGTTTGATCTTGGGTTCTATTTCTTTTTTCCAAAGATAGTTTGATTCAGAGCGTAGTATATGTTTGTGGCTTTCCGTCCTCTTTTTGCTATGTCTAGATCAATTTTTCCATCCTTCGATATAATAGTACCTAAATATTCGTATGCGTTTCTTCTTGTTTATCGTTTATTTTAATTATTAGATTACTGGCTGGCTCTTTATTATTTATCACCATTAGTTTGCTTTTTTCTACGTTTATTTCCATCTTCATCTTTTCTATTTCTTCTGTCCATATTTTTGTTAATTTTTCCATTTTCACGTAACTGTCAGCTATTAGTGCCAGATCATCGGCGTACAGTAGTGCATCCACACCTACAGGTTCCAGTCTGTTATATCCTAACAGTGTCTTCACAGTTTCGGTGCGTTTCCTCGTATTTTGCAGGATTCTGTTCATTACTATAATAAATATTAATGGACTTAAGCTGTCCCCTTGTTTTATTCCCACTTGCATTTCAAAATCTGCTGATCTTTTCCATTCATTTGTACTATCCCCCTAACCTGACAATATAGACTATTGATTATTTGGCGCATTTTTCTTGGAACCTCTAGTTTCTCTAGACAGATATCTATACTCCCTCTATCGAAGGATGCTCGCAAGTCTATGAAATTGAAGTAGATTTCCTCCCCTGTCTCAATTTTACGTTCTATGATGTTTTTAATTATGTGGATATTATCGTTCGTTTGTTTCCCTTTTCTATAGGCTGCTTGTTCTTCTTCCAATTTGTCTCCTACTAAATGTGTAAGTCGTTCCGCTATTATTTTGGTATATGCCTTAAAACATACTGTCGATAGGCATATTGCCCTATAGTTTTCGCACTGACTTTGATCGCCTTTCTTATATACGGGAGTGATGAGGTTATTTTCCCAATCAGCAGGAATTGTGTTCGTTCGCCATGCCTTACAAAAGATGTCAAGGATCCACTCCCTTTCCCACCTATCCGAGCCATTTTACCATTGCCGGTTCTATATTATCCGCACCGCAGGCTTTTCCTGTTTTTATTCTTTTCAGGGCTTTCTCTACCTCTTCCATATCTATCACTTCAAGTTCTTCATTATATTCATTTCGTGTTCCTGATTCTGGCAATAAATCTGTATGATCTCCTGCATCTGTGAATTTTTTCGTGAAGAATTCTTTCCATATTTCAAGTATATCTTCTGTTCTTGTTTTTAGTTCATTCGCGGTATTCCTAATTGGTTTTATTTCTTTCTTTTTCTTTCCATTCATTGATCTTATTAGGTTCCAAAATTTCCTGATATTTGTTTTATATTCCTCATTTATATCATTTTAAAAATCTTCCCAGCTTTTCTTTTTCGCTTCTTTGATTCTCTTCTTAACTTCGTTTCTTATTTTAACATATTGTTCTTTGTATTGCTGTTCCTTTGTTAAAACGTATTTTCTCCAGGCAGCTTTTTCTTTTTGACTTCCTTTTGTATTTCCTTAGTCCACCATTTTGCTCTTTCCTGTTTTTTTCTGTATCTGATTTGACCACATACTTCTAGTGCAGAGTTATAAATAATTTCCTTGAAAATTCTCCACGTCTCTTCTAGTGTCATTTCTTCCCGGTCATGTATCTTTAGTAAATCATTCGTTTTCTGTTGGTATTCTGCTCTTTCCTTCTCGTTTCTTAATTCGCTGATTGCTATTTTATGATACTCAGCTATTTGTTGTTCTGTGTTAATTTGTTCTTGGAGTTCTGCCGTTAGCAATCTGTGTTGAGTTCCCATTTCAGCCTCTTTTTGTGTCTTTATGTTTCATATATTAGTTTTCATACTTTGGGTATAGACTATGTAGTCTATTATACTCTTCGCGTTTCTCTCTTCCGCGACAAAGGTGTATCTCTCTTCCAGTGGTTGGTCCCAGAAACCGTTCCCTATTAGGAAATCATTACGTATACAAAAATCAATCATTTTCCAACCATTTCCGTTTAACGTTTCTTCTCCATATGCTCCCAAGCAGCCCAGTCCCTTGTTTGTATCATTACCCACTCTACCATTCCAGTCCCCCATTAATATTACTTTTGAGTTTGTCTCTCTTATTTCATCCAACAGTTCCTGCAGTTTTTCATAGAACTGGTGCATACATCTGTATGATGTCAACCGATTCCTTCTCCAATTCTATTCTCAAGCGCATCAACCTTGATGAGAGTGATTGATGTATAGTTACTCTTCTATCCAGTTCCTTTGTTAACAATATCCCTACTCCCTCTTTTTCCTTTGATCCGACCTCACTCCTGAATAGTACAGAAAATATCGACTTCCTACCTCTATTCTTCCTGCTCCGGCTTTCTTTGTTTCACTTATTCCCAGTATTTGAATTTGGTACTTGTTCATTTCTTCTGCTAGTTCGTATTCTTTTCCCGTTAGGAAAGTTATGTTCCACGTTCCAAGGCGTATCTTTCCATTTTCCGTGTTCATAGCTGTGGTCGTCATCGTGTTAGCATTCCTCTCTGTCTCTACCTTGTTGTTCCTATTTCCCATCCTCACATCCATGTATTTTGGTGTTCGAGTTTGTTCTGTATCCGCTCTCATTGCCAGGTACGTCCTCTCTATTCCCTGCTCGTTCACGCCTTTTAGTTTTTTGATCTCTGTATCTGTATCAACTTATCCTTCTCTCTATCCCATCTCCATTCCTCATTCCCGATATACAACTTCCTGAACCCAATTTTTGTTTGTTTTCCGTTTTCCCTCTCAGTTTTAGCTCTAAATCTAATTTGTTCTTGTATCTTCCTGTCCCGCTTAGATAGATCATCGTTAATAAAAATCCTTCCTCCTATTTTTGTTCTTAATTTCTTTTTGTTTTTCATTATCTCCACCTTATCCTCTGTCCTGTCTAATTGAACTAGACAGGTTTTTTCACCTAATTTTATGGCCTGTTTTATATGTACTCTTATCTGTAACTCTTTATTTATGAGATTTTCCATTGCGTTTTTTAGTTTTTCCCTACTTCTGTATCTATTTTTCGACCATGAATCACTACATTATTCCGTCTTTTCTCATTCTCTACTCGTTCCAATCTGTCTTCCATATCCATCACTACCCCCTTAATGAATTTATTTTGCCTTTTGAGTTCCGCATTTTCTTTTCTTAACTCTGACATTTCTTTTCTATATTCCCTCTGTTCCTCCCGCATGTCTTTTATTTCTATTGATAAATTGGTCATCTTCGCTCCCATTTCCTCAATCATCTTCATCACTACACCAATGTTTTCTTCCAGCTTTTTCTGGGACTTCATAGGCGATCTTATTATGTTTTTACTTTTCTTGAAAATATTTTCGCTGTTCTCTTCATCCTCTTCTCTTTTTCCTTTTCTCTTCCTATCTTCCGAGTTGTATTATATATATATGTACAATTTCCTACTCCGCCCCTGTTGTCTACGGATATGTATTTTCTGTTTCTGTTTTCTTTTCTTATCACCGCAAAAAGCCGAGCCCCTGTCGACCCGTCTGGCTTTTATCAATGATATTGGAATAAATTGTTTAATTTTACCTATTATTTTGATTCCCAGATAATCAGTTTCACTTTGTTTTTATATTTATCACTGTGTTACCAATTAAAAGATCACAATCCTCCAAGAACCTTGGGTATAAACACGGAGCAGACCGACAACACACACACCGTCAAACACTCCAGGACCGGACTCCGGTCGGGAACTATCAACAAAGTAACTAACGATATACAGGATCTGTAATTTTTTTATATTATAAGTAACTGTTTTAATGTGCAAAATTAATTACAAGCCAGAACTAGCTGACACTTCAGTGGCAAATATCATCCCAAAATAATATTGAATTCAATTTAAATTTATTATCTGTTTTGAAATTTACCAATTATGGAAATTTTTTACTTGAAAAAGAAATTATTATAAAATGTTACCATCAAAAGCCGCCTATAAGAAAAATTGCTGTAGGAGGAAAACAGTGCGGCATACCTATTATCAATAAATTCGAAAAACATGGTTGTTCCGACCCCAAACATTTGTCATTAGATTTTAAGTCACACTTTTTCTGTTTGCCCAAATTTTAGATTTATGTTTTTGATGCAGACATTGTCAATCCGGTTGCAATGATTTTTTAATGTATTTGTTTTTATAAGTTGCTAGGTGATAACATAACACGTGTCAAAAATTTATATACCCTTTTCCGACCTATAGCCGACCCAAGTGAGAGATTTATCTAAATTTTTGAATTCTGTTATTTCTGTGTACATAGAACATTTTCAGATATTAAGTTTTGTCAGTGACTTTTCTTATTGAAAACACTTGTTTGATAAAAGATACCACAATTTAAATAATTTTAATTTATATGCAAACTCAATTCGACTCATTTTCACAACTGCGCAAAGTACACAAGTGAAACTGCGAAATTAATATGAAAAACAGAAACTGATAGCGGTTCTTCACAATGATCAACAAAGACAGAGCATACACAATTGTGTTTTGCCGCATAACATATATATATCATCATATATTAAAGAAATTATAGAGACTTAAACTTACCCGCACAATTGTGCGTACACGGTCGGAAAGGGATACACAAGACCAGTTCTAAGTTCAACCGCCTTACAAGTACCATTTTACCCAGTTTAAACGTTTCAATTATATAAAAGTTAAAGTGCTCAGCAAGAAGGTGTTTCATTGAAACTAAAACACCGTCAAAAGCGAACTCAGCTGCAAGATCCAATAATAGTACCCTACTAGACATAGAAAGAATGTCGTAGTGCAAAATGAGGAAGGCGGTGGAAAATAAACATCTTGTATGTGATATAAGAACCCACAGAAAATAAACGTATGGGTAGGTCTATTGGGAAATCACATAATTGGACCCATTTTCATCAACGGAAATCTTAATATGGGAGATATTTACATTTACCTCAAAATGATAGTATGCCAGCGATATAAGACCTTGAAGATATCACTTTTAATGATATTTGGTTTTAGCAGGATCGGCGGTCTGTGCAGAATTGACCACAACTATTTAGAAAACCTATTTCAAAACAAGTTAATGTGGCTGGAGTACTGTCCATTGGCCAGCTGTCACCCAATTTAGTACGATTCAAACGACTTTTTTGTGGGATTATGTTAAATCTTCTATTTACTGAGTTCAAAATAATAACAACAAATACGGTAGAAGAACTAAAATAGAAACTTACAAATACCTGACAAAGTATTGGTCGCGAGACACTAATAAATGTCCAGCAAAACTTCAACAACACATTGGGCTATTGTCCTGCTCAGTTATGAGATCGATTTAAGCATCGAATATAATAAAAATCGTTAAGTTGTCATTTTTTGGTATCAAGAATTATTGTTTTTCCATTTTGCATAACGAATTACCTTGGAAATGGCTTTATTTCATGGTTGGACGCAGGTTTTGTCCTTTTGTACCCACTACAAAGAAAATAAGTATTGATAAATAAATATATTGCCAGAAAAAAAGAATTAATTAATTAATTACAAAGAATTAACACAACAGAAGAGATACAGATGAGGAAGAAGATCTAAGGAAATAGCAAAACAGTATCAAGATGTTTTTAAGGGAACAGGGTTTGTCTGTTGCAAGATATCGAAGGAAAGCATGTGCAATGTTAAAAGATAAAACAAGAAGTAGCAAGATTAGAATCGATGGAAATTTTAGAGAAGACAAAGGAATTTATTGTATGGGTATCCAATACTAGAAAAGGCAGACCGAATAAAAATTTGTATGGATAAATATTACACCGAAAGGTAGAAAGGGTAAAAGATTATATATATATATATATATATGAATATATATATATATGAATAAATATATATATGGACAAATAAATCAAGTATTTCCTACAATAGATTCAATCCTAACAGGACCTGGAATTAATGATGCAAAATATTTTCATCGTCATTAAATTTTTAACAAAAGAAGGGCATACGTCGAATCACACGACCAACGCTTAGATGGGGTTGGTGGTGATTTATCTCCTTAATATTCCACTGTAAAAAGTGGGCAAAATTTTTCTGTTTGGGGCAAGAATCTCTTCGAAATGATGAGCGCCCCGGTTAACTGAAGTCATAACGTCTCAGAAAATTGCAATGATTGAAGAAAGGGTATTAGAACATCTCCGTTTGAAAGTGAAAGAATTCGCAGTAATGTCTAACATTTCTGAAACAAGTATTCACCGAATTCTCCATGACCATTTGGGTATGAATAAGATTAGTCCAACACGGGTATCGTGTCTTCTCTCCACTCTCCAACGGCAACGTCGCGTCGCAAATTGCAATGATTGAAGAAAGGGTATTAGAACATCGCCGTTTGAAAGTGAAAGAATTCGCAGTAATGTCTAACATTTCTGAAACAAGTATTCACCGAATTCTCTATGACCATTTGGATATGAATAAGATTAGTCCCACACGGGTATCGTGTCTTCTCTCCACTCTCCAACGGCACCGTCGCGTCGGGTCGAATGTGTGCGTTCGTTTTTAAGCATGTGTGGAGACTACCCTAAACTGATTTTAGAATCCATTGTCATAGGAAATGAAACAATGGTCCTGTTTTATGATCCTCTATCCAAGAGGGAAACCCCTAGTGGCAGAGTAGTAAAAATCACGTTTCACAACGAGGTCTGGGTTCGAAACTCGGCCGCGGCGGAGCGTAGCATTTCAAAATCCTAAAATGGACTGCTATGTCCAATGTGCTGCAGAAAGCAAGGAAATGTCACTAGGCGGGCCAGGAGCGGTACGGTATACACGTGTGTATACGGCTCGGTGGCTCCGAACAAGCCTTGGGCCTTTAAGGCCTCTGTAGTGCTGATATATATATCCAAGAGGAAATCGACGTAGTGGCGGCGACCCGATAAACCTCGTCCCAGAAAGACAAAAGTCGTTCAATCAATGAAAAAGTTGATGGCTACAATATTCTGGCGTGTGAGAGCATTTTAGTCATTGACTTTAATTAGCCCAATACAACTGGAACAAACGTTGAGGAAATTATTGCACGAAAATGCATCCGTCCATACTGTCGCCATTTTATAAGCTGCCATCCGCGAATGTCACTTTCAAGAATTGGAACATCCATCGTATAGTCTGGACATCGCTCCTAGTGATTATTATTTAGTTTCTAATTTAACAAAAGATCTTAGGAGAAATCGTTTTAGGAACGATAGCGAGTTGCAAGCAGCTGTAATAGAACATTTTGAAGGAAAGAACATTATTTTGACAATGGTATAGAAGTATTAATTGCCCACTGTAGGAAATGTATTGAAGTTAGGGAGATTATATTAAAAAATAAGTTTATTTTTTCTATCTTGGGCCGAGTATTTATGGCGCCTATCTCGTAAGTACAGCGTTTCAGCAAACACCTTTAGATAAAGAACGTTCAAAATTATGTACAATAATAACACCATTCAGCAAGTATAAGTACAAAAGATTACCATATGGCTTGTTTTGTGCTTCAGATATATTTCAGAATTAAATTAGTAAAATAACCAGCAAACTAAAAAATGTAATTACCTATACTTGATATTTTGATCTATGCGGCTACATTAAAAGATCATAAAATGCAACTTGCCCTCAGAAAAGTTAAATATGTTGGTTTCATCATATCAGAAAATATCATTGAAATAGCAAGAAAAAGTGAATATAATAGTGAATATGGAACCACCTAAAAATAAGGAAGAATTGCAAGTTTCTAGGTATGGTTAGCTATGTAGCAAAATTTATTCCGAATATGACGCAACAAAAAATGAATATTACGAAAAATGCCAAAACAAAATTCGGCATGCATATGGGGTACGAATGAAAGTGTAGGATTGGAGAAACTTAAAACGCTGATTACGACAGCCCGTGTTTAGTCATTTTTCGATCCGAATAAGAACCTACTACTAACAATAAGTACAGATTCAAGTGAAGAATGTATAGGAGGTTTAATACAACAAGATGATCAAACCATTGCATGCTTTTTAAACAGTTTCAATACTAATCGAATAAAACACTCTATTAAAAAAACTGCTAGTAATTGCGGTTGTATGTGCACATTTCCATTACTACTGATATGGATATGATTTTATAAATAATACGGAGCCTAAACCAATAGATAAGATGTCGTCTACACTTGGTGGTGGTACTAACATTATTAAAATATAAATTTAGTATACAGTACTAACCAGGTAAAAAGTTACAAGACCTGATGCTCCATCAATATGGAAAATTAATCACTAAATATTAAAAGAAAATACACTGGAAGAGCCGTTACAAGTACAATCTAACGTAACAGCTAGTAGAGAAAGATGTTGAGTTAAAAGAAGAGACATCAAAGGATCTCGAGCTTAAAGGCGTAATATTTAACTGAAGAAATGGATAGCCAAAATAACTCATCACTCAATAAAGAAATACAGCATTATTATAATTCAAGATATACTACATGACATGGAAATTGCAACACCAAGAAGGGGTGCAATTTTTTACCAAATTTGGCAGAAACGTGTACATATTTAAATGTAATAAGCGGTTAAAATTTCAAAGAGAAGAATAAAAGAAAAACATTTTATTTTTCTCTTTATTAATAATATGTTGGGCCTCCCTATTAGTTTCACACTTCCTCACTCTTTATGGCATTGATTCCAGTAGGTGGTTGATGTTCTTTTGGGGTAAGGTGTGCCAAGCAACTTGCAATTCATGCCGGAGAGCTTTCCCTGTTTGGGAAGGATTCTCTAAGTTCCCCCATCATTTCTTCCCATGATGTCCCACACGTGTTCAATTGGAGAGAGGTCGGGAGATCTGTGTGGTTATGACAAGATATTGACATTGACATATTGGCTCTTCGATTCGGTTTAGAGAAATTCTCGCAATGACGGGGCAGGCATTATCCTGCTGAGAAAGTGGGTGTGCTATATGGAAGAATATTTCACCATCTCATCAACGTAACGCAACGGCACCAACTGAGACCTACTCCAATATATTCTATAGCACCCATACCATAACTCTCACGGCTCAGTGAAAATGCCTTCCAACGAAAAATTGAATATCAGGGCGTTCCCCACGTCTTCGTCTGACTCCCCTTGCGGCCAAAATACATGCGTATACAAAATCAGGATTCATTACTGAACACCACCCTGTCACTCCACGTTCCAAAGCATTCGAAACCTACACCGCTCCAATCGTTGCAGTATGTGCTGAGCTGTAAATGGTAGTACAAAATGTGGCCGATAGAATTGCAAGCCGAAAGCCCTGATACAGCGATAAATCGTTCGAAGGGTCACAGGACGACCTAACCATTGATCCGCAATTGACCTGGTACTGGAGAATTGCTCTCTTAGTGCCATTAAACAAAGATGGCCGTAGTACACCTCATTAGTTATTCTGCGGTAACCGGTTCCTCTTCGGCGACGTTCCTGGTCTTCCTTACTCCATGACCGATAGCAGCCTATGGTGGTGGATTGGTTTCGGTTAAGGCGATTTGCAATTTCTCTGAAGCAAAAACCACCTCGTGCAAATCAACAATTCAACCTCTGTCGAATTCGCTGAACTGGTTTTCACGTTGCCGCATTCTAGGCATAATCAAACTTCTAAAACAAGTTAAACAAAATTAAAACAAGAGAAAACGGCGAAAATTGAATAAAAATTCTCAAGAAATACAACTGACAATAATGCTAGAGAAAACTGTATGAAGTATTAGTTATGCCATGACCACTTGATGCATCGCAACAAAATTTTAATCGATTATCACCTTTGAATAGGTAAACGTTTCTGCCAAGTTTGGTTAACAAATTCGCAACCCTTCTTGATGTTGTAATTCCCATGTCATGCAGTATATTTATGAATAAAAAGGATTGTTATTTGAAAACGTAAAATTAATCATACCTGTGAGCATGAGAACATTAATAATGAATCAAGATTTATTTAACTATACATATTTGGTTGTGTACAACTTGACAAAAGCATGTAAGGGGAATATAAAAGAAGAGATTCAATCACCAAAGGAAAAACTGGGAATGGATTTCACGAAAGGGAAAGTCAAAAATACTTATTAGTTTTATTACAAATAACTTTCGGAACACATGGACTACCTCTGAAATTTGATTGCACAACTGATAATTTCTGTATTTGAAATAGTAGGCCTGCGTTTAGTGAATTTTTGATTCTTGCCAAGCCACAGCTCCTGTACCAACAAAATATTCCGCGAACTTATCTCGTATAGTATTACCCGACCTACTGAGAAGTGCAGTTTCTTCCCTATGTTCGAAACCTGTATCTTCGAAATTGTATCCATCCCTTACTCTAACAAAATTATGCAAAATGGAGCATGCTTTAACAATAGATACTGCTAGATCAAGATTAACATTCAGGAGTCGGTGAAAAATTCTCCACTTGTGACTTACAATTCCGAAAGCGCATTCAATAAACCTCCGAACTCGAGTCAGTTGGTAATTAAAAATCTTTTATTGTGGTACAATTTCTTTCGTGCATACGGCCTTAACACTAGAAGCGCTGCCGTCCTATTTTTGCCCCGCCCGTAAGTTTAATCGTCTGTAACTTTTTAATTTTTTTATTTAGGTCCGTGAAGTTTTTTTACTTTTAATAATTTTATGTATAATTTTATAAATTGATTACCAATCATTTGAAGTTACGTTCCATAGATATTAATATGCCAATAAGCGGAGTCAATTTAACCTCAACAACGATAACTAAGAAAACGCAATGCACCATTCCATGCACAGTAATTTTACAAGACAACTTTTTTAATTATAAATCATATACCTGAGAATGTACCACAAATCAAACTAACAGTTGAAAATTTAAATTTGTGTCTGTCTGCAGATCCGAAGTTTCACCAACCTGGACCTATTGATATTTTATTAGGAGCACGTGTATTAAAACAAGGGCAAGTGCGACAATTGTCCTTGGCAGATGTAGGCAAATGTGCGGGAAAAACTGGGACCTTAGTCCTAAGATGACTCTAGGGTTATATACAAGGGTAATTAGACCCACGGTAACGTATGGAGCAGTTGTGGTGGCCAAAAACAACGCCAAAAGGAACTACCAGGCTACTAGGTGGTACACAGACTTGTATGCTTAAGTGCCACGGGAGCAATGACAACAACTCCTACAGATGCATAGGAGGTGATCCCGAATTTATCACCTCTAGATATCCATATACAAGGAGTAGCAAGGTCAGTAGCCTACAGACTGATGCAAGGCCAAACCCCTATAGGTCAAGTCCACGACACTGATAATCATAAGTTGATTGAAGAACTTAAGGCAGATCCCCACAGGGATGCCGAGTGATGCCATGGTTCACAAATTCAACTTTGAGAAAAATTGTAAAATGATTATATCAGATAGAGAGGAATAAAAAACAAGGTCCAGCTATACAGACGCAGTATATCTGGTACACGGACGACTTTAAGACAGAGGAAGGTGTCGGGGCAGGAATATACAGACTCAAAGAAAGGACGATGGTCCAGACGAGTTTAAGTAAAGATACTAGGGTGGATCTAATCGCACGGTTGCCATTTTCTCCGACAGTCAAACAGTGCTGAAGGCACTAAATTCAGTGCAGGTCAATTCAAGGTTTGTATGGGATTGTGTGTGTGCTCTCAATGAACTCGGCAGTCGCGCAGAAGTGACTATTGCTTGGATTCCGGGGCACGAGGGCTACCAGGGGAATGAAAAAGCTGGCGAACTAGCCCGAGAGATCTCGTCGATGACATTCATAGGACCGGAGTCCTCCTTTGACATTGCAAAAACAATCATCAAAATTGCTATGAAAAAGCGGATCGAGGATAAATTTCGGGAAAGGTGGAGGAACTCCCCAGACGAGAGATCGGCAAAACAGTCCCTTACAGAACAAATTCCGAAGTTTACAACGGACCTACTGCGCAGGGACAGAAAGTCTGTCAAGGTGATAGTGGGCCTACTAACAGGGCATTGCAGGCTCAACAAGCACATGAATAAAATGGGCTTGACAGAAGAAACGATATGTAGATTCTGTCAAATTGAGGAAGAAACCGCGATCCACGAGCTGTGCCAATGTGAGGAATTGGCAAGGACGCGATTTTCACAAATGGGAGATAAATATCCCGAGGCGATACTATATGCGAAAGAACTGCCCTGAAAGCTGTTAAGTCTAATTAAAGGAACAAAGCTGGAAACCGTACTCTAAGGAGGCATGAGGGCCACAATAGATCTGGAAAGGTCGCAGTGGAACAGGCATCATTGCCACCTCAAGTAATCTAATCTAATCTAAGTGCGACGTCACAAAAATTCGTCTATTTTACAAGCTTCCCATTTGGGCTGGTTGCTTTTAGATCCAATTCCATTTCGTTCAGTCGAACCCATTGTAATTTATCACAAAATTTAAACAATTATAGGTACAATAAGAAAGATTTTGGACAGTAGAAAATTAAGTTTTAGAAAACAACAGCTGTTACAGACAAGAGCAAAGAGCTTGCAAACAACATTTTGTTGACAATACCTTCCGTGATCAAGATAGTAGATTCGTAGTAACCGTTTGAAGACAGGAACGTTGCTTTTGAAAATTCACAAGATCACGCTGTAAAATTATTCAACCACCTTAAAAGAAAGTTGTATAAATCCTCAGCCAATTATTTGGAATATTATATTGGATTTATGGAGGAATATTTAGCTTTAGGCTATATGAAACAAATTCTTTCAAAGCCTAATGAATTAAGTTATTATATGCCACACCATGCAGTAATAAAGGAGCAATCTTTAATCACAAACGTTCGCGTCGTATTCAATGCAAGCGCGAAAACAAGCAATAATAAGTCCTTGAATGATATATTAATGACGGGTCCATGTATACAGGACGATTTATTCTCTGTAATTGTTAGATTTCGAAAACATAATATAGCACTAATGGCTAAAATTGGGAAAATGTACAAACAAATAAAGATTAACGAGTACGATAAAAATTTCAAAGAATAGTTTGGCGAACACAACCAGATGAGTATTAAAGACATTTTGAATTGCAGAGTCACATGTGGAACCTCGCCAGCGTCTTATTTTGCTAATAGGTGTTTAAAACAGCTCGCGATCGAAAGTTCTTCAACCTTTTCCTCCGCCAGTAATCAGTAAAGATTTCTATATGGATGATTTGCTTTCGGGCACAGAAGACGAAGTTTCCGTCACAAAATTGAAAAGCAAGCTGGAAATGATCCTTGGTAGCGCCGGCTTCAACTTAAGAAAATGGATTTCCAATAAACCAGAGATATTAAACCAGCCAATTTATCAATCGGATGATATAAATAATATTATTTCCGATGACGAGAGTTGCAAAACGTTAGGTGTTTTGTGGAATGCAAACAGCGATACATTTCTTTTTACATTCAGTGATTCTAATCAAAATTCAGAGTCCATGTTAACAAAAGGTTGTTGCTTTCAGCTATTGCAAAGTTACTTGATCCATTCGGTCTTATCGGTCCAGTGATACTCATAGCTAAATGTCTAATGCAGCAACTATGGAAACGTGGCGTAGACTGGGAGGATCCTGTTCCTACTGAAGTGAATCACTTATGGTTAAAATTGGGACAAGAATTTGTTTTTTTTTGCGCAAATTAAACATACCCAGACACGGAATATTATCACCAGCCGTTAATTTGCAGTTACACGGCTTTTGCGACGCTTCGGAGAGGGCTTGCCTCTATATGAGATCGGTGGATAGCACGGGGACGATTGCTGTTCACTTAGTTTGTTCAAAAACACATGTAGCATACATAAAACCATTAACTTTGCATAAATTAGAATTATGTGGAGATCTTTTATTAGCAAATTTGATGCATGAAACAATCACAGCCTTAGACACGAAAATTTTGGATACCTTTTATAAATATCTCTAAGCTACTTCGAATAATGTGTTACTGCATGCGTTTCATCAAACAGTTAAAATCTAAACGTAAATACGGTCTGCCTACACAAATGTCAAATAAAGAGTTGAACGAAGCTCGAATGTTACTGCTAAAATTAGAGCAAGGTTCGGAGTATCAACACGAAATTATCTCGTTGCAAAACAAAAGGCAATTATCACGTAAGAGCAAACTATTAGCACTGAATTCCTTTTTGAATGATAATGGAATAATAAGAGTCGGAACGAGACTTATGCACTCCGATTTTCATTTTGATCAGAAATTCCCAATGGTGTTACCCACTAAGCATCCGTTGGCTACATTGATTATTCTGTACGAGCATCATTGCAAATTACACAGCGGACCTCAGGTAATTTTAGCATCTGTCAGGCAGCACTTTTGGTCATTGAATGGTAGACAAGCTGTCAGAAGTGTGCTGATGCGATGCATTACATGTTACAAGATTAACCCCAAAATTGTTTTTCCACAAATCGGCAATCTACCCAAAGTGCGAGTAAAACCTTCACGCATATTTTCTAGGATCGGATGTGATTTTGCTGGGCCATGCCTCTTAAAGGATGGGAAGCTTCACAATCGAGATATGAATAATGCCTATTTTTGTATTTTTATTTCCTTAGCCACCAAGGTTGTCCATATAGAGCAGGTTGGAGATTTGACCACCAATTCATTTCTCAATGCTTTAAAGCGTTTTGTTGGACGTCGGGGGTAGTGTCACACCATTCTCTCCGATAATGTTACCAACTTTGTCGGTGCGAACAATAAAATGTTAAAGCTGCGTGATACATTGTCCAGCGGCTCCTTTTGATCATACCTTTTGGATAATCATATACAATGGCAATTCATTCCGACCAATTCTCCTCATTTTGGAGGAATTTGGGAGCTGCCATAAAGTCAGCGAAAATGCATTTAAAGCGTGTTGCGTCCAAAACAGTATTCTTTTATGAAGACTTTCATACTCTTTTAACCCAAGTAGAAGCTATTCTCAACTCCAGACCCCTTATCCCATGATCCTAACGATATGGAAGTGCTGACTCCTGGTCATTTTTTAATCGGTACATCCTTGAATGCTTTGCCACAAGAAAGTTTGCAACAATCACCAGTTGGACGTTTGACGCGCTTCAAGCAGGTTCAGCAGATGATTCAACATTTCTAGAACGCCTGGTCCAAAAGAAAGAAGCAAGTGGAGAGTCAGTCCCAATGCTATCTCCGCTCAAAATGCACTAGTCCTGATCAAAGATGACAACCAGCCGTCCCAGCACGGGAGGCTTGGCAGGATCTAAGATGTGCACCCAAGTTCCGACGGGGTGGTGCGAGTGGTGACGTTGCGAACAGGCAAGGGACTTGTTAAGCGATCTGTATCCCGTGTCTGCGTGTTACCATTGGACGATTTGGACAATCATTAATTCATAAAATATAAAAGTCTCGATGTTGTATACGTAAATTAATACTGTATTGTTTTCTCTTTTTGGTTTTTTGAAATGTTGCCCGTCATGTTTGGTTCTGACATTTATATGTCACTCCCTCCCTATTCCTGTCACGAGGCAGAGACAGATCGCTATAAGTTAAGTTATTTTTGTATTAATTTGTAATAATCAAGGAAGTTCATCTTTATAAAAAATATATATTAAGAGATATGTCAAATACAGTCCACTGAAGTAAATTTACATTTTTGTATCTCTACTATTACATCTCTACCGCAATATATCATTCTGTCTGTGATCAAATCATCTTTTATACGTATGTACGTACACGCAATTCGCTGCTATCTTTCTTAATTCACTTAAAACATTCACGATTTTGTTGTTTTCTTACATTACATTTCTGCCTTTCCAGATTCACATTCAACTTAGGTAGAAAATAATTATTTAATTTAGAAACAATGCAGCTTACATCTTTAACTATTATTCTTTAATTCTGTTACAAAACTACAATGTACATGTGATGTGGGCCATTGCCCCAACTGCACTGCTACGGTGCAGAGGCGCCATGCTGTGTTTTGAATATTGCTCCTCTGCTGCAGTGTCTGACCACAGTATATACAGTAGTTTCATAGACGGGAATTTTTGGCTTCAATTTTTGAAGGCGCATGCATTGCACCTGACTTAAAAGTGCATCTGCGCACAGGGTTATTGTCAACAAAATTGACAATAATTGTGTGTTAGTTATGTTTACATTTGGTTTGGAAGTGGTTTTGAAGTTGTGTTGTGTTTGAGTAAGAAATTGTTTTAGTGTTGTTCGCGTCCGATTTTAGTTAATATAAACAAGACATTTATTCATACATATTTATTCGTTGCGCTACGATTAAGAAGCCAAGATATTTTTGCAGTTGTGTTATTGTTTTCATGTGTATATAGATGTGTCCAACCTGTTTTATAACAGTACGCTTCATAAGTATTATGGAAATTACAACAAGGGGTGCGCATTATTGTTTGCTTTGTCCAAATAACTCTAAGAGAAATCCTAAATTCAGCTTTTTCCGATTTCCAAAGGACGAAATTAGCTAAAACTATTATTGAACGTACAAGGATGAAATGTACACTAAATAAATTGTATTGTAGATGTACATATGGAATGGGGAAATAATATTCAATTATCAAAATTCGATGATTTGTCTGCGCTTGAGTGTTACAACAAGTACAGAATTTGTAGTGATCATTTTGAACTCTGCATGCTTGCTGGAATGCAGAAAAGTAAACTGAAAAGCGATGCTATTCCTACAGTTTATTTCAGGCGATTACAGACAGAACACCTCGCAATTTGATATGTTACCAAGTGATATGAAAGCGTGGGAAAGTTATTAATTATCTGAACAGTATGTTTAAAATCTAAAGTTTTATGAAATAAATAAAACAATACCATATACACGTACTTCCTTATAAAGGTATGTAGTTTTGTAGAAATAGAAATTTAACTTTAGATGTTTTGGAAAATGAGTCACAAACCACTACAAGCATTATAACCACTCCTGAAGCTGCCGTAATTACTGGTAAGTAATTTGTATCTAAACAAACAAAAATTATTTCATATGAAGTAAATGGTTATGTAAATTACAACAGCTTCATAGCACTTAACTAATTTTTCAGATCAACACACGACATTAGAAGACTATTCTGACAACAAATGCGTCAAAAATGGTCGAAAATACTTGTATTAGGTCGGATATGGACGAAATCGATATGAAATTTTAACTTTTTCCAATGTCCGATTTACGTTCAAAATCGCTTCAGAACGCTATTCTGACGACAATTCCGTCAAAAATGGTCGAAAATACTTGTATGAGGTCGGTATATATATATATTAACCCTCTAGTCCCCAAGACCGCCTGTAGACGGGCTAAGTTCATTGCTCACTTATTCGCTTTCCAAACTTCGTTTTGCTTTTTTTTTGTATTTCGTTTAATTCGGGCAAGTTCAAAAACTGCTTTTATTTTATTTGCAACATATACGGACGATTTGATTAGCTTTGACGGTCACTTGAAGTTGGAAAGTTGTGAAATACGGACGTAATAATTATTTTGCAAATAATTAAAAAAATTAAAAATGGTCATAGTTAAAAGAAAAATTATTGATGTGTTGCTGGTGGTGTAAAGAAAGCAAAAAGAGAAAAAAAAGGAAAAAGAACTTCTCGCAAGATTTTTACTGATCTTGCAAGGTAGCCGGTCTAGGGAAAATTCGACAAAAAATATATATTAGGTAAGTTTGAAAGTTGAACATTTCAGGAGATATTAAAGCCAAAGAATTTTCGTTAATAGACATGCAACGTTGACAAATTCAAAAGTTGTCATCGCTTTCTGATGAAGAGATTGGGATAATTTTGGATTCAGCCTGAAGATAGTATTATATGTAAAACCGGGGAGTTTATCGGATCCGTTTCGGATATAGATCCAAAATTTCACACTTTCAAGAAAATCTTGTGGCGTCAAAAGAACTTAGTGCTGGATAACTCTGCGATTGCATTTTCTGAGCCTGAACTAGGAGAAGATCTATAAAAGCTTGATACGCCTTTCAAATGCTTCGAATACTTTTTGGGTGACACTATTATTGAGCACATTGTTGAACAGTCGAATTTATATGCCACTCAAAAAGATATCACAACTTCCTTCTCTACAACCAATTCGGAAATTCGTCAAAATATTGCCATTTTATTATTTATGTCAGTTTTTCGGTATCCGAGTGTCCGTGCGTATTGGGACGAATATGCGTTCCAAACAATCCAAAATACTATGCCAAGAAATCAATTTGAGAAAATGCGGAGTAATTTGCATTTTAATGATAATAGTAAACTGCCCGCCAAGAATGCTGCAGACCATGATCCTTTATATAAAATACGACCAATTGTGAATCATTTCAATGAAAAGTTTCAATCCGTCCCAATGACTCAACGTTTATGTGTGGATGAACAAATGTGCGCAATGAAGATGAAGACTTTTCTTCGACAATATTTGCCAGATAAACCACACAAATGGGGAGTAAAACTGTTTGTTTTATGTGATTCCTTCGGCGTTTGTTATAATTTCGAGATATATTGCGGCGCCGGAGACAATGTTGTGCAAACTGGCCCACCAGACCTTGGAGCGTCACAACATGTGGTTGTTCGATTGTCACGCAATGTTCAAGATTATAAAAAGCACATAATATATAACTACATAATAATAACTACTACATTTCACTGCCATTTCTTGTTTATCTCAAATCTCGCGGGATTTATTCCTTGGGGACTATTCGCTCAAATCGCATTCCGAATTGTAAGCTGCCAACCGACAACGATTTCAAGAAACAATCACGTGGATATTCTACTGAGTTTTGTGGATCTGCTTCTGGAGTCGAAATTTCTTTATCGCTTTGGAAAGATAATAAGGCTGTGCGATTCGCATCGACCTACGCAGGCACGAAACCTCTCCGGAATGAAACAAACCCAAAAACCCAGGTATCACGTTTTGTTCGTTTTTGTTGACGTCTGTTGCCCCAATATAATCCATGAATACAATAGCAATATGGGTGGTGTTGCTCTCATGGGTGGTCTTATTGGTGGATATAAAATACCAGTGAAGAGCAACAAGTATACAAATCGACTGTTCATACATTTGCTTGACTTAGCTATGGTAAACGCCTATATTTTGTTCAACAGAATCAACAAGCCTAATGCTAATGATAGGTGATACCAGCTGCCAAGCTTCCGAACAGAGATCGCATACGTCTTTTATGCAAAGTCCTTCGTTGCCAAAAACTTCAGGACGCCCACGCCAAGATCTTAAAAAGTGTAGAGGTAAAAATCCTTTGTACCTCCTGCAGACGTCCGTTACGATGGAGTCGGACATTTTCCGCAGTTTTTATCACGCGCTGGAAAAAAAAATTGCAAGTTTGCTGGTTACAATTCCGAAACTCAAATTGTATGTCGAAAGTGTAATTTAAACCTGTGTCTTTCTAATCAAAAGGACTGCTTCTACGATTTTCACCACAAATAACTTGAACAAACTGTTTTTTCCTCATAAATATTTGTTTTTTTCAAAACTTTTTTGTATAACTTAAAAAGATCAAATCTGAACTTTTTGTTTATTTTCTACAAATTTCTGTTATAAACTGTTCCTTTTTTAATAAAACATTTTATTCTACATGAAGAAAAAAATTGCATTGACATTTTTGTCTTTTTATCCCAAAGCCGCCTAGAGAGTTTTTGGCGCTATAAAACCCGATCTGACCAAAAAAATTTTTTTTTAAATATCTTTTGTTTATAGCAAAAATCAAGTCCAAAAATAATTTTTATCCAGAAAAAAAAATTTGGGTACTAGAGGGTTAATCGGGTCAGCGGTCTGTACTGGTTCCACCCGATTAATCCCGTTTTACTTCTTAACTAGTACGGTCGATGTACTTCCTCCCAAATTATATATATATCGATTTTTGTAACTAACTGCTCCCGTTTTGGCATCGTAGCAACTAATTTTCTGCATATCGCGGGTGAAATCTTTCCCCATTCTTCAGCGATCCTACTTTTAAGTATAGCTTTATTTTTATTGTCATGTTTAGCGATATTTTTCTTCAAAGTGCGCCACAAATTTTCGATAGGAGACAAATCCGGCGACTGCGGAGGCCATGTGAACAGGGGTATTTTATTTTCGCAGAACCAGGTACTTGTCCGCTTTGATTTGTGGCAGGGTGCGTTGTCTTGTTGGAAAATGAATTCTTCGTCATCGGAATCGAAGAGTTTTACGATTTTACTGTAGACATAAGACACTCTGGCTGAAATGCTTCCCCCTTTCTTCGCCGAACAAATTGTGCCCCAGGCGTCGTCTGAATACGATATACAAAATTGTTAGCTTTTTCAAAAATTGCAAAGCAATATTTACATTTACAATTAAATTGTATTTCCGTAATAACGAAGTAAAAAACGCATTAATTAATCATACCTCTATATTGGATTCGTCGGACCATATGATTTTGGACCAATCCTCCACTGTCCAATTTTTATGTTGTTATGTAGTTAAGTCGTTGCCTTTTCTGTTGCTCCGTCAAAAAAGGCTTGCGGTGAGCTTTACGACCATATAAATTTGCCTCTACTAGTCTTACAGCTCTGGCAGATACAGAAGTTCCTTGTCGCTCGTTTAATTCTCCACATATCTTTTGATGATTTCATATAATTTTTGAGAGATAATCGCGTTAAAAATCGATCCTTTCTATGCGTTGTTATTCGTTTTCGTCCACTTTTCGGGCGATTTTCATATGACCCTGTCTGCTTCAAACGTTTTATTGCCATTTGTATTGCATAGTGCGATCGCTTCATTGTTTTCGCATTTTCTGTCTGCGATTGTCCTTGGGAATGCAGTAAAACAGCTTTACTTCACTCTACTACATCTAACTCTCGCTTTCTAGGCATTTTGTCACAATACACGACACAATATAACAACATAATATTCGATGAAACTTGTTTAATAAAGTTTGCTACACGAAACCGCTTTGGATACTGTTCATTCAAGGATTAAAGAGAAACTAACACGAATATACCTTAAAACTACCCAATAATTGCTTATATTTCAAGAATTTCTTAGTAAATTGTCATTATATACACATTAGTAATGGCCAAATATAATTGCTTTATCAAGATTCAGGTAAGGGGTGTATTAAAGTGGTTGCTTCAGACATAGGGCTAAGGTTATATATATATTAATTTTATAAAAAATAACGAAAAAAGTTTATTGAAGAGAAATCCAAGTTACGATTGTAGAATTTAGTATCTTCCCAGATATTAAAATTATTGGGCCGTGGACGCACAGTTTTCGGTCGTCTTAGAAATGCTACAATGTTTTGATATAATTCCTCGTCATCGTCATCTTGATGGCGAAACATTCTTATTAAAAAATATCCGTTTCATATCCAGTGTGGAATTAATGGAAATTATTTCTTCGGAGTCTCAGACAGTAAGGGTGCAATTAATTAAACGCAATACTACATGTCACATTCGCGCTTTAACAAATTTTAAATTCACGATAATTAAGTTACATGGACCGTTGTTAGTTGTACATGTATCCTACAATTTAACTTTCAGTTCATCAGGTATGAACTGGTAGAATTACTACTGCGACGATTATTTGATTGTTTAATTTTAGTCTGATGATGCTATGGAATAAATAGCAAAAAGTCGCCTCATATAGTAATGCGTATAGTTAATCGCTCCTTTACTTTCTGACTCCGAAGAAATAATCTTAGCACTTCGTCTGTAAACGTTTTTTCCGCACCTTCCGTCTGTAAACGACCTACCGTCTTTTCACCCCTTTAATGCACTCAAAAAATTCTGAAAACATTCATGCTACTGTTCGAAACATTCATTTTGAGGTACCAACCGTAAAATTCTCGTAAATTAAATTGTTTCATATATTTTTTGTTAAATAACTGAACAAATTGGGACAAAAATTTTAACTTACGAAAAAAATGTAACTCAGTAAGTAGTAGTAAAATAAAGATAAGCGTAATTGAAAAAATCGTAAATTAAAGGTTAATGGTGTAGCTTTAAGAACAAAATTATTCCGTTTCGTTTGTTTAAAGCTAAATGGTTAAGTTTTGGATATAAAAACAGGCAATAAACTATATACGATGGATTGCTATTCACACACTTTATTAGCAAAAAACGTATTTTTCTCTTTTTACTATCAAAGGCTTCTTACAACTATTTCAAAAAATAACGGCGTATTTTGAAACTATTCTATGCAGTGTGCCCAACATACGAGGCGATGGTCTTCGCATACTGCTGCTTATTTACTACACGCCGTCTCTAAACCGGGGTCGTTCGTGTCCACTGCGAAATTCGTGTGCTCATTACCACTTTCTTGAAGGTACTACAAATTTGAAGCTTGGGCGCAGTTCCCCATCCTACATAACTATTTGTAGGAACAGAAGGGAGCGCCCGCCCTTTCCCACTTTAACAGGTAAAAACCAAAATTGATTTTGCTCGAACACAAACGACCCCGGTTTACAGACGAAGTGTTAATTAAGTCTGATTAAAGAGAAACACTCGGTTTAACGCCTAACCTACAAATATGCAGTCAAATGCGTACTGCACTCGCGTGGTTTAAAGTTTAAATGCCTCCGTTTCTAACGCTTAAGCTTTCGACCTTTTTCGGTCCCGAGTGTTGACTATAAAACGGTTCAAAGGTTTGAGCTTTGGCTTAACCCTGCTGTACTGTTAAAATTTACCCTACACGTGTATCGTTCGGGTCAATATGACCCGAAACATTATTTGCAACAAAGAATAAGTCTACTGTTTGAAAAGAAATATTTTATATATAGAAAAATAGAAATTTACATCTTCTAATAAAAAACATTTACACATAAAAAAATGTATTTTATAAAAAGACTATGGAGCACAATTTGGGCAAAAGAATTTTACATGATTCTTACAAAGATGTTTATTGCATATTACACAAGTACATAATATTTGTTTTGTTGTCATTACTTTACCACCATGTTGCGAGCTTCTTCTCCCCTGGGTAGGTACGTTCTTGACTCCATATGTAATTTTATGAGTGATTTTCCTAATTCTTCTAGAAATAATCTTCTTTTGTTAGTTTATTGTTGTTCCAATTTGGATTCACAGCAGTCCATAATACATACGCGTTGTAAGCCGAAATGTCTAGCATGTTATAAAAAATTACCATAGGCCAGCGATTGGATTTCCTTTTACAAGTATATGTGCCCACTAATTGATCGAGTGTGTCAACGGCACCTTTAGTTGCATTGTAGTCTAGTATTATATGAGGTTTCAGATCAGTTTTTTCAGCGACTTTGTTGTCGTGATGCAATGTGCTCATAAGGATCACGTTCTTACCCTTTTTGGCACATAATTTACGACGGTTGTATCATTTGTGAAAAAGAAAGAACTGCTATGTACTTGTTTGTTAGTTATTGGCTGAGGAAGTCCCGGCTTGTTTTTTCGAACAGTTCCTACCATCGTAAGTTTTCTTTTCAGCAGTAACTGTCCTAAGTTGTATGATGTGAAAAAATTGTGACACGTCACATTATGTCCTCTTAGTTCGCTGGTGAGATCGCAAACCACACGCATGCCCTGATTTTTTCTGGTGGAGCACCCTCTTCATTTCCCTTGTAAACTTGTACTTTCAATGCGTAAGATGTTTCACTGTCACAGAAAGTCCAAATTTTGATACCATACCTCGCTGGTTTACTAGGTATATATTGCTTGAAAGGGCAGCGACCTCTAAATGCATCTAACTGTTCATCCACCGTTACATTTTCTCCAGGATTATATAACATGGGAAGATTTTCTACCCACATTTCCCAAATGTTTCTAATGGCCGCTAATTTATCAGCACGTCTTCTTTCCTGGCGTGTAGTCTTGTCATCAAAGCGAATCACACGGGATATCAAGCTGAATTGTTCAAGAGACATGGTTGCTCGAAAAATGCTTCGACCGGTATCATTGTCCCACAGACTTCATGTACCTTCTCCGTGCGATCGGTAGACGCCGGCAAGTAACAAAAGACCACTATAGGCTTGAAAAGTGGTACTATCTAAAACTTTCCACTTTGTATCGTAAACCCGTAATCCTTCAATATTTGTTATCATTATCACTTCCTTCTCGATCGCAGGAAAAAATACAATTTCAAATGCACATTTTATGTCTGTAATTCTCGCACATGCATATCTTGTAATTCCTGCACGAGTGCGAATCACATTGCCAGAACTAAAACGACCACGTGGCTGAGGTGGAAGTAAATTCCATTAAATTTTACCATCTTTCGAGAAAATTGTCTGAACATTCTGAGGCATTTGAAGATTTTCTTGGTCTTGTTTGCTATTAGAACTATCACTTTCCGACACATCACTTATATGATCTTCAAATTCAGAAACAGATTCATCACTATCAGAAGCTTGTGCAAGAGCTTGCAGTTCTGCATCACTTAGTGGTCTTCGACTTGCCATATTGAAACCGAGAGTGAAACTAACAAGCAAATTGAGTGCAACGTTTTATAACAAAGGTATCACGCATGCGTGCAACATCCGAGACGTCCCCTTACAGAAACCAAAAACAGACGCTAACACGTTTGAACTTGAATAACCCTGCGTAAAACAAGAACATGCAAGAAGGTAATACGTGATAGTCAAGTAGCAAAAAATAAAACAAATAAATCATCTTTATTACTTTCTAATATATAAGGCGCAGTGATGGGTCGTTATTATATGCACAATTGTGTTGTATATAATAATAAACAATATAAATGCGAAAAACATATCCTAGAAATATGTATATAACATAGATGACTGTCGGGTCATATTGACCCGAACGTAATAAAGGTAACATAAATAAATATTTCAAACAAAAATAAAAAAATAAAATGTTTATGGAAACAAAGTAACAAATAAAGTCAGTGAACGCCATGAACATTTTTTGACAAATATTCATATTACAGCGAAACAAAATTCTGTTTGGGTCAAATAGACCCGAACAGTGCAGCAGGGTTAAACCTAAGTGAACGCTTAAACTGCTACTATAAAACCGGCCCTAAACGTTTCTATAATTACGCCTACAATTAAGACAATTTCAATTTTCCCACTTTCACTCAATTGAAGTTCCATTGTGAAAATACTAATGACTAATGATAACGAATTAAGGGGGCGGCTTGGGAGTTCATAGTCAACAGATGGCACCACTATCGAAAAACGGCACTAATTTGTAGGATACAAAACTGGAAAATTAAGCATTCTTTTTAATAAAATCATCAACAAACCGAAAGTGAAAGGAATGAACTAGGGTATGGTTATATTATCAATCTCAAATATGTTGTATACTCTGAGAAAACTTGTTCGAAACATTGCAAATTTTAACAAATAATTTTGGTAAAAACAAACAAAATATATTGCATAACCTTGCTGCGATATTCTACATATGAAATTTGTAAGAATATGAACATGTATGTATAAAGAATAATTTATATCCGCAAAGTGACCGTATGACAAGCGTTGATTTACGAGTCCTCAAAATCCTGGTAAAAGTGTAGTCATTGCCCGATGGATGGCAAAATATATTATTCCAAAATAAATGTCAACCAAAAACTTCCCCTTTTGATGCACGATTTCCTCATATAAATAAATAACGAGATCTAATGCGCCACGTTCTTTTAGCCAACATTATGAAACAGAAAACATATTTCTGTTTAGCTTATTGAGACTACAGAGAACTGCGTTTGCGTTATAAAAGCCAATCAACTCCGGAATTCAGTGCTTTGGGGCTCAGCGGTTGTTATTGTGTCCATGTATTCTGATGTATTCTAGACAATTATAGGTTGGGGTCTCATGTTTACCGAAACATGTATTCGCGATTCACGAGATCGCTCGTTTAAGTTTTAGTTTAACTTTCTTGTTTGGTTTACTCGTATTGTGAAACTTTTCGATATTTTGATTAAGATTAGATATATATTTAACATATTATTTCTAGAATTAGACTTTAGATTTTTATTATCTTGTTATGAATCCTATTCCACTTACAAGGGGAGGACGCCGTCTCGTCATCACGGATTTCGCTCAAATTTACAGCATATGCTGAGCTTAGCTAAAAATGAAAGTACCCGAAGTGGGAACTCCAGATGGCCAAACGTTTAGAAGATACAGAATTTTTTACGCGGCCTTTGCACTATAAGAGCTATTTGTTATGTTATGTTAACATCTTTACTAAACGGCGCTTGGCGTAGTGGTAACAGCTCGGACTCCTATTACGTTGGTCGCAGGTTCAAATCCCCATGCGGAGACTTTTGTTTGTAGCTCTTTCCCAATTTTTATTGTCGCAATTACGCAAAGTGATAAATAATTTATTTGATTTATTTATTTATACGCAAAAAGCATAGATATAGGACTTCATTTTTCAATAAACGCAAAAACGTGCAAAATTTGGAATGGCGAACTTTGCAGACTTGTTCAAACAGGTATACTAGTTTCACAATTTTTCTGATAAATAATCGCATCTAGTAACCCGATCATTTTTCGTGTATCTAATCCATTCGTCAAAAAATTGCTATCTTGAAATTTCAAAGCGTCTCTCTGAAAAATCACAAAAGTTCGGCTAAATTTTGCACAGCAAGAAAGTAGAAAATTAGTCTTCTTCTTCTTAATAATGTTCCTATCTACCTTTCGGTGTAAGGCTTGGATTGGGTCAAGTTTCCTATTTTATATATTGCCCTCTCCGCCGCTGCTCCCCTGATATCGTCATTCCATCTTCTTCTTGGCCCTCCTTTTGTTCGTGTCTCATACACTCTCTTTGTCAGTCTATCATCACTTATACGACACACATGGCCGAACCATCTCAGCTGATTCTCCTCCACTATTCTCCATATGGGTTTTATTCCTAGGTTTTGTCAGTAATTCTCGTTTCTTATCTTGTCTTTCTTGGTCTTGTTTTCTATTCGTCTTAGGAATCTCATATCCATGGCGTTCACCCGCGATTTTACCTTTTCTGACCTTGTCCAGGACTCACTACTATATGTTATTGTTGGTCTTACCACTTTTTCACAATTTCCGTTTTAATCCGTTTTGGCACTTCCTTCTTCCCCAGAAACGTAGTTCTCATCATATAAAGTAGAAAGTACTAATAATAAAACATGGCCGGTACTATTCGGTACAATATAACAAAATTTCTATTGAAATATGCAAAATGAATTTTATTCTAAACAAAATGAAACCAACATTACTATGCATTGAATGTGCAATCTAACAATAAGGGCTACATAAGAAGTGCCTTTGGAATGTCGTTATCTGCATTTGTTTCCTTATCTATGCCTTTTGCGTATAAATAAATAAATCAAATAAATTATTTATCACTTTGCTTAATTGCGACAATAAAAATTGGGAAAAAGCTAGAAACAAAAGTCTCCGCGCGGGGATTTGAACCAGCGACCAACGTAATAGGAGTCCGAGCTGTTACCACTACGCCAAGCGCCGTTTAGTAAAGATGTTAACATAACATAACAAATAGCTCTTATAGTGCAAAGGCCGCGTAAAAATTCTGTATCTTCTAAACGTTTGGCCATCTGGAGTTCCCACTTCGGGTACTTTCATTTTTAGCTAAGCTCAGCATATGCTGTAAATTTGAGCGAAATCCGTGATGACGAGTCGGCGTCCTCTCCTTGTTAGAGAGAAAATAGTTCCTCAAACATTATTATATTTAGAAAGCAGCCTATGTAGGTTTTGCTGTCCATAGTTATAATATAACACCTAGAAACAATTTGCAATCTAATTCTAAGAAATGGAAATAAATACAAAACAAATTAAACATTATTCACTGTTTACATTTCGATCCAAAATTGGCCAGTTGATAGAAAAGTAATGTAAAATGTTATCAAAATGTATAAATTGAGGTTACATTATTCAAGTTATAGGAAAATAACATTCCCGAATGCCGCAAAAATTTCAATGTATTTTTAGTCATGCGCATTTTTAAGCAATCTCAAAGAGTGAGATGACACTTGTATTTCATTTCACTTAGACTTTGTACGGTGTGTTATATTCTTAGACCATATAGTAATTAAGTTATAGGGAACCATCGCAACGAAGGCGGCCACAGACGGTGACGTTATATGGTGCGATCGGGAAACATCGGCTTTTTCGATGTTTCTCGATTGCATGTTAAGGTGAGTTGACAGCAGCATTGTATCTATCATCACGGATTTTGGTTATGTCCGGTCTTTTGAGGTACAGGTACTAAAACCGATACAATAACAGGAGCACTGGCTGTACCTCAAAAGACCGAACATAACCAAAGTCGGTGGGTGTACATAGTTTCTAATCTCATTATTCAGTCAGTTTTTCGTGACAGTTGCACCCTCGTTCCGTGCGATCGGAAAACATCGGGTTTCGTCTTCACCATATTACGTCACGATCACTGCTCATGTGTGGCCGGAAAATGGCAGCTTATGAGCAGTCCATGTACTCTATGGTCTAAGGTTATATCTCTTATATTTATGGATAGATTACGTATCAAGTGAGACATCTGTTAATAACTACCATAATTATCACTTTCTCCCCTCGAAAAATCTAATCCCTACCACATAAGTCGCCCTATTAATATTTAAACTGTCAACATCCCCTGTCCAGTTAAATATGCGACCTTGTACCTCAGTAGTAATACTTCCCCAAGCCGAGTGGTGGCTCTGTATCGAGCGTCAAGGTGGTATTGCGCTTACGCTAGGAAATACTGGGCAGTGCCAGATTAGTTGTTTGTAGTGTTGATATCAAATCGACATGATGGTTTAATATGCAGTTTATGGCCGTATGGATAGTGCAGATAGCAATCACAGAAACAACTAACAAAGTATTGTAAATAAAACTTCCTTATTGTATAATATTTTCGCAAGCACTCAACTTTATTGTAAAGTATAGATTTATTTTGGTATCATGTTTTTGTTCCTAATGTATCACTATTATTTAACATGCCAATTGATGTTATTTTGATATGTATTGTGAGAATTCAAATTGCTGGATATTTTGGAATCACATATCAGATTACATACAAATTTGCATGTTAAATGTAATTTCTAATAACTTCTAAATTCTCACCAAAAATATACTATAACAAAATCTGGGATCTTTTGGTTTGTTGCAATGGTTAGTTATTGCCCAAGCCGCTAGTTGAACGTTCATCTTTTAATACATTAAGGGGGCGACTTACGTGGTGGGGATTGGATTTTTCAAGGGGAAAAAGTGGTAGTTATCAACAGATGTCTCACCTGGTACGTAATCTATCCATAAATATAAGAGATATAACGCGCCAAAGCTACTTTGCAATGCGTAGAAAGTCTAAGTGAAACAAAATACAACTGTCATCTCACTCTTTGAGACTGCTTAAAAATGCGCATCGTATGACTAAAAATACATTAAAATTTTAGCGGCATTCGGGAAAATTATTTTCCTACAACTTGAATAATGTATAATGTAATAATTTTACATCGGTTTTTTATCAACTGCCCAATTTTGAATCGAAATGTTAACGGTGAATAATGTTAAATTTGTTTTATATTTATTTCCATTTTCACAATCAGATTTAAAATTTAAAATTGTTTCTAGCTGTTATAACTATGGACAGAAAATAATATAAATAATAATGTTTAACAATTAAGGAACTATTTTCTCTCTAAGCAGAATAGGATTCATAACAAGATAATAAAAATCTAAAGTCTAATTCTAGAAATAATATGTTAAATATATATGTAAACTTAAGCGAAAGCTCGAAATGTTGCACAATACGAGTAAACCAAACAAGGAAATTAAACTAAAACTTAAACTAGCGGTCTATTGAAGGAAGAGTTCCCAGACAAACATAACATAAACCAATACATATACACTTATTGATTATTAAATAAAATTAATTTTATAACGGGCATGCCATGTAACAGGCATTTTTTCCTATCCATAGTGATACAAAAACAGTAAAAGTTATTCTGTCTATTTGAATATTTAGTAAAACACGTTATAAAAGCTAACGCAGTTATTTATTTATAAAATATATCGAGAGAACCCAACCGTGCCGTTAAAATTTAATATATTTATGCCAAATGTTTGTATCTTTTTGTAATCTTAATCGACCCTCATAATGCAGTTGCACAGTACTTTAATATTAATGTAACTAGTTCCACATTGTGATTATCCAACAGATTCTGTTATAGAATATGCTTGTGCATACTTTCTGTGTTAAACATGGAGGCCAATCTTTTAATAATTTTCTTCATTAAGACGATTACTATGCTAGAAGTGATAAACAATGCTGGAATATTTTCCCTTAACACTTTCTCTGCAATTTTGCAAATTCTAATAACTACTGTACTCGGGTTTATCAGTTTTTCTCTCTGCGCATTTGGAAATCTGTAAAATCTGTCGTTACTCTCATCTTTTATATATGTAGGTGATACGTGATAGATGCGTGCATTTTTATCGTTCCCATAATTTGTTAAATTTCTACTAGTAATGATCATAGTTAATTATTGTGTTTTGTATCGACGTGTAGTGCATAATTTTCTCTTTCTATTTGTGTCACTTTTGTCAAGATTTGTCTGCAATAAAAGCTATTATTTAACAGTGAGTAGTCTCCTATTTTCATATCTGCTGAGTTTTTCCGTGAGTTTCTTGTTTATAGCTTGTTCTTTTTACTTCGCTGCATTGTTTTTTAATCCAGTCCTTTTCTTTTCCTTTGACACATTAAATGTATAAATAATTAATTGTATCACTACTGCCTAGTGTTTCTTTTATCCTATCAGCGGCCTTCGTGTATTGTCTGTTATACACTGTTTATTGGCCCGAGCAGTGTAAAGTGTGTCCCCGTGCAATCCTTTATATCAATATAACTTTTTTGTAAATTGTTGTTTATATTACATTTGATATTATGAATTGCATAAAGTGTACTACTGTAATTAATGACTCTGTGGAACAGGCTATCAAGTGTGATGCGTGTAATAGGTTAGTATATTCTAATTGTTCTGAACTAACTGCAGCAGAACTGAAGTGCTATGAACTCAGACCTAGTAGCAAATGACGCATGAAATATATATGTATTGATTGCGAGCAGGGCCTAAACTTATTACTATAATTAAAGACTTGAAGGAGGAACTGTCCCAATTAAAGAGCGACTTTCGTGCTATTTCTTCTACATTATCACCTGCACCACCTTTGTTATTGTCGGCAACGGAAGAAATAATTAGTGAAATGGTAGAGAGAAGTAAACGCGCGAGTAATATCATTATATACCGATCGCTTTTGAAGGGTTCCACGAAACAGGAACAAGTTGCGCAGGATACTACTACTGTCGTTGATATACTCACAAACTTAAATATTTGCGAGAACAGTCTTAAACCCCTTTAAGCCTTTAGGTAAATTTGATTCATCTAAGCAAAATCGAACTAGCCCAATTAAAGTTGAATTGTCATCTGCGCGTCTTGTTTGGCGAAAATTTAGGAAGTTAAAATCAGATGGAAAGTTCTCAAATATTTCAATTTCTTCTGATAGAACCCCTCGCCAAATAACCTATTATAAACATGTTAAATCTAATTTTCAAGCTAGAATAGCAAGCGGTGAGACTAACATAGTAGTCAAATATTTTAATGACGTTCCAACTATTGTATCCCAGTCAAACTAAATGAGACCAACAGGTTACCAACTATTATCACAGACAGTTCTGACTTATCATCATTGTCATTTCTCTATCAAAATACTAGGGGCATAAACACCAAGATACAACAATTTTACAGAAACGCTTGCGATCTAACTTACGACATAATATGTATCACTGAGACTCTTGGCGATTCTGTTGTGAACACCAAGTTATTTCCAGCATACTACAACCTGGTCCGATGTGATAGACAGTGTGATATCATTTCAATATCTAGCGGGGGCGGTGTACTGCTTGCTCTGTCCAATAAAATTCGATATTCTATAGTCGATGCTTCCTACATATCTCATCAGGTTCCTTCAATTGATTTTATAATTTGTAAATGTACTGTTCCAATTAACTGTCTTATTTGTGTTGCATACGTGCCTCCTGATGTGTCAGCCTTGAATATTGAATTCTTTACCAGTGCCTTGGATCTTTATTTACTGAACAATACTGTAATTCTTTTGGGTGACTTCAATTTACGAAATTTTATTTATGAGTACCCATCGTGCCCTAAAACAGTTGTTTTTCAGAATTTCTGTTACAGTATGATTTTGAAACAATATAACTCAGTTTTTAATGGTGATAACAGATTACTTGATTTAGTTCTGGCTTGCGAATCTTTTAATATTTCGGTTAATCGTGCAGAGTTCCCTTTTGTAATTGAGGATGGATATCACCTAGCACTTGAAATTAATCTTGCTTACAGTGCCAAAACTGATAATCCTAATTTTCCATCGGCTAATACATTCTACTATGATTTCCGTCGAGCTAATTACGATGAACTTTGTAATTTAATTAGTAATATAGACTGGGCCTTTCTTCTGGAATATCATGACGTAAACAGAGCAGTTGATCATTTTTATATACGCCTGAATAATGTCTTTGAAATATGTGTTCCTACAAAGCATATGTATTCACAAAATGCTACATTTCCAATCTGCTTTTCATCGGAAATTAAACGTAATATTAAAATTAAAACATTTTATCGACAGAAATGGCTAAATACCAGAAAGCCGACATACCTCAACGAATTCAAGAGGCTGCGTACTAGTGTAAAGGAACAGATATCGAGTGCCTATTCGAAATACTTGAATGAAGTTCAGCAAAAGATAAAATTTGATACATCTGTCTTATGGAAATATATTAACCAGAAACATGGTAATACACGAATACCAGGCACTCTGAATGATAGTGATCAGCTTGTCAAGTATCCACAAGATATTGTCAACTCCTTTGCTAAATTATTTTCGGAAGCGTATGTTGCGGACAATGTCGGTGTATCCCACGATCTATTACCTACAAATATTCCTATACTACACCCCGACTTTGTTACCGAGAACAGCCTCCTCTTTATTATATCTCGCTTTAGTAACAAATTTACTGCTGGTGATGATCATATACCAGCCTGTGTGGTGAAGCATTGCCGCACAGCCTTCGTTAAATCTCTCACAATCTTGATAAATCTTAACTAGCGAACTAATATATTTCCTACCAAGTGGAAAAGAGCTACTATCGTTCCTGTTTACAAGAGAGGTAATAAAGACCAACTGGGCAATTATCGACCAATCTCCATACTGTCGAATTTCGCCAAGTTATACGGACAAGTACTATATATAGCTGCATTTACGCTAATGTTCATATGTATTTGTCGCCATTACAACATGGATTTATGTCAGGTCGTTCCACAATAACGAACTTATCCACTATAACACAATATATTAGCGATATTTTGGATAATCGTAGCCAGGTAGATGTAATCTACATTGATATATCTCGTGCTTTTGACACAATAAATCACCGTATACTTATTAACAAAATCGATTGGTTTGGATTTTCCTCTTCTTTATTAGCTTTGGTAAGCTCATACTTGTCAAATAGAATGGCATATGTGTATTATAACGGATTTAAGTTCCAGTTGTATTGTGTGTCCTCAGGGGTACCTCAAGGATCCAATCTAGGACCATTACTCTTCTTAAGGGGTAAAACCACTCTAGGATTTGCAAAAATACAAATTTTCTTTTTTGGCTTAAGCGATACTTTAGGGTTATAAGAACAATGTGCCACTTGATTTATATTAAAAAAATGTTAAACGGTTCAATTATCTATTTTTCCGCAGCGCCTCAGAGCGCGAGCTGAGCACTCATAAAACTTTAAACGCGTTTTCCTTGTAACCACTTTTTTCAAACGGGGAGGACGGATTTCTCGGAGACTATTGCAAGGATCGATTTGAAATCTTTACAGTAGCTTCACAACAATATTCTCTTTGGAAGTACATAGTCGCTTTCCTATTGAATAAACTTTCTTTTATGAACAATTTAATGCTCATTTTTAGGGCAAACAATCGATTAATTTCTTACAAAGTGCACACTTCCACAAAAATTGATTTAAAAAAACTCCTATGTACTTCCAAGACCAATTGTATATAGATTATAGATTATAGATTTTTTGTTCCGGGACTCATACAGGCTGAGAAATCCGTCCTCCCGTGGCGGTGTTTTCAAAAACGCTGTTCTCGGCCATTTTGTATGAAAATGACAGTAAAAAAATTGTTTCTCGTACTTCAATATACGTTAAATAAACCCTCCGAAATTCTATTCTGTTTGTTATACTCCCAGAATATATTGTCAAATTTAGGTCTTTTTTCTGCCTCTAGAGTGGTTTTACCCCTTAATATATTTGGATGATTTACTTGGAACTCTAACATGTCCAGCTCTCGCTTATGCTGACGACTTAAAAATTTATTCTGTGATCACTGGACCGGGTAATGCCGCGCTTCTTCAAAGTAACTTGGACATCATTAGTCAGTGGTGTGAACGAAATAAACTTCATTTGAATATTTCGAAGTGTTGTAAAATAACATACTAAAAACTAACCCGCTGGTTCACATCTATCATCTATGTGGTACATCACTATTAAGCGCTGAGAGCTTTCTTGATCTCGGAGTTCTTTTTGATGCGTCATTTACTTTTGTTCCATCTAAATCATTGGAATTTATAATGAGAACTTGTTGGGATTTTACGGACGTTACGGTTATTAAGTTATTGTATTTTTGCATTTGTCGTCAGCAAGATGGAATATGGAAACTTGATTTGGTGTCCAATCTATACAACACATTCACATGCTTTGGAACAGATACAACGAAGGTTTCTAAAATTTGCAAACTTTAGATCAACTGGAAACTACCCTGAACGTGGTTGCAACCTAGATGACATTATGAGTCAATTAAACATACATTCACTTGCGAGTAGAAGGGAGTATCAAAGTGCGCGATTTTTGAGTAAACTATTAACTAATAACATTGACTGTACATATTTACTTTCGCGGATTTGTATCACCGTGCCTCGGCTTGCAACGCGCTCTACTTCGGAATTTTATCTACCGACTGCCTGTACAAATGTTTTGCTATTTACAACATGTGTCGAAATGGGAATAAGCATTTTGCAGAAGTAGTGTCTTGTGTTTAGATTTCATTACATAAATGTATACTTTTTAATTTTTTATATACTACTTCAATTGAATATATTTTTTTTTTTCTCTGCTGTGGATTATTGTTATGTGTATATAATAAGCCTACATATTGTTACTTTTCTTTTAATCATTTTTGTCCTGTCAATGGGTTACCTGTTGGACAATAAAGTTTGTTTATTATTATTATTATTATTATTATTATTATTATCTTTTCTTTACAGCAAACACAAAAACTCACTTGGGAAAACTGCAGTCTGTTTTTCCATTACGTGGTTGTTTACTGCTGCATATAATTATTATATTGTGAATACATGTTTCGCTATACATGAGACCCTAACCTATAATTGCCTAGAATATATCAGAATACAGGACACAATAACAACCGCTAGGTAACCGCTGAACGCCAAAGCGCTGAATTCCGGACTTGATTGGCTTTTATAACGCAGGCGCACTTCTCTGTACTCTCAACAAGCGAAGCAGAGATATGTTTTCTGTCTGGCAATTCTAAACTGCTTTATAAAATCATAGGACGACTAAGACAAGAGAAGAGAAACCCACTAAAGATATAAAGAATAAAGGAGAGAGTATAAATGGAAAAGAGGGAGAGAGATGGAGAGAGTACTTTGTGGGTCTATTAGGAACGGCACGTGATAAAACTAATACAATTACCAGAAAAACGAAGAATACAAAAAGAAGAAAGAAAGAATATAACAATAGATAAAGTTATCCAAGCAATACATAGATCCAAGATAGGGAAGGCTCCAGGTATGTATATGTTCAGAAATAATAAAGTACATGGGTAACGAAACGAACTGTTGCATAAAACACTAAATCTAGGCTGGTCTACACATAACATCCCCAAGAAAGGAAAACGGCAGTAATAATACCGATCTACAAGAAAGATGCATACACAAGTTCCAGTAACTCCATAAGACGGATATCATTACTCTGCATAGCGTAGAAGACATGCAAGTGAATAAAAAAGCTTAGACTAAAAATAGAGGACACAATGGAGGATAGACATGCAAAGAACTGGATCTTTGTAATGAGACAAATTGCAGAAAAAGTTTTGGCGATAGATAAAAAGGCGATATGCAATAAATAGGGAAAAATCCTCTATCGTCAACAGAGGAAAAATATGGAATGTAATGTACAACAAAGGAAAGGCGATAAACTCATGAGAGCCACACAGATCCATCATAATAAAACCAAACGCAGTGAGAGTCGGAGGCATGACATCAAACAAATTTATAATTAAAGGACTGCCACAAGAGAGTGAACATAAATTGCCAAACGAAGAGTGCACACATAGGGCTTAGAAAATTACACCCAATCCACACGAATGACTCTTTGGATGCTGATGAAATACTGCATTGAAGCAGCAGAAATGAACTGCAACTACAAATTGAAACATGGAAAAAACAGGATAGAAGGTGAGAAAATACAAGGAACCAACTAACTCAAATACCTGGGAGCAACAGTGGATGGGTATAGTAGATAAAGAAAACGAAATACGGTGCAGAATGAATAAAGCTACAACAATGTATATATTATATAACACCTTCGTTAAAAAAAAAAAAGAGGAGATTATCGGAATGAACAAAGGTCAAAATCTGTCAAAACAAAGGTGAAACGATCTGAAAGAAAAGTTAAAAATGTAATTGAAAAATAATGTTAATTAAAATAGTAAATTGGTTTGGTTATATAGTGAGGATGCAAGACTTCAGAAAGGTTAAAATCCTATAAGAAACTGAAGTGGAGGAAAGCAAAGTCATGGCAGACAAGGAAGACCACCACTAACTAATTAGTCAGTATTCTGAAGAACAAAGGACTTAGCTGGATTGAAGCTATGAAGAGGAGATGCGAGTAGTAAAAATAGGTAGTAGGGAAAATACATTCCGTCCCATTACTGTTATGATTTATTTTTCTTTTAAATGTCAAACTGTGTAGTGGACCAAAGAGTAACAGGTTCAAACCCCATAGAGGTCAATGTTTTATAACTGCAAATACAAATGTCAGACATGGCTTCTTCTCAGATAAGAAATAAAACCATAGCCCTTGTGGCAATATATGTGCCATGTTAAAAATCCATACTGTAGATGCAATTCCCCAAAGCTCAGCTAAATTCTTGTGTATATAACTGTGAAGAATTTCTGCATGTCCAATACTTAGTTCTAAGAATCAAATATAAAATAACTGTGGAAAAAGGTAATGGGCAAAAATGCAATACAATATAGAAATATCAAATCAACATATCCTTGGATGATTACCTTTTTCTAACTGAACAAACTACCTACACATGCTAGTAAAGTTTATTAGCAAAGGTAAATTAATAGAACAATTTGATAATTGTTATTATAAATATTAGAAATATATATAATTTCACGTTATTCAAAAGATATGCATACTCACCCAAGTACCCTTATATTTGTTTCAAACACAGATACTATTACATCGTTATCAAAAGAAACATCCTTTATCACTAATTTAATTGCATGTTCAAATTCTTCCAAATCTCCTAGTATTACCAAAGTATCCAAAGTATCGATAAGTGTCAATGAAAAGCTGTAAATAATTAGAATCACGTTTTCTTCAATGAAACCATATTAAGAGAAATATATTTACTTTCCCAGGGAATCATCGATATCTCCCCGGCTAGGTGTAAGTCCTCTGTATCTTCCAGCACAACTCAAAGGCATTAATTCATCTGCTGGATAAGCATTTTCCATATATGCGTAATAAGCATGGTAAAACATATCCCTAGCTTCATCTCTACAATATAAATACATAGCAAAAGAAAAAGCAATTTATCATAATCTACCTTAGTTCAACACGTTCCCTTTCAGACATGGACCTAAATTCATTTGATACACAAAGGGAGGACAAGGTAAGAAAAACAAACAACCAAATTAACCATTCTGATAGTGAGTCAGTGACCAAAAACATTTTAAATATTTAAAAGTTATTCGTCATGAGAATATTAGTATAATACTTAACATGTTGTCATTTTTGCACCAATATACATATGTATGTGTATATGTATTTAAGGAAACAGGTGATAAGCAGCTTATCTCCAATCAGTACGAAATATATTTAATACCCATGACGTGTTAATAAGAACACTATATTTAGCAGTTCTGCAGAATACCATTTACAAGCTACTTTTATACGAGCACGAGCTACTTTACTACACCAGATTTAACCATCTTTTAATAGCGAATGTGAACGAACCAAAAAAATTGTCAAAATTTTAATGATGTTAATTTTATTTATCCAAAATATACTTTTTAGGTAGTCATGTAAGCGAGAAAAGCTCGCTCATAACCAAAAACTTGACAGAAATTAATCGCATTTGAAATTCTAATACAAATGGAATTGCGTTTCAATAGTTATAATTACGTTGAAAGCGGCAAGCCACTAAGAATTTTTACACAAATACATCGTAACCAACAAGAATATAATATTTAATTCAACTTCATTATTAACATTTATTTTTAGTATATGCAAGGTGTGGTGGAAGGGAAGGAAGGCGCCACCAAAGACAAGGAAGGCGCCACCAAAGACAAGGAAGGAAAAGATGGGTCACTCTCTAACTTTAAAAAGTATACGGATTTTGGCTACATCTATAGTTGCGTCAGGGAACTATAAACATAGTTATCCAGAAAAATCGTGTAGAAATCTGTTAGAGAGTAAGCGGTAAATTCAAATCTCCTTCAATATATTTTCTTCAATTTCATATTTAATTTAAACTCAAATGCCTTCCTACTTGTTTTAATATGTATAATATCGTCGTTGATACTGCAAAATTTAAAAAATCAAATTCTGGATTTAACAAAGGCAGATAATAGTTTTGGACACTTCATCATGGTAATACTAAACCAAATTTTTGTTCATATAGGAGCAATATCAACGACGATAAGTATATATGTTTCTATTATACAAGACATACATACTTTAAAATTAAAACAAATTAGAAGAACATTTGGGTTTATAATTTATTGTCATTTTACTTATCAATCCATTAAGTTATTAATGTAAATATTGTACATGGTAATGAAGCAATTGTAATTGCCAATATCAATTGCAATAAAATTTAGACAAAAATGTAGAAAAGGGAAGTAATAAAAATACATACATAGTTTAAATAATTACTTTTTACTTTCGATCATTTGTATGTGTTGATAAATATTGATCTGAATAGAAATACAGATACATAACTTATTCTAAAATATTTTTGTTACTTAACTGTAAGTAATAATAGTGTCTGTATTTAAGTGTATGGAAAAATACAATCGGAAAGCAATATTGCTCAATGGTGTCTTGTAGCCGAGGATGTTAATCTTGTTATACAAATAATTTCCAGTCATACATAATTACCTTGGTGATATTTTATCACTACACCCAGGTACACAACAAGGTCGCATATTGTCTTTAAAGGGAGAGCAGTTTTTAATCACAATAAACACTTAACCTACAAATTCAATGTTTATACTAATGAATTTCGTAAAAAATTGAATTTACCTTATTACAATTACTAACTTCTTATACAGTTCAAATGTCTCTATTTAATAAAAATACACAAAAACAAGAAGACAAAAAGCAAAAACAAATCTAACACAAAAATACAAAACACAAAGCTAACCAACCACAAACACTAAAAGAATAATGGATTATTGGCATGATCAACAAATACGGCAAGCGTTCCAAGCGTTGGCGTATTAGTTGATCACGCCTACATCATACATTTGCTCATGCGCAACCAGTGCATGTGATGCCATCTATTGTTGCGTCAGGGAACTAAACTTTCTCGCATCTTTCGAAATTCTAGTGCCACCTTCATGGGCGCCACTGGGTGCTACGGTTCAATTCGGTATCACAATATTAAAATACGAAGAAATAAATAGCACAAAATAGAGGCAATTTCCAGTTATTTTCTTTGTATATTATGTACCAATCTATAATATAGCTTTAAGCAAGAGATAAATCTCGTAGTTGCACTTAAACGGTTAATAATTAGTGCTTTAATAACTAAATAAAGACTAAATTTTCATAAGTATTTTAAAATAAAAACTGTATTTTGTAAAAAAAAGAAATGCAAAACACACCATTTTCATTACTCCCGCGGATAATATGATTACTAATTTACTAACTAAAAGTTTTATAACTCGTCGAGTTTGTTTAATGCACCTGTTAATTTATAGCTGTTTATAGCATGCTAAAGTATAGCCTAACACAAATCTAATCCTACCTTGTGAACACAAAATTGTGGGTCATCTTCTTAGCTTTATCAGAGGGGAACGGGTTGATATATTTTAATTTCGTTTAGCGTTTGTTTCTATTAGTATTGAGGTACAAAAGCAAATCTTTATTGGATTTTTCAGATACAAAATGGCGGCGTTGCATCCCTTGCAACTCGATACGTTTTTTGACATAGTCGATACGGCCGTACATCTCTTGCTCGCAATTCTGCACCCAGAAAAAAATTCAAAAATATTCTTAAAATATATCCAAAAATGGAGTGAATATCGTAGGATTTTGTTCAAATTTGAATTTTTAAAGAAATGACGTTGATATTTATGTCGAAATACTGTTTTTAAAGGAAAAATCGGTCGTAAATCATCGATAAACAGCATAATTTTTTTATCGCAAAAATCCTACGATGTTCACTAGATTATATGATCGTGAAGCTAGAGTTAAGATTTGAAGTCAATCGGTTGAGAATTGTAGGCGCTATCGTTACGGCCAACTCGAAAAGCACGGTTTTGAAGTTTAATGTACCGAAATCGCATAGTAGTTTTTGATATACATACCTCTAATCTGCATTGAAAATGCATTGAAATTTCAACGACTTTATAAATTCTTCCACCCATAGAAACTTTCACATATCATTCCTCAATAAATATTTAAACATTTAGGCCTAAAAAAATGCCAAAAGAAAATTACAAGGTAGGATTACCCCTTAAAGTAGATATGGAAAAACTATTGGGGATAGCAGCCAAGGATGAGTAGTGATTAGTGCTGCTTTTGCTGATGATTGCTATTATCTTTAGGGTTAACTCTCCAATGAAAGATTGAATTGAATTCGAAAGCTTAAAGTTACTAAAAGAGACTTTTATTTCTACTCAGCCATGGCTGCTATCCCCAATAGTTTTTCCATCTCTACTTTAAGTCCTAACGTTGTACAGCCAGTACTTCTTTAATAATAATAAAAAAACTTAATCTAAACAATAAATAGTTATCAAATACAATAACGAGTGATTGTGATTCCAAGGGCAGTATATCACATGAAGGCGTGTTCGACATCTAAGGACACCTTAAAGAATCAATTAGCTCACTTGAAAGACAAAACAAATTTGAAACAACGGTCGGGTATTTGTAAAATTTGTTAAAGCGAATGCCATGAAGTATATATGAATATTGAATAATGAAAATTTAAAATTGATAAAAAGTGTTAATTCTTGTTTGAATAAATATAATGTCAATACATTAGCGGTATCTGTATACCGACTGAGGTTATATATAAATTGGGTTGCATGCCTGGAATCGCTCTCTCCGACGCCACCAAAGGGAAATTTTCTTCCTCCCCTAAGGTGCTGCGTACCGACGTGCCCAGCCAGTCCCTGCTGGGCGCAAGCCCCCGCCAACAACATTTTTCGGCGCCGTGACCGCCCTCCTACAGCTGGTCGGACAATTCTCGTCTACACTACAGCAAGTTCAGGGATCCATCCCCCGAAACCTTTATTAATTTATTCATTGATTTATGAATACATCGATAAACATAAACTCGCAAGGCATTTTCAGAATAGTCGCCTGGAACGCGAACGGCATACAAACTCGTATGCCTGAGCTAAGAGACTTTCTTCAAGAGAATCAAATCGACGTTGCCCTTCTCAACGAGACTTGCCTCCGGCCGGGGACAGTCTCAAGATCGTGAATTACAAAACATACCGTCGAGATCGCTTGACGGGCCGCGGCGGTGGAACAGCTGTACTCGTCAAAAATTCAATCCGTCAATCCGAGGTCGTAGTGCCGCCGCTGAACTCTCTGGAGACGGCGGCAGTCATCATCTGGACCGATTTCGGTCCGCTCAAACTCTACGCGACGTATAGGACCCCCTTGATGGGGTTTCGCGCCAGGATTTCGACCAAATCTTCACCGGTTCCAACCCGGTGTTGATGGCGGGCGATCTGAACGCGATGCACCACCTCTGGGGCAGCCGGATCATAAGAGCTGAGGACAGACAGCTGCTTGACATCATTCAAGCCCTAGGACTTTCGTACCATCCTCCTCACGACCACACGTTCTTCTGTACTGGCGTCCAATCAGATGTCCTCGACTTCCCCGTATCCAAAGATATCCGGGTAAACGTGACCGTGGAAAGTATCGCTGACCTTTCTTCAGATCACAATCCCATTCTAATCATCCTAGGTAGCGAACTACTTCATCTGGGAGAAAAAGTTCGGCGGCGTACGAACTGGAATCTTTTCTACTCCAAAATTCTCACTAACCTCAGTGTCAACGAAAATCTCTATGTAGCGGCGCTCTTAGAAGATGCCGCTAACAACTTCACCAAGGCGATCTCTCAGGCCCTCGAAGAATCCTCCACCATCAGACCCTGCAGACACTTTCGACAACTCCCATCCGACCTAAGGGAGCTAATTAGGGAAAGACGACGAGCCAAAAAAGGGCTCAAACCACCCTCAACCCCGCTGACAGCCTCCGAGCGAGTCATCTTGCTCGACAGCTCCGAGAGGCTCTCAAAACCTTCGATCAGGAGAACTGGGACGACAAGGTCAAGTCTCTCACGACGGAGGATGGCTCCCTTTAGAAGCTATCCAAAGCCTTGAAAAACCCCTCAAAAAAACCAAACCGGCCTCTTCGCGGCACCCACGGTTTAGGCTTCTTCCCCGAGGAGAAAATCGAAATCCACGCCGACTACCTCGAAGAAGTATTCCGCGGCATTTCGCCCCCTATCAGCGACGACGAAATAATCTTCCGAAGAGAAGTGGAAACGGTGGTGCACGGGATCCCCGAGCTCATTGGAACCCCACTCGACCCCGCCTCCCCCGACGAAGTCCGAGCCCTCATCAAAAGGAGCACCAACAAAAGGGCCCAGGGGGGATTGTATCACCAATCTGGCCCTAAAATGGTTACCCCCGAAGCTACGGAGCATCTTTGCGAAATCATCAACTCAATGCTCCGAATCCAGTACTTCCCCTCCTGCTGGAAGCACGCCGAAGTTTGCAACATCCCCAAGCCCGGGAAAGATCACAATTTCCTACAAAATTTCCGCCCGATCAGCCTTCTCTCCAACGTTTCGAAAATAGCCGAGGCGGATCATTCTGTCTCGGCTGAAAGAACTCAGCGACGGTGTCATCCAGGATAAACAGTTCGGCTTCCGAGCCGGACTGTCCACCGAACTACAACTATTTCGGTTCTCGGGATACATCCGAAACGGGCTCGAAAGGCGAGTACCCGTAGGAGCAGTTTTCTTCGACTTAAAGAATGCCTTTGACACAGTCTAGCATAACGGGCTGATCTACAAGGTGATCGTTTCAGGAATCAAGCCCTCCATGGTTAAACTCATCAGGTTCTATTTGGCTGGCAGATCCTTCAGCGCCAAATCCCATTCCGTGAAGTCCAGCGTCAGACAGATCCACGCTGGCATTCCCCAGGGATCACTTCTAGGCCCGCAACTTTTTCCATTTACATGTCGGATCTCCCCGAGAGCCCAGCACCGAGATTGCAATCTACGCAGACGACACGGTCATCTACACAGCCTGCAGGAAGCAGACACTGTTCAGAAAACGCTTCCAAAGCGCTACTGACGATTTTCTGAGTTGGACCTCTCGCTGAGGTCTGAAGGTAAATGAATCTAAGTGCGTGGCAGTTAGATTCTCGCACGATCGCGCAAAACGGTCAACCGATTAAGGTAGGAAACTCCCAGCTTCCCTGGAGCTCCGAAGTGAAATACCTCGGTGTCATCTTCGACCGAATGCTCACATTCCAAAAACAGATCGACGACCATTACCGTCCTCTAAACGACTGACAAACTTCTATTTTTCAATCTAAAATTTCTGGTATGTGTTACAGGTGAAAAGTCATCTTCCCCGTTAGCCCTTCGCTAACCAATCTCATCTCTCCCCAGGCTGCGTGATCGAAGCAGCCTACACCTGAATATCAAAGGGCGTAAGGAATTCCACTGATTCCACACCGGCCCTAGTATTGACATGAAGTTCCTAGCGAATCGCTGTCTCTGATATATTCTCTGTTAACGACATTGTCGTGTATTAGATAAGTAACAATATATTTGTAACTCTTGCAGATAGTTAGTTACATATTAAATATATCAGTTTATTTTTCCCGTTTTCTAACAATTCTCCGTGAGAGATAGATGCGTATGAAGCGCAGTGGCGGCTCGTGACTTTTTGCGCAGGGGAGGCTACTATAATCTAACTCTTCTCGGTCAATAAATTATATTTTTATACCTATTATTGTATCATTGGAAGTTTAGAATAAAAATTGATTTAAAAAGGAGCACATTAAAACATTAAAACATAATTTATTGTCTAGCAAGAACCACGTAGAGGTGAGAGTAAAATCTTATCTGGATACGGAAATGGATAAAAAGTGTAAAGTGATGGGTAAAAGGTAATAAAAACTTAAAAGAAACCCTTATTAAACTAAAAATAAACTCTAAAAATAATAAAACAAACTCTTGGCAAACAAATAATAAATAACAAATATAATAGTAACTCATAAAATTCTACGGTAAATAAAAAATAAGTTATTGATAAATAATAATAAAAGTTTTTAAAAACTAAAATAAATATTCTAATATTTTTTGAAACACGGAAAACTGTATTGCTTACCCTTTTCGATAAATGAGAGGGATTCGCCCATTCTCTGTACTAGCAAAATAATCAATTACCCACTCGTAAAATATATCATTTAATTTAAGAGCTTTTTCAATTGATATGAACGATATACTGCCTAATTAATTTTGATTAGTGTTGCGACTGTAATGTTGAGTAATGTTTTTAGTGTTCAAAAGCTCCTCTCTACTGAAACAGAATATGAAGAATTTTCTGTTTTAAAACAAAAGAAATACAATTTATTAAATCATTTTGAATAGATTTAAATGTACAGGAAAAATATTAGTACTAACAAATCTATTAAAACGATATAGGTTCATATTTACTAAAGAGTCCAATTGATTCTTTATAATTTCCACGATTACAAAAATTTAAAGTCTCATTGTGACCCCGAAAAGCTAGAACTTGTAATGATAAAAATATCGTTGCGTCGATTAATTTTCTTAAATTGTTGCTTCATTAGTATACGTAATAATAGCATCTTTACAGGCGCTGTCTATGTCAGTAGCAATATTTTATTTTCCAAATAATTTACATTTGCACAGAATGTCGTTCAATAGATCGTGGTAAATTTTTTAAACGCGTATAACCTAATTTCGACCTAGTTTCGGTAACATGATATTAATTACTCTTATTCGATATTGAAAATGATTTTCTAGATTAGTTATTAATGTTAATTTTTTAAATGTCATAGATAGTTTAAGTTGGCAGTTCCCGGCAATAGTAAACATATTCGCATGCGTTGTGCTTAGAAATTGACGAGTATGTCCACTATTGCCGGAACTACCACCTCAAACTGTTCGCGAAATTAAAAAAATGTTTACTGGATGTGGAATACCAATACTTAATAATTTTATATATTGATATTGATTTTTCAAGTTATGTCACTGGAATAAATCTGATAAAATAAGTACATTTTCCACTTTCTCTTTTAGATATCTATGTGCTAACTTGAGCTAATATATGTACTTTACGTCATATAGTACTTACCCAACGTTAAATAGCAATGATTTTTTAATTATAAAGTTTTCCTACATGTTATTGCTTATGGCGAATAAGTTTGTTTAGAAATATGTCCTGACCTGCATCAATTAAAATGGCGGCGTGATGTAGTGTTCTAAATGTAGCTACTACACACTTTTTTAAATGTAGCTTATTATTATTACCGCTTATTACTGAACAGACTGTATTGATTAGGTATTTGAACGAGAATTGAGATAGATACATACGTATATTATGCAGATATATGATCATAAATTACATTTAAAATATGTCTGTATATAGTTGTATGTTGTACATCCAAAAAGTTAAGATACTAAAGAATGCACAACCGCTACAATAGTCAATTTGCAGTTATCTTAGTTTTCTGTAAATTGAAAAGTAATACAATGCTTTTAGAAGATATAAATTCTAAATAAACTGAGTAATGGGAGGTTATGTGCGTGTTTGCAGGATATTTGGAACACTACTTGGAGTTATGTTAAAAATTTGGACTTACTCCGGTATTGTTTTATTTGTGTGTTTTGTATTATATTACTTTTATGGAGGCATATGTGCATTTATTTTACTTATTTTTGCAACTACAGGTATGTCATTGAATGTCACATAAAATGTCTTAATTCATGTTGATTTGTAGGTATTGTTTATCATGCTGAGGATAATTTTTTATTTAATCCTGACTTGCCCAGCCATTCAAGGGTGTTTATACCCATTCCATCGATGTATAATCTACCATATGAAAATGTTCAAATTAGGAGTTTAGATGGTATTATGATAAATATGTTTTTCATACATCAGCCACAAGAACGGCAACAGCAATCACCTACTATTGTGTTTTTTCATGGCAATGCTGGAAATATGGGACACAGATTGCAAAATTGTGTTGGTTTATACCACAACTTGCATTGCAATATTTTGCTAGTTGAATATAGAGGTTATGGTTTGTCTGAAGGCAACCCATCAGAAGAAGGTTTATATATGGATGCTAAAGCAAGCATTGATTATTTATATTCAAGAAATGACATTAATCATTCAGAAATTATTGTCTTTGGTCGTTCGCTAGGTTTGTATAATGTTAAGATATTCCTTGTGGTTAATTTGTTATATATTATGATTTAGGTGGTGCTGTTGCCATTGACTTGGCAAGTAGAGCAGAATATGCTGAGAAAATTTGGTGTCTTGTTGTTGAAAATACATTTACCAGCATACCTGATATGGCGAAGGTATTGTTACAATGGAGATTATTAAATTATTTACCATTAATTTGTTATAAAAATAAGGTAACTGTGCAAAAATATGATTTTAAACATTTGGCTTGACCATTCTTCATATTGCAGTTTATATCTATATATAAAGTTATTCATTTAAAGATTCCTACACTTTTCATTTCTGGAATGGCAGACACTTTAGTACCACCTAGGATGATGACTGAGTTACACAATAGGTGTGGTAGTAACAAGAAGCAATTACTTAAACTTAATTCTGGTACGCACAATGAGACATGGACACTCGCAGGTTATTATCATGCACTAGCAGTTTTTCTGCAAAATTGCAGGATACAGGTTTTAGCAAGTCGAAGACAATATCCATCATCGAAAAATGATGAAACATTACATAACAGTATATGGACCAATGCTCAGAATATTTGAAAATTGTTACCTTCATGTTTTAAATTTTAGAATTTACTGTTTGTGTGCCATTTTAGTTCTACTCTAATTCACATCAACAACATATTGAAATGATTCTTTATGTGATAGAAATTGCAAGCCATGTATTAAAAATTAAGAAATTATGAGAAAAGTTTTTTTTTTAAATTATTTTCTAATGTACAGTCATTAAACAGTTATTAGTTATTAATTCAATCAGTTAATATTATTGTTACCTGATTTATTATTTTTTTAAGAACATACATATACATTCTCTTAATTTAGCAGAACGTTTTTAGCAAATGTTCAACAGCTTTACATAAGAACTGTTGTTAAAATAGAAATGCTACTTTCAGGCGTTTGTTATAGGTTATACTAGAATTTTCTGAGCCATCTGCGCAGAAATGCATATCCTTCCAGTGAGCATGAGAACAGAAATGCGACCGCGATAGAAGTACAGCCTCGCAATATAAGTTGGCGAAGGGTGGGAGTGAGTTCGCGCAGATAGAGGAGGGATAGATTGCCTATCATTCGTCCTGCAACGTAATGGTAATTCCTATACACTATCTGAAGACAGGTGGGAGGCACGTGTCCTAAACACGTTTGCGGCGAATCCCCACCGCTCGCCAACTTATATTGCGAGAGTTGTACTCGTGTATAGAATAAGCTGAAAACATTGGATATTTGTATATTAGATCGTGAGAAAATGTTTTGTTACCAGGACAAACTCACGTTATCATAGAATAAGGCAGAGATCCACACCGTTCGCTAAACGGAATAACGTTGTCTGATTAGCGTTTGCCGGCATAAGTATTGTTTTCGAATAATTTCGGCTGCGTCTATTTCTAATTTTTACTTATTGATAGTGTTGTTTTCAGTTCCATTAATTTTTTTAAATATACACATAAAAAGACTACATAGTGACAAATTTATGATTATTTGCGCAAACAGTTTTTCAACGCGAGGTGCGTTCTTGCTCTATATTATGGCTGAGATAATGTTTCAGTGGTATGTCGTATTGAACTGTGCCCAACTATTTCATTGAATGCGGAGCGATCGAAGAATTGAAAACTGGTAGGGCTAGTTTTTTGACGTGGCGTATACTATCAGAGGATGAATCAGCAGTTACTCATTACTCCGCCCGAAGTAATGTTTTAGGATGAACTATATGTAGTATTGGGTTGCGAAGGTTGGCGTTTTACCAAAATCAACCGACTACTACTAACTTCAGAACTGTTTGGGTGTCAGTCAAGCACCGAGCTCGCACAATTTTCCACTGCTGAAAAGTACTAGTGTCTAACTTGCAGGTCTAGTAATTGCGTGCGTGTGTTTTATCCTATTATTTTTCTTGTTCCGTTTTTGCTTTGTGTTGGAGTTTATATCGATGCGTTCTCTTACTGTCACCGTTTGGTCGTAGGCAATTTCCGACAAAATTACATATACTAATATAATATTTTGCAAATCTAGATTGTAAAGCCCGTAATAGATGATCATAAATTACATGTATTTTTCATGAATTTATATACAAAGTCGTTGTAAATTTTTACATGTAAAAATTTGAACGTGTATTGCCTGTTTTAGAAATGTAGCTTTTGCTTGATTTTGCAACACTCGAACAAAAACTTCAGAGATTGGGAAATTGGGCTTCAGTTTTCCCGAAAACTTAGCGTTACTAAAGGTTTAAGGTTTGGTCAAACAGCGGACGGGCGGGACGGCGACGCGACGCTGACGGAACGTGAGTACTTGTAATGTATTAGTTAATATAGAAAATGTCACACAGAGCCGTCGCGCTCGGCGCACGACTAGCGGTCGCGTCGCCGCCGAACCCGGCGGGAATACAACAGCTCAGCGGCACGGGACGGGACGCGGACGTGTAGCTACACGTTGTGTTTTGAGCATATTTATTTTACTAGTTAAACAGACGGTGGGACGGGAGTACAGCTTTGTGTTTGATTACAAAAATGGATATGGAGAAAGTTGAAAAACTGATTGAAATTGTTCGAGGCCACATTTTTTTGTATGACTTGGACCATTAACAATACAAAAATGCTAGCCTAAAATCTGCAATTTGGGAATCTATAGGAAGGGACCTGAATGAAAGTGGTAAGTATTTATTATAATAAAGTTAAGTGAATAAATGATTATATCCGGTTTTTATTTTTTATAAGTAATTTATTCCATTGTTATTGAAATAAGTAACAAACATTTCTCGCACTTCAAATGCGGCGTTTGAAGATCGATGATTTGTTGATCTTATTGAAATGAACGCTCTTGATATATTTGATATTTTATTAGCCTCGACAGAAAGACTCCCTTCATTCTTATATAATTATGTAGACAACAGGCTGCTTTAAAAACATCTATATATATATATATATATATATATATATATGTGACTATTAACGTCACTTTCTATAGGTCTATGAATGATCCGGAATTTTTGTGCCAAAATACCAAAACTGTTTTCAACAACTCGCCTGTCTCGACAAAGTCGATAGTTGAAAATTTTCTTTCTATTGTCGCGTATAACTGCTGCTTTAGGAAAAGGCTGCATTAGATATTCTTTCAAAGCAAAACCTTCATCTCCAATTAAAACGTGTGGTATATTATCTTCATTTCTCGGAAGAGGGTTTGGGGGTAGCAGTGATTTGCCGTTTAAGTAAACTTGAGAAAGGCTAGAATTTTCGAAGATTCCGCTATCGCTCAATCGTCCATAATTTCCAATATCGACAGTAATGAATTTATAAAATGGATCTACAATCGCGAGTAGAACAGTAGAAAAAATGTTTGTAGCAAAAATAATTCGATCCACTGTTAGGAGGACATTTAATAGCGATGTGTTTTCCGTCGATACTTCCCACACAGTTGGAGAAGTTCCATATTTCTCTGTATCCAACTTCAGACTGCCTCCATATCTCCTGTGTTGGTGTGGGCATATACGTCGCTTGTAATAAATTCCATATTTCTGTGCAAACATTCTTTACAATGTCACCTACCGTACTGCGTCTAACACGAAAAGAAAAAGCAATGGTTTGATAAGTCGGCGCTGGTTACATACCTGAAAGAAAAAAAAATAAAATTTTAATTTCAAAATAAGATTTATATAGTGGGATAAACAAATTTATCAGCGAGAAATTGTTCAATATAATAAACTTTTTGCACAGGTGAAGCCGCGAGGAATAAATGGAAGACAGTGAGAGATGGCTGCACGAAATATAAAAACAATTGAAAAGTTCCACAGGTTCTGGCAGGAAAAACACCTGAAACACCTGACTAGAACTACATATACAAGATATGACATCAAAATCTAATTCATCACTACTACCATCAACATCGTCATCGTCACAGGATCCACCATCATCTCAGGTCCTGGCTCCAGAATTGGCAGCTAATACATCAACAGCACCAACACCAAGAGTTTTATATCACAACAAGAAATGATCATCCGATAATAGAAGAGATGACGATGATGTTGGGAGAGTGTTACAATTTCTAAATGCAAAAACAGAAGAGAATGTGATGTCATCGACAATTTGTTTCTCAGTTACGCTGACACTTTTAAAAAATTTCCTTCGCGAGAACAAGCCATCGTCAAGTTGGAATTAGCCAATTTTTTTTTCCAATATCGAATTACAATTGCTCGACGATAATTCTAACCAATCGCATATTCAGTATACTTCGAACATGTCACCTGCATACTTAACAATGAGTCCTGTTGAAAATCGTGCATTTCATTCACCAAAACCTCAATCAATAAATCTCTCGGGTGACAACAATAACAATGTGAGGATGTCCTTCAATTATGATTCAATTTGTCAATTATGTCATGAAGAACTTAAGAGCTTTTTTATGTATTTCTTTTGCGCAAAATGTGTCGTCTTATCAATCCTATTATGATATGTTGATTAACTTAAGATTAAGATTTAAGAAACGAACTACTTAAAATCATCCGTCAGTTACTGTTTGTGATTATGAAGACTGATTTCGATTTAAAAGTCTTTTGATTACACTGTTAATGTTCAGTATTAAAGTTTATAGATAAATATAAAAATAAGATAATAAATTAGCCTACCTCATACAAATTGCCAGTCTTTCTCTTGAACTAATGGCCCTTCTCTAGTTCGTGTCGTGTTTGCGTATTAATCACATATTACACTATGTAATTCTTCAAAACAAGCCTGCTACATTTTGAAGTAGGTGTAAAACATATCTTCATGGGATTCAAGTTCCCGGCAGAGTCTATGATATTCTCCATATTCGTGACGCTTTTGATTTACTTCATGCACCCATATCCGTTGTTTCTTAGCTAACGCTAACAAAAGCAGCACAGCTTCCACGCCTGAATCACTCGACATTTTCTTTCAAAATGCTCGAGAAATCACGCCGAGTACAGCCCCGTCCGCTGTTTGACCAAACCTTTAGAAATTCGGGGTTAATCACGCATTTTTGTTATACAGCAGCGCGTCGATTATTCGTACTGATGTCCAGAATGGTTCGGATAATCAAAATTCACTTAAAAAGGGTGCAAAAATAATCAACCACGTTTAAAAAAATCTTTATTCAACTATAGTACATAGTGAAATAAAATAAACGACACAAAAAATATGTCATATACCTAAGATGAATTTCGCACAATATTGGTTTTCCTCAATGATGACTTCCTCTTTATGGCAGCTAGGTCTCTAACTCTTCTGAGCTGCAATAACTGGATATGATCGGATTTTTCTTGCCATTCGAGCCACCGGAATGCCAAATCCAATGCCTAAAAGTCTCAGTGTGAGATGGTCCCAAGTCATCTCCATCTGGATCATCATTTGTATCACCATCCTTTGTGTGATCATTGTCATGTAATAATTCCTGAATAATTTCGTCGTCTGTCAGCATCTGATACTCTGGATCACCACTATCCGGAAGTAACCACTCATTTACGTTCTCTTCATCACAATCAGTGAAAACACATCAAATACAGAGAATTGCGCCGAATGGTTAAACATGACTCTGTTCAGTTTTATCGAAACTATGTATCAAATATTCAACAAGAACTCAAAACCGATCCAAAGAAATTTTGGTGTTTTATATCGTCCAAGAAAGCCGCGGCTGGAATACCGAGTACAATGGGGAATATGAAGGGGGAGACGTTTACTACTTCTTCCACCATTGTCGATGGATGTAAGAACTTTTTTAAATCAGTTTATATCAGTAACACCACAGTATCAAGTTTTAATTCCGTTTCGATCACAAATGCCTTAACGATGTCTGTACAATTTATATGCGAAACAGACATCTTTCATGCTTTGAAAACACTTAATAACAAAAACACCATGGATCATGACAACATACCAAGTTTTGTTCTTAAGGACTGCGCCAAAGTTTTCACTACACCTTTGCATTATTTATTTAACTTGACAATATCTACATCCACTTTCCCTGGTTGCTGGAAAATAACTAGGCTCTGTCCTGTTCACAAGAAAGGCGACACATCTAAGATGGAAAATTACAGACCTTTAGCAATAATACACAACTTCGCAAAAGTATCGAGAAGTGTCTATATAAATGCATTTTCCCTCCATTTGAACTTCTCCTTTCGGAAGTTCAACATGGGCTTGTCAATAAACGATCTACCGTTACCAATCTATCATTACCGAATATATATCTCAAGGCTTAGACAGCAACACTCACGTTGACGTCATATATACAGATTTTACTAAAGCCTTTGACCGAATAGAACACAACCTCCTTTATCTAAAGTACATGATATCGGCTTTACGTCAAGTATGGTGTCTCTTTTCAATACGTATTTAACAAATAGGAAGCAGTACGTTTCATACATCGTCATCGATCTGAAATTTTCACTGCAGCCTCTGGCGTCCCGCAGGGTACCAATCTTGGGCCACTACCTTTCCCTCTTTTTATGAACTATCTTGCAATAAATTACTGTTTGAAAATTATTTTAAATTATATGGTATGGTTAATAATTTAACAGATTGTTATGAACTGCAACAAGAAACAAACTTACACTGAATATCTCCAAATGTAATGTATTAACTTTCACACCCAAACCCAATCCAGTAATTTTTACCTATTACATCAATAATAGTATCATGTTGGGAGTAGTATCATGGGTATCATGGGTGGTCATTGACCACCCATGCACTTCATTACATTTTGCTTGTTCACCGTCTAAAACATAAATTTCTTCTTTCTTTATTAGACTAAATTAAACTATTCGGTATATTATCTTTTCCTCGATCCCTAAGACCGTATCTAACGTAAATCCAGAAACAGGGGTTGTCAATCCCCTCACTGTATTTTTCTTGAGTAACTTATATGTGGTTGTATTCCATCTTGCAAATTTAAACCTGTCTAAAAGGCAAGTCTTGTTGATCTTATCTTGAGTAAATTTAATACTTGTTCATTTTTTCCTACGAATAGTAGAAATTAGTTTAAAAGGCCACCCATATTAAAATCTTCGATCTATAGGGTTAACGTTCCTAAGTTCCTAAGCTCGGCATGTACCAATAGTCGGCATTTGATTAAATTTGACTGAGATGAATAGTTTGATCACTTCTTGTCTTTATTCAGTGACAGTCTTTCAGCACGTGCGGTAGTGCTCATTCTTTTAGAATTTTTAGTGTCGACGCCAACTTAAACAAGAAAGTAATCGTATTAATTTAAGTAAGTTTTTAACTTTAAAAGTTCCTAAGCAGGGAAATCTATTAAAATATTGCCTTTAATGTGCATAATTTAATAAAAAATATTCTTTTGCACCTTTTAATGGCTATTATATTAGGAACAAAAGTTTCTATGATTTCCAATAGTCGGCGTGGGGGTGCCGGTTCAGACTACTGGTAAATTAGTATTTCCTCATATTAAGCTCAAATTTAAGAATATTGTTTATTAAATATCTCTATTGCCACTGGTTATAAAGAAAATGAGTTTAACCCATATCATCCCAGGCAAGCTTAAAGTCGTCGGATTTTTATTAAAATTGTGGGATGTTATCTTAATACCATGATTAACAATAATAAATATTGGGAAAAAAATTTGCTTCCAGTATTTAAGTTTTAGTATCGTTCCAAAAAATGGAACAGTGGGATAATATGCCACTGTACATTTTAATTAACTTTGCTTAGATAATAAAAATAAAAACGGTTTAATTCAGAACAAGATTTATTCAAAATTATGAAGAATATGTATGTAGTCTGAATGTTTCCATTTTCTTTTGACTGCGCATCTTCTTTTTGGGAGGGAGGAATCACGGATGAACAAGCTGGTTCGTCAGTTACATCTGCATATAACTCATTGTGGATGTTTTCAACTACAGTTATTCCGCTCTGGGTTGACAAAGTGGACCGTACTTCTGCCTCTGCCAAAAGCTGGTGTCTTGACCAATTATTTATATTAAAGAACTCCTGATCGCCACTATCTCAATCGCTCTTATCGTAATTATCCGGAGGTGTTATATATATACAGTAGAAGCCGCTTATTATAATCACGGTTAATGTTATCAAACGGTTATTGTTATCGAAAACCGTTGGTCCCAAAATCACTCTATTTAAAACTTATTGAAAGAAAGCCGCATATTGTAATCAAAAGCCGCTTAATGTTATTAGTTATGAATAGTATCCTTTGTCGGAAAGTTTCTTCAGGCGACGGTGTCTGCAGCGCAACTCCTTTGAACGAGCCGCTTTTTCTCGCCGATTTCAATTAAAACTCTCATATCGCATATTACAATCTAACGAATTGTTATTTCTATATTATGAAGAGGTCATCTTTTTTTTTTGATGTACTTTATGTATAAAAGGTCCGTTCGTTTAAATGATATTCAGTTTCTCCTATACTCTTCTACGAATCTCACGTTCTACAGTCTTGTGTACGGGTAAATTATTGAAATTTCGCATAAACCACCGTGGTCATGGCAGAAGTGAATAAAAAACCGTCGCGATCTATCGAACGAAGAAAAACGACAAATTCTCGATAACTTCGATAAACTTCCGAAAATGAGTCAAAGGAATGCTGCGGTACAATTAAAAATTTCGCAACCGCTGTTGTGTAAAATTTTAAAAAATCGTACAGAAATAGAAACGTGTGCGCGTTCGAATGAAAACATAAAACGAAAAAGGGAAAGATCTGGAAAGGATAATCAAGTTGAATCAGCTTTAAAAATTTGGTTTACAAATGTTCGCGAAAAAATGCCTCTGTGAATGGTCCTATCATGCGTCAAAAAGCAGAAGATATAGCCAAAACTATGGGGAAAGAAAATTTCATTGCAACAGACGGATGGTTCAATCGGCGGAAAAAGCGAAAAAACATCGTTTATAGACCTCTGCACGGTGAAGAAAAAGTGCTGATTCGTTAGCAGCCGCTGACTGGATGCGTTCGGAATGGCCAGAAATTATTGCAAAATATCCGCCTCGGGACATCTACAATGCAGATGAAACAGGACTCTACTTTCGCGCGATGCCTAATCATACTTATTTGTTCAAAAACGATAAAGTAAGAGGTTGCTTATCTTCGAAAGAACGAGTAACAGTGTTATGTTCTGTTAATATGGAAGGTGAAAAGGAAGAAGTTCTAGTGATAGGAAAAAGTAAGAATCCTCGGTGTTTTAAAGGTGTTAAAACTTTGCCCGTGGAGTATTTTGCTAATGCGAATGCTTGGATGACAAGTGTCTTGTTCAGCGAGTGGTTACTCAGGTGGAACAAAAAATTGAAACGCCAAATCGTCTTATTAGTAGACAATTGTACTGCGCACAAGGTGAATGCAGTTTTGACGAACATCCAACTTATTTTCTTACCTGCGAACACTACGGCATTGATACAACCATGTGATCAAGGAATCATTCGAACATTCAAAGAATACTATCGAGGGCAAATTCGAGCCCAAATTATACAAGAACTTGATGAGAATCGAGATGCACCTACTGCAGATGCTATAGCAAAAAAATCAGTCTTCTAGATGCGCTGCATTTGCTGGTGAAGTCATGGAGGCAAGTTCAACCAGAAACGATCCGAAACTGTTTTCGAAAAGGAGGTTTTTCCAAAACTGGTGATGAAGAACCTGATCTCCATGAAACGTGCGCTGACATTTTAGAAGGTATGAAAAAAGAACTTGTTTTGTACATCTAACTAATATTTTTTTAATTTTTTGTAGTTCAAGGTCTGTCCAAAAGCGAATTTTCCGATTGGGTGGATATCGACAATGATGTTCAAACAGCTGCCACAATGACTATATCAGACATTTGTCGGGAAGTTGTGGATCAATCGTCCGAAGGAAGTAATCCTGAATTACCCGAAGTAGGAGAAGAAGAAGAAGAGGAAATGTCTGAAGAGCCGCCAACTAATGGCCAGATGCAAGAAGCGTTAAATATTCTCCGACGTGGTGTACAATTCCGAGAAAGTAATTTTGATAGATATTATGATTTTGAAATATACATACAAAATCTTATTAATAAAAATAAACGTCAAACGACGATCGACCAGTTTTTCGAATGAAATCGTAAAGTGTAAATAAATGTACCTACGTATTGTATCGATGATAAAAAATAAACAAATTTGGTAAAATATTAAAAATTGTTGATTAATCGTTAATTTTTCCCTTGAATTTTATTTGTAAGTCGTTAAATAATTTGATTACATACATACATATTTATTATTGACTACATCAGCATAGAAAAATACATTTATATTTACCTTCCGCTTACTGTTATCATTCGGTTAATGTTATCAAAAAGGGTTTGTTCCAAATTGATCACAATAAGCGGCTTCTACTGTATATCAGCAGAAATTAAATCGTCATCTTCTTCGAGTTGCGAAATAATTTCATTCACAGATAATATAAAACAAAAACGATAAAAAGTTGAGCAAACCAAGTGCAAACGCACTTTTCCACTAAGCAAACTCCAACTTCACTTTACATCAATATATTGTCCTACTGTTCCAATAATGGAACAGTACATTTATGTGAAGAAACAAACACAAAGAACTTAAATTTTGGTTTTGTTTTATAATTATTGTCTAGTTTAACTATTAATTTAAAAAATTTGTGAAAAATTTTAATTCATATGTTAACCATACACAAAATAACTTACATTTTACGACGAGACATTTTTCACAAAAATTTTTAGTAAACAACACGCAATAAAACAGAAACTGAGCACTGAATAATGGTACTTGAATTTAATAGCTGGCCACTTAAGTGTTACCATAGCACAAAAATAATTACGACTGCATTCACTTAAATAAAAATACAAATACTAAAAGCAACTGTTCCAAAAATTGAACACTAGGATGATATGGGTTAAAATGAATTTACCCCAATAATCGGCATTACTTATGTATATTGAGTAATTCAAGACCTGCCGAGTATAGGATAATAAGTGTTCTGAAGTCGACAGCATCTTTTATTTCACTGGAAATTCCAAAACAGGATATCATTTTAAGATTTGGCATTTCAGACATCTTCAAAATTCCAAATATGGCCACCACAGGAAAAAGACTCATGCACCAATATTCCTAAGAGTCCTTAAAAAGTGCTCTAAAGGAAATAAGAGAAGGTACGGTTTCTGTATTAGGTACCAGTAAAAAATATGGTGTTCCGCGTTCCACCATACAAGATACGATCCATGGGCCGTATTGCTGAAGGTCCTAGGAGAATGGGCCCACAAATAGTCTTATCGGATGCCAAAGAAACCTGTTTGGTAAAATGGTGCAAAGATCTCGCAAAATATGGATTTCCCTTAAAAATGCAAGACTTGCTGAACACTGTTCAAACAATTGTCAGGGAAGATCAGCGAACCACACCATTTTTAAATGGTCGACCTGGAAGGAAGTGGTATTTAGGTTTTTGAAATAGCACCTCAACTTACCCCTTAGAGAAGCGGAGGGTATCAGTAAAGGATGCGCGGTAATAATCGAAGAAACCCTAAGAAAAGGATTTTCAGAATTAAAAAATTCCTAAGTGAACAGAATTCTCTGGACATTGTTAATGATCCATCTCGGATATTTAATGCCCTTGTGCCCTAAAACTGGAAAAGTTTTGGCTCCAAAGGGATATCGAAACGTGTATTGCATCCAAAAAGGAAACGAAAAAGAAACCGTTATAGTTCTGTTGGTTTTTTCTGCTAATGGCAAGACAGTAGTCCCAATGGTCGTGTTTCCATATGTGTATAAGTGAGAAACAGGATTGATGGTAAGCGAAATCTTTCGAGTACGTCGCCAATGGGGTCCATAATTGGTTAAATAAGCACAATGTGCAACGACCCATTCTGCTGTTTGTGGATGGTCATAAATCCCATATGACGTTGGAGTTAAGCCAATTTTGCGAAAACAACGGCATTATTTTGTATACATTACCTCCAAACACCACACACATCATGCAACCTGTCGATGTGAGTGTATTTAAAACACTAAAATCTGAATGGAAAAAACTACAAGGGATTGGCAATTGAAGTCGGAAAACAATAACAAAGTTATTTCAAAGGCCACCTTTTTTCCGCTTCTCCATATGGTTCTTTCGAACCTAAACATGGAAGATACCACTAAAAATGGTTTCCGAAAATGCGGTTTCTACCCATTTAATCCTGATAACGTAGACTACACCAAATGTGACAAAAACCAATTGGAGTTATTGGCCAGTGATCATGCCGAAATCGATGAAAGATTTAAGGAAACCGATTTTGATGTAGCCATTGAAATAATCAACCGAATAGCTCATAATTTGCGTGAACGTGGTATTAATTCTAATGTAATTGTTGAAGAAATCGGTACCTTCACAAAAATAGAAAGTGATCATGATCAAACTGTTAAAATTTTAGGTGACGTTACTGTAGAGTTAGGAACAATAATAATTAATGAAGAAGGGGTTTTGGAAATGCAGACAAAACAAATAGAATTACCAACTTTAGCTACAGCTAATAACAGTAAAACGCTGGAACCAGTTAACTGTCCTTCTCCAATCACATCAACAAAAAATGATAAAGACAATTCGTTTAAACCTTCCAATTGCTCTAGTCCAATCCCAGTTTCACTTTTAGAGAATAACCAACCGTTTCAATCGACTGTAGACTGCCCTTCTTCTAGCTCTTCAGTTAATAGCACGATTTCTAAATGTAACTTTTCTAATCACATTAGCTGTTCTCCAAGTACAGGTAAGTAAAAATTCAATCAAATTTGTTACGTATAGGTGAGCAATACTTATTTTTTATACTATTAAAATCCTATAGGCGATACACTAATTAAAAACAATGCAATTTTGATGTCACCAACATTCGAAAAACATTTATATTTCCCAAAACTGTCGACTTTCTCAAAATTCGCTTCAAAAACCAAGACCCCGAGTGCTATATACACTTTTGCATGGAGGGAGCATATAGAGTCAAAAGCACATGAAAATATGCCAAACCTCTTCAGCTCTTATAGCTTCTATAAAAGAAAGAAAACTTCAACGCCAAAAAAAAGAAAGAAGAAAAAGGAGAATAATCCAAAGAACGGTAAGAAAGGGAAGCAAAGTAGTTTGTGGCACGTGTGAAGAAGATTTGGACACTGATGCTGAGGTTGATGGTCTGAAAAACGAGGGATGTGATATTTGTCCTCAGCGGTTTCACCTTAAATGCACTAATTTAAAAGAATTATCATACGACGATATAATTGAGAGGGATTTTGTATGCAAAGGACAAACAGACTAAAGTTCTCGCCAACAATTATTTTTATTTATTAATTAGTTCTAAAAATAAATTTTGAAGATCTCACATACATAAGTACAAATACCTATTAAATAGTTATGAATTTGTTTTTTTTTAGTTAATATGCCTATGTAATTAATGAATTCCAAAAGTATAAACATTATAAATACGTGTAATTTTTATATTATTTTTATTATTTTATTACTTTTTATTATAAATGGATTTATGAAATTTCACCCCTCATGCCTGCATAAATATATTAAACATATAAAAATGTAAACAACTTTAATATTAAATAAAAAACAACTTGATTTACTATATGACGTTATTTTTCTTTAATACAAAATTCCCATGCTGACAATAGGGTTTAGTAATAGTATAGTTTAGGAAAATGTGTGCCGACCACTGGCAAAATCGATGCATTTTAGAAAATATGTGAATTACTCAACTTTAATTAAAAAGTGTTTGAAATCAGTCAAGGGAATCTCAAACCATACTAATTACGGAATTATAATTGCTGGTTGGTATTTTAATAGCATGTTCACATTCGTAAGGGCAGTAGTATAAAAACGAAAAAAGTTAAACTGCTGACTACTGGTACACTTACCCTACCTGATTTTCCAATTCACTCTCGCAGGTAAATTAGAAACTTATTAATTTTACTCTACCATTCGATAAGGAATTTTTCTCTTTACAATTTTACAAACATTGGCTCAATATTTAATAAATGTTAGGTATATCTAACAAGGGCAAGGTAGGCATATTTTTGTTATTTTTGTCTATTTATGGTACGTGTAGTTTGGACATTGAATAAGAATATTTCGGAGTAGTTCGACGCATCGTACATAAATTACCGAGATAATCGATTTTGAAGTTTCACCTGCCAGCTAATCCACTATATATACATATCCTTATTAATTTTCTTTAATAAGTTTTTCCACGACTTCTACCGGTCACTTCAATATTGAGCACAGGAAGAGGAAGTACACGCTCTTTTCTACCAGTTGTTGAAAATTAAAGTTTTTAAACTTAGTTTCGCCGGGCTTGAAAACAAATCCATTTTTACATGACATTGACATGCAATTATAATTTTAAACGCCCGCGTTCGCACCCCCATTGACCGACAACCACTGACCACTGCTGTATTGCAAAGAGCTGCGTTGCAGAAACGACTTTCGCGGAAATTGTAAGTGCCATGCGCTTGCGATAGTATGATTGTACACCTGTAGCATTTTTCGTAGGAACAAATAATTATTAAAAATTTAATATTTTTAATGAAATACTCAGTAAATGTTAAATGTTAATATTCAATGCGTAATGCATTCATTGAGGATTTATTCTGGTAGTTCTGTAGCTCAGCAGCACTAATTTAGGAGCCGCCCCTGTGCTGAGCCCTGTTCTTTACATCGTGTAGCAATTGCGCGAAAATATTGTAACTAAAGATTTCATAAACTCACAGTTAGGGAATGCTGATAAAGACCTAAGTGCTCGTAGGTGGCCTGAACAGGACAAAGCATTTGCTTTGGCTTTGTACAAAAAGAAGTCCACCATTGTATAAATATTTCCAAGTTTACTTTCAGTCACCCTCTTCTCAAACTTTGAAAGCAATTTTGGCTAAAATACCATTTCACACTGGAGTTAACGCCAACATTTTAGAACATTTAAAATCTCAAGTTCAAATAATGCATCCTGCAGATCGGCACTGCATGTTGCCTTTTAACGAAATGTCACTTTGTTCAGGGTTTCATTATGAACGAGTAAAACTGTATATAAGTGGTTTTGAGGATATGGGTTCTTTAGGACGAACAAACAAAGCAGCCAACCATGGTCACGTTTTATGGTTCGTGGAGTGAGGAAACAATGGAAACAGGTAATTGCTTATTACTTTACGAGTAACACTGTGTCAGCGAACAATCTGAAATTTCTTCTCAAAGAAAGAATTTTGTAGCTTCGAGAAGTTGGTTTAAATGTGCTTGGAACGGTCTGTGGTCAGCGCATCTCTTAAAGAACACGCGAAATGCACTGTTAAGATGTAAAATCCAAATTACTCCTCACAAATATGCCTTTTGTAATCTAGAAATTTTGCGTCACAAGTGGAAAGCTGTATCTGATGGACATTCTCGCAAGATGATGAATGAAGGCCGGATATAATGCAGTTTGCATAAATTTGCATATTTTGTAGTAATTCAGCATATTTGAAGTATCCGAGTTTTATTTATTTATTGGATGTAATTTATTATAGGATAGGCATTACTAATAATATGTCGTGGTTGTAACAAACAAAGAGTTAAACAGCCCTCTTTAAATTAAAAATAGCATTCCATGAAGCCTCTTCTCGATACCTTACCAATAAGCGCTGCCAAAAATTTATTAATGCTGTTCCCATACATCTAGACCGGGACAGAATTCAAGGAAAAGCTAATTCCCTGAAACTTCTAAATAATTATAAAAATACATTTTACCAGAAAATTAGGAGCACAGGTGTTTCTTTGTTATTCGGAAAAATTTATTCCCATATTCGAAAGCAATCTTATTTATTTTAAACGTCATTTTACGTTGATTTTTCGAAGTGTAAACTTGTGGGTTGTTATTAATTATAATAGCAAAAATGCCGAAAACAGCGACTGCGCCTGGATGGATTGCACTTTATTCAGAATTGCGTATGGATGGAGAAAAAGTATTTTGCGTAGCATGCAGCAAGATTGTAAGTAAAATTTAAGTTTATTTCCTCTTATTAATCTATAGTTTTTAAACGATGTTTAACAAAATCACCAATACAACGCTTCGACAAATAATTTTATTTTAAAATGAGTAAAATGAGATGTATATTTCATGCGTATTTTTCGCATATCATCAGCAGAATACGGAATATCAGATATTCCGTATTATGCTGATGATTTTTAAATAAAAATCATTTTAAAATAAAATTATTTGTCGAAGTGTTGTGTTGGTTATTTTATTAAATGTCGTTTATTCCGATTGCTTCGCAAACTCTTTACACATTAGTTTTCTATTACTGCTTTATCTTTTACGAACACTTATTTTATAAGAAAACAACTGATGATGTGATATTTTTATGCAGGTTACAAGTGAGAGAAAGCTTCAAGTCGACCGGCATATTAAAACTCATCTCATGCTGCAAAACTATCAAAGCTGAAATTGGCGAAGAAGGGTCAGCAAACATTACCGCAATGTTAGTACACCACAAAATATAATATTCCCGACGAAAGTACCTTAAGAAAAATTATATTCACCGTATCTATGCAGAAACATTGATTAGCATTAAGAAGGCTGTGTCAAACAATTACCTTTACATATGCGCAGATGAAACTACTGATAGTGTGGGCCGATACATAGTTCATTTAATGATAGGTATCCTTAATGTATCGGTTCCAGCAACATTTTATTTAATTTCATCCAAACAGTTGGAAAAGGCAAATAATTTGACAATAACAAGGTTTATACAGGAAGAACTGGCAACCTTTTTCTTACCAGAATCGATTCCAACAGAAAAAATTCTATTGTTCTTAACGGATGCCGCACCATCCATGGTGAAGGCAGCTTGCAACTTTTCTTTTTTTTGCAACAATCTTTTACCCAAATTTAATTCACACAACTTGCTTGGCGCACGGACTAAATCGTGTTGCAGAAGAAGTAAGAAACCATTTTCCCTTGGTAAATACTTTAATTAGGAGTGTTAAGAAAGTGTTTTTAAAGGCTCCATTACGAGTTCAGTTTTACAAACAACATCTACGCGGTATCCCGCTTCCTCCTCAACCAGTAATCACACGATGGTGAACGTGGTTGGAAGCTGCTATTTTTTATGCAAATCGTTATGAAGAAATAAAGACAATTATTATGGATCTTGATAGCGATACACAATCTGTGCTAGACGCCCAAAAGGTCTATTCGAGTAAAGAAATACCTCAACACGCTAATTGAGAGAGTTGAAATAATAAGCAAATTTGAAAAGTTATGCTTTGATGTTAAAGGAAGGGTGGGAATATCCGTGTATGAAAAATTTTTAAGTGTAATAGAAAAAAATGAGGGTTGTAAAAAGTTAAAGGATATTGCTAAAATCTGGTGTGGTGAGTCAGTAGAAAATATTGAGTTGACAATACAGGATATTTCTAATTTGAAATATGCTCCTATAACAAGCGTGGACTTAGAACGAACCTTTTCAATATATTAATACATGTATTCAGACAAGCGCCACAATTTTTCTATCGAAAACTTTGAGAAATATGTAATTGTAAATTGTTTTCATAGTTAATTGTGTTGTAAATTGTTATAAATAAACTTGTAGTAAACATAATAGAATATTTTTTTCTATAGTATTATAGTTTCTAGCGTTACTCCTATTTTTTTATCTGCGTATTTTTCATAAGAAAGTGCATATTTAGGCCAAAACATCTTTTTGCATATAATCCGGCCTCTAATGATGAAGTTGAAGAAAAAATAATTTTATTTTGTTTAAAGTTTCATTATTTTGTTTAAACGTTTATTGTTTTTTGTTATGTTTTTATCGGTGGTGTCATATATATTTATTTCATTTATATTTTTTTACACAATTTTTAATTTGTTTTCTATGTTTAATTTATTTTATACGTTGATGGTTATGTTTTGTAGAATGTATTTATTTATTTAACAATAAAGACGTTTATTTTCTTCTAAAAATGTGTTTTCACTGTGTTCTCCAGCCAATAAGTTTCGTTAATTTGACTCTATCACTCTATCACTTTAAAATCAAACTTAATTAGGACAAATATATACAATGAGAAAAAATATAATTTGAAAATTTACCGCCATATAATTATAAAATTAAGCGCCTTGGCGTTTATTTTGCCAGTCGTCTTCCAGGGAGTGCTGTTTATCATTACGTTGTGACATTCGTGATCACTGTTAATAATAGAGAAGGAACTAATCGTATAATCGTAAAGTTAGATAATTTGATCCGAATTTTGTGTACGATGTTAACAACAAATTTAATAGATCACTAATTTGCTTATTTAGATGAAGCCCAGTATATAAAATTTAGTGTAGGAAGCAGTAAATATAAAACAAACCCGTAAGTATTAACCACATTTATTCACGTAATTTTGTTCTACAGATCGGTAAAAGTAAAAATTTTTGTAATTATTTAGGTGAAGATGTCAGACAAGGATAAAGTAAAAATAAATCAACCAAAAATATTCCTAAAGATGGCCAAGTTTTAACAGCAATTATGAAAGAGATGGGTATAACAGAATATGAACCGAAAACTCTAGTGCAACTGACAGAATTTGTATATCGATATGGTACATCAGTCTTAGAAGAAGCAAGGGCATTTGCTAACAATTGTAAAAAAATTCATTGATTTAGATGACGTACGTCTTGCACTACAATTATCAAGCGAAAGTACATTTACTATGCCTCCATCTCGAGAAGCACTTATTGTGTGTGCACGTAACAAGAACAATAGTCCTTTACCATTAATTAAACCTCATTGTGGTATAAGACTGCCACCTGATCGTCACTGTCTAAATTCTTGTAATTACACATTAAAAGGTAATCAAAAGAAACAGAAAATTAATTTCTCTTTGACAAATTCAAGCCCAGCAATGAAAGTAGCAACAAAACAAAATGTGAACTATATCAAAAGGATCAATGCAATAGGAATTAATAAGCAGCAAGTTACCATTCCAAAAGCAGTTACAAAAATTAGTACAAATATAACAAATGGCCAACCACAAAAGACAGTTTTAAAGCCAAAAATACAGATTACTCAAAATATTAATGTAACTGCATCGCTACCAAGTACTCCTAATTCAATGGAAATTGAAAATAATGGTGGGGTAAAACGTAAAAGAGAAGAAGAATGTGAAAACTTATAAAACACTGAAACTTGTACATTCATATGTTTTTAAATAAATATTTAAGAAACATGCTGGAAATTTATCTTTATTGGAAACAGAAATACATACCACATTTATTTCATCTATCATTCTTGATTTTAATGGTATGAAATAAAATAGTTATTGCAATTCTGAAAATGAATTTGAATGAACTTGACACAATGATTACAAGAATACAACTATAGTGTATTCCACAATGAGCAACCAGTATACAGCCTGGAGGAAATATTGTGATTACCTGTTCCTATGCTGCCATTGTTCGAAATTTATTTAGGCACATAGGCGCAATATCACCATCAGAGTTGTCTTATTTATCACAGCTAAGCGTTGCGTACGCAGAAATCTTTCGAACTTATATATACACTCATGGAAACTCTAAATGTCCGCCTCCTGAGGATATACGCTGCGATTGTCACAATCTAAACGCTCTTCCCAAAACCGTATATCTGCGAGGTTACTATCGGATGTGTAAAGTAGAAAATGTTGTTTAATATGTGTTATAAAAAGAGTTTGTGAATTGTTACAAGAAAACCAACAAATAAAATATATGTAGTAGTGAATTAATGGGTCATTTAATCTTCGTATTATTGCCTCATATTTGCTATTTTTCTAGAATTTCCATTCTACAGATAAATAAATATACAGTCAACTCTGTCAATAATGCCGCAAAAGTTTCAGCTTTCACGGTTTTTCTCGCAAGAGCGTTGCCCCCACTTTTCTTGTGTTCCGCCCCGGGAACGACACTATTGCCAGAGAGCGATGTAGCAATAGTGTCAAATGCAGCGGCCTTTTTATCTATTGAGCTCTTTACCTGCCCATAATTATTAATTAATCAATAATGGATAAATTTTTCATTAACAATTTTTCAATAGTTAATTATCATCAGAGACAGGATTATACGTTTTTGGCATATCGATAACTATTAAGGGTACAATTGAATGCTTTAAGATCTACACGAATGAGCGTTTAGCACTAATTTAATTTTGCATATGTAGATTTTGGCTTTATTCCACATATTTGAAATCATTTGATATATTTTTCCGTTTAAAAAACGCGTTATTTTTTATAAAAAATATAGTAGACGATTTTCTGTGAAATTTACATTGTACGACTACCGATGCTTCATTAAATATAAAATAAATATTACTTAAATAGGCATTAATACTTTCGCAAAGAAATTGATGTTTCTACATTTTTCCAAGAAATTGTTAACAGCTTTTAAACTTCCAAACGAAATATCATGTTCAATACCGAAGAGCAAAGATTATTTTGTTACGGTTTCTAAGAATAAAAAAGGTGAGTTCTGATTGGTAAGAAATAATTAGGTAGGGGGTGTATACGTGTCAGCATTTATCATTTAAAAATTTAAATGTATAATATAAACATCGAATAAAGAGAAGTGTTTCCAAGTGTTATCTAAAGATGTTAAAAGTGAAAAGCTTTCTGCATCAAGATCGTTGCAAAATTACTTTAGAACGAAGAAAGAGTATTCTGCAAAGTTTTACTTTATTTAATTCAAATTACATGTTTATGTTGTACATTCTAGTCTGCCATACAATTGGTTGCTCGATAAAAATATTTTCCTTTAATTTTAAAAACATTTTCTTATCTTATATCTAAAAGGGTCTAAACATTTTCTACCAGATTCCAAATTAACAGACTTGAACGTTACCAATTACATTTTGTAATTATTACACGGCCAATTACGTGTAATTAGTAATTGGCAATCATCAATTACTAATTACATGTAATTTGTAATTGGTGAAATACAATTACCAATTACATGTACTTTGCAATTGGTTACTGCCAATTATGTGTAATTTGTAGTTGATAAACTACAATTACTAATTACATGTAATTTGTATTTGGCGATTGCCAATTACTTATTACCTGTAATGTTTAAATGTAATTGAAATTTAGAGTAATTGATAAAAATAATGTAATAAAGTATTTATTAAAAGAAATACAATAATTACAAAAATCTTTCATTACACAATACATATATAAAAAAATAGAAGAAATGCCAACTGAAACTAAATATCTTATTTTCACAAAATAACATAACGTTTCAATTCATTTCAAGGTTCTCTGATTTCAAGTTCATGTGTCTTCATGCTATATTCAATGTTTCAGTGAATGAACCACTTTTAAAAATTCCATTATGTGAAGGATAAAAATGAAAATGTAATTACCATTTGTGTAATTAGAATTACTTTTTGCCAATTACTTCCAATTACATTGCCAATTACCAATTGCATGTAATTGGTAATTGATATTTGCCAATTACTAATTACAATAATTGGTAAGAGCCAATTACCAATTACTTGTAATTGTAATTGGTAATTGAGAATTGCCAATTATAGAATGTCATTTAATTTGTAATTGGCACAATTCAATTACAATTACCAGTAATTGGAAATTGGTATTTTTAATTACCCTTTACAACTAATGTAATTGATAATTGCAAAGTAATTGGTAACACCCAAGTCATCTCTCGACTGATCTTCATAAACGGAAGTTAGAAAAATGAGACAATGAAAATTAGTGCAAATGTCTGTAAACCAGTCACTAGCAGGTTCATTTTCATCTCCAAAAAATGAGAGTGAACAAGTATTTAATTCGGAATTACCAAAGCTTTGCTTTCTGCTAATATCACACTTTATAAGTTACAAAACCTAAATTTTAAAATGTTTTCACAAAAGCATTGCAGAAATATTGTACCTGACGAAAGTACTTTAAAGAGAAATTATGTTAGAAATTGTTGATATGTAACCTTGTAACCATCAATGTAATTATTTAGTTTATATGTTATATATAGATAGATCTGCGCATGTACATCAAGAGTTGAAGGTTACTCGCCATACTGTGTTGTTAATTTTAGTAGTGTTTTAGTAGTGCTCTTGAAAAGTGGTATTGTACAGTTTTAGTAAAATATTAGCAAGGTCTGGTTTTATTGTTAGAGTTAGCGTGAATAAAGTACTTATAAATTGAAGCTTCCACTTCCCACTTTGTAACAGAAATGTATATAAGGATGTAATTAATGAAATCAAGCAAACAAGTATAACAATATTCTCTTTGGAAGTACATAGCCGTTTTCCTATTGAATGTGAACTTTTTTTTTATGAACAATTTAATGCTCATTTTTAAACAATCGATTAATTTCTTACAAAGTGCACCACTGCCACAAAAATTGATTTAAAAAGAAACTCCTATGTACTTCCAAAGCCAATTGTATGTAGATTATAATTTTTTAGATTTTTTGTTCCGGGACTCATACAGGCTGAGAAATCCGTCGTTTCTCGTACTTCAATATGCGTTAAATAAACCCTCCGAAAAGAAATTCTATTTTGTTTGTTATACTCCCAGAATTGTCAAATTTAGGTCTTTTTTCTGCCTCTAGAGTGGTTTTATCCCTTAATTACACCACAATTCCACTCTCCTATCTCTCCCTCTCTATCTACTCTCTCTCTCTGCGTTTCTTTTCTCGCTCCTGGATCCCATTTTTCAGGGTTGCCAACATTCGGCCCTTCCTGACCTTTGGTTCGTCCTCAAACAGTAGCTTTCATCTCGTAATCTTGGAAACGTGTGGGCATTCTTCTCTCGGGTTCGTATGTTATCGTAATCTCTTCTTTCCTCTTGTCGTTCATCGGGTTGCTTTTCTGTATGCTCTGGGCATTCGGTTGTGTCTACAATCTCTTGATCTTCGTTGGTTTCGGTTTCTTCGGGTGGAATGTCTCCCTTCTCATCTTCTAAAGCGTTATTGTACTGCTTTAGCTGTGATATGTGCGGTGTCGTTATGTACAACTTTCCTTTGCCTCTGTCTTCCAATTGTGTTACTACATAGGTGTCGTTAGGCAGTATGTTTGTCACAGTTAGGGGTCCTCTATATCGTAATTGGGTCTTCGTGCTTTCTCCGGTTGCCTTTTTGCTTCTTCGTATTACCACCATTTGTCCAATTTGTAACCTCTCGCCTTCTCCATGCTTCTGATCAAATCTATATTTGGTCTTAGTCTGCTCTTGAATTATTCTAGTTCTGGCTTCATTTCTCATCGAAGCTGGGTCTGTCCATTCGGTCGGTACTTGCGCAATTTTGTGTATCTTGCCATCCTCGAATACTGGGGTAACAGCTCGAATGGTGTTTTGTCCGTTGTTTTATTGTAAGTATTGTTCACGTGTCGTTCAACTCTTTCCAGTCTCTGGTCCCAGTCCTCTTCCTTTTCCACCTGCATCTTGGACATTATTACTGGTATTAGTGTCCGGTTAGCAGATTCTACTATACCATTGGCCCTCACGTGTGCTGAATACCGTTACTCAGGAAATATTCCTCGAATCGCTTCATGGGACCCAATACTATGGACATTAGCCTCACAAATTCAAATGGGGCATTTGTTAGACCGAACATCATTCATGGTTTGCTTGTCGTGTTTCGTCTAATCGATTATACTCTTCTAGATCGTGTAAAATTTCATTTAAACTTTCATGCTTTCGCCCATTCATCAAATGACATACTTCATGCTTGTGTAACCCTACTAAAATTTGCTCTTTGGTTTCATCTAAGCCTAAATTCAGATCACTACACAGCTTTACCTTTTCGAAGAAATAACTACTAATATGTTCATCTTTCCGCTGTAATCGGTCTACCATCTTCTTCCATTTCATTGTCAAATTTTCCTTGATGATGAAAGTCGCTTCAAATTCCCTTTTAAAATGTTCCCAAGTTTTTAATTCGTTTGATTTTCTTTCTCATACCAATGTTATGCTCCTTTCAGCAAACGTGTTCGGACTGTCTCTAGTATGTATGCATCTGGTAGGTTATGTAATAGTTGTGCACTATTCAAGTTTTCTATCCAACTCTTCGCTTTACTACAGTCCCCATCAAAACATGGCATATTTTTTAATAAATCCGGCATAACCGTAATATTTCGTGTCGTAGGCACACAGCTAGGTGTTGGGCTTCTACTTTGTTCCGATAAATTATCTATAATTCTCTCCATCATCACATCTCGTCGTTTATTTTCTACTACTAGCAATTCTATTAGTCTATCAATACTATTATCGTTTGCTCCCGCCCTGGCTTGGCTTTGTTGGAATTTGTCGAATTCGTCCATCTTGTAATTTTCGTTTCTTCTGGTTTTCTCTATTACCGATTTCACAAATAATCCCGCTTCTGAATTATTAAACGATAATTGGATAATAATAATTAACTCTCAACGGACACTTAGTATGAGATATATAATATACAGCCTGTCCCAGAATTGCTGGGACATAGAGCTACCACGTATTGTAGAGGTCAAAATAAGTCGAATGGACGCAATTTATATATATACCAGAATGTATCGTTTGTCCGTGAGAAGAGTTCAAAGTTTTCTTAAAAAATAACGTTTTAGTACGCTGTTCAGAAATGCGCGAAACAAATTTAATGAAATTTGGGAAAGGTACATTTTAGAGGATTACCCTACTTTCAGTAATCAAAGAAACTGAAAGGAAATTGTAGAAGGTTGAAACCACCCTCACCCCCTTATAATGTTTTTAAATTATTTCTTAGGGGTGGTAATAAGGTTTTAAGCTTTCTTTTAGCGGGAAGGCTTATTCATCATCTTAATTTTTTGACTCTTATAAAAACTCCGTATTTCGCATAGTTTCGAAGGAAAAAAATTTCTCAAATACTGATCACCTACATTCTTAGTACAAGTTTAATAAAATTATAATACAAAATTTACTTGGCGGTGGACACAAAAACAAAACTTTTGTTACAACAGGTGTTCAATGTGACCTTCATCTTCGTTAATGCCGAGGTCAATTCGGCGTAAAAAATTGAAATGCATCCTTCTTAAAACATCGTCGTTATCTCCTAGTGCATTTACAGCATTTTGAATTCTGTCCCACAGTTGTTCGGAATTATTAATTTGAACTTGGTACACTTGTGTTTTTAACGCTCCCCAGATGAAGAAGTCGTAAGGATTTAAATCTGGAGACCGCGGAGGCCATTGAATGGGTGCTTCTTGTCCCCTACCAATCCATCTACCAGCAACTTGTTCATTAAGATATCCTCTTACGGTACGTGCAACATGAGGTGGTACACCGTCGTGCATGAAGAACATGTTTCGACGCAAATTAAGGGACAAGTCTTCTGGCGAAATTTCTTGAAGAAAACGAATATAATTAGCGCCATTTAAACAATCAGGCAATCGGAACGGCCCAACCAAAAAATTGGCAATAATTTCGATCCAGACATTAATTTTAAATTCTCATTGATATCTACCTTTAATAGCATGTGGATTTTCATCTGCATAAATATGCTCATTGTGTAGATTCGTCATGCCACGACGTGTAAAACAAGACTCATCAGTAAAGGGCGGATAATATGCAGTTTGCATAAATTTGCATATTTGCATAATATATGCATTTTGTATATTATTTGCGTATTTTGTAGTAATTCAGCATATTTGAAGTATCCGAGTTTTATTTATTTATTTATTGGATGTAATTTATTATAGGATAGACATTACTAAAAATATGTCGTGGTTGTAACAAACAAAGAGTTAAACAGCCCTCTTTAAATTAAAAATAGCATTCTATGAAGCCTCTTCTCGATACTTTTCCGATAAGCGCTTCCAAAAATTTATTAATGCTGTTCCCATACATCTAGACCAGGACCAAATTCACGGAAAAGCGAATTCCCTGAAACTTCTAAATAAATACAAAACTACATTTTACCAGAAAATTAGGAGTACAGGTGTTTCTTCGGAGAAATTTATTCCCATATTCGAAAGCAATCTTATTTATTTTCAACGTCATTTTACGTTGGTTTTTCGAAGTGTAAACTTGTGGGTTGTTATTAATTATAATCTTATATGATAGATCTCTACCACTAATAGGTCAATAAAACAAGGCTGGTTTGTACGATAGTTATATTTTCAGAACGTTTACAAACGTTTTCGGAATACCTTCTTCAGTGAAAATATAACTAGATAAATATATAAACAAACATTTGTTTTTATTTGGGAACTATCAACAAAATGACTAATGACTAGGATTTCTTGATATAGAGGATGTGTAACCAACTTTTATATATATATAAATTATAAAAACTAAATTAATGTGTAAACATACATGCAAATTAAGTAAAACCTTATATCAAAAAATCTTTGTCGAAACCTTAACAATTCTGTTCAAGGACTAGGGAAAACCCAAATTTAAAAAGCTAGCCAAAGGTTTCCTTCTTAAGAAATGCAAATGTCATTTTAACAAATTGCTATATACATTACTTAAATTTTGAATATCGGTTCTGAAACTAATAGTTTTAGTGTCTTTTTGTATATTTATCATTTCATATATTAGTCTTTTTTATAATTATTCTCTATTTTTAATATAATTGTGTTTTCAAAATCAAAGTAATGCCCAACTAAAACTATTAATTTCAGAACCGATATTCAAAATTTAAGTAATGTATATAGCAATTTGTTAAAATGACATTTGCATTTCTTAAGAAGGAAACCTTTGGCTAGCTTTTTAAATTTGGGTTTTCCCTAGTCCTTGAACAGAATTGTTAAGGTTTCGACAAAGATTTTTTGATATAAGGTTTTACTTAATTTGCATGTATGGTTACACATTAATTTAGTTTTTATAATTTATATATATATAAAAGTTGGTTACACATCCTCTATATCAAGAAATCCTAGTCATTAGTCATTTTGTTGATAGTTCCCAAATAAAAAACAAATGTTTGTTTATATATTTATCTAGTTATATTTTCACTGAAGAAGGTATTCCGAAAACGTTTGTAAACGTTCTGAAAATATAACTATCATTCAAACCAGCCTTGTTTTATTGACCTATTAGTGGTAGAGATCTATCATATAAGATAAGTATAAAAGGTCACGAAATATATATATATATATACAATTAATTATAATAGCAAAAAATGCCGAAAATAGCGACTGTGCCTGGATGGATTGCACCTTATTCAGAATTGCGTATGGATGGAGAAAAAGTATTTTGCGTATCATGCAGCAAGATTGTAAGTAAAATTTAAGTTTATTTCCTCTTATTAATCTATAGTTTTTAAACGATGTTTAACAAAATCACCAATACAACGCTTCGCCAAATAATTTTATTTTAAAATTTAATTTTAAAATGAGTAAACTGAGATGTATATTTCATGCGCATTTTTCGCATATCATCAGCACAATACGGAATATCTGATATTCCGCATTCTTTCGGTGTGGGATCTTTTTCCCTTGGCCGTCCACTTGACTTAATATGGGAATTTGCGGGGGTGAAAGGCGACCGAGCCGTCACCGAGAGGGAAAATATTTGTGCATGCACATACATGGTCACAGTAAAAAATGGGGTAAAAATGCATGTTGTAGAATTTTTAATGTTAGAAATTTGTCACTTCGGTTTGTACGTTTGTTGAACATGCTTGCCTCGAGCTAGCGAAACACGTGTCACCGATTTTATTATAAACAATTGTGTGGTGAGGAGTTTACCGATGTGATATTTGTGTCAATTAATATAACCTGTTTAAATTTTTTTAGTGTTTGTTTCTTTGTTACTTCAAAATATATTCGACATTCTGAAAATATTTTTTAAACATATTTTACATATTCTAGACATTTTAGGAATATTTTCAACATATTTTACTCATATGTAAGACATATATATGTACAACATAGTTTAGTGAAATCTCGAACATATAGTCCGGTCTCTATTTATCAATTATAAATCACAGCATTGAAAACCATGAAATTAACTGCATTTACTTGCGCCACTATTGCTAGAGAGCGATTGGAATACCGGACGGAAGTGCGAACCTCGAGAGCGGCGCAGGGGGGCATCGCTTGAACAAAAATGGGTTGACTGTAATCTGTTAATAATTAAAATTGTTGTAATTCAAATAATTTTTTTATGGCAGTTTAATTAGAATGTGGAATATAAATAATACATATGTGCAAAGTTTGCTGTATAATCTTAAAAATATACCATTTTGTACGAAATTTTCGTATCTAAAAACAGTTAAATAAATACAAATTTTTACTATAAAATTAACTTCATTAATAGAGTGATAAATGGAGCAAAATTTAGATCCTAAACAGTAGTACGTTTAAGAATATGTTTAATAAATTTACCGACATTCGTTTTAATATAGATTAAGTTTGTAAAATTTAACACAAAATAAAAAGATATTTGAATGAAATAAAGAAATTAATTCTGAAAGCAAACAAAGATGAAGTAATATAACAAAAACAAACAACAAATTAACGAAAATGTAACTGAATAAAGCAAATATAGTAATAATAAGAACTAAATAATTGTAAAAACAATATACATAAAGAAAGATAGAAATATTTCAGTAATGTGTATAATATCCACTTTGGTTGATACATTCATTTAACTTTGGTGACATCAATGCTACTAACTTTTGGCAAAAGTCCTTACCTCGGAAGGTCTCCCACATTAATTAAGCATTATCACAAATGTTTTGTGCATTTCTGACATGAACACGGTTTCTGTCTTGGGAATTCCATTCTCGAAAAATGGCAGCCGACATATTTTTAATGGGTTTCAGGTCGGAAGATTTTGTTAGCCATTTTAGCACTTCGATTTCATTGCTTTCATGCTCATCCAACCATAAATTCACATATGTATCTGGTAGTGTGAATTGACGAATTATCTTGGACCAAAGTGATGGAAGAATGTTCTTCTACAGGATACACACATCTTACTCTTGCTAATAACACATCTTCCAAAATATTTATGTAGGAACTTGAATTAAATCGTGTCGGGGAGACGCCTATTTCTCATGAACAAGCATTAGATATCCATCCCCAAAATCCTGTAACTCTTCCATTGTTTTTTCGTTAAAATATTTTCTTTATTAAATCTAGTGTTTCTGGGCCACCATAAAGTTACACTTGATTCGTGGAAGGACGAAAAACTTTTACATCGGTGAAAATGACGCAAGTCCAGTCACGATTGAGGTTTTCGACATAAAACCTTAACCGTCGAGTAGCTTTGATTTGGCGTTAATAGAGGCTCTAGGCAGAAATACAAGCTCGCGGTCCACTTTCCCTAAATCTATTTCTTACTGTTGTAGAACAATTTATATTGAGCTGTTCTACAATTAGCAATGACGTCGTAAACGGGTTGTTACGAACCTACTGAACTATATTCTGGTCTTCTCTTTAGGTGATTCTTGGCTTTGATGGTCTTCTTGTCCGTTGTGTGACGTCACTGCTCTCTTCATGTTTTTTAACCATCTACAAACTTGTCTGATCTAAAGAGAAAGTGCGGATGTCAATATCGTCCATTTTGTGTTTAGTTTTTAGTCAAGGATGACAATAATATGTTACTATACCATTAAATCTTTTCCAGGTGTGCAAGTATGAAATGCGGATTATTATTTTCTAAAAAAACATGTTAAATTTAGATGAATGATAAAAAGTGCTTTATTCAAAGTATGGTTCATCGCTTGTTATATATTTTCTCCATCTCTCGGGCAATTTGTGAATACCACGTCAGTAAAAATCTTTCCGTTTTGCTACGAACCATTCATGGAGCCATTTTTCATATCTTCGTACGAACCAAAACGCTGGTCAGCAAGTGCGTACCCATCGATTCAAACAAGTGGTAATCGGAAGGAGCCAACCCTGGTGAGTAAGCCGCATGGGGTGGAACTTCCCAGCTGAGGGCTTCCAACGTGTCGCGAACCGGTTTTGCCGTATGCGATGGAGCATTGCCATTAAGAAAAATGACTTTGTGTTGCCTCTTTCGGTATTCTGGGCTTTTTTCAAGTAGCGAACGGTTTAAATCGTTCAAACGTTTAGTATTAACTGTTTCTCCAGGTTTTAATACCTCATAATAGACCACGCCTCTCTGGTCCCACCAAACACAGAGCATCCTCTTTCTGCCAAAGCGATTCGGTCTTGCGATCGATGTGGATAGTGCGCCTGGGTCTACCCATGAGATTTTGCGCTTGGGATTCTTAAAATAAATCAACTTTTCATCCCCTGTAACTATATGATGCAAAAACGATTTCCTTTTGTACCGAGCGAGCAAAATGTCAGATGTGTTTTTGCGCTTTTCCATTTGCCTGTCGTTCAACTCATGTGGAACCCATCTACTGAATCTTTTCCATCTCTCGTAGCTGATTGGAAACAACTTGTTGACTAACGCTTTTTGTGCTTGCGAATCATCTTCGTCCAACAGTGCTTGCAATTCCACATCTTCGTATTTTTTGGCAGTATCTTGCACGTATCTTGCGATGGAGTATCTTCACCATAAGCTTTTCGAAGTAATCGGTATGATTCACCAGTCTTCTCCAAATGAAAACAAATATTTTTTTAGAATTGTATATATATTAAAAACAGGCTGCATTAAGCATAGAAAAATACTTTTGAAATAGTACTAGAAAATTAATGATTGTGTATATTCGGGATCTTGGGGAAGGTAGCTTAGAAACAGATACAAGACGGAAAACGATGCCTTACAATTGAAGTATATTTTGTGTTCTTATAAACTCACATACCATGTACCACAAAACACCAGTTACCCTTTCCCCGTCACTGTCTATATATTGCCAACTTTCCAACATGAAAGTCACTTTACACAACACCTCCCTCTCTTAAAATGTACAGGTAAGTATTAATTACAAGCAAACAACCGATTACACTTACAGATAACACTAAAAGCTATGAAAGACATGTTCTTAAGAAAGTAAAGTTCACTCTATTCTGAATCATAATTTACAATGTAATCCTTTCGTTTTTCTGGTAACCTTACATTCCTTCGAGGTCTATCATTTGGTACATTTTCAGGTTGTTCCTCCTGTCCATTACTTTGCGGAATAATGGGTGCATTTACATTAGGGTTCTCTATCAGTGGATCATTATAATAATCTAGTTCAGGTTCTACATTTGGCTCTATCCATGTCGGAGCAGAGCACTCTCTTAATTGGTTTATGTGCCTTCGCCAGACTCTTCCATCCTCTAATTTGACACTATAATGTAATTTCCCTATTCTTTTTACTATCTTACCAAAACGCCATTTGGATTTACCAACATAATTTTTACACTGAACTCTCCTTCCTTCTTTAAATTCTCTTGCTTTTTTGTTCTTGTTTACATTTACTGAATTCTCTTTTTGAGGTAGTAGTAAGTTTAATCTTGATCGCATTTGTCTCCCAAACATTAATTGTGAGGGGGAATAATTTGTTGTTGAATGTGTCATTATTCGGTATTGCATTAAAATTTTCTGAACATGTTCATGCAAATCTGTATATTCGCATTGCAGGCTTAACAGTGACTTCGTCAGTATTTGGACAAATCTTTATGCCTCACCATTGGTGGCTGGATTATAAGAAGCTGTAAATTTTGGTACTATACCATTTTGTTGAACATACTCCTGAAATTATTTTGAAGTAAAGGTTCTTATATTATCTGTTACTATGACTTGCGGTGTTCCAAATAATGCAAAAATTTCTCTGCATATTTTATTTGTCGCTCTCGCTGTTATACATATCTTCAACGATATATGTAAAAGGATATTTGGAGAAGGCATCCGCCATTATAAAATAAAATTTACCCATATAAGGTCCTGCAAAATCCGCATGTACACGTTGGAAGGGGTAGTTAGCAGATTCCCATAAATGTGTTTCTGCTTTCTCTGGGTTGTTCTTTACAAAGCTACATGCTCTACACGTTCTAACCATGTTTTCGATATCCGTCAATACGCGGCCACCAACAAATTCCGCGAGCTAATCCTTTCATCTTCACAATTCCATAATGTACTGTCCTTTACTAACAAATAAATACACGCAGGCCGTTCTCACTATGCTTTATTTCCATAACATTATGTATTACATCTCTACTCTAGGCATCAGCCATAACTAACATAAGTTCTACTGCTCAATGCGCAGGCCCCGTTCCAATAGAGTTGCGCGGGTTATTTAAACTTACGCTAAACACTTCACATCTCCCTCTTTAATTTAAAACTAAATGTTACGCATGCAAAATATAATCTTCGAGTCTTTTGGGTATTTTTTGTAGTCTTTTCGGTTTCGTATTAGTAGTTTTAGAAGTAATGGGTGCTGTTATTGTAGGATTTAGGTTGGTGGTTACAGACTCATCAGGGATTGAGGGATTGTGGCTAATGGTGATTAATTTACCAACATTACTACCCTCTCTCTTCATTCTTGCCTCTTCAATCTGCGTGCTCTCATTATCTTCATTATCATTCTTCTCTCTTCCATCATCAATCATCGTCCAAATCTGATTTGCATGTCTTTTCCATAGTTGTGTTCCTACTTTACATAGATATACGATATCTCCTAATCGTTTCTCTATCGATGCAGGAGTTCATTGCTGATCGTTTGTTCTATAGTCTTTAACAATGACTTGTTCTCCTATATTAAATTCTCGCTTGTTATGAAGTTTCACGAATTTAGGATACTCTGTTGTCAGCATTAAGTCAAGTCTAGTTCGTAATTTTCTATTGAACATTCTCTGTGCCGGCGATTCATTTTTTACTGTGTGCGGTGTATTATTGTATGTTAATAAAAATTTAGAAATTAAAGTCTGTACAGTAATGTGTCTGTTTTTTGGGTCATTTAATGCCGCTGTTCCGTTGTTCTGCGGATTATAAGGTGCTATAGTAAAGGCCCCAGCGGACTTACCGGCAACGGACGACTACGGGACACTACACTACGGACGGCAATTTATTCTTTGCATGTATATTAATGGAGCTGAGCTCATTTATCGCAAACGGCCCTACCGACGACTCTCCATTAGTACACATGGAAAGAATAAATTGCCGTCCGTAGTATAGTGGGCCGTAGTCGGTAAGTGCGCGCGAGCCTTAAGATGTTTGATTCCATTTTTCTAAAAAATTCTTGCATTTCATGTGAAACTAAAGAAGGTCCATTATCGGAAATGACAGTTGTAGGTATTCCGAATCTAGCGAAGCATTCCCTTAATTTCTCAATTGTAGTATCCGTGGTTATATTTCTCAGTAATATAACTTCCAACCATCTTGTATATTGATCTACTATAATTAGGTATTCTTTATCTTTGAGTAAAAAGAAATCTATGTGTACCGTGTGGAATGGTTCTTTCACTTCTGGCCACCATACTTCTGTTTTCGGGGGATTTTGCCGGTTTTGTAAACAGCTATTACATTTCTTACAGAGGTTTTCAATCACTTCCCTCCAAGTTCTCCGTCTCGTAGAACACGTCAAGGGTGAATTCAATAACCACGAATTCACCGGCGCCGTGTTCCTCGACGTCTTGAAAGCTTTGCATAAGATTTGGCACAAGGGCCTAATCTACAAGATGCACAGGGCCGGCATCTCTGTTGGTTATCTTCACCTCATCTCCTCTTTTCTCCGCCAAAGAAGTTTTCGGGTTAAACTTCAAGACCACCGTTCTCGTCCAAGGACCATGTCGGCAGGTGTCCCTCAAGGTTTTGTTCTGTCTCCCTACTCTTCAACCTCTACATGAGCGACATCCCCACCATCCCACAATGCAATACAATGTACGCGGATGACGTGTGTCTCTTCTTTCGCTCTAGAAGTCCTGGAATCATTGAAGGTCGTCTTCAACATTCCTTGGAGCAGTTAGGTCCGTGGTACGACGAATGGAGAACAGCAATCAATCCCATGGCGTCGCTAGGTCAACTATCTTGGAGTCATAGTGGACGCCCGGCTAACGTGGGGTTCGCATGTGCGGTCCGCGATCAGTCGCGCACGGCAGATGTCTGCGGTCATGTACGGAATGATGAATCGCCGAAGTAAGTTGGATCCTACACGCAAGATTCAACTCTGCAAGGCAATCGTCAGACCTATCATGACTTACGCGTCTGCCGCCTGGGCAACTGCGGCGAACTGTCACATGAAAAACCTTCAGATCGTTCAAAACCGCGCGCTCCGCATGGCTCTGGATGCCCCCTGGTATGTCAGGAACGATACTTTCCACAACGACTCCGGACTAGAGCCTCTTCAGTTTGCGACCATAGACCATAGACAATTGATCAGAAGACTTAACGAGACAGGAACTTACTATCGAAAACCAGGTCAAGGGAAAAAAGCTCTGTACAAATATATGAGATGATCGTTTTCTTTAATAATAATAAGTACTCTGGTTGACCGAGCCTTGCTCGGAGTTCCCAAAATTTTTTAAATCATTTTGAACCAAATAATAACGTTCTTTATTTTAGTTTTGATATTTAATTAATATTGTATATTTCAAGTATATGTAGTAGCACATTTTCAGTAAACATACCTTCTTTTGCAACGCCAACTAATTGTGTATAAGTTTTTACTTTGATTAAAAACTCAGCTCCAATTACTTTTGTAACTGTAAACAAAGTATGTGAATTTACATGTTGTTGTTAGTTTTCGTAGATGTTTTCCTTTATTAACATACTACAACGCCATCTTTGGTTTAGTAGTAAAGTTTTAATTACTTATAATTTCGCTTGGCTGTATGACCGGGACCATGCTAGATCAATTTTGTGTTCTCGAAAATCCCCAGATACTAAATTGCACAAAAATTGCTAGTCATTTTCAATAACCAATTTCATGTACCGCAATACCAGAAATGTGTGTAACCCCGGTCAAAATGGATTTTCCCGGGACCGGGACCATGCTAAATCGATTTCTCGTCCCCGAAAACCCCCAGGTACTAAATTTCATCAAAATCCTTATAGCCGTTTTCGAGAACCCAATTCTATATATATGTATATATACATATATACAAGGATTGTTCGTTTAAATATATTAGATAATAATAATAATAAAGTATATTAGCCCAACAGAATTACATCCAATAACAGGACTTAACTTAAGATATGCGTAATATATAATACATAATAATATTAATAATAATACGTGATACATGGCATAATAAAAGCAAAGTAACTTTACAGATGGTTATAAAATATATCCTCATATATGTCATTTGCATCAATGGCACAGTGCACTAAAAGAGCGTTGAGCAAAATGTTGGTTCTTGCTGTGTCGATTGCAAACGTTGGAAAAAACACCAGGCACAATCTTTCACCAAGAAACTGGGGATGCCATCGTCACCAGCTGTAAATTTATTCGGTAATTTCCGAGCATAGGAAAAAACTTTGTCAGCACCAATAGGAGAAACGGAGACGGGTAGGATATTAGTTGGTATATCTGGTAATTCAGACATGTCGCTTGATATCCGATATACGGAGGAAAACATAGTTGCAAAGGCATTAACTATCTCCTGGGGTGCAGTGTATTCTGTATCGTTAAAGTAAACTTTACCGGGTATTCTGGTGGACTCTTGTTTTGACTGCAAACAAACTGCCAAAAAGCTTTAGGTTCTTCGGATATTCTGTCTTGAACAGCAATCACATAATTCCTGTATGCAGTCTGAATATCAAATTTCAACTGCCTGCATAAGTCTTCAAATTTTGTTTTATACTCTGCATTTCCGATAGATTTCCATCTATGATGATATTGCATCTTTAGTTTCAGATTTTGTTTTATTCTATATGTGAACCAGGAAGGAAACTTTACTGTCTTACTGCCAATTTTTAAAGGAATGCACCTATCGAAAGTTGAGAAGATCTTTGTGTAAAACTCATATATCGCAGAGTCTACATCGTAATGGTTATCGATGAATGACAAGTCTAGTGCAACTAACTCGGAATATAATTGGTAATAATTCGCTTTTCTAAAATCATAGTGGCGATTATCGTTGCTAGGAAACAAAGGCGGTTTGATAGAATATCTGATTTCACACTCCGCATATAAAGATGGATGATAATAGTCCTCAGAAACAAATGGTTGCTGGTCCCGCTGCACAATTAAATTAGAATTTAGATTACATAGTACTAAATCCAGCAGTCTATCATTACGATTAAGCACAGTGTTACATTGAGAGAGTCCAGTGGAGTTTAGAAAGTTTAAAAATAACAGGTGCTTTGCATCAAAGACAGATGGGCGGTCATTGACATATTCTGGCAAATTGAAAATTCCAAATACAAGTACTGATCTGTTTAAAATAAGCAATTCCATATGTTCAATAATATTTCGAGATCATGGCAGTTAAAATTGGGTGGTATATATAATAACATAATATAGAAATATGACCCAAAAACAGTGCATTTGCAAAATAATAAGTCAACGAAAGGGAGTAAGGTTGAAGTAAAAGAAGTATCGACGGACTTACAAACAATCACCGGAATAAGCAATCATTACACCTCCACCCCTACTTCTGCCAGTTACCTCGGCATTGCGATCCTTACGAATTATAATACACTCTAATTGTAAAAACAGGAGAGTTACTAGCAGTATGTTAAGAAATGAATTACTAGCCCTTCAATGTTGCCATATCATCTCAACCTGTAAGATGTGTAAAGGAGGCTGCATTAAATAGTACCTAGAAGGCGGACAGAAAAGCCATTAATCACCAGAGAGCACAAAATTCAAAGTTCCGCGGTTTTCCAGAAACACTGGACTATTGACGACTGGAAGGTTTTATTTTTGGATGAGACGAGGGTTAGTTTAAAATCTTCTGATGGACATGAACGTGTGTGTCGAAGACCAGGAGAACGATTTGTAAGAGGCAACATTTCTCCAAGAATCCCTTTTATGGGCGGCTCTGTAATGTTTTGGGGAGGAATTTGTTTTGACACCTGTACAGAGTTGGTTCCTATACAACACGGTCAATGAATGTGGTTTATTACTTAGAAAACATCGGTTGTGTAATGTGTAATTCCAATTATAGGACCTAATATTCTATTCATGTAAAATAATGCTCGTCTTCACGTGACTAGACACGTTGTTGACTACTTAAATGATGTTAATATTCTGGTTTTTGAGTAGCCACCTAATATTTCAGACATTAATCCGATTGAGCACATATCAGATTTTCTTAGAAAAACACCTCATTCACCTGCCTTCGCCTATCAATCACAATCAACTAGTAGAAGCCGTAGTTGAAGAATGGGAGAATATTCCTCAAGAAATTATTCGTAATTTAATCTCGTATGAATGCAGTAATTAGGAGTAGAGAAAGACATACTCAATATTGAGGTTACATTGGAGCTACTAATTTAGCTTTTTAAGGTTAATTTAATGGGATTGCCGTTTCCATGTTTTTACGAGTCTTTGATATAAAAACAAATTTTTAAGTAAAAAATTCGCTAATTTGTTTTTAAAATACCTAATTTCACATTACATTTGTGATTCAATATGCTTAATTTAAGTATTACTTATGTAATTATTTGAATTAAATAACATGAATTATACAGTTGTTATATGTTTACGTTGCAGTGTACATATATCGATAAAAATAAGATAAACTGGCACAATTCAACCATTACCATACAGAAAAAATAATGTGTATCATTCGTATATATCAAATTCTTCCACTATGTTAGAATTTTCTATTATTGGATTAACGGCACTATTTTTTTTTTTTTTTTGTTATCCATCCTATTCGATTTATCTGTACAATTTAGTTTTTTGTCCGCCAGCAACTATGAATTGTGAATAACCAACTGTAAGCAACAATGACTTAAATTTTGTAAACGGTTCAACGCAAAAATATTCATTAAAATCCTTAATATTAAAAAAAACATATGAATTTAAAGGTATAAATGAAAATGGATACACTAAAATTACTATTTATTACGTGTTGAGATCTTACAATTAGATGAGTTTAATATTGCAGTATTTTGCACAAGACTATCTAATAGAAATTCAACAAGCCAATAAAATGCATAATTATATTTTAAATCTAGTCATTAGACAGAAAGGAAAAATGCGTCAATAAAAAAAACTACGATTAAATATTTATTCTGTTAATTTATTTATTTATTTATTTTATGTGCCCTATAGAACAATCCAATTACAGGACAAAATACAAGAGATATATCAAGCATATGTATATATACAATGTAATCTTAAGATAAAAGGATAAAGAAAAACATAAATACAATTATTTTATTCTATTGTCTTGAAGAAGATAAATTTAATATTACCGGTAGTGACATATGGTTTATATCAGCATCATAACATGTAACATTAAATGTTTACACATTTTATATATGGGACTTGCGCATTATATTAGTACATGCACGGGGACAGAGAAAAGTCACATTAGATCTAGAAGATATTCTAGGTACATAAAAATTTATTCTGTTCAACAGTTCTGGCGCGTCAATTCCATTATGAAGCAAATTATACAAAAAACGAATACTTGACAGATCCCGGCGCGTTCCCAATGAGTTCATTTCGAATTGTCGCAACAGTAGATCATGAGGATAACCCCGAGCCGGATATGAACTATTTTCTTTAAGGTATAAATATTTGAGAAAGCGCCTCTGGACCATTTCAAGCAATCGAGCCTGATTGATATAAATAGGGGACCAAACCAGAGCAGCGTACTCAAGCCTGGAACGTACGAAGGAATAATAAATATGTAAAATTGTATCAATAGATCCAAAACTCCGTGTAATTCTTATTACAAATCCTAGTAGCTTTAATGCAGAAGAAGTTATCTCAGAAATGCGGTTCCAAAAAGTAAGCTTGGTATCATAGGTCACACCCAAATTCTTAAGTGACTCACACCTCTGTAATGGGAGGTCACCAAAGTAGTATGTGTGAAGTACTGGATTCACTTTTCTTGTGAATGTGAAAATCTGGCATTTGGATACATTCATTTGTAACCTATTGGTGTCACACCACAGTTTCAGAATATTAATATGAGATTGAAGCAGCCTTCAATCCTCAATGGTCCCAATCCTTAAGAAAATTTTCAAATCATCAGCAAAGAGTATTTTTCGCATTGTAGCCGGTCACACAGGTCATTAATGAATATTAAAAAAGTAATGGTCCCAGGTTAGTTCCCTGTAGCACATCTGAAGACGCAGAGAAAGTGTCCGAGCCATGATTTAAATAGTTGACAAAATGATTCCGGTTGGTAAGATATGACTGGAAAAGGAATACCAATGAGGGCACGAAGCCATAAGAAGAGAGTTTAAAAAGTAGCAATCGGTGATCAATCCTGTCGAAGGCCCTGGAGAAGTCCGTGTAAACGACGTCCACCTGCCCACCAGTATCAATACTTTCGCATAAATATTGTGAAAAAATTGCTAAATTGGACACTGTAGACCGTCTATCAACGAAACCGTGTTGATATATAGATATAGAACTTAGAAAATTATTAATGATGGGTATTGGTCGATAATTTTCAACAAACCCCTGTCACCGTTTTTGAAAACTGGCGTTAATCTAGTAGTTTTCCAGATATCAGGAAACACCGACGTACTCAAAGCAAGATTAAACCGAAAGTGAAGTGGTTCCACAAAAGCGTAAGCGCAATCTCTTATAAGAAAACTTGATATATTGTCACTTCCCATAATATTGCAATTTTTAGTGGTTCTTAGTGATTTTAGCACATCGTCAGAAGAGAAGTTGGAAATATTTATTGATGCGTGGTAAGAATCAACCGATGTAAGGGTTGAATTGCTGGAAGGTGAGTATACTGATTGAAAGTAGTTGGAAAACCCGTTAACTATGGGTACAGGGTCGTCATGGACTTGATCGTCAGCAGATCTAAGCAAATTGGGTATTCCGGCATTGGTCTTTTTCGAACGCACGTATGACCAGAATCGACTTGGTCACTCTTAATCGACGCCTCCACGCGATGAATATAATCATAAAGCTCCTTGGAACTCAATTTAATCCTTAAGCGAAGTTCCCTGAACTTAATTAGGTCACTGTTATTTTCATACTTTAAATATCTTCGGCGATAGTAGTCCTTAGTTTTTATATTACTTATATGTTGACTGGTATACCATACAGGATAGTTACGTATGGCGTTTCTTTTAAGTGGTATGAAATTATTAAATAATTCATAAATTCGTGAATAAAATGCATTACAGGCATCATTGACATCACCAAAAGTATACAAAAAAGACCAATCTGTATGAAGTTAATATAATTAACAACTGCATTTGTAAATTAAACTAAAAATAAATGCTAACTTAAATAGGTTTAAATAAAGAATACAACTAAAATTAATCCTAGACAAACAATAAGCAATCCAAATCGAAGTGAATAAATAGAGCTAAAAAACACCAAAATAAAGACAGACTGATAATGCATCATTATACATATTTATGTAACTAAAACTTCGACAATCCGCTATTGCCAACGGAAGAAACAATGAATTCCAATAATTTTCGTACTAAAATATAAAATACTACGTTGAAAATTATGAATGAGCGATTTATAAATAATACGCCATCTACCCCTCATTTCCCAGAAGCAACTTTCGTTAATATATAGATATATTGTATATAAACGAGGTGACATCCGTAACGCACGCTTTAGTTGTAGGTGACGCAACACGCAGTGTTCCCCACTCTTGGGACATGGCCAACTCGATTTTCATTTCGACAGTATGTCGCCAGTCATCGTGGTTTGACACCAATTAAAATGTTTTGAGAATATTAGATTCAAATCTTTAATTTTTGGTCTTCCAATGGCAGACGTAAACGTATTAATATCTGATAATGATAAAATGATACAACAAAAAACAGCAAAACAGTTAGAAAAAGAAGCCAAAAAGCAAGCGAAACTAGATAAATTGAAACAAAAGTTGGAAAAGCAAAACCTGACGTCTACCAGGAAAGATACAGTGAGTGAGGTTTGTATTCGAAACATATGTTTGGTAGTTGTACATTAGCTTGCTCTTTTTGTGTAGAAAAAGGAAAAAAGAAAGATGTCACACTATACGATATACCTACTCCCACTGGCTTGAAGAAATGTGTAACTAACCCATTACCAGATGCTTATAGCCCAAAATATGTTGAAGCTGCTTGGTATTCTTGGTGGGAAGAACAAGGATTTTTAAACCAGAATATGGGGCAAGTACTTCTATTAAATTGCTAAACTATTGAAAATATTTTATATCAATTTTTGAAGCTGTACAAGCTGTTTGTGAAAGAAATATGTGCAGTTTGCTTAATAATATATCTAAATGCAGTTGATGTAAAACTAAAAATCAGCACTCACCAAGCAGTAGCGGTAGTCTAAGTTGAATTGAAAGTAAACCAAGAAATTAGAATTTATTTGTGGTATTTACTGTATAACTGGTGATTAGTATAGAACATGTCCACTTGTGCTAATGTAAAATTGACTGCATTTTTATATTGCAAGAATGTATGTATTTTGAACAGAAATATTAAACTCAATTTATACTGAATGTATGAATTCTGTGAAGTTGGAACCTGCAAATGCGGATTTTGAAAAACAATATGTCATTTGTTTGTCTATTGTTTGTCCATGAAAAATTTCTGTTTGTCCACCCTTTGTTGGAAAAAATTTTTTTTCAAGTAAATAATTTGTTGCTGGTGGATAAACGAAAAATTTTGCTGGACAATCCTGGACTAACGTTGGACAAACAAATTAGCATCATAAAAACGCAAATTTACTTTTTTGCTGTGAAACATTTTTTAAATAACTTTTCAATAAAGGGAGGACAAACGAATGACGTATTGTTTTTCCAAAGGCAGGTCAATTTTTGTTTGAAGGGAAACCATTTTGATTAATATATCATAATTTTAAACTTGTTCCCTTAACTTCATCTCTAACATACAAGATCCTAAATGGGATGATACCATTTGTGATCCACTGTTGGAAAGATATTTTCAGTACGAATTCAATAGTACTACACTTTGACATTTGGGGATTATAACAGTAAAAAATATCATCCTAAGTAAAAATTGTAGAATGAAAACTTATTCAAACAAAATATTCAAATTATGTACTATGATAGTGATTTCAAACACTGTGGTGTGTTTACTGACAGTATATCACATCAGTAAATTGTTCACCACACAATTATTTAATTAAATTTGGTGACACGTATTTTGCTAGCACGAGGCAAGCATTATCGAAACTATTACTAAACTAAATGACCAAACAGATTTTCTTTAAATTCTAAACATGCCAATCTACTCCATCCTTACTATAGTCATGTGTGACGTTGAAAAAAATAGTTTCTCCATTCATCGCCAACTGGATTTATTATTTACGGTAAAAGGAAATACACGCTCCCCATTTTTAGATAGTTTAGATATTAAGAACAATAGCATTAATGAATTGGGATTGGACGTCTATAGATGCACGATAATAGGTTAATAGTGTGAACATTAATAGGTTCATAATGGCGGACTCGATTCATTGCATGCAACAAAAGATATTTGCATACATATATATACGAATCGTCTCTATTTCTTTCGATCTTCTGCCATCTCCCTAGCCGAGTTCCAACTCTGCCTCTCTCTTTTATAATCTTTTCCACATCGTTCTAGATTTTCCTTGGTCGACCTCTTCTACTTTTCCCAATGTCTTAACCCCCATATTTGTTTAACCTGTAGATCTTCCAGCATTCTTTGTAGATGGCTGAACCACATCAGTTTCTTCCATTCTAACAGTTTTCTAATTGGTTCACCATTTAATTGTTTTCTAATAGCATCGTTTCTTGTTTTACCCATTCTCCTCACTCCCAATACACTCATAAGAAATTTAATCTCAGTGGCTTGTAGTCGTTTTTGTTGCTTTTCCGCCAGGACCCAGTTTTGTCTCCCATACAGTAATACCGGCACATACAGTATCTTGTATATTAACATTTTAGTCTTCGTCGTTATTTCGTTGTGATTCAGGAATTTTCTCTGTAGTGCATAGTATATGCCGCTTGCTGCTCATATTCTCACATTTAGTTAATCTTCTAAATCTCCCCTTCCGTTGAAAATGCTTGCTAGAACTTATAGCTTTCTACGTGTTTAATTTCGTCTTCGCCAATCTTCATTGTTGTTTTCACTACAGGTTTGCCTATTGTCATGACCTTTGTTTTCTCGATGTTTATTGTCAGCTTATGTTTCAAAAGTAGATCATTCCAGATGCCTAGGTTCGTTTGCAATTTTTCTTTAGAGTTTGTAAACAATTCTCCAGGAAAATGGGTTGAATCCTTTCTATTTTATCTTGGAACTCTTTTATAACTGCATCTATTGCGCTTACGAATAGCAGTGGACAAAGTACACTTCCCTGGCAGATCCCTCTGTTGTTCTAAATTTCTCAGACAATCTATTTCCTGTTCTTACTTGGTTCCGTGTTTCCTTGTAAATACTTTGTATGCCTTCAATGAGCTCATCTTCTGCACCCTTTGTTCTTAGGCTTTCCTATATCATCTTCCTACTAACACTATCAAATGCCTTCTTCATGTCAGTAAAACACGCATATAAAGTCTGGTTCTTAGCTAACTTTTTCTTTACCATTTGTTATACAGTAAGTTTACTTTCTACTAATAATCTCGGTTTTTCTTTCAATTATCTTTCATATATTGTAAATGTCGTGCACAGAAGTGTAATTCCTCTATAGTTCGAATAGTCCATTACGTTGCCCTTGTTGTAGCTTTCCCAGTCTTAATTTGACTAACGGCTCCTTTTAGTTTTTGCCTGCTTATTTTGTCTGGGGCGACTCTCCCCTACGGCGTCATTTGTTTGTTGTTCATTATTTATTCCATCATTTAATAATTGCTCGAAATATTCTTTCCATCTCTTTATGATACTGTCTTCGTTTGTGATTATTTCTCCATCTTTTTTTTTTCACTTGTTGTAATTTGGCGTTTCTAAAGGCCCTCAGCATCCTAGACAACATTTTGCGATACTCTTTATTGTTCTCTTCCATCTTTCGACCAAACTCTTTCCAAGATATTTGTTTTGCTTCAGTTATTATCTTCGCAACTTTCTCCCTTTCTTGTTTATACCTTCTATAGCATTCCGTAGTTTTGTTTTGTAGATAATTTTTCCATAACTCGAAATTACAGTACTTTCAATGTTTATATAAATTGTGATTTAGCACCGAGACAGCACATAATTAAAGATTTATTATAGCTGAATTTAAGGACAGGAAAATTTAATGGTGTTTATCTTAAATATTCTGGTGCTATTCCAAGGGTGATGGAAAGAAAGAACGCTATATCTTCCTGCAGTAATTAGATTCCTTCTGCATATATTACCAGAACATTAATGGACTTACTACAATTAATAAAGTATTCACATTTTATCAAAACTTATTGTTATTTGATGAACTAGATATTGTATCTCTAACTGAAACATGGGCGGGTGACGGTCTTCAAAATGCTGAAATTTTTACTGAAAATTATATGGTTTACCACAAGGGCATGTCACCTCAGTATAATCGGGGCGGAGCAGTTCTGGTTATCGTGAGGTATATAATTGTGGGCTCGGATAGCATAAGGCGATATGCGCGTGCCCCTTGCTGCCTAGTAGGAAAGGGAAGGAATGCCAGGCGAGAACTCGCCGGCTCAACGCGATATTTTAATTCATCGTGAAATTATAAAATCGCAATATCAGTAAATAATGATCCGATTGAGATGATTTTTGGCAGAAATTACTCGTGAATCTTCAGCGCTTCTGACGATATAAAGAAATTGGTCAATTCTTTTCGATTTTTATACATAGAATATCCACGAAGTTTACATAACTGCAGACTGAAAAACAATGGTGTAAATACTGTAATTAACAAAAATTATTCCTCGAACTCGAACTCATTCCTCGTACTCCATAAAAAAGACTAAAGATCGCAAACTATGAAAAGAAGAATCTCAAGGTCAAGAGGTAAGGAATTATGTATTGATGTATCACACAACACAGCATTCATCAACAGGGAAAACTCTAAGTGAATTATTTTTTGGAAGAAACTTAAGAAATAAACTGCCATCTTTATGTAAAGGAAAACCAATAGACGACGAACAAATTAGAGAGAAGGACGCCAAGGAGAAAGAAAAAGGGAAAGACTATGCTGACGAAAGAAGAAAAGCAAAGGAGAGAGAACTAGAAGTAGGAGTATTACTTAAACAAGAAAAGAAAAATAAATTGACAACTACTTTTAGTGATGAGAACTTTGAAGTAATGGAGAAAAAGGGAGCAGAAATTACTGCGAAATCACCGGATGGGAGAATAGTAAGAAGAAATTCCCTACATGTAAAGAAGTATGAAAACTGTGACTTAGAAGGTGACAGTGAAACGGAAGAAAACAGAAATAATAGTGGACAGTTGAATCAAAGTGAGGACAAGCCAATATTGAGACGATCTGCAAGAGAACAAAAATTGTCGGGATATTTAGCCGAATATGAACATGATAAGGACTTTTATAAATAAGAAAAAGGAATTATGTTTTATAGCGTTAATACTAAATATTGTACTTGTATGTATGGATAAATGTTAGTTAAGTTAAGTAACGTTCATACAAAAGTCAGATATATATTTTTTCCGCTGGCCATGCATCTTATTGTATTGTAACACTTTATTCATACTTTTAATGGCCATGTTCGTATTCATTCCCGCATTTAATCTCTAACAATGAGCCCACATCATTATTCTTTCTTCACTCCGGAAATAGTACCTAAAAACAAAATTGTTGGTTTGTGTTTCATCACATTATCACAATATGTACTCACTTCTGCAAGTAATTTAAAAATTCAGTTTCATCTTGCTCCTGTAAGTAATTAAAGTAATTCTCTTTCAATGTCATGAATTTTTGTATGTTTGTTTCCTTCAAAATACTTCTCACAGCCTTCTTCATTTCTTGTCTATTCCCATTTTTCTTTATTTTCGATCGCCCTTGTATGTTCCAATTCTTAATGATATGCCATGTGCAAAATAAATATCGAGGCTTCTGTATGGTGTCTTCTGTGGTCATAACCCGCAACCAAACATTATAGTTCTTAGGATCATCATTAGTCATATATAGAGTCTGTTTAAATGAGAATGCTGCATTTTTCCCTTCTTGATCCCATTCCTCGATCTTTAACGCTGTCGCCACCATATTATCTGTATCTTGTTATTTATGAATATTATATTTTCTAGTTAACTATGCCAGTTCTCCTTGTGTTATCAAATTAAGTCGTTCCAATTTACTATTTGTAATTATTCTTGCGTCTTTTAATACTCTGTCCTTTATTACTCCCACACCCAGTTGTCCAACAATATGTTCTTCTTGAACTTTTGATAACCGTTTAGTCCTTAATTCGTCATTATGTCCTACATGTGTTTCAACATATTTTACCATAACTAATCCTAGCAATAAACACATATTAGAATATAAAATACTTATAGATTTAATTCATAATACTTGCCATGCTTACATACTTTAGCTGTTATTGAGGGACACGCTCCTGAAATAAGATTGCTGCCACCACATTTCATACTACGCTTTTCACACGAACTAACAAATCCTATAATAATAATGTAAGATAGGAATTGGTATACAAATAACCCTATTATAACCTTTAATATTGCTTCGATTACAATAGTAGTATGTTATGCTCTTCACCGCTAGAATCCTAATGTCGATTACACATATAATCAACTTCTCTATTTTCCAGTCCTCTCCAGGTTTCAAATTCTATGATTCCAGAAATATAAAATAGATTCATTGATACTTATATCATGAAATTGTTCCAAATGTTTTGTTAAACTCTCATAACTTCCAAATGGTTCTCTCTGCTCTTTGGAACATAATGGGCATTGAATATGCTGATATCTACTGTTTTCTGGCGTTTTATTATGAAAATTCTTCAAGTGTCTATTCTTTGTCGATACAAAGCTAAACTCCTGACAAAGCTCACACCACAGTTTTTGGTCCCCATTCTTCCTATTAAATATAAAGTATTTATATAATATTTAGGCAATACATTTCTTTAATAAAACTACCTCTGTGAATTCATGTTGAATTATTGGTTGAGTAACTGAAAGCACTTCAAATAATAATGTACATGTAGTAAAGTGTAACAACTAGATATATATATATATATATATATATATATATATATATATATATATATATATATATATATATATATAACACGCCTGTGACGACCTAAAACATAAATATTAAATACTAAATAGACAATAATAAATTTTGTATTAAATAATAGCAATTAGCAAAATTGCGAATTGTATCAAGATCAAGCCAAATGCCAAGAGCAGCCAAGACCGCTAGCGGTTGTGGCGGGAATTGGGATGTGATTAGTATTTTATCTATGGTGATGACCGTGATGAAACACGATATGCATAATGTAGACATGATTCTGATTTTCTAAATATGAATTTGGCGGCGTAACTCTGTCACACCCCTTTTTGTGATTGGTCGGCATTCAGTGAGAGTTAATGTCATATATATAATACTCCTATATTGCGGGTTTAACCTTCCTATACTCACGCATACGGTCTGTGAGACCGATTTATATAGTATAGTATACGTCTTTCATTTTGACGTGAGTATAGGAAGGTTAATAGGAATATTATGTATATAATTTTCACGGAGGAAGTGAAATAGGCGAAGCTATATTTTATCTCTGTTGACACAAAATGTCATCTCCGCAGGTCAAGAAGCGGAATTATTTGAACTCAAATAAAATGTTGCTGTTTTATAGTTTGTTCTATTTTATTTGCATTTTTTGTATTTGTAATTTGAAAAGTTTCTAAATGTGTAAGGGTGAAAGAAATTTAGTTTATAATAAGTAGTACCACAGAAATTAATATTTATGCGAAACATATTTTTTGTATGCTTACAAGAATATTTAATTAAACAGGTCACATTTAAAACAAGGAAATTGAAGCATTTGATCAACAATTATATAGTATAGTATACGTCTTTCATTTTGACGTGAGTATAGGAAGGTTAAATATTTTAAGAAAATACTTTAACAAAAAAAAAAAGTGTATTACAAAAACAAACACAAAATTGAAGATTTTAAAAGTATTTCAGTTATTCGTGTTTAAATAACACCAACTTATTATATTTTTGGCGAACATATTTTGTTTTAGCAGAATATAATTTGGATTCATGGAAAAGTCTGGTATTAACATAATATTCAATTATCAGTTTAATTAATTGAAAACGATGATTATCTAGATAATCTTGGGTTTTTATATGTGCTTCCATAATTTTACTATTAAACCTATCACCAACAGTCTGAGCAATTTTATTACAAATGGTTGCTTATAAATTTTGTGTATTACAATGTTTGTATTGGCGAATTATCCTTTCCGCCATGACACATATGGAAATCGTATCTGCAGAAGGTGCTAAATATGACCCCCAGTCTTTTATTCGGCTAAGTAAAGGCATATCTCTACCAACTATCGGTCTACTGCATATATCACAATGTATCAAAGCAATTATCTTATTATCCGAGTTACAAATCCCGCAATGTATTTTGTTACTTCCTCAACATAAGGAGATAATTCCTAGAAAATTTTGATGTAATCGTGTGCAAAATCTATTCCTACATTTTGAGGAACTTCATAGTCGGTGAGTGGATTTGTCGAACTTTTATTTTTAGATGATACATGCAAAATATCAATATTATCGAATAGGTAATTACCGTTTTCTATTTTTTTAATTTCATGTCTAATGAGAAGCCGTTTATAAGCAGATTTAAACGGAATGGCATTAGGATTGTTATTAAATCCGCCACGGCTACGGATAGCGCTAAAAAATGTCTCTAAGTAGTCCTGGGATAATTTATATATTAGAAGATATGATTGATTCAATTTACTTAATTGATTATACAATTCAAACATATTTCGTAAATCTACAATTAAACCCAAAAACCCTGTTTTCCTCGCTGTTTGTAGAATGGGGACATTATCAGCATCGCGTAAGGAAACGATGTACGTTTCAAATGCACTAGCACTCCTTGAAAGAAGCGTATGTTGACTGATTTAAAGGTTTGTTGAACTGATTCTTGAAGAAATGTTTTTGCAATTTAACATATCTGCAACATTATTAAATTACAAACAAAATATTGCAGTAGGCACACGTCCTTCAAAAGTTTGCTTTGCTTCTTCGTCATCAAGTGCATTTAAACGATACAGCAATTTACATACACTTTCGCTGAGTGTCTGCATTGCCAATCTGACGTTCATTCTATTGTCATGGAAATAGATATGTTTTTGTGTTAGTTTATTTGCAGCTCGTAATTCGTGTACATTTTGATACGGGAGTATTTTTTTATATACTCCCATTTAATAACATCCCCATACTTTAAAATTTCTTTATCCCCTAGAGTATTTCGGACCAATTTTATCATGTGAACTAGGTCCAAAAAAACAAAAATTTTTTCATTGGTGACAGGATTAGTAATGTATGGCTTAAAATCGGGACTATAATAATTAAAATTTGCACCCAAAGTGGTGCACATATGTATTTAGATTTGTAGAGACACCATCAAATGTTATTGAGTAGCTTAGTACATTAGCACCTGCTGCAGACAGTAATTCTAATGCATTTTTTAATAAATTTGCCCTTACTGTACCACTTAAGCTTCTAATTAAAAAATAACCAATTGGAATCTTCCAGTGACTATTCAAACTTATTGCCATAAATACTAAGGCATTGGTTGCAGGGACAATGTTATCATTATCATTACAAACATCAAATGTTGTACCCAAATCGACATCCCCATGAAACTTTCTTTCATAAATAATTTGCTTCCTAATAGCAATCTCATCTATTACTAGATTGCAAATAACAGGCTTGGATCCAGCAGTCTGTAATGATATTGCGTTTAGAGCTTCAGATATAAATCCAGGTGCTCCATCCACCACTCGATACCACGGTCTAATAGTTGCAGTGTGAGGTAACAATTTATCCCAACATTTTCGAACATATTTGTAAGCTTTTGAGGAGTAAAAGTGAAGGGTCAAACCAAAATTCCTGAGCTGAGGTGAATAACGTCTTTTACTCTTCAGTTGCCGAGCAACAACTTCTTGTATGTTTTGAGGCAATATTTCCTAAAAGCAAAAAACATATACACAACTTAGAAATAACAGCTTGGATAAATCGTTATAAAATCGGGATAGATGTGTTTTTCAGAAATGGGAAATTTTTGTTTTAAAATACAGGAATTGATTTATGTGTACCATTAGACTATCTCCTACTTCTTCAGCCATCAGGCCTTTTTCTTGCAGATGTTTGAGTAAATCTTTTAAAGACTTAATTCTTTTTTAAGATATCGATTTTTATCTTGCAAACGTTTGATTTCCCTGCTTTTCTTTTTATGTTCTGATTTTACTAACACTAAAGATCTTGTAGCTCTTCTAGGAGTTGCAAAATCTGATGCAGTTATTTCATTCACACAACGAGGTTCAGCAAATCGTCTCTTTTTTTGGAGTTACGGCTATAATAAAATATGGAAATTCTATTTTAAAATATACTGGTAACAATCAACTACAATTTTTACCGTTGACATTTTCATTAATAGATTCATGCTGAAGCTGTGCTAACTCTTGACAAGGTGCAGGTACAGATTGGGAACTGAGCAATTCAGTTGTAATTATTGGCAACACTAAATTTTCTGTTGTGCTAGTACTAGGTTTACACATCAGAACTGATTGCATAGGATTTTGCACCAACACTGAGGGTACTGCATTGGATTTTGAAAACGAACTGCGGCTTCCTCTTTCTTTTGCTTTGGGATCAATATAATAGTCACTGGTGAAATGTGCTGAACATATGCGCAAATGTGGATATTCATCTAGCATTCCTTTCAAACCAAAAACTTTTATCCATAAGAAACGTGTTTTTTCCTTTGCTGGTAAACTGAAAAATATTTATGAACATTACTACCGTTTCTAAATAAATATTTACAACCATACCTATGTAATGAACGCTCAATTTCTGGTGAGTCACGAAGTCGTTTTGATGGTCTAAAACCGCATAAAAACATACTTTGCCCATTTTTACAAAATAAATTAGTAGTTATAATTGCCAGGTGATAATATGTAGGTTAAGTTGTTAACGAATGTAACGATTGTACGATTCTGATATAAAATAAAATATTTTTGGCAAACAATAAAATAGTAAAACAGTTGCATTAGCACATGCGTGGAAGCTATTTGTGCCAACTGAGATATCCGATGTTTTGTCTCGTTTTGATTTCGAAATTTCTTGGACTAAATCCGCAATATCCGCAAATCCTTATTTTTATGAATGATCTATGCTACGAACTATCTTGCAACAGATTACTGTTTGTAGATGATCTTAAATTATATGGTATGGTTAATAACTTAAGTGATTGTTATGAACTGCAACAACAGCTCTACGTTCTTCATTCCTGGTGTATCAGAAACAAACTTACACTGAATATCTCCAAATGTAATGTATTAACTTTCACACCCAAACCCAATCCAGTAATTTTTACCTATTACATCAATAATAGTATCATCCCTCGTTGTACTTCTGTCAAGGATTTGGGAGTGACATTCGATGCTAAACTCACCTTCATAGATCATATTTTCAATGTTGCATCTGCCTCTCCGCGTTTTGGGGTTTGTAATTAGGAACGCAAGACAATTTTCCAGTACCGATGTGATTCTACAATTATATTTTGCTTTCGTGCGTTCCAAACTAGAGTATGCCTCCATTATTTGGTCTCCCGTTTATAAGGAACACATCGCTTTGCTTAAAAAGTCCAACGTAGATTTCGTAAATATATTTATTTTAAGTGTAATGGTGTATATCCCCCACAAGGGTTCGATCATAATACTCTTTTGAGCATATGTCAAATTGAGTCGCTAGATCTTCGTCGAAGAAGAACAGAAATTAAATTTTTATACGATATTCTTCATTTTAATGTGGATGCGCCGAAACTGCTAAATGATGAGTTCGTTAATTTACTCTCGGTGTTGCTGCAAATGTTCTTCCGTCGATATGAGCTTTCGCAATATTGTTTATGGAGTACGAGGAATGAGTTCGAGGAATAATTTTTGTTAATTACAGTATTTACACCATTGTTTTTCAGTTTGCAGTTATGTAAACTTCGTGGATATTCTAGGTATAAAAATGTATAAAAAAGGAATTGACCAATTTGTTTATATCGTCAGAAGCGCAGAAGATTCACGAGTAATTTCCGCCAAAAATCATCTCAATCGTGTCATCATTTACTGAGATATCGCGATTTTAAAATTTCGCGATGAATTAAAATATCGCGTTGAGCCGGCGAGTTCCCGCCTGGCATCCCCTCCCTTTCCTACTGGGCAGCAAGGGGTCACGCGTATATCCCCTTATGGTATCCGATCCCACAATCCAATCATAACTATATAGATGAAACCATTATTAAACGATTGCAAGGTAGATTTACTTTATGTACGAATTAAACATACACTTCATCATTTATATTTTTACTTGGTGGTTGTTTATGTACCTCCTGCCTGCTCTTTTATAGTTTATGATTGTTTAATGAACGACATTGAGTCCTCAGTAATATCTG